>CM057782.1:17032084-18232084 GCA_030064435.1 Trapa incisa
TCTAGATTTTGAACGGGCTGAGGAAAACTGGCTTCTTTCCATGTGTTTTCTCTTTGTTGGAAATTGTAATCCTGCCAATTGTTAGAAACAAAAGAACCTCGCAACTCTCCCTCACATGTTTCTCTCAAACACTCCTGTTTTAAAACTCAAATGGCTTTTTCTTAAAGATTTAAAACACTCTTGCCTTTTTCCACTCATATGTCTTCTTTCAATCTGAATTGAACTTTAAAAACAAATCGTTTTTTTACGAAGCAGTTCAACTTGAGGGACAATCAAGACATATCAATAAAGGTTTGCAAAAAGTAATTCCAAAGAATTTAAATGAGAATAAAGAAATTAAGACGGAATGAAGTAATAGACTTAGATATAGCAGAATAAGAATGAGATATAAGATATAATTGTGTGCCTCCTTTTTTTTTTTGCCTTTTTTTTCCACGATTTTTTTTCCTCTTTTTTTTTTAGCACGAACTATTTTTTTTCTCCTTTTTTTAACCTACTGAAGAGAAGATTAATAGAAGAATATGATAATTTTTTTTATAGAGAATAGAAATAGGTAGAGAAGATAAAAAAAAAGAACTAGATAAAAAAGATGAGATGGAACTTGCCGTGCAACCGTGTGCTCTGATACCAACTGATGCGAACCTCGCCAATATGCTGACGACACCCTACACCAAATATGGCAACGATCCCAAGACTTTCACGACGCAAGTACAAAAAGATGGAATATACCTTGTTTATGTGAGAAACAAGGTATGGGATATGTATACGCCACACCCAAAATCCTCTAAGAAGAACTCTTAGAAAACCCCGGGTGATAAGTCTTGATTGCTTGAACGCCACAGGTAAAAACCTGATAAGTTCAAAAGCTCTTTCAAGATAGAAAGAAGACAAAAACCTCACAAGATATAAATTCCAAAGTGTCTGTCTCTCCAATGCTGTGGAGTATGCCTTTTATAGGCTCAGAAAATAACCGAATGACCCACATAATAAGCTAACCTTATCTAATCTAACCACCTAATATTATCCTAAGAGATTTATTATATTTATAAATCTCTCCTTATTAATTAAATTTGAACCTTCTCTTGGGCTCATCTTGGGCTCTTCATTTTGGGCTTCTATTTGAATATTCAGCAATCTCTTTAATCAGCCCATATAAAGCTTCTTTGAATCTTTTAGCCCTTGACCTTGTGACTGGGCCCTCTTGAAGTCTCAAATAATCATTTATCCCATTTGGTGACAAAGTGTTTAGCTCCATTCCACGTTCGGTTGATTGGACTTGTGAATTTGTAAACTCTTTTGTCAGATTCACATCATTCTCCCCCTCTTGAAAATGATTTGTCCTCAAATCTTCTTTTCCTTCATCACCTACATCAAAAGACATTAACTTATAAATATTTATGCTACTACTAACAATATATTTGCTAGATAACTTCCTGTTATAATTATTACTATCGAGTTTTAACACCTTAAATAATCCCTCTAATCTAAGAAATTTTGATAGTTTTCTATTCATAAACCATTCATTCCTCATATGTAAACTAACCCAAATCCCTGGATCAAAACAACTTTCATGAAACTCTTGTTGTAAAGATTAATATTTTCTTGAGTCTGCTGTTTTCTATCCAATGGATTAAAATCATGGATAATCTCCATTGGTGATAACTTAGTTACTGAATAAATATAACGATTATATGCAAACACAATATGTGGTAAACATGCAATTGAAAATAGAAGTTTTCTAACCAACACAGTATTCTAAGAAAAATTAAGCAATTTAGTATCAATGATTGTAAGAAAGACATACCTTCGTGATAGTGCATCAATAACTATATATTTCATACCTTGTCTATACTCGATCACATATGGAAAAGTCTTGATGAAAACCACCAACCTTGCATGACGCTTCTTCAACCTATACTTCCTCTTAATATGCAAATCAAATACATGAGTCATGTGAATAATAGATTCTTTTTGCCTTAGCTGCCATATTTGTAGAGGTTGAGAAAACATAAATATCTCATTATCATAAGTATGATAGTTGAATGCTACTTTGCTCAACTTTTCACTAAAATATAATTTCAATATATCTAAACTGCCTATTTTTGATATTTCACAATTAAGTTTAAATAATTTAACAAAGTTAGGTAATGCAATAAAAAGGAAACTACTTAGTTTATCCCCTAAATATTTGAATATATTTTCTTGCACATCACATAATTTAAATAAAATATTCTTTTCTAAAAACATAGTGAGAGGTAAATGACAACTATTAATTTAGAAACATAATCTATATAAAAGTAAGTTAATCTAAGAAAACTTCTCATCTCACTTACCAAATAAGATATTGACCAACCTTGAGTTGCTTTAATTTCCTTTTTAATTTCAATCCATTTAGAAATAGTAACATATTGAGCAAATATAAGATTATTAATACCATATATATATTTCCTAAAAATATTTAAGGCCACTTTTAAATATATTTCATGTTCATATGAGGACATATTAGATATATAATTAGATATTATTATATAATCAAAATATATATCAACCAATTTTTCAATAAAATTATTTAAGAAATAATTCACTATCCTAATAGAAGTATAAGTTGCATTATTCAAACAAAATATCATAATCAACCAATCATATAAACCAGGTTTTGTCTTTAATGCATTTTTCAATTTATATTTATCTTTAATTCGAAATTTATTATATTCACTTTTAAAATTTATTTTTGCAATCAAATAAGATCCATACAAATCATCTAACATATGATCTAAATAAGGATTAGAGTATCGAAAATATACCTGGGTACTGTCAATAACTCGACAATCAATGTATGCTTGATAAGTCTTACCCCGTTTGGATAGTTGCACAACCGGTGGATTAATTCTCCTTGGTATAATTCTCTTTGTCATCAGCTTTATGACTTGGTGTTGAGTTTGATGCTTGATTCCTTGAGTTAGTGCTAAACCACGAGATTTCTTCATTACAGCATGCTTAAATTCCTGCAAAAAAGTTATAATATTGCTCGACAGATATCCGACAATGGGGTTAGTATTTAAAAATATATCCTTGTACATAGGTACTGTAAGGACATGTAAACTTATAAAATTATTTTTACTCTCCTTCTTTTCAATTATGACTTTTTTCTTTTCTTTTTCAAACTTGGCTTTTCTCTCTTCTGTTTCTCTTTCTTCCTTTTCAACATTGCCTTTTGTATCTTTTTTTTCAATCATGGCTTTTATCTCTTCTTGTTTTTCTGCTTTTTTCTTTTCATTTGCCTTTTTCCTTTTCAATTGATCCTCATGTATTTGCTGTAGAGTCATAGGTACAAGAGATATCGGTCTATTATGCATCATAAATGAGTACCTATTTGTTAATCTATCATGTGTAACTTTACGATCAAACTTCCAAGGTTGTCCCAATAGAATATGGCATGCTTGCATTGGCACCACATCACATAATACCTCATCCTTATATCTTCGAATAAAGAATGAAACCAACACTTGCTTGGTTACCTCGAGTTTGTGGTGATCGTTCAATCTTTGAATTTGATAAGGTTTCGGATGCTTCAGTGTAGGTAATGCCAACTTCTCCACAAGCTCGGTGCTAGCCATATTAGTGCAGCTTCCTCCATCTATGATAACAGAACAAACTCTATTTTTCATAAAACAACGAGTATGAAACAGATTCTCACGTTGGTTATCGATGATGTCATCAATCCATGGCCTTTCACTTGGAGTACATTGATTGATGCAATCATGTCCGGCGCTATCACAATTAACTTGAAGATCTTCAAATTCCTCGAGTTCTTGAGTATCGAAACGCCTAGATTGAAAGCACCAAGGTTGTTGTTCAACGAAAGTATGTTGATGTGAACGACGTATCACACCTTCCTCCAAGCGATCCATTCGCGTGTGAAGTGGCTCAAATCCAGACTTTACAACTTGTTTCATCGTGGCTTTCCAATCTAGATTTTGAACGGGCTGAGGAAAACTGGCTTCTTTCCATGTGTTTTCTCTTTGTTGGAAATTGTAATCCTGCCAATTGTTAGAAACAAAAGAACCTCGCAACTCTCCCTCACATGTTTCTCTCAAACACTCCTGTTTAAAACTCAAATGGCTTTTTCTTAAAGATTTAAAACACTCTTGCCTTTTTCCACTCATATGTCTTCTTTCAATCTGAATTGAACTTTAAAAACAAATCGTTTTTTTACGAAGCAGTTCAACTTGAGGGACAATCAAGACATATCAATAAAGGTTTGCAAAAAGTAATTCCAAAGAATTTAAATGAGAATAAAGAAATTAAGACGGAATGAAGTAATAGACTTAGATATAGCAGAATAAGAATGAGATATAAGATATAATTGTGTGCCTCCTTTTTTTTTTTGCCTTTTTTTTCCACGATTTTTTTTCCTCTTTTTTTTTTAGCACGAACTATTTTTTTTCTCCTTTTTTTAACCTACTGAAGAGAAGATTAATAGAAGAATATGATAATTTTTTTTATAGAGAATAGAAATAGGTAGAGAAGATAAAAAAAAAGAACTAGATAAAAAAGATGAGATGGAACTTGCCGTGCAACCGTGTGCTCTGATACCAACTGATGCGAACCTCGCCAATATGCTGACGACACCCTACACCAAATATGGCAACGATCCCAAGACTTTCACGACGCAAGTACAAAAAGATGGAATATACCTTGTTTATGTGAGAAACAAGGTATGGGATATGTATACGCCACACCCAAAATCCTCTAAGAAGAACTCTTAGAAAACCCCGGGTGATAAGTCTTGATTGCTTGAACGCCACAGGTAAAAACCTGATAAGTTCAAAAGCTCTTTCAAGATAGAAAGAAGACAAAAACCTCACAAGATATAAATTCCAAAGTGTCTGTCTCTCCAATGCTGTGGAGTATGCCTTTTATAGGCTCAGAAAATAACCGAATGACCCACATAATAAGCTAACCTTATCTAATCTAACCACCTAATATTATCCTAAGAGATTTATTATATTTATAAATCTCTCCTTATTAATTAAATTTGAACCTTCTCTTGGGCTCATCTTGGGCTCTTCATTTTGGGCTTCTATTTGAATATTCAGCAATCTCTTTAATCAGCCCATATAAAGCTTCTTTGAATCTTTTAGCCCTTGACCTTGTGACTGGGCCCTCTTGAAGTCTCAAATAATCATTTATCCCATTTGGTGACAAAGTGTTTAGCTCCATTCCACGTTCGGTTGATTGGACTTGTGAATTTGTAAACTCTTTTGTCAGATTCACATCATTCTCCCCCTCTTGAAAATGATTTGTCCTCAAATCTTCTTTTCCTTCATCACCTACATCAAAAGACATTAACTTATAAATATTTATGCTACTACTAACAATATATTTGCTAGATAACTTCCTGTTATAATTATTACTATCGAGTTTTAACACCTTAAATAATCCCTCTAATCTAAGAAATTTTGATAGTTTTCTATTCATAAACCATTCATTCCTCATATGTAAACTAACCC
Organism: Trapa incisa; assembly: GCA_030064435.1. Taxonomy (NCBI): domain Eukaryota; kingdom Viridiplantae; phylum Streptophyta; class Magnoliopsida; order Myrtales; family Lythraceae; genus Trapa; species Trapa incisa. The sequence continues at coordinate 17,037,598 of CM057782.1, forward strand.
AAATCCCTGGATCAAAAACAACTTTCATGAAACTCTTGTTGTAAAGATTAATATTTTCTTGAGTCTGCTGTTTTCTATCCAATGGATTAAAATCATGGATAATCTCCATTGGTGATAACTTAGTTACTGAATAAATATAACGATTATATGCAAACACAATATGTGGTAAACATGCAATTGAAAATAGAAGTTTTCTAACCAACACAGTATTCTAAGAAAAATTAAGCAATTTAGTATCAATGATTGTAAGAAAGACATACCTTCGTGATAGTGCATCAATAACTATATATTTCATACCTTGTCTATACTCGATCACATATGGAAAAGTCTTGATGAAAACCACCAACCTTGCATGACGCTTCTTCAACCTATACTTCCTCTTAATATGCAAATCAAATACATGAGTCATGTGAATAATAGATTCTTTTTGCCTTAGCTGCCATATTTGTAGAGGTTGAGAAAACATAAATATCTCATTATCATAAGTATGATAGTTGAATGCTACTTTGCTCAACTTTTCACTAAAATATAATTTCAATATATCTAAACTGCCTATTTTTGATATTTCACAATTAAGTTTAAATAATTTAACAAAGTTAGGTAATGCAATAAAAAGGAAACTACTTAGTTTATCCCCTAAATATTTGAATATATTTTCTTGCACATCACATAATTTAAATAAAATATTCTTTTCTAAAAACATAGTGAGAGGTAAATGACAACTATTAAATTTAGAAACATAATCTATATAAAAGTAAGTTAATCTAAGAAAACTTCTCATCTCACTTACCAAATAAGATATTGACCAACCTTGAGTTGCTTTAATTTCCTTTTTAATTTCAATCCATTTAGAAATAGTAACATATTGAGCAAATATAAGATTATTAATACCATATATATATTTCCTAAAAATATTTAAGGCCACTTTTAAATATATTTCATGTTCATATGAGGACATATTAGATATATAATTAGATATTATTATATAATCAAAATATATATCAACCAATTTTTCAATAAAATTATTTAAGAAATAATTCACTATCCTAATAGAAGTATAAGTTGCATTATTCAAACAAAATATCATAATCAACCAATCATATAAACCAGGTTTTGTCTTTAATGCATTTTTCAATTTATATTTATCTTTAATTCGAAATTTATTATATTCACTTTTAAAATTTATTTTTGCAATCAAATAAGATCCATACAAATCATCTAACATATGATCTAAATAAGGATTAGAGTATCGAAAATATACCTGGGTACTGTCAATAACTCGACAATCAATGTATGCTTGATAAGTCTTACCCCGTTTGGATAGTTGCACAACCGGTGGATTAATTCTCCTTGGTATAATTCTCTTTGTCATCAGCTTTATGACTTGGTGTTGAGTTTGATGCTTGATTCCTTGAGTTAGTGCTAAACCACGAGATTTCTTCATTACAGCATGCTTAAATTCCTGCAAAAAAGTTATAATATTGCTCGACAGATATCCGACAATGGGGTTAGTATTTAAAAATATATCCTTGTACATAGGTACTGTAAGGACATGTAAACTTATAAAATTATTTTTACTCTCCTTCTTTTCAATTATGACTTTTTTCTTTTCTTTTTCAAACTTGGCTTTTCTCTCTTCTGTTTCTCTTTCTTCCTTTTCAACATTGCCTTTTGTATCTTTTTTTTCAATCATGGCTTTTATCTCTTCTTGTTTTTCTGCTTTTTTCTTTTCATTTGCCTTTTTCCTTTTCAATTGATCCTCATGTATTTGCTGTAGAGTCATAGGTACAAGAGATATCGGTCTATTATGCATCATAAATGAGTACCTATTTGTTAATCTATCATGTGTAACTTTACGATCAAACTTCCAAGGTTGTCCCAATAGAATATGGCATGCTTGCATTGGCACCACATCACATAATACCTCATCCTTATATCTTCGAATAAAGAATGAAACCAACACTTGCTTGGTTACCTCGAGTTTGTGGTGATCGTTCAATCTTTGAATTTGATAAGGTTTCGGATGCTTCAGTGTAGGTAATGCCAACTTCTCCACAAGCTCGGTGCTAGCCATATTAGTGCAGCTTCCTCCATCTATGATAACAGAACAAACTCTATTTTTCATAAAACAACGAGTATGAAACAGATTCTCACGTTGGTTATCGATGATGTCATCAATCCATGGCCTTTCACTTGGAGTACATTGATTGATGCAATCATGTCCGGCGCTATCACAATTAACTTGAAGATCTTCAAATTCCTCGAGTTCTTGAGTATCGAAACGCCTAGATTGAAAGCACCAAGGTTGTTGTTCAACGAAAGTATGTTGATGTGAACGACGTATCACACCTTCCTCCAAGCGATCCATTCGCGTGTGAAGTGGCTCAAATCCAGACTTTACAACTTGTTTCATCGTGGCTTTCCAATCTAGATTTTGAACGGGCTGAGGAAAACTGGCTTCTTTCCATGTGTTTTCTCTTTGTTGGAAATTGTAATCCTGCCAATTGTTAGAAACAAAAGAACCTCGCAACTCTCCCTCACATGTTTCTCTCAAACACTCCTGTTTAAAACTCAAATGGCTTTTTCTTAAAGATTTAAAACACTCTTGCCTTTTTCCACTCATATGTCTTCTTTCAATCTGAATTGAACTTTAAAAACAAATCGTTTTTTTACGAAGCAGTTCAACTTGAGGGACAATCAAGACATATCAATAAAGGTTTGCAAAAAGTAATTCCAAAGAATTTAAATGAGAATAAAGAAATTAAGACGGAATGAAGTAATAGACTTAGATATAGCAGAATAAGAATGAGATATAAGATATAATTGTGTGCCTCCTTTTTTTTTTTGCCTTTTTTTTCCACGATTTTTTTTCCTCTTTTTTTTTTAGCACGAACTATTTTTTTTCTCCTTTTTTTAACCTACTGAAGAGAAGATTAATAGAAGAATATGATAATTTTTTTTATAGAGAATAGAAATAGGTAGAGAAGATAAAAAAAAAGAACTAGATAAAAAAGATGAGATGGAACTTGCCGTGCAACCGTGTGCTCTGATACCAACTGATGCGAACCTCGCCAATATGCTGACGACACCCTACACCAAATATGGCAACGATCCCAAGACTTTCACGACGCAAGTACAAAAAGATGGAATATACCTTGTTTATGTGAGAAACAAGGTATGGGATATGTATACGCCACACCCAAAATCCTCTAAGAAGAACTCTTAGAAAACCCCGGGTGATAAGTCTTGATTGCTTGAACGCCACAGGTAAAAACCTGATAAGTTCAAAAGCTCTTTCAAGATAGAAAGAAGACAAAAACCTCACAAGATATAAATTCCAAAGTGTCTGTCTCTCCAATGCTGTGGAGTATGCCTTTTATAGGCTCAGAAAATAACCGAATGACCCACATAATAAGCTAACCTTATCTAATCTAACCACCTAATATTATCCTAAGAGATTTATTATATTTATAAATCTCTCCTTATTAATTAAATTTGAACCTTCTCTTGGGCTCATCTTGGGCTCTTCATTTTGGGCTTCTATTTGAATATTCAGCAATCTCTTTAATCAGCCCATATAAAGCTTCTTTGAATCTTTTAGCCCTTGACCTTGTGACTGGGCCCTCTTGAAGTCTCAAATAATCATTTATCCCATTTGGTGACAAAGTGTTTAGCTCCATTCCACGTTCGGTTGATTGGACTTGTGAATTTGTAAACTCTTTTGTCAGATTCACATCATTCTCCCCCTCTTGAAAATGATTTGTCCTCAAATCTTCTTTTCCTTCATCACCTACATCAAAAGACATTAACTTATAAATATTTATGCTACTACTAACAATATATTTGCTAGATAACTTCCTGTTATAATTATTACTATCGAGTTTTAACACCTTAAATAATCCCTCTAATCTAAGAAATTTTGATAGTTTTCTATTCATAAACCATTCATTCCTCATATGTAAACTAACCCAAATCCCTGGATCAAAAACAACTTTCATGAAACTCTTGTTGTAAAGATTAATATTTTCTTGAGTCTGCTGTTTTCTATCCAATGGATTAAAATCATGGATAATCTCCATTGGTGATAACTTAGTTACTGAATAAATATAACGATTATATGCAAACACAATATGTGGTAAACATGCAATTGAAAATAGAAGTTTTCTAACCAACACAGTATTCTAAGAAAAATTAAGCAATTTAGTATCAATGATTGTAAGAAAGACATACCTTCGTGATAGTGCATCAATAACTATATATTTCATACCTTGTCTATACTCGATCACATATGGAAAAGTCTTGATGAAAACCACCAACCTTGCATGACGCTTCTTCAACCTATACTTCCTCTTAATATGCAAATCAAATACATGAGTCATGTGAATAATAGATTCTTTTTGCCTTAGCTGCCATATTTGTAGAGGTTGAGAAAACATAAATATCTCATTATCATAAGTATGATAGTTGAATGCTACTTTGCTCAACTTTTCACTAAAATATAATTTCAATATATCTAAACTGCCTATTTTTGATATTTCACAATTAAGTTTAAATAATTTAACAAAGTTAGGTAATGCAATAAAAAGGAAACTACTTAGTTTATCCCCTAAATATTTGAATATATTTTCTTGCACATCACATAATTTAAATAAAATATTCTTTTCTAAAAACATAGTGAGAGGTAAATGACAACTATTAAATTTAGAAACATAATCTATATAAAAGTAAGTTAATCTAAGAAAACTTCTCATCTCACTTACCAAATAAGATATTGACCAACCTTGAGTTGCTTTAATTTCCTTTTTAATTTCAATCCATTTAGAAATAGTAACATATTGAGCAAATATAAGATTATTAATACCATATATATATTTCCTAAAAATATTTAAGGCCACTTTTAAATATATTTCATGTTCATATGAGGACATATTAGATATATAATTAGATATTATTATATAATCAAAATATATATCAACCAATTTTTCAATAAAATTATTTAAGAAATAATTCACTATCCTAATAGAAGTATAAGTTGCATTATTCAAACAAAATATCATAATCAACCAATCATATAAACCAGGTTTTGTCTTTAATGCATTTTTCAATTTATATTTATCTTTAATTCGAAATTTATTATATTCACTTTTAAAATTTATTTTTGCAATCAAATAAGATCCATACAAATCATCTAACATATGATCTAAATAAGGATTAGAGTATCGAAAATATACCTGGGTACTGTCAATAACTCGACAATCAATGTATGCTTGATAAGTCTTACCCCGTTTGGATAGTTGCACAACCGGTGGATTAATTCTCCTTGGTATAATTCTCTTTGTCATCAGCTTTATGACTTGGTGTTGAGTTTGATGCTTGATTCCTTGAGTTAGTGCTAAACCACGAGATTTCTTCATTACAGCATGCTTAAATTCCTGCAAAAAAGTTATAATATTGCTCGACAGATATCCGACAATGGGGTTAGTATTTAAAAATATATCCTTGTACATAGGTACTGTAAGGACATGTAAACTTATAAAATTATTTTTACTCTCCTTCTTTTCAATTATGACTTTTTTCTTTTCTTTTTCAAACTTGGCTTTTCTCTCTTCTGTTTCTCTTTCTTCCTTTTCAACATTGCCTTTTGTATCTTTTTTTTCAATCATGGCTTTTATCTCTTCTTGTTTTTCTGCTTTTTTCTTTTCATTTGCCTTTTTCCTTTTCAATTGATCCTCATGTATTTGCTGTAGAGTCATAGGTACAAGAGATATCGGTCTATTATGCATCATAAATGAGTACCTATTTGTTAATCTATCATGTGTAACTTTACGATCAAACTTCCAAGGTTGTCCCAATAGAATATGGCATGCTTGCATTGGCACCACATCACATAATACCTCATCCTTATATCTTCGAATAAAGAATGAAACCAACACTTGCTTGGTTACCTCGAGTTTGTGGTGATCGTTCAATCTTTGAATTTGATAAGGTTTCGGATGCTTCAGTGTAGGTAATGCCAACTTCTCCACAAGCTCGGTGCTAGCCATATTAGTGCAGCTTCCTCCATCTATGATAACAGAACAAACTCTATTTTTCATAAAACAACGAGTATGAAACAGATTCTCACGTTGGTTATCGATGATGTCATCAATCCATGGCCTTTCACTTGGAGTACATTGATTGATGCAATCATGTCCGGCGCTATCACAATTAACTTGAAGATCTTCAAATTCCTCGAGTTCTTGAGTATCGAAACGCCTAGATTGAAAGCACCAAGGTTGTTGTTCAACGAAAGTATGTTGATGTGAACGACGTATCACACCTTCCTCCAAGCGATCCATTCGCGTGTGAAGTGGCTCAAATCCAGACTTTACAACTTGTTTCATCGTGGCTTTCCAATCTAGATTTTGAACGGGCTGAGGAAAACTGGCTTCTTTCCATGTGTTTTCTCTTTGTTGGAAATTGTAATCCTGCCAATTGTTAGAAACAAAAGAACCTCGCAACTCTCCCTCACATGTTTCTCTCAAACACTCCTGTTTAAAACTCAAATGGCTTTTTCTTAAAGATTTAAAACACTCTTGCCTTTTTCCACTCATATGTCTTCTTTCAATCTGAATTGAACTTTAAAAACAAATCGTTTTTTTACGAAGCAGTTCAACTTGAGGGACAATCAAGACATATCAATAAAGGTTTGCAAAAAGTAATTCCAAAGAATTTAAATGAGAATAAAGAAATTAAGACGGAATGAAGTAATAGACTTAGATATAGCAGAATAAGAATGAGATATAAGATATAATTGTGTGCCTCCTTTTTTTTTTTGCCTTTTTTTTCCACGATTTTTTTTCCTCTTTTTTTTTTAGCACGAACTATTTTTTTTCTCCTTTTTTTAACCTACTGAAGAGAAGATTAATAGAAGAATATGATAATTTTTTTTATAGAGAATAGAAATAGGTAGAGAAGATAAAAAAAAAGAACTAGATAAAAAAGATGAGATGGAACTTGCCGTGCAACCGTGTGCTCTGATACCAACTGATGCGAACCTCGCCAATATGCTGACGACACCCTACACCAAATATGGCAACGATCCCAAGACTTTCACGACGCAAGTACAAAAAGATGGAATATACCTTGTTTATGTGAGAAACAAGGTATGGGATATGTATACGCCACACCCAAAATCCTCTAAGAAGAACTCTTAGAAAACCCCGGGTGATAAGTCTTGATTGCTTGAACGCCACAGGTAAAAACCTGATAAGTTCAAAAGCTCTTTCAAGATAGAAAGAAGACAAAAACCTCACAAGATATAAATTCCAAAGTGTCTGTCTCTCCAATGCTGTGGAGTATGCCTTTTATAGGCTCAGAAAATAACCGAATGACCCACATAATAAGCTAACCTTATCTAATCTAACCACCTAATATTATCCTAAGAGATTTATTATATTTATAAATCTCTCCTTATTAATTAAATTTGAACCTTCTCTTGGGCTCATCTTGGGCTCTTCATTTTGGGCTTCTATTTGAATATTCAGCAATCTCTTTAATCAGCCCATATAAAGCTTCTTTGAATCTTTTAGCCCTTGACCTTGTGACTGGGCCCTCTTGAAGTCTCAAATAATCATTTATCCCATTTGGTGACAAAGTGTTTAGCTCCATTCCACGTTCGGTTGATTGGACTTGTGAATTTGTAAACTCTTTTGTCAGATTCACATCATTCTCCCCCTCTTGAAAATGATTTGTCCTCAAATCTTCTTTTCCTTCATCACCTACATCAAAAGACATTAACTTATAAATATTTATGCTACTACTAACAATATATTTGCTAGATAACTTCCTGTTATAATTATTACTATCGAGTTTTAACACCTTAAATAATCCCTCTAATCTAAGAAATTTTGATAGTTTTCTATTCATAAACCATTCATTCCTCATATGTAAACTAACCCAAATCCCTGGATCAAAAACAACTTTCATGAAACTCTTGTTGTAAAGATTAATATTTTCTTGAGTCTGCTGTTTTCTATCCAATGGATTAAAATCATGGATAATCTCCATTGGTGATAACTTAGTTACTGAATAAATATAACGATTATATGCAAACACAATATGTGGTAAACATGCAATTGAAAATAGAAGTTTTCTAACCAACACAGTATTCTAAGAAAAATTAAGCAATTTAGTATCAATGATTGTAAGAAAGACATACCTTCGTGATAGTGCATCAATAACTATATATTTCATACCTTGTCTATACTCGATCACATATGGAAAAGTCTTGATGAAAACCACCAACCTTGCATGACGCTTCTTCAACCTATACTTCCTCTTAATATGCAAATCAAATACATGAGTCATGTGAATAATAGATTCTTTTTGCCTTAGCTGCCATATTTGTAGAGGTTGAGAAAACATAAATATCTCATTATCATAAGTATGATAGTTGAATGCTACTTTGCTCAACTTTTCACTAAAATATAATTTCAATATATCTAAACTGCCTATTTTTGATATTTCACAATTAAGTTTAAATAATTTAACAAAGTTAGGTAATGCAATAAAAAGGAAACTACTTAGTTTATCCCCTAAATATTTGAATATATTTTCTTGCACATCACATAATTTAAATAAAATATTCTTTTCTAAAAACATAGTGAGAGGTAAATGACAACTATTAAATTTAGAAACATAATCTATATAAAAGTAAGTTAATCTAAGAAAACTTCTCATCTCACTTACCAAATAAGATATTGACCAACCTTGAGTTGCTTTAATTTCCTTTTTAATTTCAATCCATTTAGAAATAGTAACATATTGAGCAAATATAAGATTATTAATACCATATATATATTTCCTAAAAATATTTAAGGCCACTTTTAAATATATTTCATGTTCATATGAGGACATATTAGATATATAATTAGATATTATTATATAATCAAAATATATATCAACCAATTTTTCAATAAAATTATTTAAGAAATAATTCACTATCCTAATAGAAGTATAAGTTGCATTATTCAAACAAAATATCATAATCAACCAATCATATAAACCAGGTTTTGTCTTTAATGCATTTTTCAATTTATATTTATCTTTAATTCGAAATTTATTATATTCACTTTTAAAATTTATTTTTGCAATCAAATAAGATCCATACAAATCATCTAACATATGATCTAAATAAGGATTAGAGTATCGAAAATATACCTGGGTACTGTCAATAACTCGACAATCAATGTATGCTTGATAAGTCTTACCCCGTTTGGATAGTTGCACAACCGGTGGATTAATTCTCCTTGGTATAATTCTCTTTGTCATCAGCTTTATGACTTGGTGTTGAGTTTGATGCTTGATTCCTTGAGTTAGTGCTAAACCACGAGATTTCTTCATTACAGCATGCTTAAATTCCTGCAAAAAAGTTATAATATTGCTCGACAGATATCCGACAATGGGGTTAGTATTTAAAAATATATCCTTGTACATAGGTACTGTAAGGACATGTAAACTTATAAAATTATTTTTACTCTCCTTCTTTTCAATTATGACTTTTTTCTTTTCTTTTTCAAACTTGGCTTTTCTCTCTTCTGTTTCTCTTTCTTCCTTTTCAACATTGCCTTTTGTATCTTTTTTTTCAATCATGGCTTTTATCTCTTCTTGTTTTTCTGCTTTTTTCTTTTCATTTGCCTTTTTCCTTTTCAATTGATCCTCATGTATTTGCTGTAGAGTCATAGGTACAAGAGATATCGGTCTATTATGCATCATAAATGAGTACCTATTTGTTAATCTATCATGTGTAACTTTACGATCAAACTTCCAAGGTTGTCCCAATAGAATATGGCATGCTTGCATTGGCACCACATCACATAATACCTCATCCTTATATCTTCGAATAAAGAATGAAACCAACACTTGCTTGGTTACCTCGAGTTTGTGGTGATCGTTCAATCTTTGAATTTGATAAGGTTTCGGATGCTTCAGTGTAGGTAATGCCAACTTCTCCACAAGCTCGGTGCTAGCCATATTAGTGCAGCTTCCTCCATCTATGATAACAGAACAAACTCTATTTTTCATAAAACAACGAGTATGAAACAGATTCTCACGTTGGTTATCGATGATGTCATCAATCCATGGCCTTTCACTTGGAGTACATTGATTGATGCAATCATGTCCGGCGCTATCACAATTAACTTGAAGATCTTCAAATTCCTCGAGTTCTTGAGTATCGAAACGCCTAGATTGAAAGCACCAAGGTTGTTGTTCAACGAAAGTATGTTGATGTGAACGACGTATCACACCTTCCTCCAAGCGATCCATTCGCGTGTGAAGTGGCTCAAATCCAGACTTTACAACTTGTTTCATCGTGGCTTTCCAATCTAGATTTTGAACGGGCTGAGGAAAACTGGCTTCTTTCCATGTGTTTTCTCTTTGTTGGAAATTGTAATCCTGCCAATTGTTAGAAACAAAAGAACCTCGCAACTCTCCCTCACATGTTTCTCTCAAACACTCCTGTTTAAAACTCAAATGGCTTTTTCTTAAAGATTTAAAACACTCTTGCCTTTTTCCACTCATATGTCTTCTTTCAATCTGAATTGAACTTTAAAAACAAATCGTTTTTTTACGAAGCAGTTCAACTTGAGGGACAATCAAGACATATCAATAAAGGTTTGCAAAAAGTAATTCCAAAGAATTTAAATGAGAATAAAGAAATTAAGACGGAATGAAGTAATAGACTTAGATATAGCAGAATAAGAATGAGATATAAGATATAATTGTGTGCCTCCTTTTTTTTTTTGCCTTTTTTTTCCACGATTTTTTTTCCTCTTTTTTTTTTAGCACGAACTATTTTTTTTCTCCTTTTTTTAACCTACTGAAGAGAAGATTAATAGAAGAATATGATAATTTTTTTTATAGAGAATAGAAATAGGTAGAGAAGATAAAAAAAAAGAACTAGATAAAAAAGATGAGATGGAACTTGCCGTGCAACCGTGTGCTCTGATACCAACTGATGCGAACCTCGCCAATATGCTGACGACACCCTACACCAAATATGGCAACGATCCCAAGACTTTCACGACGCAAGTACAAAAAGATGGAATATACCTTGTTTATGTGAGAAACAAGGTATGGGATATGTATACGCCACACCCAAAATCCTCTAAGAAGAACTCTTAGAAAACCCCGGGTGATAAGTCTTGATTGCTTGAACGCCACAGGTAAAAACCTGATAAGTTCAAAAGCTCTTTCAAGATAGAAAGAAGACAAAAACCTCACAAGATATAAATTCCAAAGTGTCTGTCTCTCCAATGCTGTGGAGTATGCCTTTTATAGGCTCAGAAAATAACCGAATGACCCACATAATAAGCTAACCTTATCTAATCTAACCACCTAATATTATCCTAAGAGATTTATTATATTTATAAATCTCTCCTTATTAATTAAATTTGAACCTTCTCTTGGGCTCATCTTGGGCTCTTCATTTTGGGCTTCTATTTGAATATTCAGCAATCTCTTTAATCAGCCCATATAAAGCTTCTTTGAATCTTTTAGCCCTTGACCTTGTGACTGGGCCCTCTTGAAGTCTCAAATAATCATTTATCCCATTTGGTGACAAAGTGTTTAGCTCCATTCCACGTTCGGTTGATTGGACTTGTGAATTTGTAAAAACCTGATATGTTCAAAGCTCTTTCAAGATTGAAAGAAGACAAAACCTTAGAAGATATAAATTCCAAAGTGTGTGTCTCCAATGCTGTGGAGTGTGCCTTTTATAGGCTCAGAAAACAACCGAATGACCCACATAATGAGGAAAAAATCTATTATGGTTATAAGCTAACCTTATCTAATCTAGTTACCTAATATTATCCTAAGAGATTTATTATATTTATAAATCTCTCCTTATTAATTAAATATGGACCTTCTCTTGGGCTCATCTTGGGCTCTTCATTTGGGCTTCTATTTGAATATTCAGCAATCTATTTAATCAGCCCATATAAAGCTTTTTTTAATCTTTTAGCCCTTTACCTTGTGATTGGGCCCTCTTGAAGTCTCAAGTGATCATTTATCCCAATTGGTGACAAAGTGTTCAGCTCTATTGCAGGTTCGGTTGATTGGACATGTGAATTCGTAGTCTCTTTAGTCGGATTCACATCATTCTCCCCCTCTTGAAAATGATTTGTCCTCAAATCTTCTGTTTCTTCATCACCTACATCAAAGGGCATTAAATCAGTAACATTGAAGCTTTCATTAACGCTATACTCACCAGGCAACTCTAGCTTGTAAGCATTATTATTAATGCGTTCCAACACACGAAATGGTCCATCTCCTCTAGGAAGAAGTTTTGATCGCCTTTGTTCCGGAAATCGTTCTTTCCTCATATGAAGCCAGACCCAATCGCCAGGTTCAAAAATGATACTTTTGCGGCCCTTGTTTGCTTGTTTTTCATAAACTTTAGTCATCCGTTCAATATGCATCTTTGTCTTCTCGTGCAGTTCTTTCACAAACTCTGCTTTTCTCTTTCCATCAACATGCACAAATTCACCTACAGGAAGTGGAGTTAGATCTAGAGGGGTTAATGGATTGAAACCATAAACAATCTCAAATGGTGAAAACTTAGTTGTAGAATGAATAGAACAATTATAAGCAAATTCAACATGTGGTAAGCAATCTTCCCATGATTTCAAATTCTTTTTTATTATAGAACGTAATAAAGTACCTAATGTCCTATTTACTACTTCTGTTTGACCATCAGTTTGTGGGTGACATGTTGTTGAAAATAGCAGTTTGGTTCCCAATTTACCCCATAGGGTTTTCCAAATGTAACTCAAGAATTTAGAATCACGATCAGAAACAATAGTTCTAGGCATACCATGCAATCTGACAACTTCTCTAAAGAACAAATCAGCCAAATTCGATGCATCATCAGTTTTATGACATGTAATGAAATGTGCCATTTTCGAAAACCTATCAACTACCACAAACACAGAATCCCTCCCCCTCTTAGTTCTTGGTAATCCTAAAACAAAATCCATGGAAATATCAATCCAAGGTGCATTAGGAATTGGAAGAGGAGTATACAGGCCGTGAGGTTGTTGCCTAGACTTAGACTCTTTACATGTAATGCATCGAGAACAAATTTTCTCAACATCCCTTTTCATGTGGGGCCAAAAAAAATGCTCGTGCATCATCGCCATAGTTTTAGCTACCCCAAAATGTCCCATAAGTCCTCCACCATGTTCTTCCCTAACAAGTAACTCACGCAAAGATGACTGAGTGATGCATAATTTGTTTTCTCGAAAAAGAAATCCATTTTGTAAATAAAATTTTCCAAACCTACCCGTTCGACAACCTTTAAACACTTCACAAAAATCAGGATCATTTGCATACAAATCCTTGATATAATCAAATCCAAGTAATTTAGAATCAAGCATTGAAAGCATAGCGTACCTTCGCGATAGAGCATCTGCAACTATATTTTCCTTACCTTGTTTGTATTTGATCACATATGGGAATGCTTCAATGAACTCCACCCACCTTGCATGGCGTTTGTTCAACTTGTGTTGTCCTTTGAGATGTTTAAGAGATTCATGATCTGTGTGAATCACAAACTCTTTCGGCCATAGGTAGTGCTGCCATGTTTGAAGAGTTCGAACTAGGGCATACATCTCCTTATCAGGTAGGATAGTTGAGGGTTGCTCCACTAAACTTTTCACTGAAATATGCAATTGGTCTTCCTTCCTGCATTAATACACCTCCAATACCTACTCCTGATGCATCACACTCAATTTCAAATGTTTTCGAAAAATTAGGCAATGAGAGCAATGGGGCAGTAGTTAATTTTTCCTTTATCAATTGAAATGCATTTTGTTGCTCATTACCCCATTTAAAAGGTACATTTTTCTTTCTAACAGCAGTAAGAGGTGCAACATAACTACTGAAATTTGGATCAAAACGTCTATAAAAACTAGCTAATCCATGGAAACTTCTTACCTGACTTACCGAATTAGGTGTCGGCCAGTCGCGAATTGCCTTAATCTTTTCCTCGTCAACTCCAATCCCTTCTGAACTTATAACATATCCAAGAAACACAAGTTTATCCGAACAAAAGACACATTTATTCAAGTTGGCAAACAACTTATGTTGCCTTAATGCTTCTAACACAACTCTTAAATGTGCTACATGTTCATCCATGGTCTTGCTGTAGATTAGAATATCATCAAAATATACCACTACAAATCTCCCAATAAAAGCACGTAATACATGATTCATTAATCTCATGAAAGTGCTTGGTGCATTAGTCAACCCAAAGGGCAATAACTAACCATTCATATAATCCTTGTTTAGTCTTAAATGCAGTTTTCCATTCATCCCCTTCTTTCATTCGAATTTGATGATATCCACTCTTAAGATCTATTTTCGAAAATAAACAAGATCCATGCAACTCATCTAACATGTCATCCAAACGAGGAATAGGGTGGCGATACTTTACCGTGATGTTGTTGATGGCTCGACAATCCACGCACATTCGCCATGTTCTGTCCTTCTTAGGTACAAGTAGCACTGCCACAGCACATGGACTCATACTCTCTCGAACATACCCCTTTTCCATCAGCTCTAGGACTTGGCGTTGAAGTTCCTTTGTTTCTTCAGGGTTACTTCTATATGCTGGTCGGTTAGGAATCGTCGCTCCAGGGATTAAATCAATTTGACGTTCAATTCCTTGAATTGGTGGCAAACCTGGTGGTATCTCATCGGGAAAGACATCGATAAATTCCTGCAAAACAGTAATAATATTGCTCGGCAAAGATCCGACAAGATCGTTAGTACTCAAAAAGGCGCCCTTGTACATAAGTACAATAAGAGCCTGATATAAAAGTAAAGCTCGCTTGATCTCACTTTTTCTTGCAATAAAATTGCTTTTACTCTCTTTTTTTTCCACTTCTGGCTTTTCCCTCTTTTTTTTCAACTCTGATATTTCTCCTTTCTTTTTTTTCTTCTATTTTCTGTTCATTTGCCTTTTTCTTTTTCAGTTGATCCTCAAAAACTTGCCTTGGAGTCAATGGAACAAGAGATATTGGTCTCTCATTCATTACAAAAGAGTACCTATTAGTGAATCCATCATGCATAACTTGACGATCAAACTGCCAAGGTCGTCCCAAAAGTATATGGCACGCATGTATTGGTACCACGTCACATAGTATTTCATCTTGATATTTTTCAATAGAAAATGCAACCAACACTTATTTGGTTACCTTGAGTTCACCTTGGTCGTTCAGCCATTGTAGTCGATAAGGTTTCGGATGCTTTAAGGTTGGTAATGCCAATTTCTCCACCAGCTCAGTGCTAGCTACATTAGTGCAACTTCCCCCATCTATAATAACACAGCAAACCTTATTTTTCACACAACAACGAGTATGAAATAAGTTCTCACGCTGATTGTTTTCTTCTTCTTGGGCTTGAACACTGAGAGTTCGCCGTGCAACCAACAATTCCCCTTCTTCTGTATATTCATCAGCATCTTCAAGTGGTGGCATCCCCGGATCGATATCTTCTTTTTCATCATCGGTCTCAATCTCACCATTAGCATTGATCACCATTGCCCGCTTATTTGGGCATTGACTTGCAATGTGACCCCTTTCTTGGCATCGAAAACACTTAATATCACGAGTTTTGGGAGTTGTGATATGGGTGTTACCTTGATTTTGGGCCACAGCTTGCTTGGTTGTCTCTTTTAGTGGAGCATGCTGAGGTTGAATTGACTGACTCTCAAATCGCCTTGAGGATGGTTTCCATGAGTTCGAGGAACCATTGTTTAATCCCCTTTTGTGTAAACTCTTTCTCTTCAATTGTTGTTCGACTTTGATAGCTTGATGTACCATATCTTGGAGCTCAACATGATATTGCATTTCCACCACGTCAGCTATCTCATGGTTTAGACCATGCAAAAATCTCGCCATTGTTGCCTCTCTGTCTTCCTCAACATTTGCACGAATCATCGCAATCTCCATCTCCTTGAAGTATTCGTCGACGCTTCTTGATCCTTGGGTAAGCCTTTGGAGTTTATTGAACAACTCCCGGTGATAGTGGGTGGGAACAAATCGTCGTCGCATGATCGCTTTCATTTCATCCCAAGACTCCACAGGGCGTTCGTGATTTCGTTTCCTTTCCTTCACCAATTGATCCCACCATATTATAGCATAATCAGTAAATTCGACAGCAGCAAGTCATACCTTTTTCATCTCCGAGTAATTATGACAGTCAAAAACCATCTCCATCCTCTTTTCCCATTCAAGATACGCTTCTGGATCTGTTTTTCCTTGAAAAGAGGGTATTTTCAACTTGATATTATCCAGGTTGTCATCAACTCGAGGTTGTTCTCTATGAGCCTATCGATCGAACTCCTTGGGTTCTTGTGGATCAAAACGTCTTGGCTGAAAGCTTCGAGGTCGCTGTTCAGTAGGGGTATGTTGACGCGAACCCCTCACTCCTTCTTCCAATTGATCAATTCACTCATGAAGCGGTTCCAACTCGGACTTCAGCATTCGTCTCATTTCGCTTATGATGGCTTGCATTTGTAAATTTGGAATTGGTTGTTGGGAATCTTCTTCATTTGGCGTATCTCCTTGTTGTTGTGCCATGAGTTCCTACAAATGATAACAGAAGAACCTTCCAAATGCTCACTCACGTATTTCTCTCAATCACTCGTGTTTTCACACTCAATTGGCTTTTTCTTAAAGATTCAAACACTCTTGCCTTTTTCCTCTCGAATGTCTTCTTTCAATCTAAATTGAACTTTAAAAATAAATCATTTTTACGAAGCAGTTCAACTTGAGGAACAATCAAGACAAATCAATAAAGGTTTTCAAAAAGTAATTCCAAAGAATTTAAGTGAGAGGTATGAATAGACTCAGAAATAAGAGTAGAATTTAAATAGAGAAGAAAGAAATGAAGTAATAGACTTATATAGAGCAGAATGAGATATAAGATAGAATTGTGTGCCACTTTTTTTTTCTTTTGCCTTTTTTTTCACAAATTTTTTTTGCTCTTTTTTTTTGCACGAACTTTTTTTGCTTTTGTTTTTTGGCACGAATTGTTTTTTGGCTTTTTTTTAACCTACTGAAGAGAAGATAGATAGAAGAATATGATATTTTTTTTATAGAGAATAGAAATAGGTAGAGAAGATAAAAAAAATGGTATGGAACTTGCCGTGCAACCGTGTGCTCTGATACCAACTGATGCGAACCTCGCCAATATGCTGACGACACCCTACACCAAATATGGCAACGATCCCAAGATTTTTACGACGCAAGTGCGAAAAGATGGAATATACCTTGTTTATGTGAGAAACAAGGTATGGGATATGTAGACGCCACACCCAAATCCTCTAAGAAGAACTCTTAGAAAATCCTGGGTGATAAGTCTTGATTGCTTGAACGCCACAGGTAAAAACCTGATAAGTTCAAAAAGCTCTTTCAAGATATAAAGAAGACAAAACCTCACAAGATATAAATTCCAAAGTGTGTCTCTCCAATGTTGTGGAGTATGCCTTCTATAGGCTCAGAAAACAACTGAATGACCCACATAATGTGGAAAAAAAATCTATTATGGTTATAAGCTAACCTTATCTAATATGACTACCTAATATTATCCTAAGAGATTTATTATATTTATAAATCTCTCCTTATGAATTAAATCTGGACCTTCTGTTAGGCTCATCTTGGGCTCTTCATTTGGGCTTCTATTTGAATATTCAGCAATCTCTTTAATCAACCCATATAAAGCTTTTTTTGAATCTTTTAGCCCTTGACCTTGTGATTGGGCCCTTTTGTAGACTCAAATGATTATTCATCTCTTTTGGTGACGAACTGTTCAGCTCCATTACAGGTTCGGTTGATTGGACATATGAATTCGTAGTCTCTTTAGTCGGATTCACATCAATGTTGATATGAGCGTCGTCTCACACCTTACTCCAAACGATCCATTCGAGTATAAAGTGGCTCAAATTTAGAGTTCACTATTTGTTTCATTCCACTCTTTATTGCTTTTTCCACTGTAGGTTTTGAATGGGCTGTATGAAAGCTTCTTCTTTCTTAGTGTTTCCTTGTCATAGGGCCTTGTGATCCTAACAATTGTTAGAAAGAAAAGAACCTCGCAACTCTCCCTCACATGTTTTTCTCAAGCACTCCTATTTCACACTCAAATGACCTTTTCTTAGATAGACTAGAGTGAATCTCAAGATAGAATTTTGTGCCTTTTTTTTGCACCATTTTTTTGCACGAATTTTTTTTGGCTATTTTTTTTGCACTTATTGAAAAGAAGATAGATAAAAGAAGATGAGACTTTTTTCTTTTATAGAAAATAGAAATAGGTAGAGAAGATAAAAAAAAAAGAACTAGATATAAAAGATAGGATGGAACTTGCTATGCAACCGTGTGCTCTAATACAAACTGATGTGAACTTATAGTGTCTTTAGTCGCATTTACATCTCCGTTGACCAGACTGGTATGCCTGTGCCTACTGATGGGGCATCGTTGACCAGTCTGGTCTGAACGTTGACCAGTTTGGTCTAACTGTTGACCAGTCCGGTCTAACTAGGTTCACTGTCCCAAATTCAAAAATTGCCGGTTCGGACCCGTTTCGACCGATTTTCTAAAATTTATTTACATTTATTTTCTATCTAATAGTGGCCTCAATTTCACAAATTAACATTTTTAAGCAACCTAGAAAAATGAATTATTTAATCGGTTCACTATGGTTCATCCCGATTCAGTCTTGTTCGAGTTTGGTTCACCCCGAATGTAAACCCCGCTCTTTTGAGCTAAGGAAAACCAGGAAAAGAGCCTGTCAAACCAAGTGAGAAAACTGAACCAGTTCACAAACCCAATTATCAGAAAATGGGCAATTTGGAAATTTACAACTCTCGGGTGAATCAAAGGGTTCATAAAACCATGGAAAAAAATCTTAGGACAAATTGGAAGAGAAAAACTAGACCGGTTTAGATGAATTGGAACCGATGGAGAATGGGAAAATTAGAGAAATTTCAAATCTCTTGTGACCCAAAAAGATTTATAAACCTTGGGATGGAACCTTAGAACAAAGTGGGAGAGAAAAATCAGACCGGTTCGAGTGAACCAGACCCGAACCGGATTAAATCGATTGAAGAACCCAGCCGGTTTATGAACCAAAATTGATAGAGAGATGGTAAAGCGGGAATTTTATGGACCCTAAGTGACCTAAGGAGTCATAAAATTCATGAAAAAGGACTTTAGGGTGAATTGGAGATGAAAACCAAACCGGTTCAGGTGAATCGGATCTGAATTGGTTTGAACCGGTTTGGACTGGTTTGAACCACTATTGAACTAGATTCTAAATAAATTTTTCTAGGTGGCTTAAATACTTCAAATTTGAGATTTGAGGCCATCATTGGATAGAAAATGAATTTAGATAAATTTAGAAATTTTTAGATTTGAAAAACTCGGTCGAATGAGGGGTGATCCAACCGGTTTAAGCTTTGAATCCGATTCAAAACAGTGCTGTCTTTTTCCTTCAGATGATAACACTATTCACTCACCGAAAAATCAAACCAGCTTTAGCGGAGAAGGAATGTTTCTGTTCGATACGTTTCAGGCCATCAATGTCTATCATAAAGGTGCCAAAGGGATGACCAACGAGTCCCCAAGCTCCCTATGTAAAGAGCCCCTGTTCATTCATCCTCTCCACACCTGAAAATCTCACTCTCTCAGTTGCTTAGTTTTCTTGCGAATCTCGAACCAAAGCTCTGATATAAGGTCTTTTCTAAGCCAAAGAAGGTGAGGTCGGGTTCTATAGAATCAGAGAGAAGTCAGTTATACTCCTATAGTTTCCGTTTGCTTCGAGGATCGCCGGAGAAGTGCCGGCATGATGGAACAGTGATGTGAATCCGACAAAGAATCTACAAATTCACAAGTTCAATCAACCGAATCTGCAATGGAGCTGAACAGTTTGTCACCAAATATGATAAATACTCTTTTGAGACTAAAAGAGTGCCCAATGACAAGGTTAAGGGCTAAAAGGTTCAAATAGGCTTTATATGAGTTGATTAAAGATATTGTAGAAAAGTCAAGTGGAAGCCTAATTAAAGAGTCCAAGAAATGCCCATGAGAAGGAAGCCCAATTAAAGAGTTCAAGAAATGCCCATGAGAAGGAAGCCCAATTAAAGAGTCCAACAAATGCCCATGAGAAGGAAGCCCAATTAAAGAGTCCAAGAAATGCCCATGAGAAGAAAGCCCAATTAAAGAGTCCAAGAAAAGCCCATGAGAAGGTCTAGATTTTATTAATGAGTAGAGATTCAAAGGATCGAAATGAAATTTTCTAAAATTGAGGGTCAATTGGGCATGATAAAAATATTGGAGGGCCAATTGAGGAATTTTAGAATTTCTCGGGTGAAACTTACTATTTTTGTAAAGGAAGGGCAAAATGGTAATTTTGGAAAAGTTGGGGGACTAAATTGTTAATTTGGGAAATTAAACCCCTTTTTGTGAAATGGAATAAATTGAGGTCCTATGATAAATTTTAAAAGTTTCGGGACTCAATTTGAGGAAAAATCGGCATTAGGGACCTAAAGTTAAAGAGAAATAACTTTAGTGAACTAATTGCAAATAAATAAAGGTTTGGTTTTCTCATTTATTTGGAATGAATGAAGGCTATTAGGCCAAGTGATAATGAATCGAGATGTTCATATCGTGTAGGAACACGAGGTACCGGGAATGCCAGCAAAAACAAGCTCACGTGAATAAAAAGAACTGGTCTAGTGGAATTCACTACATTAACGGGTGAGTGAATTTTATATTATACCCGGTTGGGGATGATACGTACCTCGTAATTAAAACCCACTACTAAGTGGTATTTTAAACATCACAACTTGGAGGAGTGATGTGAAAAACATGTGGAAAAACTAATTACTGGTTGTAAGTATATCATACCCAGTTGGTATAATGAAACTTCCTCGAAGGAAGTTGAAAATCCGTTCATCGGATATGAGCGGAGATGTCCTTATACCCGGTCGGTATGATGGACAACTGAAAACATATTTTTGTTGGAAGTACTCTCCTCTGACTGTGTGCCAATGCTTAAACGATTTGGGAGACCTTCTTAACGGGAGCTCGAATAGCTCTTATAGGACGTGGGCCTCGATTTTGGAACTTGGATGCTAATATGGCCGATTTTGAAAATTCGTATAGTTGGCCCAAGGCTAGTTGGCACGAGCAGGAGCTTGTAAACAAACATGAGTTATATGTCATAAAACTTTAAATAAAGGAATTGTTTGGCCATGGTACCAAGACAGGACTGACATACTCAGTCAACTAGCGGTAGTGCGACATGACAGGTCGATGGACGAGTCAAGACAAACTACGGGTTGAGTTGAGGGTCGGGGCTGTTGGACCAGTGGCACCACAAATTTTATGGCATGATAAGAAATCACTGATTATGCATGCACTGTGATTACGGGACCATCAAGATGCCCAAGAGGGGTAGTGATGCGCCCTAAGGGCACTGGGCAACCTGGTGGATATAAGGGTAGTTCGTCGTACGGGCATGGAACCGATGGTGAACGGGCAAATTACAGAAATTTCAACTCCCTTGTGACCCAAAGAGGTTCATAAACCTTGGGAAGGAACCTTAGAACAAAGTGGGAGAGAAAAACCATACTAGTTTGGGTGAACCGGACCCGAACGAGATTAAACCAGTTGAAGAACTGAGCCAGTTTATGAACCGAAACTGATAGAGAGATGGTAAAGTGGAAATTTTATAGACCCTAAGTGACCTAAGAAGTCATAAAAGTCATGAAAAAGGACTTTAGGGTGAATTTGAGATGAAAACCAAACCGGTTCAGGTGAACCGGATCCAAATTGAGTTGAGCCGATTTGAACAACTATTGAACTAGATCTTAAATTCATTTTTCTAGGTGGCTTAAATATTTAAAATTTGAGATTTGAGGCCACCATTGGATAGAAAATGAATTTAGAAATTTTTAGATTTGAAAAACTTTGTCGAATGAGGGGTGACCCGGCCAGTTTAAGCTTTGAACCTGGTTCGGACCGGTCCGGTCCGGTTCAAAATAGTGCCGTCTTCTTCCTTCATATGACAGCACTATTCACTCGCCGGAAAATTGAACCAGCTCAAGTGGAGAAGGAACATTTTCGTTCAATACGTTTTAGGCCATCAATGTCTGTCATAAAGGTGCCAAAGGGATGGCCAACGAGTCCCCGAGCTCCCTATATAAAGAGCCCCTCTTCATTCATCCTCTCCACACTTGAAAATCTCACTCTCTCTCAGTTGCTTATTTTTCTGATGATGCTTGAACTAGAGCTCCAATATAGGGTCTTTTCTAAGCCAAAGACAAGGTCAGGTTCTTTAGAATTGGGGAGAAGTCAGCTACACTCCTGTAGTCTCCGTTTGCTCTGAGGGTTGCCGGAGAAGAGTCGGTGTGATGGAACATTGAAGCAGCTCCGGCAAATCGAAGCTGCTCTATTTTGGTTGAGTTGAAATCGGCCAGTTTGAGCCCTCCTCAGGCCAAACCAAGCCCTCCCAACACTTCCTCAGCCCTCCTACGACTGAATTAGGATGGAAAGGTAAGCCAATTCGGCTCTATTTTACAATTTTTTATCGATGTTAGAGAGAGAGTCGACCTAATTTCAATGACAAAATTCTAATCCAATTCGACATCAATTGATGTGATGTGAATCTGACAAAAGAGTTTACAAATTCACAAGTCTAATCAACCGAACGTGGAATGGAGCTAAACACTTTGTCACCAAATGGGATAAATGATTATTTGAGACTTCAAGAGGGCCCAATCACCAGGTCAAGGGCTAAAAGATTCGAAGAAGCTTTATATGGGCTGATTAAAGAGATTGCTGAATATTCAAATAGAAGCCCAAAATGAAGAGCCCAAGATGAGCCCAAGAGAAGGTTCAGATTTAATTAATAAGGAGACATTTATAAATATAATAAATCTCTTAGGATAATATTAGGTGGTTAGACTAGATATGGCAATGATCCCAAGACTTTCACGACGCAAGTGCAAAAAGATGGAATATACCTTGTTTATGTGAGAAACAAGGTATGGGATATGTAGACGCCACACCCAAATCCTCTAAGAAGAACTCTTAGAAAACCCCGGGTGATAAGTCTTGATTGCTTGAACGCCACAGATAAAAACCTGATAAGTTCAAAAGCTCTTTCAAGATAGAAAGAAGATAAAACCTCACAAGATATAAATTCCGAAGTGTCTCTCCAATGTTGTGGAGTATGCCTTTTATAGGCTCAGAAAATAACCGAATGACCCACACAATAAGCTAACCTTATCTAATCTAACCACTTAATATTATCCTTATCTAATCTAACCTTATCTCCTTATTAATTAAATCTAGACTTTCTCTTGGGCTCATCTTGGGCTCTTCATTTTGGACTTCTATTTGAATATTCAGCAATCTCTTTAATCAGCCCATATAAAGCTTCTTCGAATCTTTTAGCCCTTGACCTTGTGATTGGGCCCTCTTGAAGTCTCAAATAATCATTTATCCCATTTGGTGACAAAGTGTTTAGCTCCATTCCACGTTCGGTTGATTGGACTTGTGAATTTGTAAACTCTTTTGTCAGATTCACATCATTCTCCCCCTTTTGAAAATGATTTGTCCTCAAATCTTCTTTTCCTTCATCACCTACATCAAAAGACATTAACTTATAAATATATATGCTATTACTAACAATATATTTGCCAGATAACTTACTGTTATAATTATTACTATCGAGTTTTAACACCTTAAATAATCCCTCTAATCTAAGAAATTTTGATAGTTTTCTATTCATAAACCATTCATTCCTCATATGTAAACTAACCCAAATCCCTGGATCAAAAACAACTTTCATGAAACTCTTGTTGTAAAGATTAATATTTTCTTGAGTCTGCTGTTTTCTATCCAATGGATTAAAATCATGGATAATCTCCATTGGTGATAACTTAGTTACTGAATAAATATAACGATTATATGCAAACACAATATGTGATAAACATGCAGTTGAAAATAGAAGTTTTGTAACCAACACAGTATTCCAAGAAAAATTAAGCAATTTAGTATCAATGATTGTAAGAAAGACATACCTTCGTGATAGTGCATCAATAACTATATATTTCATACCTTGTCTATACTCGATCACATATGAAAAAGTCTTGATGAAAACTACCAACCTTGCATGACGCTTCTTCAACCTATACTTCCTCTTAATATGCAAATCAAATACATGATTCATGTGAATAATAGATTCCTTTTGCCTTAGCTGCCATATTTGTAGAGGTTGAGAAAACATAAATATCTCATTATCATAAGTATGATAGTTGAATGTTACTTTGCTCAACTTTTCACTAAAATATATTTTTAATATATCTAAACTGCCTATTTTTGATACTTCACAATTAAGTTTAAATAATTTAACAAAGTTAGGTAATGCAATAAAAAGGAAGCTACTTAGTTTATCCCCTAAATATTTGAATATATTTTCTTGCACATCACATAATTTAAATAAAATATTCTTTTCTAAAAACATAGTGAGAGGTAAATGACAACTATTAAATTTAGAAACATAATCTATATAAAAGTAAGTTAATCTAAGAAAACTTCTCATCTCACTTACCAAATAAGATATTGACCAACCTTGAGTTGCTTTAATTTCCTTTTTAATTACAATCCATTTAGAAATAGTAACATATTGAGAAAATATAAGATTATTAATACCATATATATATTTCCTAAAAATATTGAAGGCCACTTTTAAATATATTTCATGTTCATCTGAGGACATATTAGATATATAATTAGATATTATTATATAATCAAAATATATATCAACCAATTTTTCAATAAAATTATTTAAGAAATAATTCACTATCCTAATAGAAGTATAAGTTGCATTATTCAAACAAAATATCATAATCAACCAATCATATAAACCAGGTTTTGTCTTTAATGCATTTTTCAATTTATATTTATCTTTAATTCGAAATTTATTATATTCACTTTTAAAATTTATTTTTGCAATTAAATAAGATCCATACAAATCATCTAACATATGATCTAAATAAGGAATAGAGTATCGAAAATATACCTGGGTACTGTCAATAACTCGACAATCAATGTATGCTTGATAAGTCTTACCCCGTTTGGATAGTTGCACAACTGGTGGATTAATTCTCCTGGATATAATTCTCTTTGTCAACAGCTTTATGACTTGGTGTTGAGTTTGATGCTTGATTCCACGAGATTTCTTCATTACAACATGCTTAAATTCCTGCAAAAAATATATAATATTGCTCGGTAGATATCCGACAATAGGGTTAGTATTTAAAAATATATCCTTGTACATAGGTACTGTAAGGACATGTAAACTTATAAAATTATTTTTACTCTCCTTCTTTTCAATTATGACTTTTTTCTTTTCCTTTTCAACATTGCCTTTTCTCTCATCATTTTCAATTTCGGCTTTTGTCTCTCGGATTTTTCTCTGTTCTTTTTCATTATTGCCTTTTGTCTCTTCCTCTTCAATCATGGCTTTTCTCTCTTGTCTTTCTGCTATTTTCTTTTCATTTGCCTTTTTCTTTTTCAACTGATCCTGAAAAACTTGTTGTAAAGTAAGAGGTACAAGAGATATTGATCTATTATTCATCACGAATGAGTACCTATCTGTTAATCTATCATACGTAACGTGACGATCTAACTTCCAAGGTTCTCCCAATAAAATATGACATGCTTGCATTGGTACTACATCACATAATATTTCATCATGATATTTCCCAATAGAGAAGGACACTATCACCTGTTGGGTTACCTCGAGTTTGGGTTGATCACTCAGCCTTTGAATTTGATATGGCTTTGGATGCTTTGTTGCATGTAATGCCAACTTCTCCACAAGCTCGGTGCTAGCAAAGTTAGTGCAGCTTTCCTCATCTATGATAACAGAACAAACTCTATTTTTCATAGAACAACGAGTATGAAATAGATTCTCACGTTGGTTGTCCATGACGTCATCAATCCATGGCCTTTCACTTGGAGTACATTGATTGATGCAATCGTGTCCGACGCTATCACAATTAACTTGAAGATCTTCAAATTCCTCGAGTTCTTGAGTATCGAAACGCCTAGATTGAAAGCACCAAGGTTGTTGTTCAACGGAAGTATGTTGATGTGAACGACGTATCACACCTTCCTCCAAGCGATCCATTCGCGTGTGAAGTGGCTCAAATCCAGACTTTACAACTTGTTTCATCGTGGCTTTCCAATCTAGATTTTGAACGGGCTGAGGAAAACTGGCTTCTTTCCATGTGTTTTCTCTTTGTTGGAAATTGTAATCCTGCCAATTGTTAGAAACAAAAGAACCTCGCAACTCTCCCTCACATGTTTCTCTCAAACACTCCTGTTTAAAACTCAAATGGCTTTTTCTTAAAGATTTAAAACACTCTTGCCTTTTTCCACTCATATGTCTTCTTTCAATCTGAATTGAACTTTAAAAACAAATCGTTTTTTTACGAAGCAGTTCAACTTGAGGGACAATCAAGACATATCAATAAAGGTTTCCAAAAAGTAATTCCAAAGAATTTAAATGAGAAGAAAGAAATTAAGATGGAATGAAGTAATAATAGACTTAGATATAGCAGAATAAGAATGATAAGATATAATTGTGTGCCTCCTTTTTTTTTTTTTGCCTTTTTTTCCACGATTTTTTTTGCTCTTTTTTTTAGCACGAACTATTTTTTTCTTTTTTTTTTTAGCACGAACTTTTTTTTGCTCTTTCTTTTTTTGGCACGAATTTTTTTTTGGCTTTTTTTCTCCTTTTTTTTTAACCTACTGAAGAGAAGATTAATAGAAGGATATGATAATTTTTTTTATAGAGAATAGAAATAGGTAGAGAAGATAAAAAAAAGAACTAGATAAAAAGATGGGATGGAACTTGCCGTGCAACCATGTGCTCTGATACCAACTGATGCGAACCTCGCCAATATGCTGACGACACCCTACACCAAATATGGCAATGATCCCAAGACTTTCACGACGCAAGTGCAAAAAGATGGAATATACCTTGTTTATGTGAGAAACAAGGTATGGGATATGTAGACGCCACACCCAAATCCTCTAAGAAGAACTCTTAGAAAACCCCGGGTGATAAGTCTTGATTGCTTGAACGCCACAGATAAAAACCTGATAAGTTCAAAAGCTCTTTCAAGATAGAAAGAAGATAAAACCTCACAAGATATAAATTCCGAAGTGTCTCTCCAATGTTGTGGAGTATGCCTTTTATAGGCTCAGAAAATAACCGAATGACCCACACAATAAGCTAACCTTATCTAATCTAACCACTTAATATTATCCTTATCTAATCTAACCTTATCTCCTTATTAATTAAATCTAGACTTTCTCTTGGGCTCATCTTGGGCTCTTCATTTTGGACTTCTATTTGAATATTCAGCAATCTCTTTAATCAGCCCATATAAAGCTTCTTCGAATCTTTTAGCCCTTGACCTTGTGATTGGGCCCTCTTGAAGTCTCAAATAATCATTTATCCCATTTGGTGACAAAGTGTTTAGCTCCATTCCACGTTCGGTTGATTGGACTTGTGAATTTGTAAACTCTTTTGTCAGATTCACATCACATTCTCAAGGTAAAAGTGGATGGGCTTCTATCTTGGTGGCTGGTAAAGTCGCTATGTCGCCACAAGTGGGTGCAGTGGACATGCTTCCCTGCGAATGTTTGTTCCCTTCATGATGAAGGGCGTGTGTTGATTGATAAACACAATGTTTGTGGTTGATAATGAGATATTTCTATGAAAACCTAGATTTTGAGGATGAAATATTTTGAAAGAAAATAAGGAGTATGGCACACTCCAATTCAAACTATTTTCTAGAAGTCAAATTTTAAAAAGCACCCATTTAGTGAGTTGTTGAACTCAGCCCCTCCCTTAGGTAACCAAGGGAAAGCCTATCTAAAGACCTCAAGTTAATTACACCTGTAAGACAAGTATGTTAAGTTTAAATTTTATTACAATTTTGATTAATGTTATTCCATGAAAGGTACAAGTTTAAAGAATGCCTTACTACTCACGGTTTAAAGAAGGGGAAAAATCTTATTAAACCGGGAGAGTGGCGTGTTGCTCACGGCGATCCAACAAAATCGGGTTGGGGTGTGACACTAGGACTACCCTTCGAATGTTTGTACCCTTCCTGATGAAGGGCATGTGTTTGTTTGCTAATTGCCTCCCGAGGAAAGGGGATGTGCTAAGAGCACTAAACACACCTAATATGAAAATGGAAAAAAAGGCATGAGATTTGATAAAATCCTTGAAAAGGAATGGTAAACAAAGGCATAGTTTTGATAAACTAAGTATTTTTTAAAACTCACTCCCAACACCTGCTCACTGAGTTGTAGAAACTCACCCTCTCCCTTTAACCCTTTTTAGGAAAAAAGGAAGGTTAACCTTAAAGACCCTCTACAGTGTAACCCTAAAACATGTATGTAGTTTTTTAATTGAGTATTTCATAATGCTATTTCAGGAAAAATAGGGGAAAAGGATGCGTGACTCCTCTCGGTTTAGAAAGGGGTGAACCCTCTTTAACCAAAGGAAGTGGCGGGTTGCTTACAAGGATCTGACCAAACTGGGTCGGGGTGTGACAACTCGAGTGGTATCGAAGCCTTTTTCCTCGAATACATTATCAAGACTTTATAAGAATTAAACAAAAACTACTTACCATGTAGGAAGATGGCCCCAAGAAAAGTAGCCAAACAAACCCGCGCTACCCTAGACACCACGGAAACCGGGGAGAATTCCATCCCAAATATGGAGATGAACCAGGGGACTAAGAAGTCTAGGAGGCCTCTTGTTGTAACCAATGGGCAATGAAGACTCAACTAGAAGATCATCAAGGTGTTCGGGCTCATGGACGACAAAGCATAGATCTACCTTCAATACCCTAGAAAGACCCCCAATGATCGTAGTATTGGAGGGACCACAAAGGTCCATGCAAGGAGATGACCTGTTATAGATGTGGACAATGGGGACACTACATGAGGAGGTGCCTAATATTGCTCAGGACAAGTCCCAAGAGAACATATTATAAGTGTAGAGGAGTAGGACATATAGCAAAGGACTGTCTCACACTGCATGGCCTTAAAGCAATACTCCCAATAACGACACCTTCTTACCTACAGAAGTCCGAAGGGATACCACCACAAGAACTACGGTTCTGACTAAGGATTCCAATATCACCCACAAGGAAATTCTTCGAGACCTTAGCATAGTAGTGGGTACTTCCCGACCTGTCATTGTAACAATCTCCCTTTAAAAAGGAGTTGAAGCCCCCAAAACTATATTCCTACTTTGATAATGAATAAAGAAAATTCTGAATTCCTAAAAATTTTCAATCCCTTAATGATGATGCGATTGTGTGCCCTAACTACATGAGGAAGGATCATGGGGAAAAGACCAAGGATAGGACCTTAAGAAAATGCAAATGAAGCATAATATAGATGAGGATATCTCCACTTATAACCGGTGAACGGGTTTTCCACTTACTTCAAGTAAGTTTCATCACACCAATCGGGTATGATCTACTTACAAACATTAATTAGTTTTTCCATGTTATTTTCACATCACTTCTCTAAGTTGTGATGTTTAAAATACCACTAAGTAGTGGGTTTTCATTTCGAGGTGCTTATCATCCCAACCGGGTATGATATAAAAATCCCACTCACCCGATCAAATAGTAACTTCCTCTCGACCAGTTCTTTGTATTCACGTGAGCTTGTCCTCGCTGGCGTTCTCACTACTTCATATTCCTACACAATACGAACATCCTTGTTTATTTTCTCTCGGCCTAATAGCCTTCATTCATTACATTCAATGAGAAAAATAAACTTTTTATTTATTTGCAATTAGGTCCCTAAAGTTTTTTTTCTTTAACTTTAAGTCCCTAATGTTGGTTTTTCCTCAAATTGAGTACCAAAACTTTTAAGATTCATCTTAGAACCTCAATTTATTCAAATTCACAAAAAAAAGGGTTCAAGTTTCCCAAATTTTGCAAAATTACCATTTTGCCCTTCCTTTACAAAAATTGTAAGTTTTTCCCCAAAAATTCTAAAATTGCTCAATTGGCCTACTAACATTCTCATAATGCCCAATTGACCTTTAATTTTACAAAATTGTATTTTGGTCGCTGATGCGAACCTCACCAATATGCTGACAACACCCTACAACAAATATGGCAACGATCCCAAGACTTTCACGACGCAAGTGCGAAAAGATGGAATATACCTTGTTTATGTGAGAAACAAGGTATGGGATATGTAGACGCCACACCCAAATCCTCTAAGAAGAACTCTTAGAAAACCCTGGGTGATAAGTCTTGATTGCTTGAACGCCACAGGTAAAAACCTGATAAGTTCAAAAGCTCTTTCAAGATAAAAAGAAGACAAAACCTCACAAGATATAAATTCCAAAGTGTGTCTCTCCAATGCTGTGGAGTATGCCTTTTATAGGCTCAGAAAACAACCGAATGACCCACATAATGTGGAAAAAATCTATTATGGTTATAAGCTAACCTTATCTAATCTGACTACCTAATATTATCCTAAGAGATTTATTATATTTATAAATCTCTCCTTATTAATTAAATCTGGACCTTCTGTTGGGCTCATCTTGGGCTCTTCATTTGGGCTTTTATTTGAATATTCAGCAATCTCTTTAATCAGCCCATATAAAGCTTGTATGAATCTTTTAGCCCTTGACCTTGTGATTGGGCCCTCTTGAAGTCTCAAGTGATCATTTATCCCAATTGGTAACAAAGTGTTCAGCTCCATTGCAGGTTCAGTTGATTGGACATGTGAATACGTAGTCTCTTTAGTCGGATTCACATCAGTCGCTCAAATTTTTGAAATCTCCAATTTTCCCCAAATTTTCCCCCAATTTCAACTTACTAACATAGCCAAATTTGATTTCATCAAACTGACCGATTAAACACTTCTAATTGTTGAAATTGAAGTTAAAATTGAGTTCCTACATGTTTATACGATTCAATAGCACTTTGAATTGCAAGTTTTGACACCGTAACGAGCTCAAACGGAGCTTCACCGGAAAACATACTACAGAGAGAGAAAGCTTTAATTGCTCACCATCGGGGGCACGACGGTCTGAACTTTCAATCTAGACAGATAGCTCTCATCCTGAGGTTCATCCTAGAATCAAGAATTGCATCAATTGATGTCAAATTGAAAGAGAATTTTATCATTAAAGTTCTGCTGGTTCTCTCTCTAGCACCGGTCGGAAATTGTAGAGAGGAGCTGAATTAGGTTACCTTTCCGCTCTAATTTAGTTGTAGGAGAGTTGTGGAGGTGTTGGGAGGCTTGGTTTGGCATGAGAAGGGCTCGAATTAGCTGATTTCAACTTGGCCAAAATAGGGCAGCTTGAGTCCGCCAAAGCTGCTTCATTGTTCCATCACGACATCGTTTCTTAGCAAACGAAGACTACAGGCGTGTAGTTGACTTCTCCTAGGTGCTAAGGAACCCAACCTCGCCTTTTTGGCTTAGAAAAGTGCCCAAGTCAAAGCTATGGTTCGAGCTTCACCGAAAAATGGAGCAGTTGAGAGAGAATGGAGTTTTCAAGTGTAAAGAGGATGATTGGGGAGGGGCTCTTTATATATAGGAAACTCGAGGACTTCCTGGTCATCTGATTGGCTTCTTAATGGCGGTCATTAATTGCATGAAACTCCTTGGCTAGAGACTTTTCAGCTTCGTCAGCGCTGCGCAATTTTCCGGCAAGTGAATAGTGCTATCAACTGAAGGAAGAAGACGTCACTGTTCCGAATCGGACCATACCGGTCCGAACCGGGTTCAAACCTTAAACTAGCCGGTTCACCACCACCCCCCCCATTCAACTGAATTTTTCATATCTAAAAATTTATAAATTTATCTAAATTCATTTTCTATCCAATGGTGGCCTTAAATCTCAAATTTGAATTTTTTTATGCCACCTAGAAAAATGAATTTAGAATCCGGTTCAATAGTGGTTCAAAACTGATCCAAACCGGTTTAATCCAGTTCACCTGAACTAGTTTGGTTTTCATCTCCAATTCATTTTTAAGTCTATTTCCATGACTTTTGGGACATTTTGGGTCACTAAGTGTCCATAAATTTCCCAATTTTCCCTATTTCTATTAGTTCTGGTTCATAAACCAGTTCAATCCTATTGGATCCGGTTCATTTAAACTAGTCTGGTTTTTCTCTTCCAATTTATCCTAAGGTTCTTTTCAAAGGTTTTATGAACCATTTGGATCACCCAGGAGTTGTAAATTTCCAAATTGTCCATTCCCAAATGATTAGGCTTGTGAACCGGTTCAGTTTTCTTACTCGATTTGACCAGTTCTTTTTCCTGGTTTTCCTTAACTCACAAGGGCGGGGTTTACAAAACATGTAGCTCCTAAGGTGGAGGTCTCTACGTTAAAGGATATAGTAGAGAATAAAACTATCAAAATGGAATTCTCTAAACAAAGGAATCGACACATAGACCGAAAGTGTACACCCTGACCTAGTTTGGTTAGATCCCCGTGAGCAACCCGCTTCTGCCTTGCTTCAAGAAGGGTTCCCCCTTTTCTTTAGTCAAGAGGAGCCAGGTGAAATTTCAACTGTGTTCCTTGGAATAAATATATCAAATAAAATGCAAACTTAACAGAAATTAAGCATACCTGACAGAGGGTAAATTCTGCTGTTATCCCTAGTCATATCTCTATATTGTAAAAGGGGTAAAAAGGGTGGGTGAGTTTCTACAACTTAGTGAATGGGTATTTGAAAAAGAGTTTCAATAAAATAGTTTTAAATTGGAGTGTGCCAGACTCCTTATTTTCTTTAAAATTATTTCTTCCTCAATTTCTCAGTTTTCAAAAACATTAACCACAGTCGATGTATTTAACAATCAACACACGCCCTGCATCATGAAGGGATCACACATTCGTAGGGCAGCCCGTCCACTACACCCCCGACATCTGACCCTCAAACCCGAAAGGAAACTCTGTATCTGTATGAGGACAGAGACCTCATCCCGACTCCACCCCGGTCTCATGCGCATGAAGCTATGTCAAGCTTCCCTGACTGTTGGCACGAAAACTGCTCTTATCCCCACCATGTCGTCCAGTAGTCCATAGGATGCATCACTACCCATCTTAGGCATCTTGATGGTCCTAAACCTCAGTGCACGCACAAACAATAATTTTCTATATAAGCCATTAATTTTTGGTGTCACTAGTCCAACGGTCCCAACCCTCAACTCAACTTGCAGCTATTTGCCTAGACCAGTCCGTTGATCGGGTCTTGTCGCACTGCTGCCAGTCCATCAAGTATGTCGGTCTTGTCTTGGTAACATGGCCAAATCACATCATTCATTAAAATTTTCATGGCTTAATATCATATTTTTTTATGAGTTTCTACTCATGCCAACTAGCATTGAGCCCACTGTACGACATTTTCAAAACTAGACATTTTAGCCCCCAAGTTCCAAAATCGAGGCCTCCGACCCATCTCAGCTATTCGAGCTCTCGTCAAGAAGGTCTCCTAAAATTTTTAAGCCACCATTAGATAGAGAATGAATTTAGTTGAATTTAAAAATTGATAATTTTGAAAAACTCGGTTGAATCACGCCTGAACTGGTCGATTTAAATATTGAACCCACTTCAGATCGGTCCGGTCCAGTTGAGAACAGTGTCGTCTTTTTCCTTCATATGACAACACTATTAACTCGCCGAAAAATTGAGCAGCACCGACGATGATGAAAAGTCTCTAGCTAGGGAGTGTCAGGCAATGAATGACCATTAGAAAGGTGCCAATCGGATGGCCAAGAAGTCCTCGAGCTTCCTATATAAAGACCTCCTTCTCATTCATCCTCCTCACACCTAAAAACTCCTCTCTCCCCCTATTGCTCCATTTTCCCATGAAGCTTGAACCAAAGCTCTGACTTGGGCATTTTTCTAAGCCAAATAAGGTGAGGTGGTGTTCATTAGATTCAAGGAGAAGTCAGCTACCCGACGATAGTCTCCATTTGCTTCGAGGATTGCCGACGTGATCGAACAGTGAAGTAGATCAGGTAGACCGAAGCTGCTCTATTTCGGCCAAGCTTAAAACAACCAATTTGAGCCCTTCTCAGGCCAAACAAAGCCCTTCCAACACTTCCATATCCCTCATACGACTGAATTAGAGCAAAAAGTTAACCATTTTGGCTCCCCTCAGTAAATTCCTATAAGTGTTAGAGAGAGAACCAGTGGAACTTCAATAACCAAGTTCTCCCTCAATTCAGAATGAATTGATGCGATTCTTGATCCTAGGAGAAACCTCAGGACGAGAGCTATTTTTCTAGATCAAAAGCTCGGACTGCCACACCCCCGACGATAAGCTTTTGAAGCTTTCTCTTTCTAAGTCCAGTTTTTCGACAAAGCTATGTTTGAGCTCAATTTGGATCCAAATGACACAATTCAAAGTTCAATTGAATCATATGGATGTGTAGAAACTCAATTTTACCTTCAATTTCAATAATTAACCTTGATTGATTGATCAATTTTATGAAATCAAATTCGACGAGGTTGAAATGGGGAAATTGAGGGAAAATTAGGGTTTTCAAAAATTTGAGGGACTATTTCCCAAAAGTGAGGGTTAATTGGCCATGGAAAAGATGTTGGAGGACCAATTGGTTGAATTTTGGATTTTTTTTGTGTCAATTTTACCATTTTTATAAAGTAGGGGCAAAATGGTAATTTTTGAAAAGTTGGGGACCAAATTGTGAATTTGGGAAACTTGAACCCCTTTTTGTGATTTTGAATAAATTGAGATCCCAAAGTAAATTTTAGTAGTTTCGGGACTCAATTTGGACGAAAATTGGCATTATGGACCTAAAGTTAAAGGAAAAGAACTTTAGGGACCTAAATGTAAATAACTAAAAGTTTGGACATTTTATTCATTCGTGATGATTGAAGGCTATTAGGCCAAATGATAATGAACAAGGATGTTCATATCGTGTAGGAACATGAAGTACCGGGAATGCCAGCAAAGACAAGCTCGTGTGGCGACAAAGAGCCACATAAGATGAATTCACTGCACTATCGGGTGAGTGGGAATTTTCACATCATACCTAGTTGGGATGATGAGTACCACAGAATTGAAAACCCACTATTATGTGGAATTTTAAGATCACATCTAGTTGAGGTGATGAGAGGAAAAAATGTAGAAATACTACTTACTGGTTGTAAGTTGTTCATACCCGATTGGTATGATAAACTTTATAGAAGAAAGTAGAAAACCCGATTTTCGGTTATAAGCGGAGATGTCCTCACACCCTGTTGGTGTGATGGATAGATGAAAAGTTATTTTGTCAGAAGTGCTCTCCCCTGATTATGTACCACTGCTTAAACCTTTTGGGTGGCCTTCTTGATGGGAGCTCGAATAGCTCAGATAGATCGGAGTCCTCGATTTTGGAACTTAGGGGCTAAAATGCCCGATTTTGAAAATCTCGTACAGTGAGCCTAAGGCCAATTGGTACGAGCAGGAGCTCGTAAACAAACATGATGTTAAGCCATGAAAACTTTAATGAATTATGTGATTTGGCCATGGTACTAAGATAGGACCGACATACTCGATGGACTAGTGGCAATGTGATAAGATAGTTCAATGGACCAGTTGAGACAAACAATTGCAGGTCGAGTTGAGGGTTGGGGCCATTGGACTAGTGGCACCAAAGATTAAATGGCTTATGAGAAAATTTATTGATTTGTGCATGCACTGAGGTTTTGGACCATCAAGACACCCTAGAGGGGCTACTAGACGACATGGTGGAGATAAGGGCAGTTTGTCATGCC
This sequence comes from Trapa incisa, assembly GCA_030064435.1. NCBI lineage: Eukaryota > Viridiplantae > Streptophyta > Magnoliopsida > Myrtales > Lythraceae > Trapa > Trapa incisa. Next base: position 17,073,500 of record CM057782.1, read on the forward strand.
AACAGTCAGGGAAGCTTGATGTAGCTTCTTGCGCATGAGACTTGGGTGGGGTCAGGATGAACTCTTTGTTCTCATATGGTCATAGAGTTTCTTTTCGGGTTTGAAGGTCGTATGTCACGTACATCCACTTGTTCCTAGGGTAGAAGTGGACAAGTTTCTATCTAGGTGGCTGGTAAAGTTGCTCCGATACCACAAGTGGGTGCAGTGGATGGGCTGGCCTATGAATGTGTGATCCCTTCATGATGAAGGGCATGTGTTGATTGTTAAACACACCAACTGTGGTTAATGAAGAGTAATGGTTTTGAAAATTGAGAAATTAAGGAAGAAATATTTTAAAGAAAATAAGGAGTCTCGCACACTCCAATTCAAACTATTTTTTGGAAGCTCATATTTCAAAGCCATTCACTTAGTTGTCGAACTCACCCCTCCCTTTACCCCTTTTCACGTGACGGAGGGAAAAACCTACCTAAAGACCTTCAACTAGCCAAACCCACAAGACAGGTATGTAAGTTAAAATTTTATGCAGTTTTGATTAATGTTATTCCAGGAAAGGTACAGGTCTAAATGATGCTTTAATATTTGCTAGATAACTTCCTGTTGTAATTATTACTACCGAGTTTTAACACCTTAAATAATCCCTCTAATCTAAGAAATTTTGATAGTTTTCTATTCATAAACCGTCCATTCCTCATATGTAAACTAACCCAAATCCTTGGATCAAAAACAACTTTCATGAAACTCTTGTTGTAAAGATTAATATTTTCTTGAGTCAGCTGTTTTCTATCCAATGGATTAAAATCATGGATAATCTCCATTGGTGATAACTTAGTTACTGAATAAATATAACGATTATATGCAAACACAATATGTGGTAAACATGCAGTTGAAAATAGAAGTTTTGTAACCAACATAGTATTCCAAGAAAAATTAAACAATTTAGTATCAATGATTGTAGACAAAATGTACCTTTCAGATAATGTATGAGAAACTACATTTTTCATACCTTGCTTACACTTGATCACATAACCAGATGTATAAATGAATTCAACCCACCTTGCATGAAACTCATTCAGCTTGAGGGCTACTCCGCTGAACTTTTCATTATAATATGCAATTAATCTACTTTCCTAACTTACCAAGTAAGGTGTTTGCCAATCTTGAATTACCTTAATTTCCTTGTCAATTGCAATCCCTTCAAAACTTATAACATATCCAGGAAATAGAAGTTTATCCGAACAAATGATAAATATCTTAAAATTCTCAAATAATTTATCTTTCCTTAAAAGTTCTAACATCATTTTCAAATATTCCATAAGTTCATATACCTGGACGTCATCAAAATATATATAGTCAAACTTTAAAATGATAACATGCAAGATATGCTTCATTAATATCATAATAGTGATATAGGCATTAGTCAATCCAAAAATCACAACTAACCAATCATATAGACCTGGTTTTGTTTCAGATGTTGTTTTCAAATAATCTTTTTCTTTAATTTGAAATTGATGATATTCACTCTTAAGACCATGTTTTGAAAACAAATAGTATCTATGCAACTCAATAACAATATCATATAAATAAGAAACATGTTGTAAATACTTTACCGTGATATTGTCAATGGCTCGACAATTGAGGCATATTTGCCACGTTTCGTCCTTCATGGGTACAACAAATGGTCGCTTGCTCTTACGTATATATCTTATTTCCATCAATTTTAGGACTTGGTGTTGACTTTGATACTTGTTTTTTCGAACTGGTGGCAAACCAAGAGTTATCTTCTTTGTATTGACATTCTTGAATTCCTGCAAAAGAGAAACACTAATGCTCGGCAAATATCCGACAATATGGTTAGTAAAATATAAATCCTTATACATAAGTACTGTAAGGATAGGATATGGAATTGTATCTCTCTTGATCTCACTTTTTCTCTTGTAAGGATTTATATTTTACTAACCATATTGTCGGATATTTGCCGAGCATTAGTGTTTCTCTTTTGCAGGAATTCAAGAATGTCAATACAAAGAAGATAACTCTTGGTTTGCCACCAGTTCGAAAAAACAAGTATCAAAGTCAACACCAAGTCCTAAAATTGATGGAAATAAGATATATACGTAAGAGCAAGCAACCATGTGTTGTACCCATGAAGGACGAAACGTGGCAAATATGCCTCAATTGTCGAGCCATTGACAATATCACGGTAAAGTATTTACAACATGTTTCTTATTTATATGATATTGTTATTGAGTTGCATAGATACTATTTGTTTTCAAAACATGGTCTTAAGAGTGAATATCATCAATTTCAAATTAAAGAAAAAGATTATTTGAAAACAACATCTGAAACAAAACCAGGTCTATATGATTGGTTAGTTGTGATTTTTGGATTGACTAATGCCTATATCACTATTATGATATTAATGAAGCATATCTTGCATGTTATCATTTTAAAGTTTGACTATATATATTTTGATGACGTCCTGGTATATGAACTTATGGAATATTTGAAAATGATGTTAGAACTTTTAAGGAAAGATAAATTGTTTGAGAATTTTAAGATATTTATCATTTGTTCGGATAAACTTCTATTTCCTGGATATGTTATAAGTTTTGAAGGGATTACCATTGACAAGGAAATTAAGGTAATTCAAGATTGGCAAACACCTTACTTGGTAAGTCAAGAAAGAAGATCAATTGCATATTATAATGAAAAGTTTAGCGGAGTAGCCCTCAAGCTGAATGAGTATCATGCAAGGTGGGTAGAATTCATTTATACATCTGGTTATGTGATCAAGTGTAAGCAAGGTATGATAAATGTAGTTGCTCGTACATTATCTGGAAGGTACGTTTTGCTTACAATCATTGATACTAAATTGTTTAGTTTTATTTGGAATACTTTGTTGGTTACAAAACTTCTATTTTTAACTGCATGTTTATCACATGTTGTGCTTGCATATAATCATTATATTTATTTAGTGATTAAGTTATCACCATTGGAGATTATCTATGGTTTTAATCCATTGGATGGAAAACAGCAGACTCAAGAAAATATTAATCTTTACAACAAGAGTTTCATGAAAGTTGTTTTTGATCCAGGGATTTGGATTAGCCTACATCTGAGGAATGAACTATTTATGAATAGGAAACTATCAAAATTTCTTAGATTATAGGGATTATTTAAAGTGTTAAAACTCAGTAGTAATAATTAAAACATGAAGTTATCTAGCAAATATATTGTTAGTAATAGCATAAATATTTATAAGTTAATGTCTTTTGATGTAGGTGATGAAGGAAAAGAAGATTTGAGGACAAATCATTTTCAAGAGGGGGAGAATGATGTGAATCCGACTAAATAGAGTACGAATTCACAAGTTCAATAAACTAGACCTGTAATGGAGCTGAACACTTTGTCACCAAATGGAATAAATGATCACTTGAGACTTCATGAGGGCCCAATCACAAGGTTAAGGGGCTAAAAGATTCAAAGAAGTTATATAGGCTAATTATAGAGATTGCCAAAAATCCAAGTGGAAGCCCAATTGAAGAGACCTGGAAAAGCCCATGAGAAGGAAACCCAACTAAAGAGTCCAAGAAAAGCCCACGAGAAAGTCTAGATTTTAATTAATGAGTAAAAAAACAAATCTTTTAGGATATTAAATGATAATATTAGATATTTAATTAGTTCAGATTTTTAAATTAGTTATTAAAATATCCTAAATATTTAGATTAGATATGGTTAGCTTATAACCATAATAGATTTTTTTCCTCATTTTGTAGGCTATTCGGTTGTTTTCTAAGCTTATAAAAGGCATACTCCACAACATTGGAGAAGACACACTTGGGAATTTCAATTTGTGAGTTTTATCTTCTTTCTATCTTGAAATGGCTTTTAAACTTATCAGGTTTTTACCTGTGGCATTCAAGCAATCAAGACTTATCACCCAGGGTTTTCTAAAAGTTTTTCTTAGAGGATTTGGGTGTGGCGTCTACATATCTCATACCTTATTTCTTATATAAACAAGGTATATTCCATATTTTCGCACTTGCGTTGTGAAAGTCTTGGGGTCTTTGCCATATTTGGTGTAGGGTGTCATTATGATATTGGCGAGGTTCACATCACAAGAAGTACACGTAAGGTCTCGGGAGAGCTTGGTTTGGCCTGATAAGGGCTCAAATTGAACGTCTTTAGCTCGGTTGAAATAAGTAGCTTCAGTCCGCCGGAGCTGCTTCACTGTTCGATCACGCTAGTGCTTCTGTAGTGATTCTCGGAGCAAATGGAGACTACGGTTGGGTAGTTGACTTTTCCCCAAATCTAAGGAACTCAACATCGCCTTCTTTGGCTTAAAAAACCCCAATGTTAGAGCTCTAGTTTGAGGAATACTACCAGATGAAAAGAAGGGGCAAAATTATGTGATCCTTGAAAGGTTAAAAAGTTGAGAATAACCATCAAAGACAAGTTCTAGAACATGTCATGTTGTAAGGGACATGTACGCCCAACAGTCCCAAGAAAAGTGTGACTCAAATAAGTAAGAGTCCGTTAGTTAGGCATGAAAAGTTCAAACATAAAATTTGGACCGAAGTTGTAATAAACAACGTATGAAGGAAGGGACAAAATAGAACAAAAACAAGTACGCAATGCTCGAAATAACACTGAACTAAGGGTTTTAACGATTAAGAGAATAACTAGACAACAATTGGGCATTTTGGAACTTCTAATCCTTAAATCCTAGACAAGAACCCACAAAAGGAAGAGTTTTACCCTAAACAGAGGAAGAAGTGAACCTAAGGATGTACCTTTAGACTACTGTGTAAGACACGCCTAATTATGATAAACCCCATGGAGTGAGTAAACAATGGTAATGAAAAAGAAATTCTTTGAGTGTGTGGATTAAAGGGCTAAGTGAAGGAACAACCAAAGTGATAGCATGTCAAGCAAACCCCAAGTTGACATCAAGGGAAATTATTCCCGATGCAAGGGATATTGATTAAGTTTTGTGGATAAAACTCCTAAAAGGAATGGAGAGTTGTGAAACCTGTCATCTCAAATCCAGGAAAACTAGGAAACAACTGGTTAATTAGATAAAAAACTAAACCATTTAGGGAATCGAGAATGATAAAGAGGTGTTAAAATGGGGAATTGGAAAATCCGAAGTGACCAAAAAGTCATGAAAATCATGGGGAAGAATCATGAAGTAAATTGGATGGGAAAATCGGACCGGTTCATGGTGAACCGGTTTGAACTATACATGAACCAGTCTCTAAATTGATTTTTCATGGTGGCTTAAAATTTTCAAATTAGGAAATGGAGGCCACCATTAGATAGGAAATGAATTTAGAAAAATTTAGAAATTTTTAAATTTAAGAAAACCAGTTGAATCGGGTGTGAACCAATCGATTTACTCCATTGAACCTGGTCGGACTAGACCAGTCCAGTCCGGAACAGTGTCATCTTCTTTCTTGGAATGACAGCACTGTTCATTGGCTCAATAACTTTTCTTTCCCAACGAAAGGACTATTCCTCCAATCTGGGCATTTTCAAGCAAGTTTAAGCTCAACCAAAATGGACATTGGTCAGGCAGAGAGTCCCCGAGCTCCCTATATAAAGAGCTCCCCTCCATTAATCATCCACACACCAAAATCATCTTTCTCTCCTAAGTGCTCCATTTTTCAGTGAAGCTCATACTAGAGCTCCGACTTAGGCACTTTTCTCAGCCTCAGAAGGCAAAGTTCGGTCCTATAAACTCTGAGGGAAGTTAGCTACCTAACAGCAACCTCCCTTCGACACGAGGATCACCGGAGAAGCACCAACGGAATCAAACAGTGAAGCGGCTCCATCGGTTCGAAGTTGCCTTGTTTTTGGCTGAGCTGAATTCTACTAATTTATACATCCTCCAGCCAAACCAAGCCTCCCAAAAGTTCCCACGACCTCTACATAGGTGAAAGGTAAGTCAATTCGACCCTCCTCTATCGTTGCAGATCGATGCTAGAGAGAGAAAATGTTGAACTTCACTAGTGAAATTCCCATTGATATGAACATTAGTTATAGTGATTATTGATCCTAAGAGTACCCTAAAGACAAGAGCTACCTCTCTAGATAAAGAGCTCGAACCACCGCACCTTCGATGGTAAGCTTTCGAAGCTTTCTCTCTCTATGAATAGTTTTTTGGTGAATCACTATTTGAGCTCATTTCGGACACATATTCTTCAATTCAAAGCTCCATTTTATCATATATAAGTGTAGAAATTGATCTATGCCATTAATTGGAGCAATTAACCCCAATTGAATGACCAATTTGAAGAAATCTATAAACTCAGTCCTTTAGTAATGAGAAAATCGAGGAAAGAACCCGTAAATTTGAATCTTTAAACCAAATTGGTCTACAAGCCCGATTGTTAGGGTACGAGCAAATTTGAAAAATTCTAACTCCCATGTGACTAAAAAAGGCTCATAAACTTAGGAAAAGGACCTTAGGTTGAAATAAGCAGGAAAGACTGAAGCAGTTCAAGAGAACCGGGTCCAAACCGGATAAAATCGATTTATGAACCGAGCTGATTCATGAGCCAGAATCGATAGAGAATGGGTAAATCAAGAAGCTTATGGATCCCTTGTGATTCAAAGAGATCTATAATCCTTGGGACGAAACCTTAGAACAATGTGGGAGAGAAAAACCAGATCCGTTCGGATGAACCGGACCCGAACCGGATTAAACCAGTTTAAGAACCAAGCCGGTTTATGAACAGGAATCAATTAAGAGATGGTAAACTGGGAATTTGTATGGACCCTAAGTGAACCAAGGAGTCACAAAAGACATGAAAATGGACTTGTGAAGGAATTGGGGATGAAAACAAACCGGTTCAGGTGAATCGAATCCGAACAGGTTCAGACTAGTTTGAATCACTATTGAACTGAATCCTAAATTCATTTTTCTAGGTGATTAAATAATTCAAATTTAAGATTTGAGGCCACCATTTGATAGAAAATGAATTTAGATAAATTTAGAAATTTTTAGATTTGAAAACTCGATCGAATGAGGGGTGAACGAGCCGGTTTAAGCTTTGAATCAGGTTCGGATCAATCCTATTCGAAATAGTGTCATCTTCTACCTCAGGATGACAATATTGTTTACTCACCGAAAAATTGAAGCAGCGCTGGCAAAAAAGAGATGTTTCCATTTGGTACGTTTCAAGTCTTCAATGCCTGTCATAAAGGTGCCAAACGGACGGTCAACATGTCCCCGAGCTCAAAGAGCCCCTCTCCATTTGTCCTCTCCATACCTGAAACGCTCACTCTCTCTCAGTTGCTTAGTTTTCCGGAAAAGCTCGAACTAGAGCTCTAATATAGGTCAATTTTGGGCCAAAGATGGCCAAGTTGGGTTCATTAGAATTGGGGAGAAGTCAGCTACACTGTGGTGACATCCGTTCATTCTGAGAGTCGCTGGAGAAGCACCGGCGTGATTGAACAGTAAAGTAGCTCTGGTGGGCCGTAGCTGCCCCGTTTTGGTCGAGTTGAAATTGGCCAATTTGAGCCCTCCTTAGGCCAAACCAAGCTCTCCCAACACCTCCTCAGCCCTTCCACGGCTGAATTAGGACTGAAAGGTAAGCCAATTTAGCTCCCCTTTACAATTTCCAATCAATGTTAGAGAGAGAGTCAACCGAATTTCAATGACAAAATTCTAATCCAATTCAACATATGATGCGAACCTCGCCAATATGCTGACGACACCCTACACCAAATATGGTAACGATCCCAAGACATTCACGATGCAAGTGCGAAAAGATGGAATATTCCATGTTTATATCAGAAACAAGGTATGGGATATGTAGACGCCACACTGAAATCCTCTAAGAAGAACTCTTAGAAAACCCCGAGTGATAAGTCTTGATTGCTTGAACGCCACAGGTAAAAACTTTATAAGTTCAAAAGCCCTTTCAAGGTAGAAAGAAGACAAAACTCACAAGATTGAAATTCCAAAGTGTGTCTCTCCAATGCTGAGGAGTATACCTTTTATAGGCTCGGAAAACAACCGAATGGCCCACAAAATGAGGAAAAAAATCTATTATGGTTATAAGCTAACCATATCTAATCTAAATATCTAGGATATTTTAATAACTAATTTAAAAATCTGAACTATCTAATATTATCCTAAAAGATTTATTATAGTTATAAATCTCTTCTTATTAATTAAATCTGGAACTTCTCTTGGGCTCTTCATTTGGGCTTCTATTTGAATATTCAGCAATCCCTTTAATTAGCCAATATAAGACTTCTTTGAATCTTTTAGCCCTTGACCTTGTGATTGGGCCCTCTTGAAGTCTCAAATGATTATTCATCTCATTTGGTGATAAACTGTTCAGCTCCATTGTAGGTTCAATTGATTGAATTTGTGAATTCGTAGTCTCTTTAGTCGGATTCGCATCGTTCTCCCCCTCTTGAAAATGATTTGTCCTCAAATCTTTTGTTTCTTCATCACCTACATCAAAGGGCATTAAATCAGTAACATTGAAACTTTCACTAAAGCTATACTCACCAGGTAACTCTACCTTGTAAGCATTATTATTAATGCATTCCAACACACGAAATTGTCCATCTCCTATAGGAAGAAGTTTTGATCACCTTTGTTCCGGAAATCGTTCTTTCCTCATATGTAGCCAGACCCAATCACCGGGTTCAATTTGAGGAAAAACCTGACAATAGGGACTGAAAGTTAAAGAAAAATAACTTCAGGGACCTAATTGTAAATATATATAAAGTTGGATTTTCTCATTCATTGGAACGCATGGGGGCTATTATGCCAAAGTATAGTGAACAACTAGGTCATTTAGTGTAGGAGAACGAGACATCGGGAACGCCAGTTGAGGTCTATCGTGCAAGGGACAGAACTCGACTAAGTGGAATTTCACTGTACGATCGTGTGAGTGGGATTTTATATCATACCCGGTTGGGGATGATGAGCGCATCGAAATAAAAACCCACTACTATGTGGTATTTTAAACATCACAACTTAGAGTAGTGATGTGAAAACCATGCGAAAAAATAACTTACCAGTGGTAAGTAGATCATACCCGGTTGGTATGATTAAACTTCCTCGATGGAAGTTGAAAACCCATTCATCGGTTATGAACGGAGATGTCCTTATATCAGTTTGGTATAATGGACAGTGAAAACATATTTTTGTGGGAAGTGTTCAGTCAATGCTTAAACAATTTGGGAGACCTTCTCGACAGGAGCTCAAATAGTTCTTATAGGCCAATGGGAACGAGCAGGAGCTTGTAAATGAACATAATATTTATGCCATAAAACTATAATAAGAGAATTGTATGGTCATTGATGCGAACCTCGCCAATATGCTGACGAACCCTACACCAAATATGGCAATGATCCCAAGACTTTCACGACGCAAGTGCGACAAGATGGAATATACCTTGTTTATGTGAGAAACAAGGTATGGGATCTGTAGACGCCACACCCAAATCCTCTAAGAAGAACTCATAGAAAACCCCGGGTGATAAGTCTTGATTGCTTGAACGCCACAGGTAAAAACCTAATAATTTCAAAAGCCCTTTCAAGATAGAAAGAAGATAAAACTCACAAGAATGAAATTCCAAAATGTGTCTTCTCCAATGCTGTGGAGTATGCCTTTTATAGGCTCATAAAACAACCGAATAGCCCATAAAATGAGGAAAAAAATCTATTATGATTATAAGCTAACCATATCTAATCTAAATATCTAGGATATTTTAATAACTAATTTAAAAATCTGAACTACCTAATATTATCCTAAAAGATTTATTATATTTATAAATCTCTCCTTATTAATTAAATCTGGACCTTCTCTTGGGCTCATCTTGGGCTCTTCATTTGGGCTTCTATTTGAATATTCAGCAATCTCTTTAATCAGCCAGTATAAAGCTTCTTTGAATCTTTTAGCCCTTGACCTTTTGATTGGGCCCTCTTGCAGTCTCAAATGATTATTCATCTCATGTGGTGGCAAACTGTTCAGCTCCATTGCAGATTCGGTTGATTGGACTTGTGAATTTGTAGTCTCTTTAGTTGGATTCGCATCATTCCCCCCTCTTGAAAATGATTTGCCCTCAAATCTTTTGTTTCTTCATCACCTACATCAAAGGGCATTAAATCAGTAATATTGAAACTTTCATTAACGCTATACTCACTAGGTAACTCTAGCTTGTAAGCATTATTATTAATGCGTTCCAACACACGAAATAGTCCATCTCCTCTAGGAAGAAGTTTTGATCGCATTTGTTTCGAAAATCGTTCTTTCCTCATATGAAGCCAAACCCAATCACCGGGTTCAAAAATGACACTTTTGCGGCCCTTGTTTGTTTGTTTTTTATAAACTTTAGTCATCCGTTCAATGTGCATCTTTGTCTTCTCATGTAGTTCTTTCACAAACTCTACTTTTCTCTTTCCATCAAAATTCACCAATTCACCTAAAGGAAGTGGAGTTAGATCTAGAGGGGTTAATGGATTGAAACCATAAACAATCTCAAATGGTGAAAACTTAATTGTAGAATGAACAAAACGATTATAAGTAAATTCAATATGTGGTATGCAATCTTCCCATGATTTCAAATTCTTTTTTATTATAGAACATAATAAAGTACCTAATGTCCTATTTACTACTTCTATTTGACCATCAGTTTGTGGGGGACATGTTGTTGAAAACAGCAGTTTCGTTCCCAATTTACTCCATAGGGTTTTCCAAAAGTAACTCAAGAATTTATAATCACGATCAAAAGTAATAGTCCTAGGAATACCATGCAATCTGACAACTTATCTAAAGAAGAAATCAGCAACATTCGATGCATCATCAGTTTTATGACATGGAATGAAATGTGCCATCTTCGAAAACCTATCAACTACCACAAACACAGAATCCCTCCCCTTCTTAGTTCTTGGTAATCTTAAAACAAAATCTATGGAAATATCAATCCAAGGTGCATTAGGAATCGGAAGAGGAGTATACAAGCCATGAGGTTGTTGCCTAGACTTAGACTCCTTACATGTAATGCATCGAGAACAAATTTTCTCAATATCCCTTTTCATGTGGGGCCAAAAAAAATGCTCATGCATTATCGCCATAGTTTTAGCTACCCCAAAATGTCCCATAAGTCCTCCACCATGTGCTTCCCTAACAAGTAACTCACGCAAAGAAGACTGAGGGATGCATAATTTGTTTTCTCGAAAAAGAAATGCATTTTGTAAATAAAATTTTCCAAACCTACCACTTCGACAACCTTTAAACACTTCACATAAATCAGGATTGTTTGCATATAAATCCTTTATATAATCAAAACCAAGTAATTTAGAATCAAGCATTGAAAGCATAGCGTACCTTCGCGATAGAGCATCTGCAACTATATTTTCCTTACCTTGTTTGTACTTGATCACATATGGGAATGTTTCAATGAACTCCACCCACCTTGCATGGCATTTGTTCAACTTGTGTTGTCCTTTGAGATGTTTAAGAGATTCATGATCTGTGTGAATCACAAACCCTTTTGGCCATAGGTAGTGCTGCCATGTTTGAAGAGTTCGAACTAGGGCATACATCTCCTTATCATAGGTAGGATTGTTAAGGGTTGCTCCACTCAACTTTTCATTATAATGTGCAATTGTTCTTCTTTCCTGACTTACCAAATAAGGTGTTTGCCAATCTCGAATTACCTTAATTTCCTTGTCAATGGCAATCCCTTCAAAACTTATAACATATCTAGGAAATACAAGTTTACCCAAACATAATACGCAATTTTTCAATTTGGCAAACAAATGATATTTCCTAAAAACTTGCAAGGAAATTTTTAAATATCCTTCATGTATATCTAAGTAATTGTTGTATATTATGATTTTATCAAAATATATGTCAACAAAGTTTTTAATAAAAGCATGCAGGATATAATTTAGTAACCTCATAAAAGTGTTATATGCATTAGTCAAACTAAAAATTATAGCCAACCATTCATATAAACCATGTTTTACTTTCAATGCAGTTTTCAATCCATAATTAGCTTTCATTCGAATTTCAAAATATTTATTCTTGTGATTAAATTTTGAAAACAAATAGTTTCCATACAACTCATCTACCATAATATTAAATTGAGGAATAGAGTGAAGATATATTACCTTCATACGATTGATGATTCGAAAATCAACACACCTTCGCCAAATTTTGTCTTTCTTAGGCATTTGCACAATACCTGAAATCATGTTATCCCATGCATATCCTATCTTCATCAAATTTAGGATTTGGTGTTGAATTTGATTCTTGTATTCTCAATCAGGTTGCAAAGTAGGATTTTTCTTCTTAGGAATGACATTCTTGAATTCCTGCATAAGAGAAATACTAATGCTCGGCAAATATCCGACAATATAGTTAGTAAAACATAAATCCTTGTACATAAGTACTGTAAGGATTTGATCTGAAATTATATCTCTCTTTATCTCACTTTTTTTCTCCATAAAATTATTTTTACTCTCTTTTCTTTGTGTTATGGCTTTTCACTCTTCTTTTTCAACCCTGCCTTCTCTCTCTTCATCTTCAATTTTGGTTTTTCTCTCTTTTTTTTTCAATGTTGCCTTTTTTCTCTTCAATTTTGGCTTTTCTCTCTTCTTGTTTTTCTACTATTTTCTTTTCATTTGCCTTTTTCCTTTTCAACTGATCCTTAAAAACTTATTGTAAAGTTAAAGGTACAAGAGATATTGGTCTATTATTCATCACGAATGAGTACCTATCTGTTGATCTATCATATGTAACCTGACGATCTGACTTCCAAGGTTCTCCCAATAAAATATGACATGCATGCATTGGTACTATATCACATAATATTTCATCATGATATTTTCCAATAGAGAAGGACACTATCACCTGTTGGGTTACCTCATGTTTGGGTTGATCATTCAGCCTTTGAATTTGATATGGCTTTGGATGCTTCGTTGTATGTAATGCTAACTTCTCCATAAGCTCGGTGCTAGCAAAGTTAGTGCAGCTTTCCCCATCTATGATAACAGTACAAACCTTATTTTTCATAGAGCAACTGGTATGAAATAACTTCTCACGTTGGTTATCCAAGATATCATCAATCCATGGTTCGTCCCAAGTAGTGGGTTAATTGAAGGAATTGAGCTTGATGTTGCTGCGATTAACTTGGAGATCATCAAACTCCCCTAGTTCCTGTTGTTCAAAGCATCGAGATCAACTGCTCCACGATCGTTCAATGAAAGTATGTTGATGTGAGTGTCGTCTCACACCTTCCTCCAAGCGATCCATTCGCGTATGAGGTGGCTCAAATTCAAACTTCACTATCTATTTCATTTGACTCTTCATTGCTTTCCATTGTAGGTTTTGAATAGGCGATATGAAACCCTCTTCTTTCATTGTATTTCCTTGTCATTGGGCCTTCTAAACTTGATAATTGTTAGAAAGAAAAGAACCTCGCAACTCCCCCTCACATGTTTCTCTCAAACACTCATGTTTCACACTCAAATGGCTTTTTCTTATAGATTTATAGCACTCTTGCCTTTTTCCACTCATATGTCTTCTTTCAATATGAATTGAACTTTAAAAACAAATCATTTTTACGAAGCAGTTCAACTTGAGGAACAATCAAGACATACCGATAAAGGCTTTCAAAAAGCAATTCCAAAGAATTTAAGTGAGAGGTATGAATAGACTAAAAAATAAGAGTAAATTTTAGATAGAGAAGAAAGAAATTAAGATGAAATGAAGTAATAGACTTAGATAGAGTAGAATAAGAATGAGATATAAGATATAATTGTGTGCCACTTTTTTTTTCTTTTACTTTTTTTTTCACGAACTTTTTTTGCTCTTTTTTTTGCACAATTTTTTTTGGTTTTTTTTCTCTTTTTTTAACCTACTGAAGAGAAGATAGATAGAAGAATATGATAATTTTTTATAGAGAATAGAAATAGGTAGAGAAGATAAAAAAAAGAACTAGATAAAAAGATGGGATGAAACTTGTCGTGCAACCGTGTGCTCTGATACCAACTAATGTGAACCCCGCCAATATGCGACCCAAATCCTGTAAGAAGAACTCTTAGGAAACCTCGGGTGATAAGTCTTGATTGCTTGAACGCCACAAGTAAAAACCTGATAAGTTCAGAAAGCTCTTTCAAGATAGAAAGAAGACAAAACCTTACAAGATTGAAATTTCAAAATTGTCTATTCTCCAATGCTGTGGAGTATGCATTTTATAGGCTAAGAAAACAACTGAATAGCGTAAAAAAAAGGAAAATATATCTTATGGTTACATGTCAACCATATCTAATAATCTAAATATCTAGGATTTTTTTAATAACTAATTTAAAGATCTTAACTAATTAAATATCTAATATTATCATTTAATATCCCTAAATAAATCTTTACTCATTAATTAAAATTTGGACTTTCTCGTGAGTTTTTCTTGGACTCTTTAGTTGGGTTTCATTCTCGTGGGCTTTTCCAGGTCTCTTCAATTAGGATTCCAGTTGGATTTTCTGCAATCTCTTTAATAAGCTCATATAAAGCCTATTTGAACCTTTTAGCCCTTAACCTTATGATTGGGCCCTCTTGAAGTCTCAAATAATCATTTATCCCATATGGTGACAAAGTATTCAGCTCCATTCCATGTTCGGTTGATTGGACTGTTGAATTTGTAAAGTCTTTTGTCGGATTCACATCATACCCTCCCCCCAGACAAAAGGAACCATCACCACCTCCTAGAAGTCCAACCCCTCCTCCAATACCACAACAACAGAAAAGGAACCCCACCAAGAAAGAGGCATGGGATAATTATTGGGATGCTTATGCCACCTTCATGAAGGTCCACCAAGTACCTCCACCCACTCAACCTAACTTCAATATGTCTCGATGGATGAAATGGACATATGAGTGTGAGGCAGAAGTACTAAGGTGGTACGGGTTGGTGGCCACACATGAAATTCGTCCTATTGCGGAGCACGAATGGACCCCAATCAATTACTCAGAGCCTTTTGACCAAGAGTCTCATAATCGTTTTAGGGTTAACTCTAGTCCTATGACTCCAAGGGATTAGGGGTAGAGAAGTCATGTAATAAGCCAAAATTTTTTTGGCAAGAGAATATTTCCCGAATAAATTAGAAGTTTATTAAAACTCTTGAGTTCCTTGAGAAACATTTAAGTAGATAAAAGTTTAAGGGAAGAAATTCCTCCTAAGGGAGAATGGCTTATGGATAGTTAAACGCAAACCTTAGGACTTAGAAAAATGATAAGGAGAAATTCATCTGGTGGGATCCTAAGGAAAGGAAAAGGGAGTTGGAGGAGCAACCATCCAAGAGCACATAACTTTCAAGAGACCTAGGAGGAAGTATAACCATAAGAATAGAAGTTGATTGATAGGGAGAAGAAATTAAGATTCCACCCAGCAAAGATGAAGAGAAAATGCAACAACATGAGAGTATTAGGAGGTTGAGCATGATCTACTACAAGAAGGCCTAGAAAACTCAAATTAAGAATGTCAAAGAAATATTATATAAGGAAATAACTTATTTGGACCAAGTGATTTGGGGGAGTAAACAAAGTCTAACTAGAGATGAGGAATAGTGGGAGAATACACCCCAACCAAGACAAAGAGGGAAACACTAGGGATATAAAGGTACAAAAAGGTTTGGAAACAATAAGGATAAGAGACCCACCTCAAAGGAGTAGGCAAATATTGAAGCGAGTCAAAATAAAGCAAGGTCAACTGAAGATACTACTAGATCAAAAGAGCAAGAATAAATTGGTAAAGATATCGACAGAATACACTCCCGAAATTTAAGAGGTTCAATGATAGAATTAGAAGGAAATGCGGAGGGAGAGAGAATGGAAAACTCATCAGAGAAAGGAATTACCTGACTCATGACTTAGAATTAGCTGCGATAATGTTGGCCCTAAGGATATGGGGCCCCTACCTTTACAGGATTGAGTACAGGATATACACAGATCACAAGAGCAATAACTACTTCCTAACTCAAAAGGAATCAAACCCTCGTTAGAAGAGACGACTAGAATTGGTGAAGGATTATGATCTTACAATAAAATACAACCCCATAAAGGCTAATATGGTAGTAGATGCTTAAAATCACAAGTATCAAACTAAGACAAAATAAGTAAAGACAAGTTACATATCCTGTTACAACTATTGGGAAGGATAGAGGTAGACCTGAGGAAAGACAAGTAGGAAAATGCTTGGTGATTAATGTGGCGGTAAGACCTAGTCTAATGGACATATAAAGGCTCAACAAAAGATTAATAAAGAACTTCAATCTTACTTGGATCTGGCTAACAGAGAAAGGAAACTAGATTACGACATGCGAAGTGACAGAGTAATGCCCTATATGGATAAGATATGTGTGCCTCAAGATAAAGAGTTGAAAATATTAATTCTGGAAGAGGCACACGGTGTGGTGTTCAGGCAGTACTAAGATGTACCACTCTCTTAAACAAGCATACTGGTGGAAGGGTACGAAGTGGGACATTGCGGAATATGCAGCTCAATGTTTGACCTATCAACACATAAAAGTGGAGCATCGGATACCGTTAGGACTACTATAACCATTACCAATTCCCGAGAGGAAATAAGAACACATCATCACGAACTTCGTCACAGGCCTATCGATGGCTAAAAAGGGATCGAGATGCAATTTGGGTAATAGTGGATAGATTGACCAAATCAGCTTATTTTCTCCCTATAAAAGTGACGAACACTGTGGAACAGCTGGTTGTCCTATACACGAAGGAAATAATAAGACTCCATGGTGTCCTGGTGAGTAAAGTATCGGATAGAGATCCGAGATTTTCTTCTAGATTTATGGTCAAGTCTGCAAAATGCCATGGAGGACCGAGCTCCATATGAGTACGGCATTTCACCCTCAGATAGATGGACAGTCTGAGCGAACCATCCAAACTTTAGAAGACATGCTGAGAGCATTGATGCTCACCATGAACGAAAGTTGTGAGGAATACTTATGCTTGATGGAATTTGCGTATAATAATAGTTATCAGGCCAATAACTAGATGGCTCCCTATGAAGCCCTTTATGGACGGTCTTGTTGTACCCCTCTATTCTTAGAAGAAGTAGGGGAAAGGAAGTTAGAAAGGGCCGAAATGATTGAGGATGCCACGGAGAAGATAAAACTAATAATGAGTCGTATTAAGATTGCACTGGACAAACAAAGGAGTTACACGGATAATCGAAAGAAAGATTTGGAGTTCAAAGCGGGAGATCAAGTATTCCTCAAAGTATCTCCATGGAGAGGAATACTTAGGTTTCAACAAAGAGGAAAGCTGAAACTAAGATATATTGGCCCATATCCCATTATTCAAAGGATAGGACTGATAACTTATAAATTAGAACTACCTCCTGATCAGTAGAGAATACATGAGGTATTCCACATTTCAGTACTTCGGAAATATCAGCTTGATCCTAGTCACGTAATGGACCGACCTCCAATGGAACTAGAAGAGAACCTAACTTATCAAACAAAGCCAGTATGAATCATCAACCAGAGAGACAATAATTTAAGGAATAAGAAAATTCCTTTGGTCAAGGTGTTATGGCAGAACATACCCATATAGGAAGAGACATAGTGATATGAATCAAATTGGGTACGCTGTGATTCACAAGTTAAGGGCCCAAAGATTTGAAGAACCATTGAATGGACTAATTGGAGCAATTGAAGAAACCCAAGTGGAAGCCCAAAAGAAGAGTCCAATAAGATCTCAAGCCCGAAGAAAGAGCCCAATAAGATCTCAAGCCCAAAAGAAGATCTCAAGAAGATAATTCAAATTTGAATTTAAAGTGGGAGATTTATTATAAATCTTCTAGAAGATTAAATTAGGAAAAAATATATTTTCTAGATATGATCAAAAAATATATTAGTAATATTTTCTATATGGTTGGCATGTCAACCCCAATATTTTATTTCCTTATTTAGATAATTGCTAATATTCTCAAGTGCGTATAAAAGGCTAACTTTAGACTATTGTAGACAAATCTTTGATTTTAATTTTATTGTGAGGCTTATGTCTTCTTTCTCTTTTGAGAGAACTTTTGAACTTATCAGGTTTTTACTTGTGGTGTTCAAGTAACCAGACTTATCACTAGGGTTTTCTAGGAGCTCTTCTTAAAGGATTTGGGTGTGGCGTCTATATCTACTCGTACCTTATTTATTAACCGAACAAGGTATATTCCATTTTTTTTTACTTGTGTCGTGAAAGTCTTGGGGTCTATTCCATATTTGGTGTAGGATGTCGTTAGTATATTGGTGGGGTTCGCATCAGTTGGTATCAGAGCACACAGTTGCACGGCAAGTTCCATACTATCCTTTCAATTTTCGTTCTATTTTCTTATCTTCTACCTATTACTATCCAGTATAAAAAAAATTACAAAAAAAAATCACATTTTTTCCTATCGAGTTATATTTTCATTATCTTCTATCTATTTCTAGTCAGTACAAAAAAAAACTTTTTTTTTCTCCTATCTAGTTATACTTTCATTCTACTTCTATTCTCTATAAAAAAATCGTATCTTTTTATCTTTTTCCTCTATAATAGAAAAGGCCAAAAAAATCGTAAAAAAATATTAAAAAAGGCGTGAAAAAGAATGAGTTAAAAGAATAAAAAAAAGGCAAAAAAAAAAGAAAAAAAAGGCACAAAAGTATATATTCAGTATCTTATTCATTCTACTCTCTTAGATTTTATTTTTCTTCCTATATTTTTTTGAATATTCTCATACCTTACACTTAAATCCTTTTTAGAATTGCTTTTTGAAACTCTGTTGATTTGTCTTGATTGTTCCTCAAGTTGAACGTCTTAATGAAAATGATTTGTTCTTTAGTTCAATTAAAATTGAAAGAAGACATATGAGTGGGAAAAGGCAAGAGTGTTTTAAATCTTTAAGAAAAAGCCATTTGAGTGTTAAACAAGAGTGTTTGAGAGAAACATGTGAGGGAGAGTTGCGAGGTTCTTCTGTTCCAACAATTGGCAGGATTACAATTTCCAACAAAGAGGAAACACATGGAAAGAAGCCAGTTTCCCTCAGCCCGTTCAAAATCTAGATTGGAAAGCCATGATGAAATAAATTGTAAAGTCTGGATTTGAGCCATTTCACACGCGAATGGATCGCTTGGAGGAAGGTGTGAGACGTCGATCACATCAACATACTTCCGTTGAACAACAACCTTAGGGCATTCAATCTAGGCATTTCGATACTCAAGAACTCGAGGAATTTGAAGATCTTCAAGTTAATTGTGATAGCACCAGGCACGATTCCATCAATCAATGTACTCCAAGTGAAAGGCCATGGATTGATGACATCATGGATAACCAACGTGAGAATCTATTTCATACTCATTGTTCTATGAAAAATAGAGTTTGTTCTGTTATCATAGATGGAGGAAGCTGCACTAATATTGCTAGCACCGAGCTTGTGGAGAAGTTGGCATTACCTACACTGAAGCATCCAAAGCCTTATAAAATTCAAAGATTGAACGATCAACACAAACTCGAGGTAACCAAGCAAGTGTTGGTTTCATTCTTTATTGGAAGATATAAGGATGAGGTATTATGTGATGTGGTGCCAATGCAAGCATGCCATATTCTATTAGGACAACCTTGGAAGTTTGATCGTTAAGTTACCATAATAGATTAACAAATAGGTACTCATTTGTGATGCATAATAGACCAATATCTCTTGTACCTTTGACTCTACAGCAAATATATAAGGATCAATTGAAAAGGAAAAAGGCACATGAAAAGAAAATAGCAGAAAAACAAGAAGAGATAAAAGCCATAATTGAAAAGAAAGAAAGATACAAAAGGCAATGTTGAAAAGGAAGAAAGAGAAACAGAAGAGAGAAAAGCCAAATTTGAAAAAGAAAAGAAAAAAGTCATAATTGAAAAGAAAGAGAGTAAAAATAATTTTATAAGTTTACATGTCCTTACAATACCTATGTACAAGGATAGGATATATTTTTAAATATTAACCCTATTGTCGGATATCTGTCGAGTAATATTATATCTTTTTGTAGGAATTCAAGTATGTTCCAATGAAGATATCTCATGGTTTAGCACTAACTCAGGGAATCAAGTATCAAACTCAACACCAAGTCATAAAGCTGATGGAACAGAGAATTGTACCAAGGAGAATTAATCCACCGGTTGTGCAACTATCCAAAAGGGGTAAGACTTGTGAAGCTTACATTGATTGTCGAGTTATTAACAATACCCAGGTATATTTTCGATACTTTATTCCTTATTTAGATCATATGTTAGATATTTTGTATGGATCTTATTTGATTGCAAAAATAAATTTTAAAAGTGAATATAATAAATTTTGAATTAAAGATAAATATAAATTGAAAAATGCATTAAAGACAAAACCTGGTTTATATGATTGGTTGATGATGCGAACCTCGCCAATATGCTGACGACACCCTACACCAATTATGGCAACGATCCCAAGACTTTCACAACGCAAGTGCGAAAAGATGGAATATACCTTGTTTATGGTTATAAGCTAACCTTATCTAATCTGACTACCTAGTACTATCCTAAGAGATTTATTATATTTATAAATCTCTCCTTATTAATTAAATCTGGACCTTCTGTTGGGCTCATCTTGGGCTCTTCATTTGGGCTTCTATTTGAATATTCAGCAATCTCTTTAATCAGCCCATATAAAGCTTTTTTGAATCTTTTAGCCCTTGACCTTGTGATTGGGCCCTCTTGAAGTCTCAAGTGATCATTTATCCCAATTGGTGACAAAGTGTTCAGCTCCATTGCAAGTCTGGTTTATTGAACTTGTGAATTCGTACTCTCGTTAGTCGGATTCACATCATTCTTCCCCTCTTGAAAATGATTTGTCCTCAAATCTTCCTTTCCTTCAGCACCTACTGATGCGAACCTCGCCAATATGCTGACAACACCCTACACCAAATATGGCAACGATCCCAAGACTTTCACGATGCAAGTAAGAAAAGATTGAATATACCTTGTTTATGTGAGAAACAAGGTATGGGATATGTAGACGCCACACCCAAATCCTCTAAGAAGAACTCTTAGAAAACCCCGGGTGATAAGTCTTGATTGCTTGAACGCCACAGGTAAAAACCTGATAAGTTCAAAAGCTCTTTCAAGATAAAAAGAAGACAAAACCTCACAAGATATAAATTCCAAAGTGTGTGTCTCCAATGCTGTGGAGTATGCCTTTTATAGGCTCAAAAAATAACCGAATGACCTACATAATGAGGAAAAAATCTATTATGGTTATAAGCTAACCTTATCTAATCTAGCTACCTAATATTATCCTAAGAGATTTATTATATTTATAAATCTCTCCTTATTAATTAAATCTGGACCTTCTCTTGGGCTCATCTTGGGCTCTTCATTTGGGCTTCTATTTGAATATTCAGCAATCTCTTTAATCAGCCCATATAAAGCTTTTTTTGAATCTTTTAGCCCTTTACCTTGTGATTGGGCCCTCTTGAAGTCTCAAGTGATCATTTATCCCAATTGGTGACAAAGTATTCAGCTACATTGCAAGTCTGGTTTATTGAACTTGTGAATTCGTACTCTCGTTAGTCGGATTCACATCAGTTGATTATGATATTTTGTTTGAATAATGCAACTTATACTTCTATTAGGATATTGAATTATTTCTTAAATACTTTTATTGAAAAGTTGGTTTATGTATATTTTGATTATATAATAATATCTAATATGTCCTTATATAAACATGAAATATATTTAAAAGTGGCCTTAAATATTTTTAGGAAATATATGTTATTTTCTAATTTTAGTAGATATATATATTGTTGGAATAATCTTATATTTTCTAAATATGTTGCAATTTCTAAATGGATTGTAATTAAAAAGGAAATTAAAGCAACTCAAGATTGGCCAACACCTTAAAGTAAGTAAGACGAGAAGTTTCCTTAGATTTACTTATTTTTATATGGATTATATTACTAAATTTAATAGTTGGCCAACACCGTATACATCTCACTATATTTTTAGAAAAGAATATTTTATTTAAATTATGTGATGTGCAAGAAAAAATATTCAAATATTTAGGGGATACACTAACTAGTTTCCATTTTACTACATTACCTAACTTTCCTAAATTATTCAAACTTAATTGTGAAGTTTCAAAATTAGGTAGTGTAGATATATTGATTATATATTTTAGTGAAAAGTTGAGCAAAATAGCCTTCAACTATCCTACCTATGATAATGAGATATTTGTGTTTTCTCAACCTTTATAAATAAAGCAGCTAAGGCTAAAAGATTATGTGATTCACATAAATCATGTATTTGATTTGCATATTAAGAGGAAGTATAGGTTGAAGAAGCGTCATGCAAGGTTGGTGGTTTTTATTAAGACTTTTTCATATGTGATCAAGTATAGAAAAGGTATGAAATATATTGTTGCCAATTCATTATCACGAAGGTACACTGTGTTTATAATCCTTGATAGTAAATTTCTTGGTTTTGATTATATAAAGAAATTATATGCAAATATTCTTTATTTCTATGAAGTGATTAAGAGTTGTAAAAAAAGATATGTTTGAAAAGTTTTACTTGGAAAATTGGTTTCTTTTTCAGGAAAATAAATTATACATCTCTCTATTTTCTTTGTGTAAATTATTTGTTAAGAAATCATATATCTTAGAACTTATTAGACAATTTATGGTAGCTAATATTATTGCAATATTGCAATATTGCAAAAGTATTCTTTGGATTCATATATGAAAAGGAATGTGATGGAATTTTGTGTTAAATGCATTACATATAGAAAAGATAAGTTTAGCCAACAATTTCATATTTTGTATACTACTATTTCAATTCCTAGAGTAGCTATTTGTTTTGATATTTTTATGGGATTTATTAATGGATTACATAGGATTAAAAAAGGAATATATTTTATGTTTCTCATAGTTAAATATTTTTTTTAAAATCGAGGGTGCATCAAATGTTGCTTATTTATTATTTAGAGAAGTTATATCGCATTATATTTTTAGAATTATTGTATTTAATTGTGATTTTAAAATTTTAAATTACTTTTGGAACATTTTTTTGAATAAATTAGAAATAAAACTTTTATTTTCAACTGAATATTTACATGATATTTACTTTACATATAATAGTTATATTCATTATACGATTAGGTTTTCATTATTAAAAGTTGTTTATTGTTTTAATTCATTGCATCATTTATATTTAATATTATTTAATAATTTCAAGTTAGTAAGTTTAGTTTGGAAGAGGAATGATAAGTTTCTAAAACTAATTCAAAAGAGAGCGTATGAAAATCAAGTTAATCAGGGATTTAAAAAAATTATCTTTGATCCAGGAATATGGGTTCAAGTTATTCCTATAGTAGGTTTATCAATTGGAGTGGTGAAGCTAATCAATAATACTCACAAATGGGTGTTATCTGGTAAGTGTGATTTTATTTATAGTTTTAATATTCCTAATTTAATATTTTTTTACTTAGGTGACAACGAGATCAAAGATTTGAGGACAAATCATTCTCAAGAGGGGGAGAATGATATGAATCAAATTGGGCACGCTGTGATTCACAAGTTAAGGGCCCAAAGATTTGAAGAAGCATTGAATGGACTAATTGTAGCAATTGAAGAAAACCAAGTGGAAGCCCAAAGGAAGAGTCAAATAAGATCTCAAGCCCGAATAAGGGCCTAATAAGATCTCAAGCCCAAAAGAAGAGCCCAATAAGATCTCAAGCCCAAAAGAAGATCTCAAGAAGATAATTCAAATTTCAAATTTCAAATTTGAATTTAAAGTGGGAGATTTATCATAAATCTTCTAGAAGATTAAATTAGGAAAAAAATATATTTTCTAGATATGATCAAGAAATATATTAGCAATATTTTCTATATGGTTGGCTTGTCAACCCCAATATTTTATTTCCTTATTTAGATAATTGCTAATATTCTCAAGTGTCTATAAAAGGCTAACTTTAAACTATTGTAGACAGATCTTTAATTTCAATTTTATTGTGAGGCTTATGTCTTCTTTCTCTTTTGAGAGAACTTTTGAACTTATCAGGTTTTTTTACTTGTGGCGTTCAAGCAATTAGACTTATCATTAGGGTTTTCTAGGAGCTCTTCTTAGAGGTGTTTGGTGTGGCGTCTACTTCCATCCATACCTTATTGTCTAGGAGCTCTTCTTAGAGGTGTTTGGATCAAGCGGTTCAACTTGAGGAACAATCAAGACGTATCGATAAAAGTTTTCAAAAAGTAATTCCAAAGAATTTAAGTGAGAAGAAAGAAATTAAGATGGAATGAAGTAATAGACTTAGATAGAGCAGAATATGATGTGAATCCGACAAAAGAGTCTACAAGTTCACAAGCCCAATCAAACGAACCTGCAATGGAACTGAACACTTTGTCACCAAATGGGATAAATGATTATTTGAGACTTCAAGAGGGCCCAATCACAAGGTCAAGGGCTAAAAGATTCAAAAAGCTTTATATGGGCTAATTAAAGAGATTGCTGCATATTCAAATAGAAGCCCAAATGAATAGCCCAAGATGAGCCCAACAGAAGGTCCAAATTTAATTAATAAGGAGAGATTTATAAATATAATAAATCTCTTAGGATAATATTAGGTAGTTAGATTAGCTAAGGTTAGCTTATAACCATAATAGATTTTTCCTCATTATGTGGGTCATTCGGTTATTTTCTGAGCCTATAGAAGGCATACTCCACAGCATTGGAGACACACACTTTGGAATTTATATCTTGTGAGGTTTTGTCTTCTTTCTATCTTAAAAGAGCTTTTCGAACTTATCAGGTTTTTACCTGTGGCGTTCAAGCAATCAAGACTTATCACCTAGGGTTTTCTAAGAGTTCTTCTTAGAGGATTTGGGTGTGGCATCTACATATCCCATACCTTGTTTCTCACATAAACAAGGTATATTCCATCTTTTCGCACTTGCGTCGTGAAAGTCTTGGGATCGTTGCCATATTTGGTGTAGGGTGTCGTCAGCATATTGGCGAGGTTCGCATCAGTTGGTTTGCTCTTTTTTTGCTCTTTTTTTGCGGATAATATTATGTAGTTAGATTAGATAAGGAGAGATTTTTTTGCTCTTTTTTTTGCATAAATTTTTTTGGTTTTTTTTCTCTTTTTTTAACCTACTGAAGAGAAGATAGATATAAGAATATGATAATTTTTATAGAGAATAGAAATAGGTAGAGAAGATAAAAAAAAACTAGATAAATAGATGGGATAGAACTTGACGTGCAACCGTGTGCTCTGATACCAACTGATGCGAACCCTGCCAATATGCTGACGACACCCTATACCAAATATGGCAACGATCCCAAGACTTTCACTACGCAAGTGCGAAAAGATAGAATATACCTTGTTTATGTGAGAAACAAGGTATGGGATATGTAGATGCCACACCCAAATCCTCTAAGAAGAACTCTTAGGAAACCTTGGGTGATAAGTCTTGATTGCTTGAACGCCACAAGTAAAAACTTGATAAGTTCAAAAAGCTCTTTCAAGATAGAAAAGAAGACAAAACCTTACAAGATTGAAATTTTAAAAGTGTCTCTCCAATACTGTGGAGCATGCCTTTTATAGGCTCAGAAAACAACCGAATGGCCCACAAAATGAGGAAAAAAAATCTATTATGGTTATAAGCTAACCATATCTAATCTAAATATCTAGTATATTTTAATAATTAATTTAAAAATCTGAACTACCTAATATTATCCTAAAATATTTATTATATTTATAAATCTCTCCTTATTAATTAAATCTGGACCTTCTCTTGGGCTCATCTTGGGCTCTTCACATTTGAATATTCAGCAATCTCTTTAATCAACCCATATAAAGCTTCTTTGAATCTTTTAGCCCTTGACCTTGTGATTGGGCCCTCTTGCAGTCTCAAATGATTATTCATCTCATTTGGTGGCAAACTGTTCAGCTCCATTGTAGGTTCGGTTGATTGGACTTGTGAATTCGTAGTCTTTTTAGTCGGATTCGCATCAATCGAGCCTTACCATTTATTAGGTATGCTTAATTTTTCTTAAGCTTGCATTTTAATTGATATATGTCTTCCAAGGAACAAGGTTGAAATTTTGCCTCGCTCCTCTCGAGTAAAAGGAGGAAACTCCTCTTAAACCGAGAAAGAGCGGAGGGTTGTTCACGGGCATCCAACCAAACTGGGATGGGGAATGACAAAATCAAATTCCCTCTGTAAAGGGGGTAGAAATTGGGGGAAATTTTTTTTTTTTGGGAGGGGGGGGGTGGGGGGGCGGAGAGAATTGGGGATTTTGAAAAATCAAGGGACCTCCATGTAATTTCTCAAAATTGAAGGCCAATTAGCAATGAGAAAGATGTTGGGGACCAATTAGTCAATTTTCGAAAGAATTGGGGCCAATTAGCTATTTTGGATAATAGGTGCAAAACTATAATTTATGAAAAATTGGGGACTAAATTGGGAATTTGGAAAACTTGATCCCCTTACACAGTTTTAAGTAAATTGAGGATCCAATGAGGATATTGGAAACCTTAAGACTCAATTTGGGGGAAAATTTAGCAGTATGGGCCTAAAGTCAAGAAAAATGAACTTTAGGGACCTAAGTGCAATAAACCAAGAATTGGGCCTAGTCGCCCATACGTGAAAAAATGAAGGTTGTCATGCCAAACCATTACTGATAATAATACCCAAACTGTGTAGGGACACCTAGGACTGGAACGCAAGCAAGAGAGAGCTAGTGTGGACTGGAAACTAACTAGGGAAGAGCACGTCCTAATCAACTGGTGAGTGGGAATTTTATACAACATACTGGTTGCGATAATTAGTACCATTTTAAAGGATAAAAACTACTTATCGGTTGTGAGTAGGATTAAATAAACATAATACCATATTGGTATGATGAACTTCCTTAAGAAAAGGAAAAACCTGCATACCGATTGTAAGCAGATCTGTAAGCCCCACTCTTTTTAGTTAAGGAAAATCGGGAAAAGAACCGGTCAAACCGAGTGAGAAATATCGGACCGGCTCATAAACTCGACCATTTGAGGGTTCATAAAACCTTGGAAAATAACCTTAAGACAAATTAGAAGAGAAAAACTAGACCGGTTTAGTTGAATTGGATCCCATCAGCTGAACTAGAAGTATGTTTCTTTTTGTAACCCAAAATTTTGGTCAAAAAGTTTTACGCCCTATCATAAATACCCATAAATTAATATATACATTTAATTATTGGAATTAATACACATAATTTTATAACTAAATTAAATTATTGGAATTAATACTAATAAATACCAATCAATTTATGGCAACATTAATACTAGTATTAAATCTCCCCCATTTAATACACAATTTTACACTTATATAAAGAGCTCATCCCCATTCATTCTCCTCACACCTAAACACTTCTCTCTCTCTCTACTACTTCATTTCCTAGTGAAGCTCAAACCAGAGCTTCAACTTGTGCATTTTTCTTAATCTTAGAAGAAGAGGTCAGGCTCTTTAGACTCAAGGGGAAGTCAGCTATCTGATAGCAAACTCTAGTCAATCCAAGAATCGCCAAAGAAGTGCTGACATAATCAAACAATGAAGCAGCTCGGGCAGACCGAAGCTGCCCTATTTCGGTGAAGCTAAAATCGACCATTTTGATCTCTCCCCAGGCCAAACCAAGCTCTCCCAACACCTCATAAGCCCTGCCACGGCCGAATTAGGACTGAAAGGAAAGCCAATTTGGCTCTCCTCTGCAATTTTTGATCGGTGCTAGAGAGAGAACCGACAAAATTTCGATGATAAAATTCTAACTCAATTTGGCATCAATTTATGAAATTCTTAATTCTAGGATGAATCTTAAGACGATAGCTATCTGCCCAGATCGAAAGTTCTGACTGCTATGCCCCCGATGGTGAGTAATTGAAGCTTTCTCTCTATATAGTTTATTTTTCGGCAAAGCTCCATTTGATCTCGTTCCGACGTCAAAACATGTGATTTAAAGTGCTATTGAATCATATGAAGATGTAGTAACTCAATTTTAACTTCAATTTCAACTTCAATTTTAACAATTTGAAGGGTTTCAATTTGATGAAATAAAATTCGGTTGTGTTAGGAAGTTGAAATTAGGGGAAAATTAGGGATTTTCAAAAATTCAAAGGACAAAGATGTAATTTTATAAAATTAATGGTCAATTGGGCATGATAAGAATGTTAGAGGGCCAATTAAGTAATTTTAGAATTTTTTGGGGTAAAACTTACCATTTTTGTAAAGGAAGGGCAAAATGGTAATTTTGGAAAAGTTGGGGAACCAAATTGGAAATTTGAGAAATTAAACCCCTTTTTGTTAATTTGAATAAATTGAGGTATTAAGATAAATTTTAAAAGTTTCAGGACTCAATTTGAGGAAAAACCTGCATTAGGGACTTAAAGAAAAATAACTTTAGGGACCTAATTGCAAATAAATAGAAAGTTTGGTTTTCTCATTCATTTGGAATGAATGAAGGCTATTAGGCCGAGGGATAAGTAACAAGGATGTTCATATCATGTAGGAATATAAAGTATCAGAAATGCCAGCAAGGACAAGCTCGCGTGATTACAAATAAATGGAATTTTATATCATACCCAGTTGGGGATGATAAATACCTCGAAATGAAAACCCACTAGTTAGTGATATTTTAAACATCACAACTTAGAGGAGTTATGTGAAAATGATGCAGAAAAACTACTTAAAGATTGTAAGTAGATCATACCCTATTGGTGTGATGAAACTTACTCGGAGGAAGTGGAAAACTCATTCATCGATTATGAGCAAAGATATCCTCATACTCGATTGGTATGATGGATAGTTGAAATTTTATTTTGTCGGAAGTGCTCTTCCTTGACTGTGTGCCACTGCTTAAACGATTTGGGAGACCTTTTTTATAGGAGCTCAGATAGCTATGTTAGGCCGAAGGCCTCAATTTTGGAACTTGGGGGCTAATATGCACAATTTTAAAAATCTCATGCAGTGGGTCCAAGGCCAATTGGCACAAGCAGGAGCTCATAAATAAAACATGAGTTATATGCAATAAAACTTTAAATAAATGAATTGTTTGGCCATGGTACCAAGACAGGACCAACATACTGATGTGAATCCGACTAAAGAGACTACGAATTCACAAGTCCAATCAACCGAACCTGCAATGGAGCTGAATAGTTTGCCACCAAATGAGATGAACAATCATTTGGAAATTTAAAAATTTAAACCCTTTTTTGTGAAATGGAATAAATTGAGGTCCTATGATAAATTTTAAAAGTTTTGGGACTCAATTTGAGGGAAAACCGACATTAAGGACTTAAAGTTTAAGAGAAATAACTTTAGGGACCTAATTGCAAATAACTGAAAGTTGACTTTCTCATTCATTTGGAATGAATGAAGCCTATTAGGCTGAATGAAAAAAAAACAAGATGTTCATTTCATGTAGGAACACGAAGTACTGGGAACGCCAGTAAGGACAAGCTCGCGTGAATACAAAAAACCAATCTAGTCGAATTCACAGAATTAACGGGTGAGTGGGTTTACTAACGTCATACCCAATTGGGATAATGAGCACAACTTAAAGTTAAAAACCACTTACCATTTGTGAGTGGGATTTTATATCATACCCAGTTGGGGATCATAAGTACCTCGAAATGAAAACCCACTACCAAGTGGTATTTTAAACATCACAACTTAGAAGAGTGATGTGAAAATCATGTGGAAAAACTACTTACCGGTTGTAAGTAGATCATACCCAATTGGTATGATGAAACTTCCTCAAAGAAAGTTGAAACCCCATTCATCGATTATGAGTGGAGATGTCCTTATACACGCTCAGTATAATGGACAGTTTAAAATATAATTTTGTCGGAAGTGCTCTCCCCTAACTGTGTGCCAATGCTTAAACTATTTGGGAGACCTTCTTGACAGAAGCTCGAATAGCTCTAATTGGTCGTGGACCTTGGTTTTGGAACTTGGGGGCTAATATGCCCAATTTTAAAAATCTCGTACAGTGGGCTCAAGGCCAATTGGCACAAGCAGGAGCTCATAAACAAACATGAATTATATGCCATAAAACTTTAAATAAAGGAATTGTTTGACCATGGTACCAAGATAGGACTGACATACTCAGTCAACTAGCGACAATGCGACATGACAGGTCGATAGACCAGTCAAGATAAACAACTATGGGTTGAGTTGAGAGTCGGGGCCGTTGAACCAGTGGCACTACAAATTATATGGCATAATGAGAAAATATTGATTGTGCATGCACTGTGATTACGGGACCATCAAAACGCCCAAGAGTGGTAGTGATGCGTTCTAAGGGCATTGGACGACCTGGTAAGTATAAGGGCAGTTTTTCGTACAAGATGACCGTGCAAAATTTGGAGTAGCACTAAGCGCATGAGACCAGGGTGGGCACGGATGATGTCTCTATCCTCAAACAGACATGAAGAATTTATTCTGGGATTGAGGATCGGATGTCGTGAACATCCTCTCATTCTCAGAGTAGAAGTGGACGTACTTCTATCTAGGTGGCCGGTAAAGTTGCTACGAAGCCATAAGTGGGTTCAGTGGACGTACTGACCTGCGAATATGTGTTTGTTTAACCTTCATGATAAAGGATGTGTGCTAGGTGATGACACACTGTGATTAAATAAGAAAATGGTGATAAAACCTGAAATTTTGAATGAAATGATTTTTTTAAAGAAAGGAGTCTAGCACACTCCGATACAAATCTTTTTCATAAAAGTAAAAGTTTTGAAAAACCCTTTCACTGAGTAGTTGTACTCACCCCCTCCCTTATATCCCTTTCAGGAAATATTAGAAAGCCTACCCTTAAAGACCATCAACTAAGATGCATGTGAGACAGGTATGACAAATTTAAAATATTATGTAGTTTTGATTATGCTATTCCAGGAAAATGTGGAGGATTAAAGGACGCATTACTCTTTACGGTTTATAATAAGGGGAAACCTTTAATAAACCAGGAGAGTGGCATGTTGATCACGGGGATCTGACCAAACAGGGTCGGGGTGTGACACAACCGGTATGCAATTTTTTCCTTTCCTTAAGGAAGCACATCATACCAATTGGGTATGATGTTTATTTAATCCTACTCACAACTGGTAAGTAGGTTTTTAGCCTTTAAAATGGTGTTCATCATCCCAACCAATATGATGTATAAAAGTCCCACTCACCTATTGATTGGGACGTGTTCGACCCTAGTTAGTCTCTAATCCACGCTAGCTCTCTCTTGCTTGTGTTCTATTCCCAAGTATCCCTACACAATTTGGGTATTATTATCAGTAATAGTTCGGCATGACAGCCTTCGTTTTCTCAAGTATGGTCGACTAGGCCCAATTCTTAGTTTATTCAACTTACGTCCCTAAAGTTCCTTATTCTCGTCTTTAGGTCCCTAATGCAAAATTTTCCCCCAAATTGAGTCTCAAGGTTTCCAATATCCTCCTTGGATCCTCAATTTACTTAAAATTGTGTAAGAGCCTCAAGTTTTCCAAATTCCTAATTTGGTCCCCAATTTTTCAAAAATTACGGTTTTGCCCCTACTTTCCAAAAATAGCCAATTGGCCCCAATTCTTTCAAAAATTGACTAATTGGCCCCTCAACATCTTTCTCATTTCCAATTTACCTTCAATTTTGAGAAATTGCATGGAGGTCCCTCAATTTTGCAAAATCCCCAATTTCTACCCCTTTACTTACCGAATTTGATTTCTTCAAATTGGTCGTTCTATTGGGGTTAATTGCTTCAATTGATGGCATGGATCAGTTTCTACACTTCCATACAATCAAATGGAGCATTGAATTGCATAATTTGGGTTCGAAATGCGCTCAAATGGAGCTTTGCCGAAAAACTATTCGTAGATAGAGAAAGCTTTGAAAGCTTACCATTGGAGGTGCGACGGTTCAAGCTCTTGATCTAGGGAGGTAACTCTAATAATTAGGGTCTTCCTAGGATCAAGAATCACTACAATTGCTATTCATATCTGTAAACCCCACGCTTTTGAGTTAAGGAAAATTGAGAAAAGAACCGGTCAAACCGAATAAGAAAACCGAGCCGGTTTACATTTGGGAATAAGCAATATGGAAATTTATAATTTTTGGGTAATCCAAAGGGTTCATTAAACCTTGAAAAAGAAATTTAAGACAAACTAGAAAACAAAAACCAAATTGGTTAAGTGAACTAGATTCCATAAGAACTTTAAATTTAAGTGTGCTTGCCTGAGAGTAGTGTTAGGATGGGTGACCTCTTGGGAATTATGATTTTTTTGTAACCCGAAATTTCGGTCAAAAATTTTTATGCGAACATACGGCTTATCATAAATAGCGATAAATTAATATATATTTAATTATTATAATAAATACCAATAATTTAATACCCAAATTAAATTATTGGAATTAATACAAATAATTTAATACCAAAATTAAATTATTGAAATTAATACCAATAATTTATGGCAATATTAATACTAGTAATAAATCTCTCCCATTTAATACACGGTTTTACACCTATATAAAGAGTTCATCCCCATTCATTCTCCCCACACCTGAACACTTCTCTCCCTCTCTCTACTGCTCCATTTCCCGGTGAAGTTCGAACCAGAGTTTTGACTTAAACATTTTTCTTAGCCTTGGAAGGAGAGGTCGGGCTCTTTAGAACCTGGGGGAAGTCAGCTATCGGATATCAAACTCCAGTCAATCCGAGAATCACTAGAGAAGTGCCAATATGATGGAACAGTGAAGCAGCTCCGGCGGACCGAAGCTGCCCTATTTGGTGAAGCTAAAATCGACCATTTTGAGCCCTCCTCAAACAAAACCAAGCCCTCCCAACACTTCCTCAGCCCTCCCATGGCCGAATTAGGATTGAAAGGTAAGCCAATTCGACTACCCTCTACAATTTCCAACTGGTGCTAGAGAGAGAACCGACGGAATTTTAATGATGAAATTCTAACTCAATTCAACATCAATTGATGCAATTCTTGATTCTAGGATGATCCTCAAGATTAGAGTTATCTGCCCAGAATGAAAGCTCGGACCGCCATACCCTCACCGGTGAGAAATTGAAGCTTTCTCTCTCTACAGTCTATTTTTCGGCGAATCTTCGTTTGAGCTCGTTTCGTCATTAAAATATGTGATTCAAAGTTTCTTAGAATTGTATGAACATGCAGGAATTCAATTTCAACTCAAATTTTAATAATTTGAAGTGTTTGATCGGTCAATTTGTTGAAATCAAATTCGGTAGTGTTGAAGAGTTGAAATTGGGGAAAATTTTGGGGATTTTCGAAATTCAAAGGGCCAAAATGCAATTTTATGAAATTGAGGGTCAATTGGGCATGAAAATAATGTTGGAGGACCAATTGAGGAATTTTGGAATTTTTGGGGCAAAACTTACCATTTTTGTAAAAGAAGGGCAAAATGGTAATTTTGGAAAAATTGGGGGACCAAATTGGAAATTTGGGAAATTAAACCCCTTTTTGGTGAAATTGAATAAATTGAAGTCACAGGATAAATTTTAAAAGTTACGGGACTCAATTTGAGAAAAAACAGACATTAGGGACTTAAAGTTAAAGAGAAATAACTTTAAGGACCTAATTGCAAATAACTAAAAGTTTGGGTTTTCAATGAAAATGAATGAAGGCTGTTATGTCGAGTAATAATGAACAATGTTGTTCATATCATGTAGTAACGCGAAATATTGGGAATGCTAGCAAGGACAATCTCGCATGAATACAAAGAACCGCTCTAGTGGAATTCACGGCGTTAACAGGTGAGTGGGTTTACTAACATCATACCCAGTTGGGATGATGAACACAACTTAAAATTAAAAACCACTTACCCGGTTGTGAGTGGAAATTTTATATCATACCCGGTTGGGAATGATAAGTACATCGATATGAAAACCCACTATTTAGTGGTATTTTAAACATCACTACTTAGAGGATGTGATGTGAAAATCATGTAGAAAAACTACTTACCAGTTGTAAGTAGATCATATATGGTTGGTATGATGAGACTTCCTCAAAGGAAGTTGAAAACCCGTTCATCGGTTATGAACGGAGGTGTCCTTATACCGGGTGGTATAATGAATAGAGAAAACATATGTTTTGTCAGAAGTGCTCTCCCCTGACTGTTTGCCAATGCTTAAACAATTTGGGAGACCTTCTCAATGGGAGCTCGAATAGCTCTGATAGGCCGGGGGCCTTAGTTTTGGAACTTGGGGGCTAAATGCCCAATTTTGAAAATCTCATACAGTGGGCCCAAGGCTAGTTTGCACGAGTAGGTGCTCGTAAATGAACATGATATATGTGCCATAAAACTTAATAAGTGAATTGTTTGGCCATGGTACCAAGATAGGACCGATATGCTCAGTCAACTAGCGGTAGTGCAACATGACAGGTGGATGGGCTAGTCAAGACAAATAACTGCGGGTTGAGTTGAGAGTCGGGGCCATTGGACCAATGGCACCATAGATTACATGGCAATATGAGAAAATATTGTTTGTGCATGCACTGTGAGTATGAAATCATCAAGATGCCCATGAGGGGTAGTGATGCGTCCTAAGGGCACTGGACGACCTGGTGGCTATAAGGGCAGTTCGTCATTCCAGGTGTCTCTGCGAAATCTAGAGTAGCACCAAGCGCATGAGACTGGGGTGGGTACAGGATGAGGTCTTTGTCCTCATACGGACATGAAGAAGTGATTTCGGGATTGTAGGTCGGATGTCACGTACATCCACTCATTCCCAAGGTAGATGTGGTCATACTTCTATCCGGGTGGCAGGAAAAGTCACTCCGAAGCCACTAGCGGGTTCAGTAGTGATACTGACTTGCAAATGTGTGTAACCTTCATGATGAAGGATGTGTGTTGGGTGATAATACACCGTGGTAAATAAGAAATAATGGAAAAATCCAAATTTTTAAATGAAGGGATTTTTGAAAAGAAAGGAGACTGGCACACTACATATAAATGTTTTTCTTAAAAGTTAAAAGTAGACCTTTAAAAACCCATTCACTGAGTAGTCGTACTCACCCCCTCCCTTATATCCCTTTTAGGAAATCCCGGAAAGCCTCCCCTTAAAGACCGTCAACTAAGATGCCTGTAAGACAGGTATGTAAATTTTTAAATTTTATGCAGTTTTGATTATGCTATTCTAGGAAAAGGTGCAGGTTAAAGGACGCCTTACTCTTTACGGTTTACAATAAGGGGAAATCCTTTAATAAACCAGGAGAGTGGCGGGTTGATCATGGGGATCTAACTAAACTGGGTCGGGGCGTGACAACTAGAGTGGTATGAGAGCTTGTTTCCTCGAATATATAATCAAGACTACAAAATATAGTAACTAATAGGATTTATCCTAAAAATTTTCAGATGGCTCCTAGGAGAGGAACGAAGAAAATTTGGAATGGCTCTACTCAACACCCTACCTCCGTAGGGAGACAACCCTAGAAGTTTCCCAAATGCTTGAGACTGGGGTGAAATGTCAAAAGACTAAATGGGGAAGTATCCTGGAGAATGGTGCTATGACCTATTGGTGACACAACTTTAAGTATGGAGGAAGACGTTTATCAAAAATTCCATAGCTCCTTAGTTATTTTGCAACCATTTCCTATGATAGGGCTGAAAGCCTAATCTTTTGTATCCCCCTATTAATAAAATACTCAAATTCTCAAAACTCTCTCTCCTGATGATGCAATCTTGTTGGGAATATGGCCTAAGGAAAATAAAGCAAACCCACACTATCCTGGAAGCTAAGGAAAAGTTACATCCCGGTTATGGAAGATGAATCAGGGAATTAAGAAACCTAGGAAGACTCTTACTTTGACCCTTTAGCAAAGGAGATTCAGTAAGAAAACTGTCAAAGTGATTAGACTCAAAGAACGGTAGAGCACCAAACCAATAGTAACCCTGGAAATGCCTTACTCGAAGGAAAGAAGGGACCACAACAATCCATGTAAAGGAATAAACTATTACAAGTATGAACGATTGAGATATTACCTGAGGAAGTGCCCAACTCTACTAAGGACAAGTACCAAGATAAACTATTATAGGTGTAAGGAAAGAAGGGGTGTTTCACACCTCATAAATTCAAGGCAATAACTCCTCAATGGCCACGAAGGACTAGAGACCAAAACCATGGAGCTGGCTAAGTAAGCGGTTCACCAAGAGATCAAGAAATGATGAGGTAAATGCAAAATTTAAATTTCTTCTTAAGAAGGTCAACTCGAGAAAGATACCTCAAGAGTAGGGATAAGGTACATGGGAAGTATATCTAAAACCCTCTCATAAGGGGCAAACATAGAGAAACGCCCTCTGGAAACTCTAGAGAATGGCACAATGAGAGTGAAGAAGAGAAGGAATACGCTGGGAAAGGAAACTCTGGAGGGATGCATATAACTAAGTACCTTGAAGGAATCATTGGATTGGCAAATGGACATAACGTGAAGTGCAAGGCACCAACCCACCGTTAGAAACTTCATGATGGAAGGATGTATTGGAGGCCAATTATGACCTGCCTTGGAAGAGTAATAGAGCCAAATAATGGGATGTATTGGAATGAATCACCTTGGATTGTGGGTTGGATGTCGCATATATCCACTTATTACCAGGGTAGAAGTGGTCGTACTTCTATCCGGGTGGCAGGAAAAGTCGCTCTGAAGCCACTAGCAGGTTCAATAGTGATACTGACTTGTGAATGTGTGTAACCTTCATGATGAAGGATGTATATTGGGTGATGACACACCAGTAACTAAGAAATAATGGGAAAACCCGAATTTTTTTAAATGAAGGGATTTTTGAAAACAAAGGAGTCTAACACACTCCATATAAATGTTTTTCATGAAAGTCAAAAGATTTGAATCCCATTCACTGAGTAGTTGTACACACCCCTCCCTTATACCCCTTTCAGGAAGTCCCAGAAAATCGAACCTTAAAAGACTTGCGCAATTAAACGCCTGCAAGACAGGTATGATTAATTTAAATTACTATGTAGTTTTGATTTATTATATTCATGGAAAAAAGGTGCAGGTCTAAAAAATGTCTTACTCTTTACGATTTATTATATAAGGGGAAACCCTTTAGTAAATCAGGAGAGTGGCAGGTTGATCACAGGGATCTGACCAAACCGGGTTGGGGCGTGACACCTGAAAACAACTCCGTGTCTTTATGAGGACAAAGACCTCATCCCGACCCCACCCCGGTCTCATGCACATGAAGCTACATCGAGCTTCCCTGACCGTTGGCATGACAAACTGCCCTATCTCCACCACGTCGTCCAATAGCCCTTAGGATGCATCACCACCCCTCTTAGGCGTCTTAAT
Source organism: Trapa incisa (assembly GCA_030064435.1). Lineage (NCBI taxonomy): Eukaryota > Viridiplantae > Streptophyta > Magnoliopsida > Myrtales > Lythraceae > Trapa > Trapa incisa. The sequence goes on from CM057782.1 coordinate 17,110,891, forward strand.
GGTTATGTACCTGAAGTGCATGCACGAACAACAATTTTTCACATAGCCATTTATATTTGGTGCCATTGGCCCAATGACCCCAACACTCAATGCGACCTGAAGTTGTTTGTCTAGGCCGGTCCATCGACCTAGCTCTAACGCACTGCCTCCAGTCTAACGAGTATGTCGGTCCTGTCTTAGAACCATGGCGAAATCACACATCCATTTCATTAAGAGTTTTCATGGCCTTTCATATCTCATGTTTGCTTACGAGCTCCTGCTCGTTCCCACTAGCTTTGGGCCCACTGTATGTGATATTCCAAAATTGGACATTTTAACCCCCACCATTTTAAAAACTGAGGCCTTTGGCCTATCTAAGCTATTTTAGATCCCATCAAGAAGGTCTCCCAAAATATTTAAGCATTGGCACACAAGTTAGGGGAGAACACTTTAGACAAAAAACATATTTTCACTCCATCACACCAACCAAGTGTGATGATACCAATCGGGTTTCTCCTTCCTTCGAGGAAGTCCACCATACCAATCGGTATGATCTCTAAATACAATCGGTAAGTAGGTTTTAGCTTAGTTCGCACATCACTCCAATCGGGTGTGATGTCAAAATTCCACTTACAAATGGTTTTTCTTTTCTAAGGTACTTATCATCCCAACCGAGTAGGATGTACATAAGTCCACTCACCCGATAACTGAAGTGTATCCTTCTCTAGTTGATTTTCGTTTCCACGCTAGCTTATCCTTGTTGGCATTCCGGTCTCTCGTGTTCCTACATGATTTGCGCACCCTTATCAATTAGAATTTGGCATAATAGTCTTTGTTTCTCACAGAAGAGCGACTAGGCTCAAAATTGTTAGTAATTGCACTTGGGTCCCTAAAGTTAATTTTCCTTGACTTTAGGTCCCTAAAGTTCATTTTCCTTGACTTTAGTCCCTAGTGCTAACTTTTCCCCACATTGAGTTGTGAAACTTCCAAAAATTCACTTTGGGTCCTCAATTTACTCAAAACTGTTTAAGAGATTCAAGTTTTCCAAATTTCCAATTTGGTCCCCAACTTTTCAAAATTACCATTTTGTCCCTACTTTCCAAAAATGGCAATTTGACCCCAATTCTTTCAAAAATTGACCAATTGGTCCTCTAACATCTTTTCCATGGACAATTGTCCCTCAATTTTGGGAAATTGCAAAATGGTCCATCAATTTTACGAAATCCCCAAATTTTCCCAATATTTTCCCCCAATTTCCCCCTTTCAAACTTGTCGAATTTGATTTCAACAAATTGACCATTCAATCAAGGTTAATTCTTCAATTGGAGGTGTAAATCAGTTCCTACACTTCCATACAGTTCAATTGTGCTTTGAATCGCATGAATTGAGGCCGAAACGAGCTCAAACAGAGCTTCGCCATAAAATTGTGCGTAGAGAGAGAAAGCTTCGAAAGCTTATCGTCGGAGGTGCGGTAGTCCGAGCTTTCTATTTGGGAAGGTAGCTTTCATCCTAAGGTTCCTGTAGGATGAAGAATCGATTCAATTCATAAAGAATCGAGGGAGAATTCGGTTAGTGAAGTTTTCATAGTTTCTCTCTCTAATGTCAATCAGAAATGATAGAGGAGGGTCGAATTGGCTTACTTTCCAGCTCTATTACAATCGTGTAAGGGGTCGTGAAAGTGTCAAAAGGGCTTGGTTTGTCTAGAGGAGGGTTGAATTTGGCCAAATTTAGCACGGCCAAAATAGAGCACCTTTAGTCCATCAAAGCTGCGTCACTATTTGATTCCGTTGGTGCTTATCCGACTGTCCTCGGATTGAATGAAGATTGTCATCAGGTAGCTGACTTCTCTCGGAATCTAAAGAACCCGACCTCGCCTTCTAAGGCTCAGAAAAACCCCTATGTCGGAGCTCTAGTTTGAGCTTCGCTGAAAAATGGAGCATTTGAGAGACAATGGAGATTTCAAGTGTGAGGAGGATAAATGGATTTCAAGTGTGAGGAGGATGAATGGAGAGGAGCTCTTTATATAAGAAGCTTGGAGACTCTCTACCCGACCATTTCACCTCTTGGCCAGGCTTATCCTCGCCCTGAAACGGCCTGAACGAATACGATTTGTCTTTGCCGATGTTGTCCATTCATGCATTGAATGAACAGTGTCATCATCTGAAGGAAAAAGACAACACTATTTTGAATCGGATCCGACCGATTCGACCGGATTCAATGCTTAAACTGGCCGGTTCAAGCTTGATTTGACCGAGTTTTTCAAAATTAAAAAATTTTAAATTAATTCTCTATCCAATGGTGGCTTCAATTCCCTAATTTAAATATTTTAAGCCACCTAGAATAATGAATTTAGCAACTGGTTCAATGATGATTGAAACCGGTTCAATCCGGTTTAGGTTCAATTCACATGAACTGGTCCGATTTTCTCTTCCAATTTGTCCCAAAGTCCTTTTTCATGATTTTTATAACTCTTTAGGTCACTCGAGATTTATAAATTTTCCATTTTTCCCTTTCTCTATTAGTTAAGGTTCATGAACCGGTTCAGTTCTCTCTCTTGAGTTGACTGTTTCTTTCCCCGATTTTCGTACCTTTAAGGAACAGGATTTACACAACTGGCAAGCAGGTTTCTCCTTCCTTCAAGGAAGTTCATATACCAATCGGGTATGATCTCCTCTACTTACAACTGTTAAGTAGGTTTTAACTTCGTTTGCCCATCACCCCAACTGGGTATGATGTCAAAATTCTACTTACAAGTGGGTTTTTTTCTAAAGTGCCCATCATTCCAACCAGTTATGATGTGAATAAGCTCACTCACCCGCTAACTGTGACATGTTCATCCTTGGATGGTTTTCCAAGTCGACGTGAGCTTTCTCTTTCTAGCATTCCGATTACACTTGTCCCTACACGATTTGAGCAGCCTTTTCACTTATGGTTTGGTATAACAGCCTAACCTCACAAATTATCAATATGTTGCATTTAGGTCCCTAAAATTTATTTTTTAACTTTAGGTCCCAAATGCCAACTTTTGCCCAAATTTGAGTCCCAAAATTTCCTTTGAGTCCTCATTTTACTCAAAATTGCATAAGGGGCTCAAGTTTTCCAAATTTCTAATTTGGTCCATAAACTTTTCAAAAATTACCATTTTGCCCCTACTTTAAAAAAATGGCAATTTGACCCCAATTGTACCAAAAATTGACCAATTGGACCTCCAACATCTTTTCCATGGCCAATTGGACTTTAATTTTGGGAAATTGCAAAATGGTCCCTCAATTTTACGAAATCCCTAATTTTCCCCAAAATCCCCCCCCCCCCCCCCCCCCCCCCCCCCCAATTTCTCTCCTACAAACTGACTGAATTTGATTTGTTCAAATTGGTCATTCAATCAGTGTTAATTGCTCCAATTGAAGGTATTGATAAGTTCCTACACTTCCATACAATTTAATTGAGCTTTGAACCGCATCATTTGCGTCCGAATTGAGCTCAAACAGAGATTCGCCAGAAAACTATGCGTAGAGAGAGAAAAATTCGAAAGCTTACCGTCGGAGGTGTGGCGGTCCTAACTCTCTATCGGGGATGGTAGCTCTCTTCTTGAGATACCTTATAGGATCAAGAATTCCTATAATTAACTCTGAATTGAGGGAGAATTTCATCAGTGAAATTCAACTATTTCTCTTTCTAACTCCGACCTACATTGATTGAGTAGGGGTGAATTCGCTTACCTTTCAATTCAGTTGAGATCGTATGAGGGCTATGAGGATGTTGGGAGGGCTTGGTTTGGCTAGAGGAGGGCTGAATTTGGCTGATTTCAGCTCTTCCAAAATAGAGGAGCTTTAGTCCTTCGGAGCTGCTTCACTGTTTGATTCTCCCGGCAGTCCTCGTATCGAGCAGAGGTTGCTATTAGATAGCTGACTTTCCCCAGAGTCTAAAGAACCCGACCTCACCTTCTAAAGTTAAGAAAATTACCCAAGTCAAAGATCTAGTTTGAGCTTCATCGGAAAATAGAGAAATTGAGAGAGAATGGAGATTTCAGGTGTGAGGAGGATGAATGGAGAGAAGCTCTTTATATAGAATGCCCAAGCGTTTCACCACTTGGACAAGCTTATCCTTACCCTGAAATGGCCTGAATGGAGATGATTTGTCTTCTCCAGTGCTGTCTGTTCTTGCATAGAATGATCAGTGTCTTCATCTAAAGGAAGAAGACGATACTATTCCGAACCATATCGGACCGGTCCGACCGGGTTCAATGGTTAAATCATCAGGTTCAGGCCCAATTCGACCAATTTTCTCAAAATTAAAATTTCTAAATTCATTCTCTATCCAATGGTTACTTTAATTCTCCAATTTGAATATTTTAAACCACCTCAAAAAATGAATTTAACAACTGGTTCAATGATGGTTCATACCGGTTTAATTCAATTCAAGTATGGTTTACCTAAACCGGTCTAGTTTTCTCATCCAATTTATCCCAAGGCTCCTTTCCAAGGTTTCTATGACTCTTTGGGTCACTCGGTATTTGAAAATTTGTCAATTTACCATTCCCTTCTTAGTTGGGGTTCATGAATCGGCTATGTTTTCTCTTTTGAAATGACCGGTTTTTTTCCCGGTTTTCTTATTTATAAAAGGACGGGGTTTACATCACGTGTACTGGCCCAACATGTTTGATGACCTAGCTTCGGCAAAGCAGCGGTTCGGCCTAACAAGCTTGACAACTCAGCTTGGCTCGACTAGTATCATGTAATGTTCCCATTATTTAGATCTTTTATAATCATATATCACATATCCGTTCTAGACGGGTCCACGCCCGTATCCATCAGCCTTGGGCCCACTAGCATCTCGAGCCTAAGCACGGAATTAGCTCCCAAATGTTTTAAGCAGAGTCATCTAGTCAGGGGATACTAATTTCGGGAAAATAGTTTTCAAAGTTGAACCGTCAATCCAACCGTAATGGACATCATAGCGGTTCCTACTCACCTAGTGATCTCGACGGGGTCGCGCCAATGGAGTCTTCCTCCTTGGTGTGCTGCAGGGGGTCAGTGCTTGAGTAATCCGTTCCTGCAGGGTACGAGTGTTCATATAAGGAAGAGGTCATACCCTCTTTTATGTTTGCACCTAAGGCCCTGTACTTTGCTTAAATTGTGCATGGGTCCCTGATTTCTCTTTAATCTCTATTAGGCCCCTTGGGTTCCCAATTATTCTTTCTGGGTCCTTAACTCTTTCAATTTCACCAATTGACCCTTAATTCACCAAATTTTCCCCTTTAGTCCTTAATTTTTTGAAAATTGTAATTTGATCCCTAACTTTTTAAAATTTCCAATTTGCCCCCAAAGTTGTCCAAATTGCCCAATTGACCTTCAATAGGGGTGAATTTCATGAAAAATATCCTCAATTACATGAAATTGTCATTTAGTCCTCCAATTTTTTAAAATTGCACAAAAGTCCCCCAAAATCCCCAAATTGCCCTTCATCTTCTTTCCCAATTCAAGTATGTGGAACTTCAGATCTTACCTCATCCAATTGGTGGTCGGTAAGTCCTTAATTTTGTCGATTCTTGCTTCTATTTGCCTACTCCAGCTCCCCTTGATTGCCTACACTTTGAATTTATGAATTTGGTTTAGTTTTTTTCCTTATCGGAGCTTCACTAGAAAGTTCACAGAAGAGAGAAAAAACTTGCATTTCTTACCGATGGAAGAGAGAGAGAAAAAACTTGCGGTAGGACAGCGGCCAAAGCTTGAGGTGGGACAGCTAGAGCTTGTTGAGTGGGATCTAGCAGGATCGAATCCTACTGCAATTCGCTGCCTCCCTGTGAGAATTTGAAGAGAGAATTTTCGTGTGGTGCAGCTCTAAAATTTAGAAATTTCAATGATGGGAGGCAGAATTGAGCTTACCAGGGCCTGTAGGGGTGTTGTGGAGGGTCTTAGGCAGCCAAAGATGGCCAATGTGAGTGGTGGAAGGGCCGAGAAGGTCGAGGTTGCGTCGGGCAGAAGCTCGTTACTTCGAGCTCTGGAACAGCTTCACTGTGCGTTCCCTTGCGCACTTCTCTAGGCATCCTTTGGTCGTTCTGAGAAGGTCTGGAGCTAGAGCACTCTTCCCTGGTTCCAATGCCACCCTTCAGAGCTCATTTGGTAGAGATTCTGCCCATCGTCGGAGCTCTGATTTGCATCTCGTCGAAAAATGCACTCTTCTTCTTCTTCGCTTGATTGTGGGATGCTAAGAATGAATGAGGTGGTACTCTTTATATAAGGAGCTCGACAACTGTTCAGGCTACCACTGGTTAAGACTCGGCCGCCGATGACCTAACCAAAGAGTTTTTCGAGTCGCTGTAAACTCTAGCTTTTTCGGTGACTCTCTGTCCTCCCTATTCTCTCTCAATGTTTGAAGGTTGATGATGATGATGTGGTGGTCATGCCACATGGTGAGCTATGATTGATCAATTTTTCTAATGTATAGTGCCAGCTCGGCTGTCGCGTCAGTCGTTGACCTGTTGACCAAACACCTAGCAGTCTCCCATTGGCTGCTTGTGTCTACATGGTGGGCTAACGACACCAGCTGACCAATGATGGAACACGTGGCAACCTCCCATTGGCTACTTGTGTCTGCGTGGCAGTTGATGAGGCGTGAACTGGCCGTTGACCATTGACTATTGACCGCTATATGTTGTCCGCTGACCGGTTTGGTTACTCTGTTGAATAGTCCGGTCCGACCGGGTTCGATGTCCAAAATTCAAAAATTGGCTGGTTCTGGGGGTGTTGTCTAGGTTTAAGGTTCCGATACCTCCCATCGCACTTGGGTTCATTTACTCCTATGTCAGTTTGGCACCTTGTCCAGCCGGCTATTGCATTTGCCTTTCTCGACGTTACTTCCCTTTTCTTAGTCCTCTAGCCTCACCTTTGTTACGTGAGTTCTTTCCTTCTTGGCAATTGACTTAGTTGTCCCTAGCAGTGTGACTCCTAAGCCTGTGGTTCCATCCTAGGCCTTAGGTCCAGCTTGCCTTGCGGTTGAAATCGCATCCCTTGGCTCTGGTCCCTAGAGTGAACTCTCTCTTATTCTCGTCCTTTGCATTACCTAGGTCACTTCGTTGCTTGACTCTTTGTAAACTCACCCGGTTTGACTGGAGTTATGAAAAACTGGGAAAGAACCAGTCAAACCGAGTGAGAAAACTAAACTGCTTCACAAATCCGATTATTGAGAAACGGGCAAATTGGAGAAATTACAACTTCCTTGGGACCAAATAAGGTTCATAAACCTTGGAAAAGAACTTTAGAACTAATTGGGAGAGAAAAACCATATTAGTTCGGGTGAACTAGACCCGAACCGGATTGAATCAGTCAATGAACCGACTCCGTTTATGAATTGGAACCGATAGAGAGAGGGAAAACCGGGGAAATTATGGAACCCAAGCGACCCAAAGGGTCCCAAAAGACATGAAAAAGGACTTAAGGATGAGTTGGAGATGAAAACCAAAATAGTTCAGTTGAACCGGAATCGAATCGGATTAAACTGATTTGGACTAGTTTGAACCACTATGAACCAGATGCTAAATTCAATTTTCTAGGTAGCTTAAAAATTCAAATTTGAGATTTGAGGCGACCATTGAATAGAAAATGAATTTATAAATTTTTAGATTTGAAAATTTTGATCAAATTGGGGATGAACCAACCGGTGCCTTGAACCCGGTTCGAAACAATGTCGTCGTCTTCCTTTAGATGACAATACTATTCACTTGCCAAAAAATTGAAGCAGCACTGATGAAGAGGAAATGTTTCCATTCAATATGTTTCAGGCTATCAATGACTATCATAAAGGTGCCAAACGAACTGCCAATGAGTCCCCAAGCTCCCTATATAAAGAGCCCCACTCCATTCATCCTCTCCACACCTAAAAACCTCACTCTCTCTCAACTGCTTAGTTTTCCGGTGAAGCTCAAACTAGAGCTCTGATATAGGGTCATTTCTGAGCCAAAGAAGGCATGGTTGGGTACCTTAGAACCGGGGAGAAGTAGCTACACGGTGGTAACATCCATTCGCTTCGAGGGTCGTCGGAGAAGCGCCGACATGATCGAACAGTGAAGCAGCTCCGGCGGACTGGAGTTGCCTTATTTTGACCGAGCTGAAATCGAGCAATTCGAGCCCTCCTCAAACCAAACCAAGCTCTCCCAACACCTCCTTAGCCCTCCCACAACCGAATTAGAATGGAAAGGTAAGCCAATTTGGCTCCCCTCTATAATTTCCGACCGGTGCTAGACAGAGAACCGATAGAATTTCAATGATGGAATTCTCACACAATTTGGGATCAATTAATGCAATTCTTGATCCTAGAAGCAACCTTAGATGGAGAGCTATGTGCCTAGATTGGAGGCTTGGACTTCGCGCCCCTAACGGTGTACAATTGAAGCTTTTTCTCTCTACGTTCTGTTTTTCGGTGAAGCTCCATTTATGCTCATTTTGGCGTCAAAACTTACAATTCAAAGTGCAATTGAATCGTATGAAGATATAGAAACTCAAATTGAACTTTAATTTCAAATTAGAAGTGTTTGATAGGTCAAATTGATGAAATAAAATTCAGCTATATTAGTAAGTTGAAATTGGGGGAAAATGGGGGATTTTCAAAAATTCGAGGGACCAAAATGCTATTTTATAAAATTGAGGGTCAATTAGGCATGATAAGTGTATTAGGGGACCAACTAAGTAAATTTTAGAATTTTTGGGGTAAAACTTACCATTTTTGAAAAGGAATGGCAAATTGGTAATTTTGGGAAAATTGGGTACCAAATTGGGAATTTGGGAAACTTGAACCCCTTTTAATGAAATTGAATAAATTGAGGTCCCATTGGGAATTTTAAATGTTTCGGGACTCAATTTAGGAAAAAACCATCAATTGGGGCCTAAAGTAAATGAAAAATAACTTTAGGGACCAAATTACAAATGGTTGAAAAGTTGAGTATTTATTCATTCATAATGAATGAAGGTGATCAAGCCAAATGATAATGAACAATAATGTTCATTTCGTGTAGGAACATGATATATCGGGAATGCCAGCTGAGATTAAGCTTGCAAGGGATGAAAACTGACTAAGAGGAATTTCATTGCACGATCGAGTGAGTGAGATTTTTATATTATACCCAGTTGGGATGATAAGCACCTCGAAAATGAAAACCCACTGCTAAGTGGTATTTTTGGTATCACACCCGAGAGGAGTGATGTGAAAATCACGCGGAAAAACTACTTACTGGTTTGAGTAGATCATACCCGGTTGATATGATGAAACTTCATCGAATGAAGTGGAAAGCCCGTTCATCAGTTATGAGCAAAGATGTACTCATACTCGATTGATATGATGGACAATTGAAAAGTATTTTGTCGGAAGTGCTCTCCCTTGATTGCATGCCACTGCTTAAATATTGTGGGAGACCTTCTTGATGGGAGCTCGAATAGCTCTATTAGTCCAAAGGCCTCAATTTTGGAACTTGGGGGCTAAGATGCCCAATTTTGAAAATATCGAACAGTGGGCCCTAGGCCAATTGACCTGAGTAGGAGCTCATAAACAAAAATCATTTATGTGCCATGAAAAATTAAGTAAATGGATTGTTTGGCCATGGTACCAAGAGAGGACCGACATACTCAGTCAACTAGCGATACTACGACATGACAAGTCTCTAGACTAGTTAAGAAAAATAGTTGTACGTTGAGTTGACAGTCAGGGCCATTGGACTAGTGGCAACACAGATTATATGGCATCATGTGAAAAATATTGAATGTGCATGCACTATGTTTACGGGACCTTCAAGATGCCTAAGAGAGGTAGTGATGCGTCCCAGGGCTCTAGATGACCTGGTGGATATAAGGGATGTTAGTCGTACCAGAAGTCTTGCAAAGCTCGACGTAGCTTCAAGTTGAAAAGTTGAATATTTAGTCATTCATAATGAAGGAAGGTGATCAAGCCAAATGATAATGAACAATAATGTTCATTTCGTGTAGGAACACAAGAAATCGAGTACGTCAGCTAAGATTAAGCTCGCATGGAGCGAAAACTGACTAAGAGGAATTTCACTACAAGAAATCGAGTACGTCAGCTAAGATTAAGCTCGCATGGAGCGAAAACTGACTAAGAGGAATTTCACTACACGATCGAGTGAGTGAGATTTTTATATCACACTTAGCTGAGATGATAAACACCTCGAAAATGAAAATCCACTAGTAAGTGGTATTTTAAACATCACACCCAAGAGGAGTGATGTGAAAATCATGCAGAAAAAACTATTTACTGGTGTGAGTAGATAATACCCATTTGGTATGATAAAACTTTCTCGAAGGAAGTGAAAAACCTCATTCATCGGTTATGAGCGGAGATGTCCCCATACTCGGTTGATATGATGGGCAGTTGAAAAGTATTTTGTTGGAAGTGCACTCCCCTAACTGTGTGCCACTGCTTAAATATTTTGGGAGACCTACTTGACGGGAGCTCGAATAGCTCTGTTAGGCCGAAGGCCTCAGTTTTGGAACTTGGGGGCTAAGATGCCCAATTTTGAAAATCTCGAATAGTGGACCCTAGGCCAGTTGGCACGAGCAGGAGCTCATAAACAAACATGATTTATATGTCATAAAAACTTAAGTAAATGAATTGTTTGGCCATGGTACCAAGACAGGACCGACATACTCAGTCAACTAGTGGCAGTGCAACATGACAGGTCTCTAGACTAGTCAAGACAAACAACTGTAGGTTGACTTGAGGGTCGGAGCCATTGGACTAGTGGCACTACAGATTATATGGCATCATGTGAAAAATGTTGATTGTACATGTATTGTGTTTAGAGGACCTTTAAGATGCCCAAAAGGGGGTAGTGATGCGTCCTAGGGCTCTGGACGACCTGGTGGATTTATGGGCAATGAATCGTACCAAAAGTCTTACGAAGCTCGACGTTGCTTCAAGCGCATGAGACCAGGGTGGGGTCGGGATGAGGTCTCTATCCTCATACAGATACAAAGATTTGTTATGGGATTATGGGTCAGATGTCGCAAACATCCACTCATTCTCAAGGAAGAACTGGATGTACTTCTATCTAGGTGGTCGGTAAAGTCGCTCCGACACCACAAGTAGGTTTAGTGAACGGGTTGGCCTGCGATTGTGTGTTTGACCTTCATGATGAAGGATGTGTGTTGGGTGATGACACACCATGGTAATAAGAAATGATTTTTGAAAACTGATATTGAGATGTTTCATTCCTTTGTCATAGGCTTGCTTTTCTATCCCTCGTCCTTGGGGTACTATGTTATAACCATTTGGTTATCTTGGCTATCTTGTGTTAGGGTCCATGAGGTGGTTAGGTCTATCCTTGGGCTGTCCTTGGCCTATCCACGGTTTTTCCTAGGTTCCCGTCTCTGTTCAATTCAGCCTTTGCCTTGCTACCATTCCCGGTCCATGTTATTATTCTCTATTTTAACATTCCTTTAGGGTCACCTTACTCTTTCTTGATGTGGCTCTCCTTTGGGTCATTGATCACCTCTTAAGGTTCTTGCTAACTTGCCCGAGGCATCTAGTCCGTAAGGTTTCCTATTCTGCCCTTTAGACTAGTCATGGTCTGCCCCGACTTTCCTTCATCCTTTAAGGCACTTCTCGGGCCCCTTGTCATCCTAGCCCTGTCCTTTAGGGTATAGGTGTTGGTAGGGGACGACTAACCTTTCCAAGGTGAGCTTAGGTTTTACTTCCTTAGGGTTCCTTAGTATTTTAGGGCTTTTGTAGTTCCCTTCTTCCGAGAATTTTTAAGAAATTTGGGGTTCTTTCTTTTGAAAAAAGAATTTCTTTATTCGTTAGACCGGAAAACCCTAGTCAAGGTTTATTACAACTGACATCTCTAGAATTTACCACCCCCTTTTCTATCCCCACCAGTTAACAGACCTAGAATTATAATTATGCAGGTTGTGAGACTTTACATCTGGTGTTTGGAGGCATCTTCTCCTTCTGGGTGGGCATTCGCCTCAATGGTACCTTTTAGCCCTCAAACTCTCTACTGCCTCGGTCTTAGTGCGTAGGAAGCTTCCTCGAGCTTCATGACCTACTGAACGACAAAACCACCCTTATGCACCCTAGGCCATCCAGCAGTCCTTGGACTACATTACTACCTCAAGCCAAGTGTCTTGATGGCCTGAACATCATAGTGCATGTACAATCAATAGTCTTTTTAAATTATAGCCTTTATCTTTGGCCCTCTAGCACAATGGTCTATCAGCTTGGCATCGGCCCACGCGTACTGGACCAACAGGTTCGACGACCTAGCTTCGGCAGAGTAGCGGTTTGGCCCAACAAGCTCGACAACTCACACTTGGCTCGAGGGGTAGTACACAAAGTTCCCATTATTAAGATCATTTAGCATCATTCATTACATATTCATTCTGGATGGGTTCATGCCCGTGTCCATCAGCCTTGAGCCCACTTCTTTTTAAAAACTGTGGTCTTGGGCCCATTGGGACCTTATAATCACCATACATAATATATTCCACCAAAAATAATATTTTTAGCTTGGTTCACACAGTTAAGGGGAAGTATATTCTTAAAACGTTTTACTTAATAAAAGATAGAAAATTAAGTACTATTGCATCATCGATCCAATCAGTACCGATTTCAGAAATCTCACTCACCTTTCATCCGAGGACATGTTCATCCCGAAGGGATCCGGAGTGGACGTGGTTCCTCCTGCACCATCGTGTGTGAATTTTCTCCATGCAAATCATAAATATGAAGATAAGAGCTTTCCATTAAAAGCCATTTCTCATACAATTGCATGCATATATTAGCACTACACTTGTAGACCTCAATCAATGCGGAATCTGATTTATGCTCCAATTTATACTTATTTTTGTATTGTTCCAATATTGCTTACCTTCGCCTTCTACTCTCCTCCCTAATTCTCTCATTGATCATTCTATCTCTTTCTCTATTGCTTTCGACAACATCTGCCCTATCCATGCTCCTTTCTCTTTCTAAACCCCTTATTACGTTCGAGTCAACGATCTTTTTCCATAATATAACATGGCCCATCCTTGTCATGAGCCTAAACACTTCATAAGCTCGGTCCATCAAGACACAACTAGCATACATGTGTATGATTGCATTGCTGAGAGAAACCAACACAGCTTTATTCTTGGCACATAATTCCTCTACAACATAGGAGTGAATCCACTTATCAAGATTCAAATCTAAGCTCCGCACAAGCTGATAACACCGTGATGAGAACCACTTGGTCTAGTTTTACATTGTCCCTCTACCTCTTATAGTATATAGACAGAGCCTTCCTACAATTTTCATTCTTTGCACAACCAACTATTAAGGTTGTCCATGAAACTACGTTTTTCTCAAGCATCTCACAGAATACTCTCCATGCGGTATCAATATCCCTTCCCCTCACCCCGCCTAACATACCGAGAGAGCAATGTATTACATAGTATGTATGACCTTCCTCTCACCCATTTCATTGAACAACATGCGGGCCCCAATGATTCCATCATTCCTCTATGTAAGTCATATATCCTAATTAAGATTGTTCTAACTTCATCTATCCACAACATCCATAGTATTAGTTAACTAGACTCTGAGATGATCTCATGTATCCATATCTACCAGGGGATCGAGACCTGCTCCTCTCTCGGTACCTATTCCTTATCCCATCTCTTCCATTCATGCCTATCTAGTAAACCCCATCCTTTGATAATGAGAAAACTGGGGAAAGAGCCGGTGTTTTTTGAATTTTAAATCGAGACGATCTACAAGCTCAATTATTTGGAAACGGTGAAAATTGACAATTTACAACTTCCATGTGACTCAAAATGGTTCAAAAATCTTGGAAAAGAACCTTAGGACAAAATGGGAGAGAAAAATCAAGTCGATTCAGGAGAACCGAGCTTGAGCCGATTTATGAACTGGAATCGATTAAGAGATGCTAAATTCATTTTTCTAGATGGCTTAAAATTTTCAAATTTGAGATTTGAGACCACCATTGGATAGAAAAGAAATTTAGATGAATTTAGAAATTTTTAGATTTGAAAAACTCCATAAAATGAGGGGCAAACCAGTCGGTTCAAGCTTTGAACCTAGTTCGGACCGGTCCAGTCCGGTTCAAAACAGTGTCATCTTCTTCCTTACGATAATTGCACTGCTCACTCGCCGAAAAATCGAAGCAACGCCAGCAAAGAAGAAACGCTTCTGTTCGGTACATTTTAGGTCTTCAATGCTTGTCATAATGGTGCCAAACAGACGACCAACGGGCCTCCGAGTTCCCTATATAAAGAGCCCCTCTCCATTCGTCCTCTTCACACCTGAAAAGCTCACTATCTCTTAGTTGCTTAGTTTTCTGGTAAAACTCAAACCAGAGTTCTAATATAGGGTCAATTTTGAGCCAAAGAAGGTGAGGTTGGGTTCATTAGAGCTAGGGAGAAGTCAGCTACACGATGGTGACATCTGTTCGTCCCGAGAGTCGCCGGAGAAGCACCAGCATGATCGAACAGTGAAGCAGCTCCAGCGAACCGAAGTTGCCCTGTTTTAGCAGAGTTGAAATCGGCCAATTTGAACCCTCCTTAGGCCAAAACAAGCTCTCCCAACATCTCCTCAGTCCTTCCACAACCGAATTAGGACCGAAAGGTAAGCCAATTCGGCTTCCCTTTACAATTTTTGATCCGTGTTAGAGAGAGTTGGCCAAATTTCAATGATGAAATTCTAATCCAATTAGACATCAATTGATGTCATTCTTGATTCTAGGAAGAACCTCTGGAAGAGAGCTACCTGCCCAGATAGAAAGCTCAGGTCGTCGCGCCCTCATCGGTGAGAAATCAAAGTTTTCTCCCTCTACAGTCTATTTTCCGGCGAAGCTCGTTTGAGCTCGTTCCAGCATTAAAACTTGCAATTCAAAGTTCTATGGAATCGTATGAATATGTAGAAACTCGATTTCAACTTCAATTTCAACAATTAGTGGTGTTTGATCGGTCAATTTGATGAAATCAAAAATTGAGGGACCAAATTAGAAATTTGGGAAATTAAACCCCATTTTGAGAGATTTAATAAACTAAGGTCCTCAAATAAATTTTAAAAGTTTTAGGACTCAATTTGAGAAAAAACTCGGCAATAAGGACTTAAAGTTAAAGAAAAATAACTTTAGGGGCCTAATTGTAAATATATATAAAGTTGGGTTTTCTCATTCATGTGAAACGAATGAGGGCTATTAGGCCAAAGAATAATGAACAACTATGTTCATTTCGTGTAGGAGAACGAGACATCAGGAACGCCAGTCGAGGTATAGCTTGTTAGGGACGGAACTCGACTAAGTGGAATTTCACTGCATGATCGGGTGAGTGGGATTTTATATCATACCCAATTGGGGATGATAAGCACATTGAAATGAAAACCCACTACGATTTGGTATTTTAAACATCACAGCTTAGAGGAGTGATGTGAAAACAAGGTAGAAAAACTAATTACCGGTTGTAAGGAGATCATACCCGGTTGGTATGATAAAACTTCCTCGAAGGAAGTTGAAAACCCATTTATCGGTTATGAATGGAGATGTCCTTATACTCATACGGTATAAGGGATAGTAAAAACATACTTTTATCGGAAGTGCTCTCCTCTGACTGTGTGCCAATGCTTAAACAATTTGGGAGACCTTCTTGACGGGAGATCGAATAGCTCTTATAGGTCGGGGGCCTCAATTTTGGTACTTGGGGGCTAATATGCTTGGTTTTGAAAATCTCCAACAGTGGGCCATAGGCCAATGGGCACGAGCACGAGCTCGTAAACGAACATGATATATGTGCCATAAAACTTTAATAAATAAAATGTATAGCCATAGTACCAAGTCTGGTCCGACATTCTCAGTCAACTAGTAGCAGTGCGACATGACCGGTCTCCGGACCAGTCAAGACAAATAGCTGCAAGTTGAGTTGAAAGTCAGGACCATTGTACTAATGGCACCACAGATTACATGGCATGATAAGAAAATATTGTTTGTGCATGCACTATGAGTACAGGATCGTCAAGACGCCCATGAGGGGTAGTGATGCATCCTAAGGGCCCTAGACAACCCGGTGAGTATAAGGGCAGTTCATCTTACCAAGTAACCGTGCGAAATTTGGAGTAGCACCAAGCGCATGAGACCGGGGTGGGGACGGAATGAGGTCTCTATCCTCATACGGACATGAAAAATCGATTTCGGGATTGAGGGTTGGATGTCGCATACATCCACTCATTCTTATAGTAGAAGTGGACGTGCTTCTATCTAGGTGGCTAGTAAAGTCGCTCTGAAGCCACAAGTTGGTTCAGTGGTTGTGCTGGCCTGCGAAATGTGTTTAACCTTCATGATGAAGGATGTGTATTGGGTGATGACACACTGTGATTAATTTGAAAATGGTGGTAAAAACTGAGACTTGAATTGAAAGGATTTTTAAAAAGAAAGGAGTTTGGCACACTCCAATACAAGTCTTTTTCCTAAAAGTTAAAAGTAGACTTTAAAAAATACTCATTCACTGAGTTGTAGAAACTCACAACTCTTTTCTATCTTTTTTTAGGAAAAAGGGAAAATGACTAGGAGTAACACCGAGCCTTGCCCTTTATCAAGTATGCTTAATTTTCCTTAAACTTGCATTCTAATTGATATATATCTTATAGGGAACAAAGTTGAAATTTTGCCTGGCTCCTCTCGAGTTAAAGGAGGAAACTCCTCTTAAACCGAGAAAGAGCGGCGGGTTGTTGCCAGGGATCCAACCAACCGGGTTGGGGCGTGACAACTAGAGTAGTATCAGTGCCTAGTTCCCTTGAAACATTATCAATATTATGCCTTGATATTAACCTAACTCTTAACTATCTTATAGGAAAAAGAATCCCTAGGAAATTCGCAAAGAAATCTAGTCCTCACCCTATAAGCGCGAAAAAGATATCCAACCTATGGGAGGAAGCCATTCAAAGGTTCCTAAGGGGCAAAAAACGAGTACCCAAGGACATGGTGGAGGACTACTGGAAACTAGTTGGAGCCTTACTGGAACCAAAAGGCATCATATACCCTCCTCCTAGACAAAAGCAACCATCATCGCCTCTAAGAAGTCCAACCCCTCCTCCAATACCACAATAACAGAAGAGGAACCCTACCAAGAAGGAGGCTTGGGTTAATTATTGGGATGCTTATGCCACCTTCATGAAGGTCCACCAAGTACCTCCACCCACTCAACCTGACTTCAACCGATCTCGATGGATGAAATGGACATATGAGTGTGAGGCAAAAGTACTAAGGCGGTATGGGTTGGAGGCCATACATGAAATTCATCCCACTGGGGAGCACAAATGGACCCCAATCAATTACTCAGAGCCTTTTGACCAAGAGTCCCATAATCGTTCTAGGGTTAACTCCAGCCCTATGACCCCAAGGGATTAGGGGGTAGAGAAGTCATGTAATAAGCCAAATTTTTGGCAAGAAAATATTTCTTGAATGAATAAGAAGTTTATTAAAACCCTGAGTTCCTGAAGAAAATTTAAGTGTATAAAAAAATTTCATCTAATAGAGATCCTAAGGAAAGTAAAAGGAAGTTGGAGGAACAACGATCCAAGAGTACATAACTTTCGAGAGATCAAGAAGTTTAAAAAAAAAACTTGGGAGGGAGTATAACATCCCAAAAGGAATCACAAGAATAGAAGCTGATTGATAAGGAAAAGAGATTTAGAGTCCACCCGGTAAAGATAAAAAGAAAGTACAACAATAGGAAGTCCCAAGTGTAACAAATTCCTTAGAAATTCCAAAGGATAAGATACATATGGTAGGTAAGATGTGAGTCGAGGAAAGAAGAAAAACAAGATATAGAAGAAGCGTACTAGGTCCCTAAAGTTTAGGAGAAAAATTTTCAAAGGATAAGGTGATCAAACACCAGAAAGTACGAGTGGTTAGGTAAGAGTATTGGGAGGTGGAGCATGATCTACTACAAGGAGGCCTAGAAAAACTCAAATTAGGAAGTCAAAGAAATAATACATAAGGAAATGACTTATTTGGACCAAATGAATTGGAGGAGTAAATGAAGTCTACCCAGAAGATGGGGAATAGTGGGAAGAATACACCTCAACCAAGACAAAAAGGGAGGCACCAGGGATTTTAAGGTATGGAAGGTTTGAACAAGATGAGGATAAGAGACCCACCTCAAGGAATAGGTGAATATTGAAACGAGTGGAAATGAAGCAAGGTCGACAGAAAGTCCTCCTGAATCCAAGGAATAAGAATAAGTTGCTAAAAATATCGGAAAGATATACTCAGAAATTTAAGGAATTCAATAGTAGAATTAGAAAGAAATATACGAAGGGAAGGAGAATGGGAAGAATCATGTACAAAGAGAAAGAAATTTCCCGACTCGTGACTTAAAAAAATTGTTGTCATAGTGTTTGCCCTAAGAATAAGGCGCTCCTACCTTTACAGGAGGGATTAAGTGCGGGATATACACAGATCACAAGAGCATTACATATTTTTTAATTCAAAAAGGAATAAAACCTTCGTTAGGAGAGATGACTGGAATTGGTGAAGGATTATGATTTTGCAATAGAATACCACCCCAGAAAGGCTAGTGTAGTAGCAGGTGCTTTAAATCGCAAGTATCAAACTAAGACGACACGAGTAAAGACAAGTTACATACCCTTGTTACAACAATAGGAAAGGATAGAGGCCTATCTAAGGGAAAACAATCAGGAAAATGCTTGGTGACTAAGGCGGTAGTAAGACCAAGCTAACCAAGCTTATCAAGGCTTAATAAAAGATTGTTAAAGGACCTCAATCCTATTTGGATTCGGTTAACAGAGAAAGGAAACTGGACTACAATATGCGAAGTGACAAAGTACTAATCGATAAGGGGTGCTTCAAGATAACGAGTTGAAAGGACTAATTCTGAAATAGGCACGTGATTCGGGCAGTACTAGGATGTACCGCACGTTCAAACAAGGATACTGGTGGAAGGGTATGAAGAGGGACATTGCGGAATATGTAGTCAATGTTTGTCCTATCAACAGATAAAAGTAGAGCATCAGGAACCATCATGACTACTACAATCCTTACAAATTCTGGAGTGGAAGTGGGAGCACATCACCATGAACTTCGTCACGGGCTTGCCGGTGACCAGAAAGGATCGAGATGTGATTTGGGGTAATAGTGGATTGATTGACCAAATCAGCTCATTTCCTCACTATAGAAGTGACGGACACGGTAGAACAGTTGGCTGTCCTATACATGAAAGAAATCATAAGACTCCATAGTGTCCCAGTGAGTATAGTATCGGATAGAGATCCGAGATTTACTTCCTGATTTTGGTCAAGACTACAAACCGCCATGGGAACCAAGCTCCATATGAGTACGACATTTCACCCTCAGACAGATGGTCAATTTGAGTGAACCATCCAAACCTTGGAAGACATGCTAAGAGCGTGTGTGCTCACCTTGAACAAAAGCTGGGAGGAATACTTATGCCTGGTGGAATTTACGTATAATAATAGTTACCAGGCCAAGTATTCAGATGGCTCCCTAAAGCCCTTTATGGATGACCTTGTTGTACCCTTTATTTTGAAAAGAAGTGGAGGAGAGGAAGTTAGAAAGGACGGAAATAATAGAGGATGCCATAGAGAAGATAAAATTAATAAGGAGTTGTCTTAAGACTGCACAAGATAGGCAAAAGAGTTACTTGGACAATCGAAGGAAAAATCTGGAATTCGAAGTGGGAAACCAAGTATTCCTCAAAGTAACTCCATGGAAGAGGAATACTTAGGTTTCAGCAAAGGGGAAAGTTGGAACCAAGATATATCGGTCCATATCCCATTATTCAAAGGATAGGACCGGTAGCTTATAAATTAGAACTACCTCCTGATCTATAGAGAATACATGATGTATTCCACATTTAAGTGCTTTGGAAATATCAGCCTGATCCTAGTCACGTACTAGACAGACCTCCAATGGAACTAAAAGAGAACCTGACTTATCAGACACAACCGGTACGAATCACCGACCAGAAAGACAAGAATTTGAGGAACAAGAAAATTCCTATGGTCAAGGTGTTGTGGCAGAACGGACCTGTGCAGGAAGAGACATGGGAAACCGAGTCTATGATGAGGGATAGTTACCCTCAATTATTTAACATGTAAACTATTTTGGGGACAAAACCCTTGAAAGTAGGGGAGAGTTGTAAACCTCGTACATTGATAATGAGAAAACCGGGGAAAGAGCTAGTCAATTTTGAATTTTAAACCGAGACGGTCTACAAGCTTGATTATTTGGAAACGGGGAAAATTGACAATTTATAACTTCCATGTGACTCAAAATGGTTCAAAAATCATGGAAAAGAACCTTAGGACAAACTGGGAGAGAAAAATCAAGTCGGTTCGGGAGAACCAAACTCGAACCGGTTTAAGAACCGAGCCAGATTATGAACCAGAATCGATTAAGAGATGGTTAACTGGAAATCTCATGGATCATAAATATTCTAAGGAGTTAGAGAAGTCATGAAAATGGACAAGAGAATGAATTGGAGATGAAAACCAAACCGGATTCGAACTGGTTTGATTCACTATTGAACCGTATGATAAATTCCTTTTTCTAGGTGGCTCAAAAATTTTAAATTTGAGATTTGAGACCACTATTGGATAGAAAATGAATTTAGATGAATTTAGAAATTTTTAGATTTGAAAAAGTCGGTCGAATGGGGGGTGAACCAGCCGGTTTAATCTTTAAACCCGGTTTGGACCGGTCCAGTTCAATTCGGAATAGTATCATCTTCTTCCTTACGATAATAGCACTGTTCACTCGTCGGAAAATCGAAGTAGCACGACGAAGAAGAAATGCTTTTGTTCAGTACGTTTCAGGTCTTCAATAAATGTAATAATAGTGCCAAACGGATGGCCAACGGGCCTCCAAGTTCCCTATATAAAGAGCCCCTCTCCATTTATCCTCTCCACACCTAAAAAGCTCACTATCTCTCAGTTGCTTAGTTTTCCGGTGAAGCTCGAAACAGAGCTCTGATATAGGGTCAATTTTGAGCCAAAGAAGGCGAGGTTGGGTTCATTAGAACCGGGAAGAAGTCAGCTATACAGTGGTGACACCCGTTCATCCCGAGAGTCAATAAAGAAGCACTGGTGTGATCGAACATTGAAGCAGCTCCAGCGGACCGAAGCTGCCCTATTTTAGACAAGTTGAAATTGGCCAATTCAAACCCTCCTCAGGCCAAACAAAGCTCTCCCGACATCTCCTCATCCCTTCCATGGCCGAATTAAGACTGAAAGGTAAGCCAATTCGGCTCCCCTTTACAATTTTCGATCAGTGTTAGAGAGAGAGTCGGCCAAATTTCAATGATTAAATTCTAACAATTCAACATCAATTGATGTAATTCTTAATCCTCATAAGAACCTTTGGAAGAGAGCTACCTGCCTAGATAGAAAGCTTAGACCGTCGCGTCCTTACCGATGAGAAATCCAAGCTTTCTCTCTCTACAGTTTGTTTTTCGGCGAAGCTCCATTTGAACTCATTCCGGCATTAAAACTTGCAATTCAAAGTTCTATGGAATCGTATGAACATGTAGAAACTCAATTTCAACTTCAATTTCAACAATTAGTGGTGTTTGATCGGTCAATTTGATGAAATCAAATTCGGCTGTGTTAAAAAGTTGAAATTGAGGGAAAATTGGGGGAAATGGGGATTTTTGAAAATTCGAAGGACCAAAATGTAATTTTCTAAAATTGAGGATCAATTATATTAGAGGGCCAATTGAGAAATTTTAGAATTTTTGGGGATAATTTACCATTTTTGAAAAGGAAGGGCAAAATGGTAATTTTGGAAAAAAATTGAGGGACCAAATTGGAAATTTGGGAAGTTAAACCCTTTTTTTGAAATTTAATAAATTGAGGTCCTAAGATAAATTTTAAAAATTTCAGGATTCAATTTGAGGAAAAACCCAGCAATAGAGACTTCAAGTTAAAGAAAAATAACTTTAGAAGCCTAATTGCAAATATATATAAAGTTGGATTTTCTCATTCATGTGGAATGAATGAGGGCTATTAGTCCAAAGAATAATGAACAACTATGTTCATTTCGAGTAGGAGAATGAGACATTGGGAACGCTAGTCGAGGTTCAGCTTACTAGGGATTGAACCCGATTAAGTGGAATTTCACTGCACGATCGGGTGAGTGGGATTTTATATCATACCCGGTTGGGGATGATAAGCACATCAAAATAAAAACCCACTACTATGTGGTATTTTAAACATCACAACTTAAAGGAGTGATGTGAAAACTAAGTGGAAAAACTACTTACCGGTTGTAAGTATATCATACCCGGTTGGTATGATTAAATTGCCTCGAAGGAAGTTGAAAACCTGTTCATCGATTATGAACGAAGAAGTCCTTATACCCGTGTGGTATAAGGGACAGTGAAAACATACTTTTGTTGGAAGTGCTCTCACCTGACTGTGTGCCAATGCTTAAACAATTT
Source organism: Trapa incisa (assembly GCA_030064435.1). NCBI lineage: Eukaryota > Viridiplantae > Streptophyta > Magnoliopsida > Myrtales > Lythraceae > Trapa > Trapa incisa. The sequence goes on from CM057782.1 coordinate 17,133,348, forward strand.
GGGAGACCTTCTTGATGGGAGCTCGAATAGCTCTTATAGGTTGGGGGCCTCGGTTTTGGTACTTGGGGTCTAATATGCTCGGTTTTGAAAATCTCAAACAATGGGCCATAGGCCAATGGGCACGAGCAGGAGCTCATAAACAAACATGATATATGTGTCATAAAACTTTAATAAGTAAACAATATGGTCATGGTACCAAGGCTGGTCCGACATTCTCAATCAACTAGGAGGAGTGTGACATGACCGGTCTCCAGACCAATCAAGACAAACAGCTGCAGGTTGAGTTGAAGGTCAGGACCATTGGACTAATGGCACCAAAGATTACATGGCATGATAAGAAAACATTGTTTTTGCATTCATTATGAGTACGGGATCATCAAGATAGCCATGAAAGGTAGTGATGAGTTCTAAGGGCCCTGGACGACCCGGTAAGTATAAGAGCAACTTGTCGTACCAGGTGGCCGTGCGAAATTTGGAGTAGCACCAAGCGTATGAGACCGGGGTGGGGATAGAATGAGGTCTCTGTCTTAGGGTAGAAGTGGACGTGCTTCTATCTAGGTGGCTGGTAAAGTCGCTCTGAAGCCACAAGTGGGTTAAGTGGTTGTGCAGACCTACGAATATGTGTTTAACCTTCATGATGAAGGATGTGTGTTGAGTGATGACACACCATGATTAATATGGAAATGGTGGTAAAAACTGAGACTTGAATTGAAAGGATTTTTAAAAAGAAAGGAGTCTGGTACACTCCAATACAAGTCTTTTTCCTAAAAGTTAAAAGTAGACTTTTAAAAAAAAACCCATTCACTGAGTTGTAGAAACTCACCACTCTTTTCTATCCCTTTTTAGGAAAAAGGGAAAATGACTAGAAGTAACACCAAGCATTACCCTTTATTAGGTATGCTTAATTTTCCTTAAGCTTGCATTCTAATTGATATATGTCTTCTAGGGAACAAGGTTAAAATTTCGCCTAGCTCCTCTCGAGTTAAAGAAGGAGGAAACTCCTCTTAAACCGAGAAAGAGCGATGGGTTATTCACGGGGATCCAACCAAACCGAGTTGGGGTGTGACATATCTAATCTATCCTCCTTCCACTATCCCAACCACTTCTATCATTCAGATCTCTTGAACTCTCATGATACCGATCACGCTCCATGTGGTGATCTCGTTCTTTGTCCCTATCATTCATATGAGACCTCTCCAAAGAACTTCCAGCAACTTCCATGCTTTCATATATCTCAAATGCCTTAGAAGGCAATCCCTTGTTCAAGAACAAGGTGATGAGTCTATTATATGTTGGGGCATCTATCTGACACCCTGTATCTCTAACCTTCTTGAAACAACAGAAGGAAGGCTCCAACTTCTCGACTTTATCCAAGTATTGAATAACACGGTTGTAAGCCATGGACGAACCACCAGGCCCACCTTTACTTGAAACCATTTCATTAAATAGAAGTTGGATTCCATCAAAGTCTCTCTTCTTATTCAACCCATCAAACAACATAAGGTAGCACTCATCATTGGGCACAAACTACATCTATAGATTAGCCTAATGGAAGAGACTGAGGCACGCGTCACTCTCACTAATCACTTCTAGGGCCTGAACGATGTGTGCCATGCTCGGGATGAACTAGAGGTTGTCCAGTTGATTCTTAAGCTCCAGTCCCCACTTCCACCACTTCACCACCTCAACGATCTTCGCAATAGCAAATATGTTGTGAAGAGGCTTCTTGATGTCACCGATCATGTAAACCCCACCCTTTTGAGTTAAGGAAAATCGGGAAAAGAACCGGTCAAACAAAGTAAGAAAATTGAACTGGTTTACAAACCCGATCATTTGGGAACAAGCAATTTGGAAATTTACAACTTTTGGGTGATCTAAAGGGTTCATAAAACCTTGAAAAAGAACCTTAAGACAAATTAGAAGAGAAAATCTAGACTGGTTCAAATGAACTATATCTTATTAGAACACCCAAGTTAAGCGTGCTTGCGTGAGAGTGGTGTAAGGTTGGGTGACCTCCTACAATTAATACCAATAATTTAATACCTAAATTAAATTATTACAATTAATACTAATAAATACTCATCAATTTATGGCAACATTAATACTAGTAATAAATCTCCCCCATTTAATACACAATTTTACACCTATATAAAGAGCTCATCCCCATTCATTCTCCTCACACCTTAAAACTTCTCTCTCTCTCTCTCTCTCTCTACTGCTCCATTACCCGGTGAAGCTCAAACTAGAGCTTCAACTTGAGCATTTTTCTTAACCTCGAAAGGAGAGGTCGGGCTCTTTAGAACTGGGGAGAAGTCAGCTACACGCCTGTAGTCTCCGTTTGCTCTAAGGGTCATCGGAGAAGCGTCAGCGTGATGGAACAGTGAAGCAGCTCCGACAGAGACTGAAGCTACCCTGTTTTGGCCAAGCTAAAATCAGCCAATTCGAGCCCTCCTCAGACCAAACCAAGCCATCCCAACACTTCCTCAGCCCTCCCACGACCGAATTAGAACAGAAAGGTAAGCCAATTCGGCTTCCCTCTGTAATTTCTGACCGAGGTTAGAGAGAGAACCGACATGATAAGAATGTTAGAGGGCCAATTAACAACTTTTAGAATTTTTGGGATAAAATTTACCATTTTTGTAAAGGAAGGGCAAAATGGTAATTTTGGAAAAGTTGGGGGGACCAAATTGGAAATTTGGGAAATTAAACCCCCCTTTTGTGAAATTGAATAAATTGAGGTCCCAAGGGGAATTTTAAAAGTTTTGGAACTCAATTTGAGGAAAAACCAGCATTAGGGACATAAAGTTAAAGAAAAAATAACTTTAGGGACCTAATTGCAAATAAATAAAAGTTTGGGTTTTCTCATTCATTTAGAATGAATTAAGGCTATTAGGCCAAGGGATAATGAACCGAGATGTTCATATCATGTAGGAACACAAGGTATCGGGAACGCCAACAAGGACAAGCTCGCGTGAATACAAAGAACCGGTATAGTTGAATTCACTACATTAATAGGTGAGTGGGCTAACTAACGTCATACCCAGTTGGGATGATGAGCACAACTTAAAGTTAAAAACCACTTACTGGTTGTGAGTGGGATTTTATATCATACCCGGTTGGGGATGATAAGTACCTTGAAATGAAAACCCACTACTAAGTGGTATTATAAACATCACAACTTAGAGGAGTGATGTAAAAAAACATGCGGAAAAACTACTTACCGATTGTAAGTAGATCAAACCTAGTTGGTATGATGAAACTTCCTCAAAGGAAGTTGAAAACTCGTTCATCAGTTATGAGCGGAGATGTCCTTATACCTAGTCAGTATAATCAACAGTTGAAAATATATTTTTGTCGGAAGCACTCTTCCCTAACTATGCGCCAATGCTTAAATACTTTGAGAGACCTTCTTGATGGGAGCTCGAATAGCTATTGTAGGGGGGGGGGGGGGGGGGGGGGTGTGCTCAGTTTTGGAACTTGAGGGCTAATATGCCCGATTTTTAAAATCTCATACAGTGGGCCCAAGGCTAGTTGGCACAAATAGGAGCTCGTAAACAAACATGAGTTATATGTTATAAAACATTAAATAAATGAATTGTTTGGCCATGGTACTAAGACAGGACCGACATAATTAGTCAACTAGTGGCAGTGCGACAAGACAGGTCAACGGACCAATCAAGACAAATAACTGTGGGTTGAGTTGAGGGTCGGGGCCATTGGACCAGTGGCACATTAGATTATATTGCATGATAAGAAAACACTGATTGTGCATGCACTGTGACTACGGGACCAGCAAGATGCCCAAGAGAGGTAGTGATGCATCCTAAGGGCACTGGATGACCTGGTGGGTACAAGGGCAGTTCGTCGTACCAGGTGACCATGCAAAATTTGGAGTAGCATCAAGCGCATGAAACTGGGGTGGGGACGGGATGAGGTCTATGTCCTCATACGGACATAGAGAATTGATTTTAGGATTGAGGGTCGGATGTCGCGTACATCAACTCATTCTCAGGGTAGAAGTGGATGTGCTTCTATCTAGGAGGATTTTTTAAAGGAAAGAGTCTTGCACACTCTAATACAAGTCTTTTTCCTAAAAGTTAAAAGTTCTGAAAAACCCATTCACTAAGTCATTATACTCACTTGTCCCTTATATCCCTTTCAAGAAATTCCGGAAAGCCTACTCTTAAAGACCATCAATTAAGACACCTTTGAGATAGGTATGATCAATTTAAAATATTACGCAGTTTTTATTTATGTTATTCCAAGAAAAGATGCAGGTTTAAAGGATGTCTTACTCTTTTCGGTCTATAATTAGGGGGAACCCTTTAATAAATCAAGAGAGTGGCGGGTTGATCACGTGGATTCCGACCAAACCGGGTTGGGGCATGACAAATCATGACATGGTCATCCAGGCCCGACTCCACCAACTGTACGCCCTTGCCCGTGAAGATACACTACCAGATTCATCGAGATAGTCGATCTCCTCAGTCCGCTCGCTTGAGGTAACTCCATTACCTCTACTCTCGGTGGAGCAATAGTTTCTGAAAAAAACTACAGCTGAGTTTTAGGGAAGAGCACAGAGTTTTAACTCTAGTAATAAATGGAAGTATCCACTCCTTTCTAGAGCCCAATATCGGGAGGTGGCTTCGGATAGCTTCATGGAAGCCGCATGTGGAAGTGGCCGAGTTGCTGCCGGCGAGAGACTTACCATGCATTGGGGCAAAGAAGGCAAGGATGGACAAGAAAGATCTGATGAGGTTCAGGTTGAGAACAAGTAATTTTCTACTACAACAAATCATTCGAGAAGAAGAAGATAGTGGTGACGGTGACGGTGACGATGAGCCTGATTTTAAGGGTTTTTCGTACGAGGGAGACGCCGGAGTCGGAGACAAAACTTTTTGGTGGAGGGTCACGAGAGGAAGGTAGAGAGAGCTCCATGAAGATGAGATTGAGAGAAGCAACAAGCGATGGCGGCACAAGTTCGTCGAGATGATGGAGGGGCAGAGAGTGGCACTTAGGATCTGTAAAATGAGAAATATGCTAGGATTTTGTCATGAGTGGGTATTTATAGCGAGGCCCACTTGTGGTGGGCTAGGCCTCATTATTATTTATTTATATTTATTTGAGAATTAAAATAGAATTTATATTATTTATAATTAATATACCTCCATCCAACTATATATATACATATTTATATTATTTAATTTCTCATTCACTAATTTATATACATATATTTAATAAATATTTATATTTATTTTCACCTAATTTCTCGAATTTAACATCGGTTCTCTTAGTTATTTAAACTGATTAAATTAGTCATAATCAATTAAATAAATTAGGTTCATTTATATCGAATTCAAAATCAAATCAGTTGGATTCAAAAATTTTTGAAGTAATTTATAATCATTTTTTTTCAAAAATATTGGTGTTTCAAGTTGGCTACTCTGCTTTTCCAAAGCAGGTTACACTTTTTCATCCCTAACTTTATATTCCTACCCGAGGAACTTCTAGTTCTCGTCCTCGTCTTGCGCACTCTCGATTACACCCCATCGTTTGATCCTAGGTTTCCTTAAGTAAGTGGGGTTAGAGACTAGTTTGAGGTTCATCGTTCTTTAGTTAGTGGGCGTACATCTTCCAAGGTTCCTCACTCCTCAGAAATTCTTTCCTTTGTTTCTTGGTCATGGTTACCTTTTCTATCCCAAAGGGGGTTATCGTCTCCCTTGCTGTTGTCTCCTCGTTCGCCTGTTCTTTGGGTTTAACCCTATGCATGGTCCTCTTACATAGGCTTGCCTCTTTCAGGGAGGTTGAAGTATCTTGACCTATTTTAAAGGCGTTATTTATCATTATTAGGTTTGTCCTTGTTCCTTATTTGTCTTGGGGCACGAGATTTTGATTGGAATCATTATGAGTCGGGGTAACAAAATTTTATAAGAATTTAAAATCTTATTTCTTGGGAATTGAATATAGTACACTCGGGGACCTCTTCCCTTTAAGGGAGATGGTTAAAAGAAAGGTCGGGAAGCTCTATGCTAGAATTTTGTGGAACTCTCTTTGGGGTGGATTTGAAATCCTCATTTGGAGTTGTGGTTTTCGGGGCGGCCTCCTATCTTCCATCCTCTCAAGCACCGGTAGTCGGGGAGGTATTATTCTTAGGAGGTATTGCCATCCATCCTAGTGTCGTGGGGCATTTCCTTATCATGTGTTCTACTCCTCCCCATCTATAACAGGTTATCTCGACACCAACTCCTACATGGATCCTTCAACATTTATGTGGGGGAGAGGCTTCTTCTACCCTCTTTTCCTTTCTTCATGTCCTTCCTCGCTTGTGGAGGTGGTGCTCCCAAGAGTGGGTGCCACATTCCTTAGTGGTATTGGGCAATTCTGTGCTTATTATCCCCCTTTGTCCACAATTGTAGAAAGTTACTTCCTTGTGTGGACCTTTATAGCTTCTCCTCCATCTCGGGCTTTGGGAAGTTTTTCTCGGTGCTTGATGGGGGCCTCCATATTTCACCATCCTCGGGCGTGCACTTTTAATGGAACGGTCCTCGTTCCTAAGCATGATGTAAGGTTCCCTGAATACCTTAACGAATTCTTCGTAAAGTCTCCTTGGCTCAAGAGGCACCCTTGGTCCCATGGGTGTGGTCCCCCTAGACTCTTGAGCTTTCAAGCTAAATTCCTGGTGCGGGGCAAGATTTTTGCCTAGTTTCAAGGTGTCTGTGGCAGCATGGGTCCGTTCGATTTCTCTAGGGGTGGTCATATCTATTTGATAGAAGTTTACCGTGGGTTAGGGTTCTAGGGCTTTTAGTTTTGGAACTTTTTTTGGAAAACCTTGCTTTGATACCACTTAATTTTTCATGCCCTAACCCAGTTTGGTCGGAGTCCTGTGATCAACACACCACCCTTCCTCGTACTAATCTAGTATTTCTACCAAATACTCCAAGGAAGGTAAAGGCACTAGAGTACTTGTTTTCCATAACAAAGTTTACAAAACATAAAAGTTACATAATGGTGGTGCCCTTGGCTTTCTCTCCTAGCCTCGACTCATCATAGTGAGGTGTTTCTCCTGAAATAGTTTAATGGGAGGGGGTGAGTTTCTATAACTCAGTGAGTGGGGGTTGGGAAGTGAGTTTTTAAATAATCAGTCTTATCAAAATATTTTATACTTTCAGTTTATTGTAATATGAGTTTATCTCTTTCTTATCATTTCCCTTTGCTCGGGAGGTGCCTCAGCAAACAATCACACGCCCTTTCTATCATAGAAAGGGATCACACGTTCGCAGAACAATCCCCGACCGTTCCACTTGTGGTTCGGTGCATCTTTACCGTCCACCCCGATAAAGCTACACTGCCTCTACCCTGAGTTTGAGTGGACATCAATAGTCTACTCTCAAACCCTAATCATGTCCACTTGGTGGGACGAGACCTCATTTCCCCTCCGACCTTGATCTCAATGCGTAGGAAGCTATTAGAGCTTCATGACTAACTGGCACGACAAACCCGACCTTATTGCATCTAGGTCATCTAGCAGCCCTTAGGATCCATCGACTACCCCTTGCAGACGTTTAGATGCTCTCGGATTCCTTGTGCATGCATACAATAATTTTGATCCATTAACAATAAACTTTGGTGCCAACGATCCAATGGCCTCGACACTCGACCTAGCCTGCAATTGTTTGCCTTGATCGGCCTGTCGACCTAGTCTAGGCACACTACCACTAGCCCATCGAGCCTTGTCAGTCCTATCTTGGCCCCGTGGCAAATCACACAACAATTCCAATTTTTCTAGAGAGCATTGAATAGCTCGATTTGACTTCCCTTTGTCCCTCTCATCATTTTGAGCATTGAATCGCTCGATTTGGCTCAGAAATGAGCTCAAACGGAGCTTTGCCGGAAAATTTAGTCTAGAGAAAGAAAACTTTGATATCTTACCATAGACGGTCCCATGACCGAAGCTCTTGCTTTCTCTGAATTGCTCTCCTCCCGGGATCAAACTGCGCCTCAATTGGTGGCCTAAGTAGTGTAAATTTCTAGTTTTAGTTCTTACAAAAATACACCATGAATAGTATTTTCTGGCGAAGGGGCGGCAGAGGAGCTTACCGTGCTAGCTCAGGGGAAGGTTGAGGCACCTCTAGGTGGCGTTTGGGGGGCTTAGTTTGTCCGTAATTTGCCTAGGGATGGCTCGAGTTAAGCTCGTGCAACTCGGGCTGCTAACAGCTGAGGAGTAGCATTATTGTTTGAGCTTCCTCGCTCTTCTATGGTGGCTCTCAGGTTGAATGGAGGGTGCAACTGTGTAGAGAACTTCCTCTCGGTTCTAATGGTACCGAATGCAGCTTCAGAGGTGGAAAAAAGCCCCGATGTCGAAGTTCTGGTTTGCTGCTCGCCAAAAAACTGAGCACCTCTTCTTCTTCGGTTGATTGTGGAATGTTGAGGATGAATGAAGGGGTGTTCTTTATATAGGGAGCTCAGAAACTGTTCAGGCTACCGACCGGCATAAGTCTCAGCCTCCGACTCAACCGTTGGTGACCTGATTGGAGAGATTTCTGAGTCGCCAAAGACTCTAGCTTTTCTTACCTCTCTCTTCTCTCTATTAGCGGTTGGAGGTTGAAGACGATTACGTGGTGGATGTGCCATGTGGCATACTTTGATTGGCCAATTTTTCTGATGTGGAGGTCCAACTTAGCCGCCATGTCAGTCGTTAACCCATCAATCAGACACGTGGCAGTCTTTCATTGGTTGTTCATGCATGTGTGGCATGCTGACTGGTCATCCGTTGACCAGACATGTGGCAGTCTCCCATTGGCTGCCCGTGCTTGTGTCGTTGCTGACTAGGCGTCGTTGATCATTAACCGGTCCAGTTCGACCGGGCTCGGTGACCCAAATTCGAAATTTGGCCGGTTCGGACCTGATTTGACCGGGTTTTTGAAAATTTTATAAATTTATCTAAATTTATTTTCTATCTAATGTTGGTCTCAATATCCCAAATTGACATTTTTAAGCCACCTAGAAAAATGAATCATTGAACTAGTTCACTAGGGTTCATCCTAGTTTACTCCAATTTGGGTCTGATTCACCCCAAACCGGTCTAATTCTCTCATCAGATCCACTTCCTGGTTCTTCCTCGTGATTTTTATGAATTTTTTGTCACTTTGAATTTTTCAATTTCCCATTTTAACCCTTTTTTATCATTTTTTACTCATTTTTTGGCTCGAATTTCTCAAAACCGCCGGTTCTTTCCCCGGTTTACCTGGTCCGGGGGAACGGGTTTCACATGTTGTGTGTGCACCACATGTGCATCTTCTCCCTCTTATGACCCTAACCCATAAAATGAAATAAAATGGATACTCAACCTGATATAAATTTAAACACTGGTTATGTAAAGCTCGTTTTTTTAAAGATAAGAAAAATCAGGAAAATAACTGATCAATTCAAAAGAGAAAAAAATCGAGCTAGTTAATGAATTAAAACTGGTAAAAAAATGGTAAAATGGAAATTTGGAAAATCACATATCACTCAAATAGTCATAAAAATTATGGAAAAGAACCATTTAGCAAATTGGAAGAGAAAATTGGAACGATTTAGGGTGAATTGAACCTGAACCGGCTTGAACCATATATGAACCGATTTTTATTCTTGGTGGCTTAAAGTGATCAAATTAGAAAATTGAAGTGTCACGCCCCGAATCGGTTTGGTCGGATCCCCGTGAATAATCTGTCGCTCCTTTGATTCAAGAAGGGTTTACTCTTCTTTCATTCAATAGTAGTTATACGTAATCTTAACCTTATTCCCTACAATAACATAAATCAATAATAATGCAAGTTTAAAAGGAGATTAAGTATACCGAATAGAGGCCTACCATTGGGAATGCTCCTTTTTTTGGCCCTATTACCACAAACATTTTTAATTATTGGAGAAAATTTTCTTGCCACCCCTATCTCTCTTACGTATGCAAAGTAAAAAAATCATACCATGTAGTCGCATTTGGTGTTCGATCCAAGTTCATTGCATCATTAATATGTTGTGATAAGTGTTAGCCAAGTGGCCGTGCCATATATTATTTATATCAATGGGATTCCATTTGAATTTGGATCATACGATCATATTACAACAGCATGAAGGCGACAGCAAGATGCACATCAAAATATGTGTATGAGAGACTAGTGCAAGTTAACTTCTTTTGAAGGATAATACGTGGGGTGGGGTCTAGGGTTACAGCTGACCTTGCCACCCTCACCTGATCACCGGCCGTTTATCACCACATGGTCTGTTGACTTTTCCCAACGACTGAAAATGCTTGCCGTCGGCACTCTCTAGGGAGAGAGAAATTACGTGGAAATGCAGTGCTGCTCTGATGAATCAACATCCAAGAAACGATTCCCTCCATGAAATTAAAAATAGATAAAATTATGTTAGCCATATGTGTACGGCTTTATTTTTCATATGGTTATCCGTATTCGTAATCAAATTGGATCTAACTAATTTAATTGCAATCGGTTCAATTCACTAAACAGGTAAAACTCTGATTTTTTTTCAGTTGGGTGCATTGGTGGGAGAATAATTGGGGCTGTGGTGATCTGATTTTCTCCTTGATGGGTGTGATAAAATACACACGATTGTGATCATTAATGGTAGAGGAAGAAGAGAGTACGATAGTCTATGGTGGTAAGGCCTTCTTTCTTAGTCATTTTCACGGATATACATTGGTGGAAAATTGCCCATGACCTCATCCTTATGCTTTCAATAAAAACCTAAAATTATACAAGAGTAAGATTTACCCATGAAAGGTCGTACCCAATCATGGCCTCCCAATTTATACTAATCTAACGAGTAAAGAATTATGAACATGATATAGTCATTGGACCTCCGAGGAAAGTTGATCTACAAGATATTTTGTGGGCTGACAAGGAAAGGCGTGTACGATAGCCACACGATGAGTGGCTGAATTAGCCTAGGAAATGACTATGTATACACACCATCATCCGCTTGTTTCATCTCTCTCAGTGTGCATACATAGAGTGCCTTACATTACATAGCTTACGCATCTCTCTCTCTCTCTCTCTCTCAAGCATAAAGAGTCATACATTGTACTGCAGATCATATCTTCAGTGTGTGTCATGGCTGCAGCAACCGGAGGAAGATCTCTAGAGGAGACACCCACATGGGCCGTGGCAGTCGTGTGCATCGTGCTGATTCTGATCTCCATCATCATCGAGCATATCATCCACCTTGTAGGAAAAGTAAATATACAATCAATTCCATTAATCATCCTTACCTGTATGCCTATGTATATATACTACACGCATATAGTTAGTAGCAAGTTTTAACGGTGGCCCAATTATAAACATTTCACAGTGGTTGATCAAGAAGAGAAAGCGTGCTCTTTACAAAGCACTCGAGAAGATCAAATCAGGTACGAATATTTTCTAGTCCCAAAATCCGTCTCTCTGAATGTAAACAGACGATGTGCGGTAAACTTTGATTATGTTCTGGTGTGTAGAGCTTATGCTGTTAGGGTTCATCTCCTTGCTGCTTACGGTCGGGCAAGGGCTCATAACGAATATTTGCATATCGGAGAAAGTGGGGTCCACCTGGCACCCTTGCAGCAACAAAGAATTCCAACACCAGAAGCTTCACCGTAACTACGGAGATACACCTTCCGATGGCGTCGGTGACCGCCGGAGGCTTCTGTCAGTATACGGCTCCGATGAAGAGACTTTCCGGCGTGTCCTGGCCGCAGCAGCCGGGGATAAATGTGCTGCAAAGGTACTTATTTATATATCCATTATTTAATGAAAACGTCCGAAGAAATGACTGATGAAGGAATTGCAGGGGAAGGTTCCGTTTGTGTCGGCTGAAGGAATACATCAGCTCCACATATTCATATTCGTGTTGGCTGTTTTTCACGTAGTGAATTGCATACTCACCATGGCTCTTGGTGGAGCCAAGGTATGTAAATGGTCACTTCCCGCGCGTACACCTTTCAGTATATTGTATCATAATCCATGTCTGATTAACAGATGCGGCGGTGGAAGGCTTGGGAAAGGGAAACGAGGACAGCCGAGTATGAATTACATGGTCAGTGAATAATTCTATATATATCCATATTCATAATAATAGGATGTATCAATTACATGGTCTGATAAAGTATTTGTGACACTACACTACACTACATATTCATCAGAGAGTCTGAGGTATATAGGGGAGACATCGTTTGGGAGAAGGCATTTGAACCTATGGACCAAAAAACCACTGCTCATGTGGATGGTAAGTGATTTTGGCACCCATCATTTTCATTTTCATGGGCAAATTTCATTTAAAATTGTGCCATGAAATGAAATGGCCTCACATCCATTATTATTCTATCACTAACTTCCACGACAAGAAAACGACACTAAAGTAAGCCTTATTGTTCCGTACCCCACATGGGTTGTACTTGAATAACAAGTACGGAGCCATCCTTTGACTTGAGGAAGCAGACAAGAAATGGGAGACATGATAAGACAGGAGTCCGTGGCCTATTGCGGAGAGTTGACTTTCCTTAGATAGTGCAATGATGCCAACCACAGGAAGCATTGAGAGGATTTAGTCTTTTAGAATCAAGCATGTGGAGGAAAGGAGGGATGAACATTCCCTTGTAATCAAACCAAGATGAGCTTTTAATCCCATCATATTTTATGATTTTTCCTTTTGTTTGCAGGTCTGCTTCTTCAGGCACTTCGTGAAGTTGGTATCTGTTGCCAAAGTGGATTATCTCACGTTGAGACACGGATTCATAATGGTATGCCATGTACCATTATTTCATATATTATGCATAAAACAACTGACAAGCATAATTACGACGATGGATAGGCACACCTCGCACCACAGAGTCACCCGGGCTTCGATTTTCACAAGTACATCAAGAGGTCTCTGGAGGACGACTTCAAAGTGGTGGCTGGAATCAGGTGAGCATAGCATAGCGATACCACCACAACACCATCTAGTGGCCCATATAATTGGCCAGCATAGTCAACTAAACATTTACCCAGTAAGACGATAACTCATATATATATATATAAGTTTTCTAGGGTTTTTTTTAGAGGGTATGCATACTTTATACAAGTGAACTTCTTGTTTAATACAATACTGACCATCTTCCTTGTCTTTCAAATTTACAGTCCGCTTGTTTGGTTGTTCGCTGTGATATTCCTTCTCTCCACCACTCAGGGTGAGTATTGGCCATATTAATCGATTTTTTAATATAAGATTTCCTTATCGATGGTTTGATGCCTTTTTTCTTTCATGAATGCTCACTTACCAAATGCCTCTCCTTTCTTCTCCTTGGTACAGGATGGTATTCTCATATGTGGCTGCCATTTGTCCCTTTCATGGTAAGATGTTATTAGGGGTGTTAATATATATATGTGCGAAAAGTGCAAATTTGTAACATGTGCGGTGGTAGCAGATCATGGTCCTTGTTGGGACCAAATTACAGTCGATCGTGACGAAGATGGGATTGAAGATCGAGGAAAGAGGCGAGATTGTAAAAGGGGTACCGGTGGTTCAGCCCGGCGATGACCTTTTCTGGTTCAACAGGCCTAGCCTCATGCTCTACCTCATTAACTTCATACTCTTTCAGGCAATAAGAAAAACATTGCCATTTCACCTGCTAATTACTAGTTTATATCCCAAATTAATCACATAGTTCCATATTCTAATTTTCTGCAGAATGCCTTTCAGTTCGCCTTCTTTGCATGGACCTCGGTAAGAACTTAATGTCACTTAACTGCTCAATTAAGTGAGAGTGGGATTAATTGCACAATAAGAGAAACATTATAGCACTACTGCAAATCTCTATTTCCTCAATCCTCCTCCTACTCTTTCTTTATTAATCAGTATGAGTTCGGGCTCAAATCTTGCTTCCATGACCATACAGTGGAGATAGTTATCAGCATCTCAACAGGGTGAGTTTCCCTCTTCCCCAGCCGTATGGCTCTCTTTTATTTTTCTTCCTGTGTTATGAATTAATACTCTTTTTGTACTTGGATCAGGATCCTTGTCCAGATCTTGTGCAGCTACATCACACTCCCACTCTATGCCCTTGTCACACAGGTCTCTTTGGACACTTGGATGTCCATCATAAGTCATATATTTGCTTATCCCTTTTCACTTCTGATGTTGATTACTGATACATTGAAACAAAACAGATGGGCTCGACCATGAAACCAACTATATTCAACGAGAGAGTGGTGATGGCCCTGAGGAAGTGGCACAAGAACGCGAGGAAGAACGTTAGGGAGAGCCGAAGAGGGACATCCGTCACACCCTCATCGAGCCAACCCACTACTCCGACTAACCACACACAGCTAACGTTGTGGCATCATCATCGGAGTACTTGGGTGGATAGCCTCCAGTCATCTCCGAGGAAATCGAACTGTGATGTGGAGACAGTAGTGGAGCCTCATTCCCCAATGGACCAAGAGCTGGCCTTGGCAGACACGTTCATGGTCACCATTGATGAGTACGAGTCATTAGAGCATACACAGAAAGATACCAATGGAAATGAGGCCTCAGCCTGTACTGATCATGGGGATATCCATGGAGGGGAAGGAAATGGAGAGTGCCCTGAAGAGCGAGTGGCTGAACCATTAGCGTGTATGCACCATGTGATCGACGTGGAGCCAGTTGAATCTCCATAGGGTGGACTTCCACAAGGGTGAGGAGAAATCGAGTTGGTTGGTTGTGATAATTGAATAAAATAGAAAATTATTATTAATTTATAATATTAAAAATATTTTATTATAAATAATTACGTGAATATAATTTCGAAACTTTATATATATACAATACATTCTGACGGTAAACCCGGATCCGTGTTAGTTTTACCCTTGCGACACCTGATAGAGTATCTTAATGAGAGAGTATATACACAAAGAATACACACTTACTGGTGTATTCTTCATGGTATTATAGTATATTTTAAACTAATAATATATTATAATTTTCTAAATTAATATAATTGCAGTGTTGAGGGCAATGCATTCTCTCTCATTAGGCAATGTGCCTTATTGGGCCTACCTTCGTAGGCCGTTATCGGATCGAATCACGGGTTTCAGATCCGGGTTATTTCTCCAATCCGAAAATAGCTGCAAATTATCCGAGAAGTCTGTAGCGCTTTATCCCATTTTGAGAGCTACAATGGCGGCATCTCCTGACGGCGGTTACTCCACGGCAGAGGCCCAAATCGGCGGCCAGGATTCGACCGCGCAAACAGACACCATCCCCAAACCTGCCATTCCCCAACCGATGGCTGATAACGCTGTCTCGGGGGAAAAGCGTAAGAGAGCCGAGGGTGAGGAGGCCGATTGTCCGCCTAACCCACTGTGGAAGACCAGTCTATGCTCCTACTTCAGGCGGACCGGTGGTTCCTGCAGTCATGGAAGCACTTGCAGGTACGCTCATGGCGAGGAGGAACTCCGGAAGCGGCCTGACGGTTCCTGGGATCCTACTTCTGAGAGAAGTAAAGAGGCTAGTGGTGTTACGAAGAGAGAGGTGGCGGGCGACGATGAAAATGATGAGGATAACGGTGTTACTGATGGAGCCTCTAAGAAGAAACTGAAACAAGACTGGGTAACTTCTGGCACTGATACAAATGGTGATGCTTCTGATCTCGGTGATCGCTGTGCAAAAAGTGCCCGAGATGTTGTTACTCCCTACGCAAATTTCTCTTACAGTGATCAGTTGCAGTTTAAAAGAAGCTCTTTGGAAAAAATCCTCAAAAAACTTGTCAGTCTTTCTTACAATGCCTTTTTTTATTGGTTTAGTCGATCTCCTATGTCCATCACAGTGTTCTTTACTTTATTTTGATAACCTGATGGTGCTGAGAACTCTTAACACTTTGCTTCATATTGCAGACTCGCAATGCACGCAAGGTTTGTCCTACAGGTGCTTTATTTCCGCAATGGATCATGAAATCCAAAGAAAGTGTAATTATCTTCCCTTCTCATTCTGAAGAAATAACTTGAATTGCCGAGTTTTTTTTGGCTACCGGCTGTTTTCTGTGCAAATTATTTTTTTTGCACATAAACTTTGGCATGCATTGATAATCATAATTTTCACAATGTTGCACCCTGTCTCATTTCAAATTCTTCATGTAAATATTTGTATTTGACTATCATATCACTTTGTGTCAAAGAATGAGATTCTGGGAGATATGATCTCATAAGTTTTATGAAGCAAGGGCTTTGTTGATCAGATTAGTATCGCCCAGCATGATAACATGAAAATTATATGGACCATTGATTTTACACAAGCATAATACCTTATTTCTGGTTATCATGAAATATTATAGACACATATACATATTGCAGCTGGCCTTGCCTGCAAGTTGGAAGATATAGTGGCATCACCGCTTGTGAATGGTTATCGCAATAAATGTGAATTTACAATTGGGTTGTCTACTGAAGGCAAGCCCACTGTAGGATTCACACTTGGAACCTTCAAGTAATTTTCTTCTAGTCAATTTTCCTGTTAGTATACATATGATGTTTATATATAAGCTAACACTTGGGATCTCCTCAGGGCTGGAGTGACAGCAGTTGCTGAACCTGTAGACTGTCCAAATGTCTCCAGTATAGCAATAAAATATGCTTCTATTTTTCAGGAGTTTCTGCAAAACTCAAGCTTACCAGTTTGGTGTAGACATAAGAATACTGGATTCTGGCGTCAGTTTACGGTTTGTATTCATTAAATTCAATATTGCTTCTACCAAGATAGTTTCAGTTCTTATAGACTTTTCTCTCTTTTGTGAACTAATGTCTTTGGCCTGCATATGGATAAACCTTTAATCATGATTTTGTTGTTGTTCCCTTCCCATAAGGTTCGAGAAGGAAGGAGACCAAGGAATGTCACAAATGTTGAATATGTTCACCCTGAAATTGGGGAGGTCATGTTAATTTTTCAGGTACCTATACTCAACTGAAAATTATTTAGTTGTTTTGGAATATTGATACAAATTTTAGGTTTCCATACAAATGGGCCAATTTCATATACAAACTATAGCGTTCCATTGTTTTGGTTTAATCAAAAGTAGCCGTCAAATATCCATATTTTCCACATTTGGAAAAGAGGGCTGGAAAAATTTATTGATACAAATCAGAAGACTCTTGCTATCAAGGTTGAACAATAAATTAATCTACCAGTTGTCTCTTGTTATAAATAAACATAGGTTTGCTCATTGGGTCATGACAATGATGTCATTTCCAGTGAATTTGAGAAGATGGCTTATGCATTTTCCACAGAAGCGGCTGCAAGTTCCCCTATGCTACCTCTCACCCATTTGGTTATTCAGGTACAAACAAGGATAACTCTTCCTAAAACAAGAATGATATTCTTTGTGGTCTATGTTTCTTATCCCGCATGGTAACAGGGGCAAAATAATATTTGTAAAACATGTCATATGCAGGAACACCAAGGAATATCTAATGTGGCACCATATGATGCTCCATTGCGGTCACTTCTCTTTCCAAAACCAGATTGTGGACCTGTAACTGAACCAGTCAGTGAAACCGAAGAGCCTAGAATTCATGATTATATAAATGACCTCAAGTTCTCTATTTCACCTACAGCATTTTTCCAGGTGAGGCTCCAGATTATCACACTGCTTCTAGTTGCCCAAATACATTTTTCCCATTTGATTTGTTTGCAGGTTAATACCCTTGCTGCAGAGAAGCTGTATTCTCTTGCTGGTGATTGGGCTGGTCTTGACGGTGACACCTTACTGTTTGATGTATGTTGTGGGACTGGGACAATTGGGCTGACTTTAGCCCACCATGTTGGCATGGTACTATTCTGACCTATAAATTTATATCTGATTATTAATCCAACACTTCAAATAGAAAAATAACAAGGAAGCAGACCTGCCCATGAAGCATGAAATTGCCCATCTTTGTCTCTGTATTTGTTTAGGGCATTACCAATGAGTACTATGATAAATATCATTGTATTTCACACTCACATGCCCACCAATCAACTTTCTAGTAGAAATTAAATCTTCTTTTTAAACACTGAGGTTCCTTTTACTATTTTTCCAGGTGGTGGGCATTGAAGTGAATGCTTCAGCAGTTTCAGATGCTCATCGAAATGCAGAAATTAATGGCATAAAGAACTGTAGATTTGTCTGTGGAAAGGTGAGAATTTTATCTTTCTATCTGTTTGTGTTTATGGTTATATTATTCTCATTAATACATCTTAACTTATAGGTCCATGTACATCTGACAGAAGTGTTTCCACTATTTCTGGTTATTTTTCCATTGGTTTTCTTTTGTACTTTTGTCTTGAGAATAGAATGAGCACTGGCATCAGCTTTTCAGTGCCTACTTCTCAAGGACCATTGTCCCCGGTCCATTCCGTGAAAAGTGCATTTTTTACTAGCTCGTACTGGAAAGATCTATGAGTTTACTTTATTTTACATTGTGTAACAGGCAGAGGATGTCATGGGATCTTTGCTGAAGGAATACCTTGATGTGCCTCAGAAACAAGGCGGGTCTTCAAATGCAGCAGAAAGAAGTGACAAAGAAATTGCTTGCTCTGAAAATAATGGTCTTATTGAGGCTATAGTGCTGGACATCAAATATTTTCAAATTCATATGATTTTATTTTGGGTTGATAACATAGAAATGCCAAACCTTTTCAGATTTTTACAAATTTGTCAAACCTTTGATATTTATGTCAATTTTGATTTACTGTCATTTTAGCACTAACATAGGCTCTAATAATGTGCCATGTGTCAATGTATTTGCCACGAGTCAAAGGCCAAAGGTTTGGCCTTTCTTTGTGAAGATTAAAAGGTTGTGACAAAATTAAGCAAATGACCAAATGCTTGGATTTTCTAAATTCTTAACTACTTTCCTTTCCCAATAATTGTAGTACCAATGTATTTCTATCCATGTCTAGGTCTTGAGGAGCAGGAATCAGGAAATCAAGAGAATTCCTCTTTGAATATGGGAGTTGCTTTCTGTCGGCTATTCAAAAGTGTGGTAGCTGTTGTTGATCCTCCACGAAGCGGACTTCATCCTACTGTGAGTGCTTATTCCTTGTTCCGCACAGATTTATATTTCTTCTTTTACATTTGCACTTTTCCCAGCTTACTCTGCATAAGATGTGGACGTGCATAGCCATTGAAAAAACTTAGAGAACTTGTTATCATAGTTATCTGAACCAGACTCGATCAGAAACCAGGCATGACATGGGTTCATTGGGTCAGATGTATTTTATAAATATAATGTACAATTTAATATATATTCAAAATATAATTATATTTTGTATTTATTAAAATTTTATTCAATTTTATTTTAAAATGAAGGTATGATTTATAACATTCTCTTCTATACCTTCTTTATAAAATAAGTTAGTGAGATTTAATATTAGTTGTATATTGTATATTTTGTTTTGTTCCACTTTGATTATTTCCACAAAATAGGGGAAACCTTTCTATTAAATGAAGGCTATAAAGATGTGTTTTTGGAATGGGTTCAACCATGTTCACATGGAGTCATGGGTCAAACTGAGTTCTCTCCAGTTTTCATGGGTTTTCAGCAGTTAATTGTGCAAACGGGTCTTAAAGCAAAACCAGACCCATACAGGTCCATTTCCCGACCCAACCAGCCTGTTCAGTCCAGTTTTGATAATTATGATTGTCATATGCACATATTGAGCATTTTAAACCTCTAGAGATAAGAAAGAGGTGTTTAATCAAATAGGAAAGGAAAGGCTTTTGCCTCGTATGATGATACCGGCTAGTTTTTTCATTGTTTTTTAATTTTGATTTCAGGTAATCAAAGCACTGAGAACTCATTCAGGTCTGCGGAAGCTTGTGTAAGTTCTCCCACAAAACTTTAAATGCAGAAAATATTCACATGCTCCTTTAACTAAATTTGAACCATAAGCCTGTGATGATATATATCTTTTCTGCAGTTACATATCATGCAACCCTGACACCTTAACAGCAAATGCAATCGAGCTCTGCTCAAACTGTCCTGAGGAGGACAAGGGGAAAAAAGACAATAGGGGATGGAGAAACATGAGCAGCGCATGTCTTGCCCATAGGAGGGTGAAGTCAATGCCCAAATCTGAGCCCTTCTGGCCAGTCAAAGCTATGGGCTTTGACCTCTTTCCACATACATCACACTGTGAAATGGTGATGCTTATGGAAAGGTAATTGGTCCATACAATATCTTCATTAGGGGCTTATCCTATAGATGGGTCCAATTGCTGGAATTCTGGGAGTATCTTCTTTCTCATGGGCCTTTCCCCATTCTATGTTTTATTCTATATTCAGTCATTTGATCATATCTTCAGTCAGTTGGTATGTTAGAAAAACATCGTATTCTTTCTGATGGGTCTTTCCCCTTGCTATTTTTTATCCTTTCTTCAGTCATTTGATCCTATGTTTTGTACCCTTTACACAATGATGGATCCTTGGGATGGCCTAACATAATGCAAGTCTCAAATTTTTCTCTGAATCCATGTCTCCCTCTAGGTATCTCTCTCCTGTAACTGTTTGTCAAGTGGGATCGATCAAGGGTGCACTAACTCAAGTGGCTGATAATCTCTCCATTCCATACATGTGTTTCTTGAAATGCCATCATTGGAGTCTCAATTCTCCTCATTCTCATTATCCTCTTTTCAAATAAGTATCTCTCATCATCCATGAGCTGAGTAGAGCCTCCTAGTTGACTGGGTCAAAATTCTTATCAGTGGGAGAAAGGGTTAGGTTGTTCCGCTTAGTACCTTATGAAAGTGATCATGACGATTTGCCCCCTTTTAATTATTAATCCTACCTACATAAACAGATGAAAGGGAATAAAGGAAGGTAACATGGCAACGGGTATGTTAATGCCTGCCTGTTTTTTTGAAACTTCCTTGGAGTATGGAGGGGTCCGACTTATCGTTTTCAAGGTTGTTCAGCTCCAATTTTCAGGTTCAAACAAGGTCGAACTTTGGTCTCCACTTTTTCCCCTTATTCTTTATGCTTTTCTCTTCTTTTGACCTCAGGCTCCCCTTGTACGCCATCCAACATGGATCTTCAGTTCGATGAACATGGTGAGGACTAAAATGGCACGTGGAAGATAACCTCTGGCTATTGAAGATCTTTTGTGGGTCATCAAAGCATGAAGTTAATGAGAGATGGTCTATCTAGGCTAACAGATCAATCTGATCAATCTTTATGGATGCTGATTTTGCATCTCCCATTCAAACGAGGCCCAAGGTGGCCTCTCAGCAGGCGGAGAACTTGCATGCCTGCTGGCCCTTTTGCTTTAGGGGTGGCAATATGATTCATGGACATTCAAAATGAACATTCTGATCCTGTTCCACCCTTCGAGATGATAGCCCTTTCACTGCTAAAGTCTGAGCTTGATGACTTTTTTAGGGTATTACTGCAAAAAAAAGGTTCCTCCAGTCTCCATCAGCAACGTTTTCTATATGGAGTGCGCTGGGATTGCTTTTGATTCCATTAGCTTTGGATGTATCAAATGCAGTTCTCTGATGGGGAAAAAAAGCAAAAGGGGTCTCAAGATCAAATTATTTCGCTGACCAATTCAAAAGAAATGGCCAAAAGGCTTGATGACCATTAAGAAATCTACTAAAATAACCCTAGATATTCCATCTAAACCACGGGGAGCAATGCCTGGTTTCAGAATGGAGTACCTTTTTACCTCTTCCACTTGACAATGAAGCAAAAGAGACTCCCAAGGTATTTTATGGCGCTGGAGTCTATTGAGTTTATAGCCAGTTTGGAAGTTTTACATTTGCACACTATCTTATTTTAGGACCCATAATCTTCAGTAAGCTTACAGTGGTTAGTCTAAGCAACAACACGGTTTACGGAGGGAGAAAGAACCCAAACAAGCAAAAAGCTACCCACAAATTCTGTACTGATTCTCTCTATTTCTTTTTCCTTGGTTCTCTCTGGAAGGAAATGTAGCACCCTATCATGGCTTTGCCCCCACCACCACCACTCACCACCTTTTGCCATCAATATGCATATAACTGATAGATCCAACCATCTGTCTTCCTCTCTCTCCCTCTCCTGCCTCTCATCACTCCACGTTATTAAATTGAAGTCTAACGTATTTCCCTTGAGTCTTGCATCTCTTTCACATACTTCTTGATGGGTTTGCTGTTTCTCATACACTTGTCTAGAGAGAGAGGCTCATTCTTGTGGCATCTCTGGTCTATAAAAATCTGAATCTGATTTCTTATCCTGGAAAATTTCCCTGGTCCTCCTTCAATATCTCTAAGTTCTAAGCAACATGGGAATTGAAGAGAAGCCTGCAGAGAAGAAGGACCTGGATCCAATTGTTTCTTCTGAAGAAAGAACTGCTCTCTCTTCTCATGAAGTATCTTGTTCCTTGTTTTAAATTTTGTTTTTTGGGTGTAATCACCTTTGTCATTTGCTTTCTCTTCTGAATTCCTATTCCAATATGAAGCCTGGTTTTCACTTACAGAACTGTGATACTTTTATATAGTACAATAAAAAACGTATATCTAGACGAACTCATATAAGGATGGTAACAGGGCGGGCCTTGTACCTCGACCCGACCACATAAAATATTTGCCATCCCTACACATGAATTATTCAACAAACAACAGAATTCTGATAGCTCACCTTAATATTTTGAAGAAAAATGGGCAAAGAAATTTTCTCAATTTGACCTTTGAGGCATGAGCTACTCAGGAACCAGATGTCACCTTGTTGTGTTTTACTGATGATGTATGCTTTCCTTTGACATTGCACTGAGGTCATTCCTTCTTCTAAATTTTAACAAGGCTGAAAGCTCGATCATAGCGTATGAAGAGACACCACATGTTCATGAGTCGAGGCGACAAAACCTCATTCTTGATGTACCATCAAGGACAATGGATGCATCTTCTCAGGATAGTGTCACCCAGAAGGTGCCTACAGCTCCTAGTCCTACACCTAGGAGAGTAATCTTTTCATTGATGGAAGACTCCAATGAAGGAAGAGGGAGTGGATCCCCAGGCCCCTCCTCCTCATGGAGAGGCAAGCCTTCCATCAGAGGTCTGCTCACAAAGCTGAGCTTCAAATACTGGAATTCGCCTCTGACAGATATTGAGGATTCTTCTTATACCATTAGTGGGGAAAAGCCTTCTATCTCGAGGTCACTCTCATTTTCAAAGATATTCACTCCTGGGATGAAGAGAACATCTTCACTGCCAATAGCTTCGCTTGTGGATTCCAACCATGGATCCACACAAGGTGAAAGTGTCAGTGGCTGTGCAGATTCTGTTGTAAGTTGATGCCGTCTTTCATATGAGCACTATCATGGGGTCCTGAAGATGATTCAAAGACCTGAGTAACTGATAAAAACTTTTGTTTTGATTGTTCAGAGGAAAGGATTACAGGGGCATATGGCTCGGTCGCTCTCCGTCCCTGTCAACAGCAAAGACAGAAGGATAGATTCTTTCTTCCGGGTGATTCCATCTACTCCTCACGTGAAGGAAGGAGATGAGATCATCAGTATTTCACCACCTGTTGACCCCAGTGAGCCCTCCTCAAACATCTTAGTTTCAAGAACTCATTGGCTTTCGTTAGAAACCTCTTATCCCAGTCTCCTGTTCAGAGACTGACACCAGTGGAGAGGATATACCCGAAGAGGAGGCCGTCTGCAGGATTTGTCTGCTGGAGCTCTGCCAAGCAGGAGAAACACTGAAGATGGAATGCAGCTGCAAAGGAGAACTGGCTCTTGCTCACCGAGACTGTGCTGTCAAATGGTTCAGCATCAAGGGCAACAAGACATGTGATGTCTGTAGACAAGAAGTCAAGAACCTGCCGGTTACACTCCTCAGGATACAAAGTATTCAGGTCCGGAACCGACCAAGCAGAGTTCGGCAAGAAGATCTCAGGGAGTACAGGCAAGTTTGTCCATTTTCACCTTCAAATATCAAATAAAAGAGTTGATAAAGGGGACACTTTGCCTTCAAACAGTATAAGATACTCTATGATCCAATGCATACTCTCATCGTTATATGACTGACTTAACATTGAAAGACTTTCCAGGTCGTGGCAGGAAGTCCCCGTCCTGGTGATCGTGAGCATGCTTGCCTACTTTTGCTTCCTCGAGCAGCTCTTGGTAAGCCACTTACCAAATCAGAACCCCATGATGATCTTCTCTGGCTTGATTGTCATCTAGATCATATCATAAATCCGTCACGGTGATACAGGTAGGGAAGATGGGCACCCGTGCAATCACCATATCACTTCCGTTTTCCTGCGCCCTTGGCCTCCTCTCATCAATGACTGCATCAACAATGGGTATACACCCCTTGGTTCTTTCTACAAAGGCATGGCAAGCAGGAAATGTGCCTGTGATTACATATGACAAAAGCATTCTTGTTTGCAGTGAAGAGCAGATATGTATGGGTGTACGCCTCGGTCCAGTTCGCTCTATTGGTTCTATTTGCCCATGTATTCTACTCTCTGGTGAGATGACATGATAAGATAACCAATCAAATGCACCTCAAGAGCTTAGCCTCCTGAAACTCTGAAGCTTACAGTACTATCTGATGCCTTTCAGGTCCATCTGCAAGCGGTTCTATCGGTGCTGTTCGCTACATTTGCGGGCTTCGGGGTGGCCATGAGTGTGAGCTCATTCACCCTGGAGTTGATGAGATGGAGAATGACAAGGCAAAACAGTTCATCATCCCCTCAGTCACATATGTTGCAGCTGACCGGCCCGTTCCCAAGTATTGAAAATCCGCAGAATCACAGCCCGCCTACAGAGATCTAATAGTAGGTGCTGAACTTTGTTGCGGTTGAGAATATTGGTTGCCGTACATAGTGAGCCCACTGTCCTGTCCTTTATGAGGCTGTAAGGTAGTCAGTCGTCTTTGTTTGTGTAATTGGCTTGGATTTACAGGGAGATGACAATCATGGCTTACTGGGCTTGGTCATGGTTCGTCCGAATTGATTAGCTGTTCCATGGTTTTGAGCAATTTTATCTCGTCATTCGACCCAGACCCAGCTAACTATAGGAACAAATGGAATCAAATCTTTCAGAAGCACGTATCAGAAAATTAATACCTACAGATATACCCGATTCCTTGACAATATTTACTATATAGGAAAGCCAGTCTGTACTACGAAATTACAGCTATAGTAACAATCAGAGTAGATCGGTATAACCGAACGTGTAGATAGAACTGCTACACTAGCTCAAAGATTAAGTAACTATCAGAGTAGATCGGTATAATCGAACGTGTAGATAGAACTGCTACAGTAGCTCAAAGATCAGATGTATTCGTCGGATGCCACGTCTCATTTTATCATTTCTCATTGTTGAGTATTTGTTGATGAACTCCTCCGACATTGATGGTTGATGGGGTCACGTGTCACTCTCCTATTGGTAGGTTTTTGATGAGCTCCTCTGATATTAACCGTTGATCGGGTCACATGTTGCTTTTCTATTCGTAGGTAGTTAATGATATGGATTTTCCTACTCTTACTATTAATCAATAATACATATTACGTATTAGTAAACGCTTTTAGGCAATTACAGAGTAGCTAACTAGGTACGTTTCGTCACATCTCGTGCACTTATTGATTGCGACGGCTGATTGGAAGCTAACCTAGCAGTGGTCTATTTACCGGCTGAACCGTCGACCAGTACGGTCTTACCAGATCCAGTAACCTGAAATCTTAAATTGGTTGATTTAGGTCCGATTTAACTAATTTTTTAAAAATTAAAAATTTCTAAATTTATCTAAATTCATTTTTCTATATAATGGTTACTTCAATTTTCTAATTTAATATTTTTAAGTCAAATAAAAAAAATAAATTTTTATATTAGTTTTTTACGATTCAACCCAGTTTAGGTTCGGTTTACCCCGAACCGTTTCCATTTTCACATCTAATCCACTTCATGTTTCTCCTTCACAACTTTTATGGTTTATTTGGCACTTTTTATGGTCCAAATTCCCATTTTAAATACTTATTTATCATTTTCGGTCCAAATGGATACTCGGTTTTCTTTCGAAAATTTGGGGATCTCCCCGGTTTATTTCATTATATCAAAGGAATGGGGTTTACCTTGGCTCTACCGGTTTTCAATTTGGTCGAGCCTATCTTCTTTGAAAATTGTCAGTCGAAAGGAATATTCCCTTGCCAGAAATGGAAACGAAAATCTTTTCATGAATAGTGTTATAATCTGAATGAAGGAGATAACACTTTTCAGCGCGTGTGAGCTTTGAAAGTGCGAACTTACCACGTGGCACTTTGTGATTGGCTAGTTTTACTGACACGACTTCCTAGTCAGCTGTTGACTAATTGACCAGACACATGGCAACCTCCCATTAGCTCCTCGTGCACAAGTGGATGCTCATCGTATTTATGCTGACCGTTAACCATGACACGTGGCATTCTCTGATTAGCTGATTTAAATATGTCATGTTTCCCTCTTGACGCACAGTGCCACTGCCATGTGTCAGTCTCTAATTGGCTGAATTCATCCCACATGGTATGCCACGTGTTTACCTCTGATTGATCGGTTGTTTCTCTCACATCCTTGTCGGATGCTAACGTGGCGTCCTTGCTACGTGTCAGCTCCTCATTGGTCAACCTTACTAATGGGTCTTCCGACATTGTTGACTAGGGACACATGTCGCTCTTCTATTGGTTGGTCGTCAAATGTGGATTTCCCTTAGTTGATCGAGCACACGTGTCGCCCTCTAATTGGCCAGCGCTTCCAAGCACTGACTGAGTGACTGACGGGGTGCACTTCGTCACATGTTGTGCATTAGTTGGTCACGCCTGCTGACTGAGCACTGACCTGGCAACGAACCATTGACTAGTTCGGTCCAACCGAGTTCGGCGACCCGAAAACAAAAATTGGTCGATTAAAGCCCGATTCGGCTGGTTCTCTAAAAATTAAAATTTTCTAAATTCATCTAAATTTATTTTCTATCTATTGGTGGCTTAAATTTTTGATGCGAACCTCGCCAATATGCTGACGACACCCTACACCAAATATGGCAACGATCCCAAGACTTTCACGACGCAAGTGCGAAAAGATGGAATATATCTTGTTTATGTGAGAAACAAGGTATGGGATATGTAGACGCCACACCCAAATCCTCTAAGAAGAACTCTTAGAAAACCCCGGGTGATAAGTCTCGATTGCTTGAACGCCACAGATAAAAACCTGATAAGTTCAAAAGCTCTTTCTAGATAGAAAGAAGATAAAACCTCACAAGATATAAATTCCGAAGTGTCTCTCCAATGCTGTGGAGTATGCCTTTTATAGGCTCAGAAAACAACCGAATGACCCACATAATGTGGAAAAAATCTATTATGGTTATAAGCTAACCTTATCTAATTGACTACCTAATATTATTCTAAGAGATTTATTATATTTATAAATCTCTCCTTTTTAATTAAATCTGGACCTTCTGTTGGGCTCATCTTGGGCTCTTCATTTGGGCTTCTTTTTGAATATTCAGCAATCTCTTTAATCAGCCCATATAAAGCTTTTTTGAATCTTTTAGCCCTTGACCTTGTGATTGGGCCCTCTTGAAGTCTCAAGTGATCATTTATCCCAATTGGTGATAAAGTGTTCAGCTCCATTGCAGGTTCGGTTGATTGGACATGTGAATTCGTAGTCTCTTTAGTCGGATTCACATCATTCTCCCCCTCTTGAAAATGATTTGTCCTCAAATCATCTGTTTCTTCATCACCTACATCAAAGGGCATTAAATCAGTAACATTGAAGCTTTCATTAATGCTATACTCACCAGGCAACTCTAGCTTGTAAGCATTATTATTAATGCGTTCCAACACACGAAATGGTCCATCTCCTCTAGGAAGAAGTTTTGATCGCCTTTGTTCCGGAAATCGTTCTTTCCTCATATGAAGCCAGACCCAATCGCCAGGTTCGAAAATGATACTTTTGCGGCCCTTGTTTGCTTGTTTTTCATAAACTTTAGTCATCTGTTCAATATGCATCTTTGTCTTCTCGTGCAATTCTTTCACAAACTGTGCTTTTCTCTTTCCATCAACATTCACAAATTCACCTACAGGAAGTGGAGTTAGATCTAGAGGGGTTAATGGATTGAAACCATAAACAATCTCAAATGGTGAAAACTTAGTTGTAGAATGAATAGAACGATTATAAGCAAATTCAACATGTGGTAAGCAATCTTCCCATGATTTCAAATTCTTTTTTATTATAGAACGTAATAAAGTACCTAATGTCCTATTTACTACTTCTGTTTGACCATCAGTTTGTGGGTGACATGTTGTTGAAAACAGCAGTTTGGTTCCCAATTTACCCCATAGGGTTTTCCAAAAGTAACTCAAGAATTTAGAATCACGATCAGAAACAATAGTTCTAGGCATACCATGCAATCTGACAACTTCTCTAAAGAACAAATCAGCCACATTCGATGCATCATCAGTTTTATGACATGGAATGAAATGTGCCATTTTCGAAAACCTATCAACTACCACAAACACAGAATCCCTCCCCCTCTTAGTTCTTGGTAATCCTAAAACAAAATCCATGGAAATATCAATCCAAGGTGCATTAGGAATTGGAAGAGAAGTATACAGGCCGTGAGGTTGTTGCCTAGACTTAGACTCTTTACATGTAATGCATCGAGAACAAATTTTCTCAACATCCCTTTTCATGTGGGGCCAAAAAAAATGCTCGTGCATTATCGCCATAGTTTTAGCTACCCCAAAATGTCCCATAAGTCCTCCACCATGTGCTTCTCTAACAAGTAACTCACGCAAAGATGACTGAGGGATGCATAATTTGTTTTCTCGAAAAAGAAATCCATTTTGTAAATAAAATTTTCCAAACCTACCAGTTCGACAACCTTTAAACACATCACAAAAATCAGGATCATTTGCATACAAATCCTTGATATAATCAAATCCAAGTAATTTAGAATCAAGCATTGAAAGCATAGCGTACCTTCGCGATAGAGCATCTGCAACTATATTTTCCTTACCTTGTTTGTATTTGATCACATATGGGAATGTTTCAATGAACTCCACCCACCTTGCATGGCGTTTGTTCAACTTGTGTTGTCCTTTGAGATGTTTAAGAGATTCATGATCTGTGTGAATCACAAACTCTTTCGGCCATAGGTAGTGCTGCCATGTTTGAAGAGTTCGAACTAGGGCATACATCTCCTGATCATAGGTAGGATAGTTAAGGGTTGCTCCACTCAACTTTTCACTGAAATATGCAATTGGTCTTCCTTCCTGCATTAATACACCTCCAATACCTACTCCTGATGCATCACACTCAATTTCAAATGTTTTCGAAAAATTAGGCAATGAGAGCAATGGGGCAGTAGTTAATTTTTCCTTTATCAATTGAAATGCATTTTGTTGCTCATTACCCCATTTAAAAGGTACATTTTTCTTTATAACAGCAGTTAGAGGTGCAACATAACTACTGAAATTTGGAACAAAACGTCTATAAAAACTAGCTAATCCATGGAAACTTCTTACCTGACTTACCGAATTAGGTGTCGGCCAGTCGCGAATTGCCTTAATCTTTTCCTCGTCAATTCCAATCCCTTCTGAACTTATAACATATCCAAGAAACACAAGTTTATCCGAACAAAAGACACATTTATTCAAGTTGGCAAACAACTTATGTTGCCTTAATGCTTCTAACACAGCTCTTAAATGTGCTACATGTTCATCCATGGTCTTGCTGTAGATTAGAATATCATCAAAATATACCACTACAAATCTCCCAATAAAAGCACGTAATACATGATTCATTAATCTCATGAAAGTGCTTGGTGCATTAGTCAACCCAAAGGGCATAACTAACCATTCATATAATCCTTGTTTAGTCTTAAATGCAGTTTTCCATTCATCCCCTTCTTTCATTCGAATTTGATGATATCCACTCTTAAGATCTATTTTCGAAAATAAACAAGATCCATGCAACTCATCTAACATGTCATCCAAACGAGGAATAGGGTGGCGATACTTTACCGTGATGTTGTTGATGGCTCGACAATCCACGCACATTCGCCATGTTCCGTCCTTCTTAGGTACAAGTAGCACTGGCACAGCACATGGACTCATACTCTCTCGAACATACCCCTTTTCCATCAGCTCTAGGACTTGGCGTTGAAGTTCCTTTGTTTCTTCAGGGTTACTTCTATATGCTGGTCGGTTAGGAATCGTCGCTCCAGGGATTAAATCAATTTGATGTTCAATTCCTCGAATTGGTGGCAAACCTGGTGGTATCTCATCGGGAAAGACATCGATAAATTCCTGCAAAACAGTAATAATATTGCTCGGCAAAGATCCGACAAGATCGTTAGTACTCAAAAAGGCGTCCTTGTACATAAGTACAATAAGAGCCTGATGTGAAAGTAAAGCTCGCTTGATCTCACTTTTTCTTGCAATAAAATTGCTTTTACTCTCTTTTTTTTCCACTTCTGGCTTTTCCCTCTTTTTTTTCAACTCTGATATTTCTCCTTTCTTTTTTTCTTCTATTTTCTGTTCATTTACCTTTTTCTTTTTCAGTTGATCCTCAAAAACTTGCCTTGGAGTCAATGGAACAAGAGATATTGGTCTCTCATTCATCACAAAAGAGTACCTATTAGTGAATCCATCATGCATAACTTGACGATCAAACTGCCAAGGTCGTCCCAAAAGTATATGGCACGCGTGCATTGGTACCACGTCACATAGTATTTCATCTTGATATTTTCCAATAGAAAATGCAACCAACACTTGTTTGGTTACCTTGAGTTCACCTTGGTCGTTCAGCCATTGTAGTCGATAAGGCTTCGGATGCTTTAAGGTTGGTAATGCCAATTTCTCCACCAGCTCAGTGCTAGCTACATTAGTGCAACTTCCCCCATCTATAATAACACAGCAAACCTTATTTTTCACACAACAACGAGTATGAAATAAGTTCTCACGCTGATTGTTTTCTTCTTCTTGGGCTTGAACACTGAGAGTTCGCCGTGCAACCAACAATTCTCCTTCTTCTGCATATTCATCAGCATCTTCAAGTGGTGGCATCCCCGGATCGATATCTTCTTTTTCATCATCGGTCTCAATCTCACCATTAGCATTGATCACCATTGCCCGCTTATTTGGGCATTGACTTGCAATGTGACCCCTGCCTTGGCATCGGAAACACTTAATATCACGAGTTTTGGGAGTTGTGATATGGGTGTTACCTTGATTTTGGGCCACAGCCTGCTTGGTTGTCGCTTTTAGTGGAGTATGCTGAGGTTGAGTTGACTGACTCTCAAATCGCCTTGAGGATGGTTTCCATGAGTTCGAGGAACCATTGTTTAATCCCCTTTTGTGTAAACTCTTTCTCTTCAATTGTTGTTCGACTTTGATAGCTTGATGTACCATATCTTGGAGCTCAACATGATATTGCATTTCCACCACGTCAGCTATCTCATGGTTTAGACCATGCAAAAATCTTGCCATTGTTGCCTCTCTGTCTTCCTCCACATTTGCTCGAATCATCGCAATCTCCATCTCCTTGAAGTATTCGTCGACGCTTCTTGATCCTTGGGTAAGCCTTTGGAGTTTATTGAACAACTCCCGGTGATAGTGGCTGGGAACAAATCGACGTCGCATGATCGCTTTCATTTCTTCCCAAGACTCCACAGAGCGTTCGTGATTTCGTTTCCTTTCCTTCACCAATTGATCCCACCATATTATAGCATAATCAGTAAATTCGACAGCAGCAAGTCGTACCTTTTTCATCTCCGAGTAATTATGACAGTCAAAAACCATCTCCATCCTCTTTTCCCATTCAAGATACGCTTCTAGATCTGTTTTTCCTTGAAAAGAGGGTATTTTCAACTTTATATTTTCCAGGTTGTCATCAACTCGAGATCGTTCTCTATGAGCATATCGATCGAACTCCTCGGGTTCTTGTGGGTCAAAACGTCTTGGCTGAAAGCTTCGAGGTCGCTGTTCAGTAGGGGTATGTTGACGCGAACCCCTCACTCCTTCTTCCAATTGATCAATTCGCTCATGAAGCGGTTCCAACTCGGACTTCAGCATTCGTCTCATTTCGCTTATAATGGCTTGCATTTGTAAATTTGTAATCGGTTGTTGGGAATATTCTTCATTTGGCGTATCTCCTCGTTGTTGTGCCATGAGTTCCTACAAATGATAACAGAAGAACCTTCCAAATGCTCACTCACGTATTTTTCTCAATCTCTCGTATTTTCACACTCAATTGGCTTTTTCATAGAGATTCAAACACTCTTGCCTTTTTCCTCTCGAATGTCTTCTTTCAATCTAAATTGAACTTTAAAAACAAATCGTTTTTACGAAGCAGTTCAACTTGAGGAACAATCAAGACAAATCAATAAAGGTTTTCAAAAATTAATTCCAAAGAATTTAAGTGAGAGGTATGAATAGACTCAGAAATAAGAGTAGAATTTAAATAGAGAAGAAAGAAATGAAGTAATAGATTTAGATAGAGCAGAATGAGATATAAGATAGAATTGTGTGCCACTTTTTTTTTTCTTTTGCCTTTTTTTTTTCACGAATTTTTTTTGCTCTTTTTTTTTTGCACGAACTTTTTTTTGCTTTCTTTTTTTTTGTCACGAATTGTTTTTTTGGCTTTTTTTTTTCTCTCTTTTTTTTTTAACCTACTGAAGAAAAGATAGATAGAAGAATAGAAATAGGTAGAGAAGATAAAAAAAAGAACTAGATAAAAAAGATGGGATGGAACTTGCCGTGCAACCGTGTGCTCTGATACCAACTGATGCGAACCTCGCCAATATGCTGACGACACCCTACACCAAATATGGCAACGATCCCAAGACTTTCACGACGCAAGTGCGAAAAGATGGAATATACCTTGTTTATGTGAGAAACAAGGTATGGGATATGTAGACGCCACACCCAAATCCTCTAAGAAGAACTCTTAGAAAACCCCGGGTGATAAGTCTCGATTGCTTGAACGCCACAGATAAAAACCTGATAAGTTCAAAAGCTCTTTCTAGATAGAAAGAAGATAAAACCTCACAAGATATAAATTCCGAAGTGTCTCTCCAATGCTGTGGAGTATGCCTTTTATAGGCTCAGAAAACAACCGAATGACCCACATAATGTGGAAAAAATCTATTATGGTTATAAGCTAACCTTATCTAATTGACTACCTAATATTATTCTAAGAGATTTATTATATTTATAAATCTCTCCTTATTAATTAAATCTGGACCTTCTGTTGGGCTCATCTTGGGCTCTTCATTTGGGCTTCTTTTTGAATATTCAGCAATCTCTTTAATCAGCCCATATAAAGCTTTTTTGAATCTTTTAGCCCTTGACCTTGTGATTGGGCCCTCTTGAAGTCTCAAGTGATCATTTATCCCAATTGGTGATAAAGTGTTCAGCTCCATTGCAGGTTCGGTTGATTGGACATGTGAATTCGTAGTCTCTTTAGTCGGATTCACATCAATTTTCCAATTTCATGTTTTTAAGCCACCTAGAAAAATGAATTATTGAATTGATTTTTCATAGTTTAATCCGGTTTAGGTCCAATTTACTATGAAACGGTCCATTTTTCACCTCCAATTTCTTCCTATTTCCTTTTCCTAGTGGTTAAGTGTTTTTTGGCCACTTGAGATTTCTAAATTCCCAGTTTTGTCCTTCCCTTACCACTTTTGGTTCACTTAGTTTCTCGGTTTCCTCTCGAAAATTTTCCAATTTTCTTTTCTGGTTCCTTAGTTCGAGAGGATGGGGCTTACAAGATGCCCCAAAAAGCACACCTCCAGCAGCCAAAATTTACATTTTGAGAATTTTGCATAGAGTTGGTTCTCCATTAAGAACCCTAAGGTGATCCCCAAGTGCTCTTTATGTTACACCTTGGTTTGGGTGTATATCAATATGTCGTTTATAAATACTATCACAAATTTGTCCAGATAGTGATGAAATACCAATTTCATCAAATCCATGAAGGCTTTAGGAGTGTTTGTTAAACCAAAAGGCATTACTCTAAATTCGTAGTGTAAACCCCGTCCTTTAAAGATAAGAAAATAGCGAAAAGAACCGATCAATTCAAAATAGAAAGCCGAGCTGGTTAACGAATCCAAACCAGTAAAGAAAGGGTAAAATGGGGAATTGGAAAGTCCCAAGAGATTCAAAGAGTCATAAAAATCATGGAAAAAAATCTTGTAACAAACGGGAAGAGAAAACTAGACCGGTTAAGGTTGAACTGGACCTAAACTGGATTGAACTAGTTTGAACCATACTTGAACCATATTCTAAATTCATTTTTCATGGTGGCTTAAATTTATCAAATTGGAAAATTGAAGTCACCATTCGATGGGAAATGAACTTAAGATGAATTTAGAAATTTTTAGATTCGAAAAAATCGGTCGAATCAGGCCTGAACCGGTCGATTTTCTCCATTAAACCCAGTCAGATCGGACCGATTCGGTTCGGAACAGTATCATCTTCTTCCCCGGGATGACAACACTGTTCATAAATGTAGAAAACTTCTGTAAACCCCATCCTTTAAAGATAAGAAAACTGAGAAAAGAACCGGTTATTTCAGAAGAGAAAACTGAACCGGTTCACAAACCTTAACCGATAAATAAAGAGTAAAATGGGAAATAGACAAATCTTAAATGATTCAAATAGAATTATGGAAAAGAACCTTGGGACAAATGAGAAAAGAAAACCAGACCGGTTCAGGGCGAACTGGACATGAACCGGTTTGAACCATACTTGAACATGTTTCTAAATTAATTTTTCTTGACGGCTTAAAATATTCAAATTAGGAAATTGAAGCCTCCATTAGATAGAAAATAAATTTAGATTAATTTAGAAAATTTTAATTTTGAGAAAACCGATCGAATCGGGCCTGAACCGACCGATTTTTGCCATTGAACCCGGTTGGACCAGTCCGGTCCGGTTCGTAACAATGTCATTTTCTTACTCAGGATGACAACACTCCTCATTAATGCAGAAAATGGATAATGTCAGCGAAGTTGAAACCACTCCGTTTAGGACGTTTCAAGGTGAGGATAAGCTCGACCAAAATAGAAAGTGGTCAGGCAGAGGGTCCTTGAGCTCCCTATATAAAGGGCTCTTCTCCATTCATGCTCCACACACCTCAAATCACTATTGTCACGCCCCGACAAGGTTTGGCCGGATCCCCGTGATCAACCCGCCACTCTCCCGGTTTATTAAAGGATTTCCCCTTATCGTAAACCGTAAAGAGTAAGCCATCCTTTAACTTACACCTTTTTCCTGGAATAGCATAATCAAAACTGTATAAAATTTAAAACTTTACATACCTGTCTTACAGGCATCTTAGTTGACGGTCTTTAAGGGGAGGCTTTCCGGGATTTCCTGAAAGGGATATAAGGGAGGGGGTGAGTACGACTACTCAGTGAATGGGTTTTTAAAAACTTTTGACTTTTAAGAAAAACATTTATATGGAGTGTGCTAGACTCCTTTATTTTCAAAAATCCCATCATTTAAAAATTTGGATTTTTCCATTATTTCTTAGTTACCACGGTGTGTCATCACCCAACACACATCCTTCATCATGAAGGTTACACATATTTGCAAGTCAGTATCACTACTGAACCCGCTAGTGGCTTCGGAGCGACTTTTCCTGCCACTCGGATAGAAGTACGACCACTTCTACCCTGGGAATGAGTGGATGTACGTGACATCCTACCCACAATCCCGAAATCACTTCTTCATGTTCGTATGAGGACAGAGACCTCATCCTGTCCCCACCCCGGTCTCATGCGCTTCGTGCTACTCCAGATTTCGCATAGACACTTGGAACGACAAAACTACCCTTATAGCCACCAGGTCGTCTAGTGCCCTTAGGACGCATCACTACCCCTCATGGGCGTCTTGATGATCCCGTACTCACAGTGCATGCACAAACAATGTTTTCTTATATTGCCATGTAATTTGTGGTGCCACTAGTCCAACGGCTCCGACTCTCAACTCAACCCGCAGCTGTTTGTCTTGACTAGTCCGTCGACCTGTCATGTCACACTGCCGCTAGTTGACTGAGCATGTCGGTCCTATCTTGGTACCGTAGCCAAACAATTCACTTATTAAGTTTTATGGCACATATATCATGTTCGTTTACGAGCTCCTGCTCGTGCCAACTGGCCTTAGGCCCACTGTACGAGATTTTCAAAATCGGGCATTTAGCCCCCAAGTTCCAAAACCAAGGCCCCCGGCCTATCAGAGGTATTCGAGCTCCCGTCGAGAAGGTCTCCCAAATTATTTAAGCATTGGCACACAGTTAGGGGAGAGCACTTCCGACAAAAATAGGTTTTTACTATCCATCATACCGACCGGTATAAGGATATCTCCGTTCATAACCGATGAACGGGTTTTCAACTTCCTTCGAGAAAGTCTCATCATACCAACCAGGTATGATCTACTTACAACCAGTAAGTAGTTTTTCCGCATAACTTTCACATCACTTTCTCTAAGTAGTGATGATTAAAATACCACTAAACAGTGGGTTTTTATATCGAGGCACTTATCATCCCCAACTGGGTATGATGTTAGTAAACCCACTCACCCGTTAATGCCGTGAATTCCACTAGACTGGTTCTTTGTATTCACGCAAGCTTGTCCTTGCTGGCGTTCCCGGTATTTAACGTTCTTACAAGATATGAACAACCTTGTTCATTATTACTCGGCATAACAGCCTTCATTCATTAATGAATGAGAAAACCCAAACTTTTAGTTATTTGCAATTAGGTCCCTAAAGTTATTTCTCTTTAACTTTAAGTCTCTAATGTCGGTTTTTCCTCAAATTGAGTCCCGTAACTTTTAAAATTTATCGTGGGACCTCAATTTATTCAATTTCACCAAAAAGGGGTTTAATTTTCCAATTTTCCAATTTGGTTCCCCAATTTTTCCAAAATTACCATTTTTCCC
Organism: Trapa incisa; assembly: GCA_030064435.1. Lineage (NCBI taxonomy): Eukaryota > Viridiplantae > Streptophyta > Magnoliopsida > Myrtales > Lythraceae > Trapa > Trapa incisa. Next base: position 17,170,288 of record CM057782.1, read on the forward strand.
TTCTTTCACAAAAATGGTAAGTTTTTTCCCCAAAATTTCCAAAATTCCTCAATTGGTCCTCCAACATTATTTTCATGCCCAATTGACCCTCAATTTCATAAAATTGTATTTTGGCCTCTTTGAATTTCGAAAATTCCCAAATTTCCCCCCAATTTCAACTCTTCAACACTACCGAATTTGATTTCATCAAATTAACTGATCAAACACTTCTAATTATTGAAATTTGAGTTGAAATTGAGTTCCTGTATGTTCATACAATTTTAAGAAACTTTGAATCGCAAATTTTAACGTCGGAACGAGCTCAAACGGAGCTTTGCTGGAAAGTAGACTGTAGAGAGAGAAAGCTTCGATTACTCACCGGTGAAGGCATGACAGTCCGAGCTTTCGATCTGGGTAGATAGGTCTCGTCCTGAGGTTCATCCTAAAATCAAGTATTGTATCAATTGATGCGGAATTGGATTGGAATTTCGTCATTGAAATTCGGTCGACTCTCTCTCTAGGATCGATCGAAAATTATAAAGGGGAGCCGAATTGGCTTACCTTTCGATCCTAATTCGGCCGTGGAAAGGCTGAGGAAGTGTTGGGAGGGCTTGATTTGGCCTGAGAAGGGCTTGAAATGGCTGATTTCAGCTTGGCCAAAATAGGGCAGCTTCGGTCTGCCGGAGTTGCTTCACTATTCCATCATGTCGGCGCTTCTCCAACGATTCTCAGATTGACTAGAGTTTGCTATCAGATAGTTGTCTTCTACTCGGTTCTAAAGAGCCCGACCTTTGTTCAAGTCGAAGCTCTGGTTCGAGCTTTACCGGGAAATGGAGCAGTAGAGACTAGGAGGTCACCCATCCTCACACTACTCTCAAGTAAGCACGCTTAACTTTGAAGTTCTTATGGAATCTAGTTCACCTAAATCAATTTGGTTTTTTGTTTTCTAGTTTGTCTTAAGTTTCTTTTCCAATATTTAATAAATCCGTTGGATCAACCGAAAGTTGTAAATTTTCATATTGCTTATTCCCAAATGTAAATCGGTTTTGTTTTCTTATTCGGTTTGACCGGTTCTTTTCCCGGTTTTCCTTAACTCAAATGTGCAGGGTTTACAACTATTCTCTCCCAACTGCTCCATTTTTCGATGAAGCTCAAACTAGAGCTCTGATATAGGCCTTTTTCACGGCCTTAGAAGAAAAGGTCGGGTCCTATAGACTCCCGAGGAAGTCAGCTACCTGACAGCAACTTCCTTTCGACCCGAGGACCGTCGGAGAAGCTCCGACGGAATTAAGCAGTGAAGCAGTTCCGACAAATCGAAGCTGCCCTATTTTCGCCTAGCTGAATTCGGCCAAATTCAGCCCTCCCCCGACCAAACCAAGCCTCCTCGACACCCTTACGACCCTCACACGGCCTCATGAGAGCTGAAAGGTAAGCCAATATTCGACCCTCCTCTGTCATTGTCGGTCGGAGTTAGACAGAGAAAGTATTTGAACTTTACTGATGAAATTCTCCCTCGATTGGATATCAATTGTAGCACTTCTTGATCTTAGAAGGAACCTCTTGATCAATTGTAGAACTAGCGGTAGTGCGACATGACAGGTTGACGGACCAGTCAAGACAAACAACTGTGAGTTGAGTTGAGAGTCGGGGCCGTTGGACCAGTGGCACCACAGATTACATGACAATATGAGAAAACATTATTTGTGCATGCACCATGAGTACGGGATCATCAAGATGCCCATGAGGGGTAGTGATGTGTCCTAAGGGCCCTGGATGACCCGGTGGAATATAAGGGGCAAATCGTCGTTCTAGATGTTTGTGCAAAATTTGGAGTAGCACCAAGCGCATGAGACCGGGATGGGGACAAGATGAGGTCTATAGGAAACTGGATGAGGTAGGTGTCTATTTCAATGGATGAGGTGAACCTATGAGTGTGAGGCTGAGGTGCTAAGAAGGTACAAACTTGAGGTATTACATGAAGTTTGTCCTAGCATGGAAGTTGACAAGAGTATGGATGGACATCAACCAGTTCATCAGAGCCCTCAGACCATGAATCCCAAAACCATTTAGAGGCTAACTCCCGACCTATGATGCCAAGGGACTAGGAAGTAGTGCAAAATTCCTGTAATAAGCCGAGTATGACAAGAAACTACCTCCTTTAATAAATAAATACTATTTTCTTTATTTAAAATTTAGTTTCCCCCTGTTAACAACAAGTACAACTAACAGATTGGAGTATACCAATTAGGACCAGAGTAATAGATAGAGAGAAGGCCATCTAAGGAGGAAGACAACAGGTCACCTCTAGTTAACACTAACCCTAAGATAGCTAACATAAATAGTGCCCCCACAAGAACTAGGAAACACGGAGTAACAAGGCAACACGATGAGACAAAAGACTAAGAAGGAAGTTTCCAAAAAGGAACAAAAAGCTTACCTAGAAAGGGAGTCATCAGAAAGGCATACCCTAACCAAGGATAGGGAAAAATAAAAGAGTATGCTCATAGTGGGTCTACTATAAGGGAAGCAATGCTTCTATAGAGTTAAAGAATAGGATCAATCTAAGAAAGGGAAGGCAGCATCAAAAGATGCAGGAGGAATGGGAGGAAAACCCAAGGACCATAATGGATTGAGCAAAGCGCTCGTACAGTAGTTAAGAAACCAAGAGGAATTGAGTTGCCTCTAAGAAGAACAAGCTGAATGAAAGACAACAAAGAAGAAAAGTAAGGCACAAGGAAAGTGCATCTAAAACCCCTAAGAAAGAGGCAAACGCGGAAAACGCCCTCCGGTGATTCTGGGGTATGATACGACAATAGTGAAGAGGAGAAGAAACGTGCTATGAAAGGGAATGTTGGAAGGATGTATACGATTAAGGGCCCCTTGAAGGGACCATTGATGGGCAGCTAGACATAACGTGGAGTGCAAGGAACTAACCCATAAGTAGGAACTCCTCGAAGAGAGGATAAGGAACAAAAAGGGAAATTTCCAAGTTAAGGAACCAACAAGTGGATCATAAGAGGCATAAACCAAAATAAGCAACCACAAAATGGGGCCTAAGTGGTTAAATATGTCTCGGAATAACAAGTGTGACCTGTTTTGGAAAAGCAGAGGAGCCAAATAGAGATTTCAAATGAACCTAGCGAAAGAAAGCAACTAGTAACCACAAGATGGTCAAGGAGAATAAACAATACCCTAAGAAGGACCGAGAAGTAGTAAAGATTAAATTATAAGAAGGCCAATAGGATGGGCATCAAGGACGAGTGAATTATAGAGATAGCTGCCTCCGACAGTTGGAAAATAAAATAGCAGGGACGAGGCAGTTAACGAACTGACCCTCAGGAGAACCATGGATTTAAGCTCGATGAAGAAGGGAGAAGTGAAAAGGCCAAACATTGGAAAAGAAGGATGAAGAAATCCTTAAAGAGATTAATGGTCAAGAACAGATTAACGACCAAACTCAACCATGAGAAGGTTAAGTAAGTATATCACAAGGTGATCAAGAGACAAGGAGGATTTGAATGCCTCCCTAAAGGAATAAAATTGGTATTGGGAAGTAAGTCGGAATGATGGTAGGGTGCAAAAGACGTGTCCTCAGGATTTCAAAAGAGAAGGTAAGCAGAAAAGGACGACATCAAAGGATGTCATAAAGTTGTTCAAAGGTCGGGCGAGAAAGGATGAAACCAATCTAGTAAGGAAGTCCTAGGGAAGTATATGCCCCAACGAAGGAGTGATGGACCAAATTAAAGTAGGAAGAGAGGGTAAGCTTGTAAAGGCAATACTAGTTGAAATGTGAAGATCAAGTACAAAGGAAGAGTACTCATGAGGGCCCAAAAAGTAAGTTTAACCCAAGGAATGAGTACATGGGAAGATACCATCAAAAGAGGTCATACAAGTAAGAGAGGGATGGACTACCCATAATAAGGAAATAAAGGAAAGCACATCCAAGGAACCTTGGAGAAGCAAGCCCTCCTATTAAGGATTGGTTAAAGGAAATGACCACTGATATCAAGATTGGTTGTGGTCCGCGTTCACTTAATGAAGCCTACGGAGTGAACGAATGGGCATAGGGTAGAGTACATGAAATAAGACCGGTAATCGAAAGTTCCTCAAATAGGGAAAAAGGGATGAAATGGAAAATTTCAAGACAAGGAAAGATTATAAGTGGGAAAATGCCCCAAGGTAGAGAGGAGCATAAGGAGATAAAGGGAAGGAGCCTTCGGGGAATGGTAAAGGTATAATCCTAAAGAGGGAAGTCTCTATCTTAAAGAACATAGTAGATAATGAAAACCATAAAAGGGAGACCTCCCCAAATAAGGAGTCAATACGTAGATCAAAAAGGGGTCAACTTGGAATAAGAAATGGAAAAATGGTCATAAGCAAGCAAGAAATGATGTAGGAAAAGAAAGCCCTTGAGTAAAAGACACCAATGTAATTGAGGAAGGACATAAGTGAGAAAGGATCCCAATGTGTTGGTAAGCTATCAGAGAACTGATGGTTGGAACCAAGGGAAAAACCATAGAAATGTTGGTGAAGAATGAGTAGATAAAGAGAAACCAACACGATCCTGATGTTAAAAATTTTGAAGGACAATTGGACGACATAAAAGGTAGTTAGGAAACACTACCAGGTAATAGGAAGGAACAAAGCCATATGACTCCTATGTGGATGGAAAGGCATAGACCGTTATAAAGGATACACATTCTGGAACCATAATGGGCAAAGATATTTCCAGAACAGGTTATGCTGCAAAGGACATGTAGTGCCAACAGTCCCAAGAAAGGTGGCCCAAGTAAGACTGAGTTCGTTAGTCAAATCTAGGAAATGGAACCGAAGTCGTAGTAAACCAACAATGGAGGAATAGCCAAAAAAAGATAAGGAAGAAATTATATCAAAACCTATCGAGTTAAGAATAAAAAGTCCTAAAGGATGCTAAACTAAAAGCATCAACAATCTAGGAAATTATTGGAAATGGGGACGATCGGATATATATGGAATGTCCAACCCAATGACATGAATAAGAACCCTTATAAAGAAGAGTCTTACCCTAAGTAGAGTAAGAAGTAGACCTAAGGAGGTACCTTGGGATGGGTAGTTTGGACATGACTAAAAGTGATACACTCCGTGGAGTGATTGGAAAATAGAAAGGGAGAAAGACTTCTCAAGTACATGGCTAAAGGACTAAGTGAAGGAAATAACCAAGTGATAACATGCCGAGCAAACCCCAGGAGCACATCAAGGAAAGTCACTCCCGATGTAAATGATTGTTGACTTAGTTTTGGGGACAAAACCCCTAAAAGGAGGGGAGAGTTATAAAGCCCATTCTTTAAAGATAAGAAAACTGGGAAAAGAATCAGTCATTTTAAAAGAGAAAACCGAACCGATTCACAAACCTTAACCGATAAAGAAAGGGTAAAATGGGACTCAAAGAGTCATAAAAATCATGGAAAAGAACCTTGGGACAAATGGGAAGAGAAAATCAGACCGGTTCAGGGTGAATCAAACATGAACCAGATTGAACCGATTTCTAAATTCATTTTTCTTGGTGGCTTAAAATGTTCAAATTGGAAAATTGAAGCCACCATTAGATAGAAAATGAATTTAGATTAATTTAAAATTTTTAATTTTGGAAAAGCTGGTAGAATCAGGCTTGAACCGACTGATTTTTGCTATTGAACCCGGTCAGACCGGTTCTATCCGGTTCGTAATAGTGTCATCTTCTAACCAAACCAGGTTGGGGCATGACATGGCATGTGGTTTTTTGACCGACTAAACCATTGACTAGTTCGATTGGACCGAGTTCGATGACCCGAAATTGAAAATCGACCGGTTCAAGCCCGATTCGACTGGTTTTCTAAATTCTTCTGCTAACTATTGGTGACTTTAATTTCCCAATTTGACATTTTTAAGTCACCTAGAAAAATCAATTTTTGAACTTGTTATTTATGGTTCAGTTCAGTTCAATCTAGTTCATGTCTGGTTTACCATTAACCAGTCCGGTTTTCACCTCCAATTCAATTTATGGTTCTTTTTTATAAATTTTGGGTTGTTGTTGGTCCCTTGTGGCTTCCCAATTTTCTATTTTAACTTTTATTCATTAATTTCAAACCACTTGAATCCTTGATTTTCTTAAAAAATTTTGGTTTCCTGTACCAACTTTCTCATCATGAAGAAACCGAGCTTACAACCATGGTCATATTTGGTTCACCTCGTTATCTCTCGTATCATCTCGTAATTTTCCACAAATTATTAATTTACCCATCGAATCCATTTTGCTCGATTTACGTGTCAACGAACCGTTTATACTACCCACTTTATAATCATTCATAAATCCAAGATTCATCGCTTATTTGGCTATATTCATCATAATGCCCCTAAATCTCTAACTCTTAACTTATACATTCAATTTTTTCTAAAATTACCTTTCAGTGTTTAATTTTTCATGACTTACCAAAATGCTCATTTCTGTCCAATTCCTCCATTTTGGAGCCTATACATTTAAAACTTTCCATTTTAGTCTCTATATTATGCATTGGACTCATTTAGATCCACAAGTCTTAAAAATTACATTTATTGCCCCAAACTTTATATTATTGACCATTTTACCTCTAAAGTTTTCCAAACTTCCATTTAGGTCCCTAATCTTCCTCAAGCTACCACTTTGGGTTCCCATTTTCCTAAAATTGTATTTTGACATCTTTACTTTCTAATATGATCCTTAGCATATTCCCCAAGTCTCCACAGTCATATTTCGGTCGGTCACATCTGAAACAGTGCGGTCTTGGTCGTGTTTGTGCCTTTGTCATAAAACGACACAGTACGGTAAAATGGCAAAAACTCTCAGGAGACAATGAGTCAATCGATGACGTTGGTGGGGTTGGAAAGCTAACTAACTTGTGCGTCCATGACCTCTTGAAATAACTAAAATAGTGGTACCAATTGCCTAAAGAATGCAATTTACAAAGTATATTAAAAATTGTGGCGTAACTAGAAATTTTCAAAATTTTCATAGCCACAAGACTACCTTCAACTTGAGGGGTTGATGGGGATGGTTAGAGGGGAATGAGAGTAGTTTCTAGAATTATTTTGAGTCATGTTTGGCCGTGGATGGCTCAAGAATTGAATGATCTATTTTCGATCATGGGAGGTTACTAATAAATTGTGCCCATGTCAGTAATGTGAGTTCAGTGTCAAAAAGAGGTGGGTTGGAAAGCCTGACTTCACGATGGTTTTGATGTCATCATAATCACTAATTTTAGTGGTCAGAATCGAAAGTTATGATTTTTAAAAGTCGGGTCACTTAAAAATAGAGTATACTAGCATTAAAAGAGAATTTATATGGTCGGCCAACGATAGAGGGACCAGGCTTTATAAGGGCAACTCAGGGGAGTCAATATGAGCGATGAGGCTCATATTTTATGTCCCAGAAATAGGGTTGGGAAAACAGTTCTCATGTGTAGTGATTTTCAACCGCTATTCAGGACCTAGCCACAAAACTCAATAGTAGAATTTTAGTGACATTTTTATATAAAAATTACATAATTTGGTGGTCGGGTGAGGTAGAATTATTCGGTCGATCACTTAGGTGTCAAGAGCGTATTTAAAAATAGGTTTTCCAATTTTTTGAAAGAAATTCGATATAATGAGAAAATTATAGCTCAATTATTTTTTATAAAGAAACAAGTATGAGAGTTGCTAACTCAAATATAGGGTTCATTGCGTGCAATTTGGTTAAAAATTAAGTCGATTTAATTAATTTTTCTAATACGTATGATCAAATTTTCCAAGAAGTGTGTATAGAAGTGGATAAAGGGGAGAAACTCAAGTCGGGTCGGATCTTATAATTGACTTGGAGTCCCTTTTCTTCTTTTTTTTTTATAATTTTATATTTTTTTAAATTATATTTTTACCCTATTCATATATTCTTGATAATTTAAATAATGCACACTAAATACCAATTACTCTAACTCATATTTCTAAAAATCTTAATTTCTTTTTTAGAAAATGATTTTCGATACGATCTAATCACGATGCCCTATTCTAGTTCACATTCCTAGTTTTTTTTTTACTTTTCACATTAATAGTTCAAACTCGATTTATTGAACACTAGATCCAATTATTAAATTGGATTGACTTGGACATAGAAGGCCCAGTTTTCGAGTTGGGACTGCCCTATCACTTGGGGCCCAAGACGAGATCGCCCACACATGTGGGACTCGATTTAGGTATGCCCGATCACCGATCACCGGGACCAAATTTGTGTTATGCTCGTACGAGTCTGACTCAAATTAGTAACAGGTAGGTAATCAGAACCCGATTCTCAAATCGGGTCGACTTTGGCTTACGTTATATGCTCGATTTGGATCGACACGGCATCCGGAATCATAATGGAATATGCCCGGTCACCAACCTGAATCGGATCCGACATCTAGAATCCCGGGTTCGGTTCTAATCTTGCTCATCTCATTAATTGTTGTTGATTTACAATTTTAATTATATTGTATAAATTAGTTATAAAAAAATTATTATTATTATTATTATAAAATATAAATTTTGTAAATATCATATACAAATGCATACAATTTTTTAAAATTATATGAATTTATATAATTTACTGTAATTATTTTTATAATTTTATAATATAATTTCACATAAAAATTTATGATAAATTTTGTTATTTTTATGTAAAATTTTAATAAATAATCATTTTATTTATAGTAAATTTTAATAATTTAATTGTATAGTAATTGATATTATATAAATAGGCAGAAAAAAATAATTTATTTACTAAACATCAATATTAATTTATGTACAATAAATTATTTTCTATAATTACAAATTTTAAATTGTGTATACATTATTCATTTTTTGTATTAAAATTAATTTATATAAACTAAATAATTTAGTTTAATTAAATACTATGTTAATTTTTTCGATCAAAGTACAAATTTAAATTACAATAAATATTTTTTATAATTATAAAAATACTTTTATGTTAAATTTATTTTATTTATAATAATATTTTTTTAATTCAAAATAATTTAATATAATTAAGCTTTTTAAATTTTATGTACAATAGCAATTTTATGTGTATTAAAATCAATTTATGCATATTAAATAATTTAGTATAATTATATAAACTTACAATAAAATAAATATTTATATAATTATAAAATTTTAATTAAATACTTATATATAACAATATTAATTTATATAATGAAAATTATTTTATATAATTACATTTTTTTAATTTTATTTATAGTAGATATTTTATGCAATAAAATTAATTTATATAAATAAAAATAATTATATTTGTATGCAATACTACCAATATCAACTTACAAATTTATAATACAGGAAATATTTATATAAATAGAAAATTCTAATTTTATTTACAAGTTATTTTATATATAATAATAGTAATTTGTTAATTCATAATAATTTATTATAATTAAAATTTTATATATAGTAGCAATTTATATACACTAAAATTAGTTTACGAAAATTAAATAATTTTATGTACACATACCATTATATATAAATTACATATAAATATTAATTTTAAATAATATTCTTATACTTAAAATTTATTTATTCCTATTTATATTATAAGTTTAATATAAATCTAACTGTACAATTTAATAACATATTGGAAACTTAATAAGTTTCTAACTAAATAAAGCTAATTACCCGATAAAAAATTTTAAATGTGAGAATTAGAATATAATTGCGGAAATTCCATTTGTATTAAGTTTGTTTTTCGAATTATTTTATATCAATTCTGATGTGGGTTTGTTTGCCTGTCAATCGGGTAGCTATGATTTTTTTTTCTAGCCTATTTATTGGCCAAGGTTTTTAAGACAACAAATGACGAGCAAAAAAAGAATCCGAGTAAATCCGATCAAAGGCACACACCTAATGGACCCGGAGGAATCCGATGACAGGTACAGCCCTCATGGACCCGGAGGACTTTGTAAACCGGTAACCTCCCTCGGGGCAAACCTGCCACCTGATCTAATTAAAAGCTCCTTCCAATATCTAATTAAGTCTCTATGCATACAATGTAACCAATTTCTCTTGATGGCATGGAGTTAAATGGTCATTCTTTTGACTCTCATCTCTTAAGAGGAAAGAATAATGCAGAGAAAGGAAGTGAAGTTTTAGATCCTGGACTGTTTCTTGGGTGTTCACATTCCATGCAAATCTGAGCAGAAGCTTTAAATCATAGGCCGCGTGACGATCTAAGTTGTTTTTTGTTAGAGATTTACTAAACATCAAGAGACTATAGATTCAATTCTCTTTATAAACTTCATATCTATATATATATATATATATGCCTTATCCCAATTCTTTCCTTGTCCCTTAATCTAAAATAAATGAGTCTCTGCCACCTTACAAAGGGCCTAAATTCTCATCCAAATCACAGTTGACAGTTGCAGATCCTGTGATGATCACATGAGATCCATACAGCTCTATAGACGCTTTCTGCCTATGGAAGGTGGAGGTTGAGAAACTGATTCGTATATTGCCAGCCCATCAAGGGTTTATACATGAGGGATATGGACCAGCATCTTCTTGAGTGCCCTTGGCTACCGAAGATGACAAATCCGGGGTATAACTTATCCTGGTTTCCCGACCATGACCTATAAATGAAGCATAAAGAGAGAGAGCCTAGCAGAAGAGATATGAGCCCATCAGCTGTTTCATACCTGAGCAAAAAACTCCACTCAATGATCTCAATAAGCTAGCTCATGTGGCTGCTACAAAATCTTGGAAACGATGGGGTCTGATTCGTGTTTCTGCTCCATTTTCTCAGCCCTGGAGAAAAAGAAAAGAAATTAAAATAAAATAAAATAAAGATCAACCAAATCAGCAAGGAATCCATTAGAGTTAGTTGGGCATGCCTCAATATACCTAAACAAAGATATTGATTAGAATTTTATAATATATGTAGTGCTTTGTGCATGTCGGCACTAACTTCACCATCCAAATATTAGTATTTACAAATATATAGATTCATCAAATACATATTCATGTCTGCGTATGAAATAAAATATTAGTATTTACAAATGTGTTTAGATGCATCAAATGCATATTTATGTCTACATATGAAGTAATGCTTGGAAACAGATCTGTGTACCTTTGTATCACTTTGAGGATTCCAGTTCCAAGTTGCACAGGAACCCCCATGATTATACACTCGCTAACTCCTTCAATTTTGTCAGCCTTTCCACTTGAAGAAGCATTGAAAAGGTGATCAGCCGTTTTCTCAAATGAAGCCAACATCAACACACTCTTGTCCATCTTCTGTATGCCATTTCTAGTAATTCCAAGAACTTCACCCTGCAATGGCATTAAGAGATCCATCAATCAAGACATTAACATTACAAAGATGAAATTCATGTGTTTACGTACGTATAAAAGGCATGAACTGAGTAGAAACTGACCCGGGATGTCATCAAGTCAGCTAGAAGCATCATGTGACGGATATCTATGCTCATTCCGTGATTAGACATAATAAACTGTATTTCATCAATGATGGACTTTCTTGCAGCTTCAATCCCTAGTATTTGTTGTATCTCCATAATATGATTGCTCTTTGTTTTCCGACCATTGACTCCTTCAATGCCCATAACTTCTTTGAGACCCGTACTATTGTTATTAGGTCAATGTCCACAAAATAAAATGATTATAATAAATCTTTGTTCCGGTACCAAATTGCATGAGAAAATGGAAACTAAATGAAATCTTCTTGGTGCTATATAGAGCATGAAATGCAGCAAAACAAGAAAGTTCCAAACATTACCAAGTATAGAAAAGATCAGTCCCAAAAGTAAAATCGTGTAATAAGATGGAGCATGAAAAAGGAAAGATTAAAAAACCCACCCTTCTACAACGAGGCTGTACTTCTCTCTCTCATTTTCTTCCCCATTCTTATCTCTGTACTTTTCTTTTCCTTTGTTAACAACAGCCCGCTCTACCGTTTTGATACCCTGTCAGCAGGAGCAAATTGACAATCTCTAACAATCAGATACAAATAAAAAGTAATATGTGCTTTCCCTAACAAGCATTTGATAGTACTTATTAAGCCACCTCACCTTCACTATAACCATTGGGAGAGCATTTTTAAGGGCATGGAGGGCAAAGTGGAAATTACTTTGACTGACTGAAGGAACAACCTCCAATTTTCGAGCATCGAGAACCTTTATTTGCTGTTTAACAAAACAGATTTTATTTTAACTGAATGATAACATGAAAGAAAGAAAAAAGAAACCATTTATTAAATCTAAACAAAGAAACATCACCAGTTGTTTTGGTTTGATTTTTGGAGTTAGCAAGATAGACTCCCTCACAGTATTAGCATCTATGTTCAAATGTAACTCCTCAATTCTATTCATGTCCAGTTTGATAACAACTGAACCTGACCTTGGAGTCTGAACAATCTCTATGCTCTTTGATATCTGCATGACAAGCGAAATTCATTCACTAAAATATACAAATGATTTTTAATCATGGTTCTAAAAAGTATTAATCTCTTTCCATAGAGTGGCTCAGTGGAGCATGCCTTTCTTTCTGAGGAGAAGTATCGTCAGTTAAGCATGTCCTAATTTCATGGAATTAATGCAGGAATAGTCCCAAACAATTGCCCAAAAATACTTATTGAAAATGCCATATCATCCCGACCTTTTAATCATTAAATTAGCAACACCAATCCAAGAATAAAAGCCTTTACTAAAAAGGCTGCAGATGGATCTGAAGGGAATTTGCATATCATTTAGAGAGAAGTTCTTTTGCAGAACAAACATAATGGTGTTCACTTTCTAGGAAAATGGGGAGAAAACACTATATACCTGCCCCAAAACTGTTTTATCAATTCTGCCCTTTACGACACGGGCAACATTCACATTGTCATCCCGATCTAGTTCTGCAGTAATGATGGGTGTGAGTATTTTCTTAGATCCATTAATGATCTCTTTGATCCTAGGAACTCCAAGTGTAACATCTGATAGATGGTTAAGGAAGCATGATATATAACAAAAGAAAGAGCTATTAAAAACATACATCAGAACAAAATGTGTCTTTGTGAAACAAACTGTCCAAAAGTCAATGACCTCAATTAAAGGATACTCATGCTAGCAACTCCAGCAAAATGGAAGGTTTTCAAAGTCATCTGAGTCCCTGGCTCTCCAATACTTTGAGCTCCTATGGCTCCAATAGCCATTCCACCTTCAACTCTTTTTTGATAATAACGAGACATGCAGGCATCAATAAATCCCTAGCGATAAATAAAAGAGAGCACAACATTTAGATTTCAGAGGAGATAAGAAACAGATTACAACAAAAGACTCCAAAATTCATCTGAAAAAAGGAGCTGTTAGGTTACTTACCTTAAGTTGTTTTTCAGTTACACCACTAATTTTGTCAGCAACCAGATTAAAAGCCTCAGAATATTCCTTTTCATAATTTTCTTCACCCAACTTAGCCATCAATGCCCTTTTCTCATTTTCTTTGAGAAGGAAGGACTTCAATGATTTTCTGAAGGCTCCAGATGCATCAAAGGAGGTCCCATCAAGAGAAATTTCAGATTCTGGTATTTTCTCCTCTATAATAGTTGACACTTCTGCTGGAGATAGATACTTGTCTTGTCGAGGAGGACATATGGCCTAGAGATTAGTAATCAATTGGAAAAGAAGTCAGACAACACCGACATAAAAAATTGAGATCTATACATAGGGCAAAACTAACAAGAGCTTGTCCAACTCAATGAAGTAGGGTACTTGCTTTTCTGGACTTGCGTAGTTGCTTGGATTGCATCATCTCTCTTTTATCATTCAGTTAGCATTTTTATTATGAAATCCGCACAGATGCTACTAGATTCACAATTCATGTATGGCACATTCAATTTCAGGTCCAGTTTATATAACTAGTAATTGGAAAAAGATAAGATAAGTTGGGCTTGAACCTTCATTTTCATGAACATTCGATTCAAATTCAGTGGGAATCCACTTTTGCCTTCCATCTGAGCTGGGTCCATCCCATCATCACCATAACAAAATTGGACTATAGAACCACCTGCATTCCTTACCGTGTTGTCATACTGAATTGATAAATCTTCCAGTGATTTCATAAGTCTCCGAGACATATAACCTGTGTCGGCTGTTTTCACCTGCATTATTCTGAAAGGTCAGAGCCCCAGGAAAACTTTCTTCAGACCCCAACTTATATTCTATGTTCTAAATGGCTTATCCTAAAAATATACAAACTTACAGCCGTATCCACTAGGCCTTCACGTCCTCCCATAGTGTGGAAGAAGAACTCTGTAGCAGTCAAACCACTGTAAAACGAGTTTGCAACAAATCCTTTTGCCTGCATAGAAAGTAATTGATTTATGAGAGGATATCGGTATCATAAATGTACAACAAATAATTATCTTATGCATAAAACCCCCCAATTGGTAGGCCATCATACAATGAGACTGCATCTCTTAAATTACTCCAAGAAAAAGGAGAAGAATATTGCACCCTTTGAATTCATTCATGTCACTAACACATATGTAATGTTCCACAAACGCATAAACTGATTAAACTAGTGAACAACCTACTCTATCTCAATGTTAAGACTGAACAACCAGACTGCCTCGACTCTATTGCTGAACTTACACCAGGTGCTTTTGATTGTCTTGGGAAATGGGGAAGGCTACGATCAATGAACCCATTAGGAGCCCGGCGTCCCCCTACAGACTGTTGACCAACACATGCTATCATCTGACTAATATTAATAGGAGATCCCTTTGAACCGCACTGTGACATTATTAATGGACTGTTTCTCCAATGTAGTTTCTTCATGCAAATCTGCCAAAAAAAATGAACAAGAGAATGTGAAAATGAGATAGGCTATCAAGAGTTATGTCACAGGAATGAGAATCTAACGATCCAGAAGATACTCACCTTCCCAGTTTCCTCTCGAATTTGGTTTAAGATATCAGTAATTACAGCCTCAAGTGTCTGGGCAGCATCACAACCAGGCTGAAGTTGCAGTTTTCCTTTACTGTACAATTCTATCTTCTCATCACAACTATTGCAACCATTCAAAATTGTCTCACTTTTCCTGGCATTCAACTCTTTATCAGGTTGAACATCATCAATTCCAATTGAGAACCCATGGTTGCCTATCCACCGAGCACTGTTTTATATAGCCAATAGAGAAATTATGAAGGAATACAGTATGTGGAATACAAGTGAGAAGAAACTTAAATGTTTGAGTATGGTATCAACTAAAATATGGTAGGCATAGAAACAATCACCAAAAATGTTACAGAAGCTGACAAGTACCTCAGTTTGGCAAGGCGACCCATACAGGAAGCAGCTGCATGCGGGTTATAGTCCCTTAGTAGAACTGAAAACAGACCATCTTTGTTCCCATTACCTGGAAAAAGAAAATTAATAATAATTTAGCTATCTTTCTGAAATAAAATATTACGAATGGAGTAAAATTGTCTAAATTGCACTCAATAAAAAATGACCAACCCAAAGTAGCCTTTCCAAGCTGGCCAGATATAAGCTCACTGTTGCGAAAATACACAAACCCATCATTTGGGCACATTGTCTCCAGCTCCTTGTCTGTGGAACTTTTGGGCTTGGTATAGGTTCTCTCCTTGACTGTAAGATTCACATACACCCTTGTCCGTGCATTAGGCCGAAGTAATACACTAAATAATTGCTTGCCAGTCCAGAGTTCTATTGGCTGCAAAGATCAGTTTATTAGAAAACATTGGATATTTATATGTTAACATATAAGAGGGAAGGAATCTATGCTTCTACACATGCACTAAATTCTAATTTTATAGCTGTCTGGCTCACCTTAAGTATGGCCGGAGTTGGCAAATCAATAAGATCCATGGCATCTCCCATATAAGAGCATATAAGTGAAAAGGCAGCACGATCATAAAATGTGTCCTTTCTGGTTATTAGAAAGGACGATGTCAAAAAGTCTTGAGTAGATGCCACTAATATCTCTCCATTTTTTGGTGTGCATAAATTATTTTGCACCTGAGGAACCAAAACTCCAAATTTTCAAAAATATATTAAACATATATTAGAAAGAAATAAATGAGCTTTGATGAACTTACCCCCATTAGCAAGAGAGCCTCGGTACGAGCCTCTTCTGTCTGAGGAACATGCATGTTCATCTCATCTCCATCAAAATCAGCATTGTAAGGGTTGCAAACAGATTCATTGAATCTAAGTGTCCTCCATGGCATGATCTTTCCCTATTGACATAAAATAAGAAATTTCAATCTACAAAATGTAAAAATGATTCAACTGCACATATGCAGTATAATTGTTAATGAAGATCACCCGATGACACATAATCGACATTCTATGCAAGCTTGGCTGTCTGTTAAAAAGAACGACATCTCCATCTTCAAGATGACGGTCTACTATGGTGCCAAATGACAACTCATCAGCAATACGTTTTCTATAACTGCCCTGCAAACCCCTGTAAAGTAATTTGCATTTTGAAAATCATGCCTGTAAAAAAATTGAAGTGAATCTAAACCTTTTAAAGTTAGAAGTTATATGGCTTACTTCCTTTCACCATCAGGATACGTAACCATCCTTGCACCAGGGTACTTGAATGGACCATTCCTGACACACTGCCTCAGCTTCTCAATATTGTAATGGTTAACTCTTTCAGGATAAGTTAAGATCTGAGCCATGAGGATTGGAATCCCAACCTGAACCCAATAGTTCACCACAGATACATTTAAAACACAATAAGAACTGAAAGAAGAAATGGAATTGAGAAGGATAAAAGCCATTTGATAATTTGTGCATAGTCTTACCTCAGTGATTTTCAGATTTGGATCAGGCGATATAACTGTTCTTCCAGTAAATTCAACACGCTTACCAGATAAATTCCCCCGAAATCGTCCCTGCTTCCCTTTGAGACGCTGAATTAAACCAGCCAAGGGCTTCGCTTGTTGAGCAGAAAATGGACCGAACATTGGGATACCACGGACCTCACTGTTTATGTACTGGCCAACCTCTGCCTGGAGATTCTCCCACCCAATCTGAACACGGGTTTAGGGTGATCATAGGTATTAATCAAATAAAATATAAATTCTACATCCCAATCTTTCGGACTTCCTAGCAGCTGCTTCACAAAAGAAAAGAACTAGATATAGCCATATACCAGAGGTCTAGATTCCTGTAACTCCTGACTCAGAGAAGCATTAGCTTGAATAATTCTCTTCAACCTCTCTGTGATATCGTTTTCATTACTGCAATTGAAAGAAGAAATACTAAATACAAAGGAAAGTCAACAAGAATTTATGTCTAAAAGCTCAAAATATTAGGAGTGAAAAGATCAAGAGAATTTATGGATTCTTATTGTGAAAATAGACCTTTGATTTCCATTCAGCATGACTGACGGGCGGATAGCTATCGGGGGCACAGGTATGGTATTGATAATGAATTTCTCTGGCCTATCAATAATATTAAGAAGCTGACAATCCTGCATAGAGGAAAAAAATAACTCCATTGCTGGCATACTAGATAAGATAAAGGATATCTATGAGGACACCATTTCAGATGAAAATTTTCTGTCATTTCCAGGGGAGAAAAGGTATAAGTATCATTTGTACATAAGCAGAAATCCCATGAGTTTTATGTGGTTCTGCAGAACCATGGGTCTCTCCCTGAGAAAGTACTGATCCTGGCAATAAGATGCAGTAATGTTCCAGATTTCAAGTCAACACAACAGCATTTCATGTTCCGGCTTAGTGGAGCTTCTACAACATCACTGCCTCCAAAACTAACTATTGGGCATAGTAAGTTCATTTTTCCAATTGTAACTCCAAAATAAACAGACATGATACTGAAACATCTTTATACAAATCCTCTAACACATTTATGTACCCATTAGAGGATAAATCCAGTTCACTGCAAACATACAAGCATCTTGTCATGTTCAAATATGGATCTACCATGTACCAAAAATTGTATATACTACTCCAAAGAGAAGTGTCAAAATAGTAGAAAGACTGAAAATTGCACCTCATCAGGTATCTTTTCAAGAAGTGATAGAACATCCTGAGGATTAAGGATATCAGAGGCTCCACTAATGGGAAGCTTAGACTCTTTCGTGTGTGAAATTGCATCTCTCCGTCCATTAATGCTGCCATCATTAATCTTAGACCGGTCATGAATAAAGCTAATCGCAGCTGGAGTTTTCTTCACCATACCTGTATTTCCAAAAAAAAAAAAGAAAAAAATAACAAAACTAAGCACCATCTTCCAAAATGTTAATAATATCACATGAGTAAATAATGAAGAGCAAAAGCAAAATAAACTCGTAGAAGTTTACATGTTCCAAGTTCCAACTGCTGACTATTCTTGGCACGTATATTAAAATGTGAAAGAAACAAACATGATAAATAAAAGAATGTATAAGGTGCCTACATCCAAGGACAAATAAAAGAATGTATAAGGTGCCTACATCCAAGGACAAATCTAGAAATTATGCTCATGGAGGTGAAAATCAATAGGAGATAGGAAAACAAAAGCTTGAATTTAGGGGGGGTGCAAATTAAGCTAATGTGGCAAATTTTGGGTAAATATATACTCAAATACATACAGAGTTACCTATAAATTCCTGAGTCAAGGGAGCCATCCCCTCCTCCTTTCTCTGCCTACCTCAGATTGTGAAGTTTAGACTATGTTAACTAGTTGCCATTCCCACATAAGCTAGAGCATCAAATGATGCATGAACCCCATCCATAAGAAAAATAAAACAACTAGTTTTGGCTGGATCATTTTTTTCTTTAAAAGATCATCTACCAGTCAGCCTCAAATTTGAATAGAATGAATTTAAGAATTTGGGATTTGAAGAGACAAATAGTATGACTTTATATCACTAAACAAATAGTTATGCTTCTATTAAATGCAGTGATGGAAACCCATTAACAAGCAAATTCTGGAAATGGACAAAAATAGGATATAGGAAATTACCATTTGAATACCCACAGCGACGACACTTTCCAGGTTTACACCTTGCAATTATTTTTTTTGCCAGTTCACTCTTGAACAAAGAATCCTTTTTGGGATTTGTCATCTTTTTCAACTCTTTTCTGCAAGTTTCCTCATCCAAAAGGATACGAGAACAAGACTGAAAGGACATTAGAAGACAAATAGGTATTGTTTAAAAGGATAGTGAGAAACCAATGTGAATAAAATGAAGATTTTAGCAAGAGAAATGCAACAATAATATGTTCAGTACCTTGCATACGGCCTTCAGTACCTCGACGATTTTACCAAGAAACCCAACATTATAAACAGGCAACACCAGATTCAGGTAGCCATAATGTCCTGGACACCCACTAAAGTCAGCACCGCATGTTTTGCACCTGCCTGCCTTATTGGGAGGGCCCTAAAATCCAAAAATAGAGCACTTTGAGCTGAAAAACAACTACCAAAATCCATAACTACTGATAGGAACAACTTCATACGCTCATAAACCAAGCAAGCTCACGTGCTGCAGTTCATGTTAAATGGAGGAATTTGTTCAACACAGAACAATTTTAAACTGCCAGAATTGGATCCACCCGTCCATGTCACATTAACTAATTAACTCAAGCCACTCATGAGAATCTTTGGTGAGTTGAAAAATCAAGTGGATTTGAAAAAATTATACCATGCGAGGATCCAGTAAGCCGCCTTCAATGGGCTTGCGATTGGAATCATAGTACTGGCCCCTCCAAACCTGAACTTCTGCAACCTTGCTAATCTCCAACGCCGAGAAGCTTGAGAATTCAATGCTCTTTCTGCAAAAGCAATAGGTAAAAACCCGATCACTGACCAAAGCAGGGGTTAGAAATGGCGACCAGATTTTAGCACGGGTTTCTCACATTCTGCGGGGTCCGATTTTCTCAATGAAGGGTTCTTTGGTGAACGATACAACGCCCGGCTTATCCATCTCAATTCCCCGATTCACACCCAAGTAAGGCTACAAACCTCCCACAAGGTCACAATAACATAAAAAAAAAAAAAAAAAAAAAAGATTTTCGGCTTCAGAGTCTATATCTGGTGAGATTTAATCACCAAATCAGAGAGAAAACAGAAGCTCGGTAATCAATTAATGTGAATTGAGGACAGGAAGAATGTAAGGGTTTTACTTTTTAGGCTAAGGGAATCCTACAGGGGAGAGGAGAAAGGCTGTTAAGCGTTATTGGGGTTTTACGCCCTCACAGGCAGGCGGGGGGAGTTTGCAAGGGTTTTACTTTTTAGGGTCGGGAAATTCTCTAGTCGGGCACCGACTCTCTCAACCGGATCTTCATAAATTCCGATCTAGTCCCTGAATCTTATCCCTCTTCTGAATTCGTCCATCTGTACTTTTTATAGTATTTGAGTTTAATATTTCATAATTTTTTATGATTCTTATATCACTTGAACCGTTTTTATTTGATATAACAATTATATATTTATAAATTTTATTATATTTCAAATAAGAATACATTTATTTTAAAAATGATGTAATATACAATAATATTTCCTTCAATATTAATATCGCACTTGATTTTAATTAAAATATTATAACAAGTGAAAAAAAATATCTTTCTTTAAATTTTATTGGTGTAAATGGCCGTGCGTGTTTATCCGATCAAGCTAATTAATCTGGATCTTTTGATAATCATATAAATGTAGCAATTCTATTAAAACTGGAATTCGACCGGTTTAATGAGATAAAGTGCATGAACCGGCACTAGACGCAGACGTGTATTCAAGGAAGGTCTAAATGGGGTGTCAGGTGTGCTGATGCTAGTTAAAACCTCCGGTTGGGTGGGTTTTAACAGACCCGTATCCGACCAAGGACATGAAGTCCAGTCCACTCGAGCGAGTACAAACCCGATCCAAAGTTCGGGTTTGTTGGAACTGAATCCGAAACTCGAGTCTAGGTTCCTCGTCCCAAACCCGAATTTTAGGTATAAAACGACTCGTATTTAGACTCAGGTACTTACTTAAACACCCGAGTCAGACCCGAACTGGAATCTCAGATCCCTACTTAAGTACCCAACTTGGATCCTTCCAAAAGCTCCTGAGTCGGACTCGGATCCTTGTGACACGAGAGTTAAAACTGATTTTTATTTGTTTTAATTTACTATGCAATATGACTTAAAAAAAGCTGGTTTATGTGATGTACGGAGTGGTAAACTGTTTGTCTAAAATCACTTGTGAAGTGAAGGTACATATATAGAAAATGCTAATATTATGTGTTTCTCAACATATGACTTACAAGAACACTCCATTTTTTACATAATTAGTCATTGCTGTTTTTCCCTAAATAAATGCACGTGAAATGGTCATAGTGTAAAATGTGGTCCAGTTACTTCCCATTTGCTTTTATGTTAGCTTCACAGAAAAATGAAACACCATCAAAACATCTTATACAGGCAAGATATGATATCCTTGTAAAGGATGTAAGAGGCTCCAAACGAGAAGATATGAGCAGAGATTTGCATTCAGTCTGGACATGGAACCACAAAGTGCCCTTTTCCATTGGGTGAATTCATCAGCCTTTGAAATGCTGAGACTGACACTCCATAGCAGAATACACGTACAATAAACTCAACAAACCCATAAAAATTGAATGAAAACTAGAGGAAGAATATGTCAAATTCCTGGCTGGGAATTATCCTATACTCTTTCTAAAGAATGCTTCATATCTTTCTATTATATGAACCACAATGGATGGATGGATGGATTATAAGGAGAGTATAGGGGAAACATCCTCACAGTAAGGATGACTGATATATGTACACATGGCTCAGTGTTTCTTCTCCAGGTTCTATATCCCTTCAGTTGATGGCAGTGAGGGGGAACCTTGGGTCTCTCCCAGACTGGGCGGCGGCGGCGGCGGCAGCAGCAGCAGCAGCGGCATCGTATGACCCATTGGGGAGCTTTAGATCTCCGTTTGCCAGCTTTGATAATCTGAGATCCCAAAAGGGCTTGAGCAGTTCCTCAAAAGGAGGAGTTCTCAGCTCTTCAATGGAAGCAATGCTGGGCAGATAGAATGATCTTCTCCTCGGTGTGGAACAGGAAGGCTCATCCAGCTATCAGGATCAAGTAAAGTAGAAAAGTTCAGTCAGTAACATGGAGAGAATTTCTTTGTGAAAGAATCCCATTTAGGGTGAAAAACAATTTCGATGAGAGAACCTATAGATAAAAACCAATGCAGAATATATGAACCATAAAGATCATTTAGTATTCCAACACATCTTTTTGTGGGGCGAATTCAGTCACATCTTAAAGAACAAAGTCGGGGATTATGAGTTGATAGCACAATAGCACAAGCATTACAAGAACACAAACAACCATAGACTCATTTGTCTTTCAAACACATCTTTTTTTTGGGTGACAATTCAGTCATATCTTCTTAAAAGAACAAAGTCAGGGATTATGAGTTGATAGCATAATATCACAAGCATTATGACAGTGTTTTCTCCATAAAATCTGCATTTTCTCATAATTTCATTTTTCTGGAAGATGAGAAAATTGCCAAACTGGAAAGTGGAAATGTCTGGAGTTCCTCCTCCACAGCATTTCAGAATGAGATTTCAGTTAAGCCTGAGAAGTTCTGTCACAACCCCACTCCAGCCACTCCCACAAAAGAGTGCATGATAAGCAATTTATATCAGAAGACTTACTGCATATTCATCAAGAAGGCATTTTCCTGCATTTTCTGTAATTTCCTCAATTTGGTGATAGTGGCCACCCTTCAATTCCATCAGGTCCTCACGACAAGGGGCAGTCATGGAACTGAGGTTCTCACATGCATCATGATCAAGCTTTAACGAGTCTGCATGGATCAGGAACAAAAAGAAAATAAATATTGAAAGAAAATACAGTCTCCACCTGTTTGCCTTTTTCTATGACCATGAAGGATACAGGAACATAATATGGGTGACTCATATTTGCTTTTTTTCTAAGAATTAAATGGGATCAAACATTTTTTAATGAGAGAATTGAAGCTAAAATTTCTGTAAGTGCTTAGCAGGGCAAGTTATGAAACTGGAGACTCACAGTCAATGGATGAAGATAGGTCCTTATTTGCGATGTCAACATCTTCAAGAGCAGCAGACAAGGCAGAACAGAACTGGGAGCGTAGATTTTGGCTCGCCTGCATCCCATTTCTGATTTTTGGAGTCAGTGCAAAGAAACTGATGAGAAATCAATAAGATGATGCTAGATATAAATGTAAAGTGATGGTAAAATATAAAAAAATAGGACGCTTACCGAACCAAAGAATCTACAGAAGCAACATTGCACTTTTCTAGACCAATCACAGATTCCTGTGCATTTTTCCACTGTTCTGTTCCCAAATTTGCCATCTTCAAACTGCATGTTCATATGTTAATAAGTATTGCAACAGAGACCAGAAATGAAGCAGAATCATGACAAACAGGACCGTACCAATTTTCTAGAACCCCTTCCAAATCCTTCTTTCCAATTTCCACTGCAGAAGTGTCCTTGATGTATTGAGATTCTGTTATTTCCATGTGAGCAGTCCATTCAGCCTTGACAGAAGAAGTGGAGACTTGCATGGTTGACATTTCTTGCTGTAGTTTACTGGTTCGGCTGCTTGCACTCTCCCGAAGATCGAATATGGCAGATTGGACCTAAATAGTGGAAAGGATAGGCTCAGATTGGTAACTCCAAGATAACAGTGAGCTGTTCATCTATTTGGATTTAAGTTGACATATACCAGATTTTTCTTCCTCTTATTGGAACTTGCCAGCAGCTCTGCCACCTTTTCAAGCAGTTCTCTTTCTTCATTGGCAGCACATTCCTACAAGAGGCAAAAACAAGCAATCTAAGCAGGCATACTTCCAGAATCATGTCATGTGGATGAAGTGGAGGATACCCACCTCAAATTTCATCTCAAATTCTGACAATTTCTGATTGTTTACTGTATGCGCTTCTACCATGATCTGACTTAGGTTGGCCACATGTACGTCTAGAGTCTTGAAGAAGTTCACTGTTATTTTGGAGATTAACCGTGTTGTATCGATTCCTCTGGTATGTGCCTATTCAACACAAATTATATTATATACACCCTCATCATCTTTTCAAGGCTCGTATATGTGATGAAGGTAAGGGAAAGATTAAAGAATGGATATGTATACAAATCTAAAACTTACTTCACGCTGTTGTTGAGCAAATGCAGTTAGCTTTTCCTCTTGCTTGTGCAGATTGCTTTGGAGATCATTGAGCAGCTTATCAGCTTCTGAAGCAACCCTAATGAAAAGCTGTATGGGTGAAATATGTGTCACAAGGCATCCGAGGAGGAAAAACAGAAAAGAAAATTCATATGGAAAGAATAATTACATCTTCCATAGAAGAGCAATTCTTCATAACTTCAGAATTGATGTCAGTAAGAGATGACTGAGAATTGCCATCCAACTCCAATGTTATGTTGTCCAACGCTTTTACACCAGAATGATATGTGTTTTTCAGTTTTCCCAGCCGCATCCGCAATTCCTCGGCAGCCTTCAAGAACACCAATAGGTCAGACTTCTAAACACTGAATATATAATGAGGTCATATCTTATCTATTTACCTCAGTCTTTGTTGAGACAAAGGATTGCATATCATGTTCCATTTCCTTTATTTGCTGCTCTTGTTGGGTAACAGAAGCTGCAACCGTTTTATGCAATAACTCTAGCTGCTGTGTTAACTGGGACTGGAAGTTCTGGATCACTATCCTGTTTCTGTCTTCAATTTCATCCTTACGTTCTGAAACAAAAAATGCCCAGAAAATATTAATTATCTTAAAGAAGATGATATCTGGAGGAAGTAGAGTGATGATTAAAATTACGAATACAAACCAATTTTGGAAAATAAGCCTGACACATCAGAGGCAGCATTCTCTAATTCTGCTCGTAAATCTAGTGCTCGCTCAACGAGTACTTTTTCTGAAAATAACATAACATGTCTGTCAGAATATATTAATAAATAGGTCTTTCTACGTGAGCTAATAGGAGCATACTGCTGCATTATGAGAAATTAAAGTCGTATAGTATGAAATTATTTGCCTCACCAGATTTGAGGAGATTAGATATAAGGAATTCCTTTTCTTTGATTGTTGCATTTGCCTGCTTATGCTTTTCTTCAAGGTCCAATAATGAATGCTCAGTCTCTTCAAGCTTTTGCTGTACTTGAAATGGAATATGTTAGCATCTTGCCAATACCAAATGCCAGTTATTTTGATGACATGCATGGAAGTACCTCGGTTTTCTCAAGTTTATCACTTAATTCTCCAGTCATTTGTAGCTGACAATTGTATTGCTCCTGAAGTTCCATTATTTGCTGATCCATTATCAAAGCCAATGAATAGTTCAGTTCTAGAATGAAAATTAAGAAGAGTGTCATCAATAAAGTCTCATAAACTATACAATGCAACCTTATCCTTAGATTCTGATTCAAGTTCCATGCGCTCCATTTTTTCAGCCATAGCCTGGAAGAATTAAGTGGAGAATAGTCAAATTTTAGAACAGCAGATAAACCCATTTGTGAAATTTTTTACTGTACAAAAACCATTTATAATTGAACCTTCTTTTCCTCTTCTTCCTGAAGATAACGATCCCGTGGGATGTAAATTCCATTCTTCTCTCTTGCAGCATACACCTCTGGTGAATATAAATAAGAAGCAAAGCAGGTCAACTACTGCACAAGTAGACTTTTATCTGAAATAATACATTTCCACAAGATAATACCTTGCTTTAGCCGGTCAATTTCGGAGTACAAATCTTTGATCATTGCAGATTTCATCATCTTCTGATTAATCTGAAAATGATTTCAAGAATAATAATGTTTGGAATTTCAGCTGACTAAGCTTACAAACAGGGGCTAGAATAATGCTTCCACAACAACAAACAGCAGGTTCTATGCAGTGAAAAAAAATCAAATAGTTATTAGATCAATGACCTCTGGTCTATTCTTGATGTTTTTGGCACGATGAGCGTAATCAAGAGTACTTAATGTCTCTTCCAAGCAGTATATTGAAGGAGATATAGTTGCAATGATGCATGTCTTTGTTTTCCCGCCCAAAGAATCTCTCAACAACCTTGTGAGTTTACTGTCCCTGATATTTTGAGCAATAAACTAAGTACTAGAACCAGTGTTTTCTGAAATGTACGCGATCAGTTCTAACTATTTTATCATGTGTTATGATTACCTATATGGAACATGACCTGAATGTTCCACAAGTGCATTAATTACACGACCAAGAGTGAGTAAGCTCTTGTTTATTTCCCCAGCTTCCCTTGCTCTGCCCTGTAATAATTAGAAAACTGATGATAAGTTAACTGGTTTGACAAAAATCCATAATGAGAAATTTTAAAGGGATGGCATTACAAGTGTATAGAATTTTCCTTCCCCTCAAAAAAGTTCCAACTGTGTTGAATGTACTACTTGATTATTATGTGAGCATACCTCTCTAGCCCCAGACCGTGAAATATTTTCTGAGCCCGCAAGGTCAACAAGATTTAACTTTCCACATTTTATCATCTCTTCCCCCTCAGGTGTGCACTCCTTAATGTGAATTGTAATAGAAAATATCGAGTGTGAACGGCTACTTTGCTTGTTAAGAAGAGTCTCAGCAGTACGCCGTTTTGCAGATCCTTTCTCCAAGATCTTATATATCTCATTTGCAGTTGTCACAATCTCTTCCTCTAACCCTCTAACAAAAACTCCACCTTTCCCATCTTCCATGAGAGCGATAGGTTTCTTAGATTTGTCGTCAATGAACTTTGGAGATTCTTCGGGTGCCAAGAGGTCAGTAATCTCCTCATTATATAGCTCTAGAAATGTAACTTTCATGTTATACTCCGCACATTGAGCTTCCAGTATATTGAAAATTTGTTGAACAGCCCTTGGAATGACCCCTGCATCACTTGGAAATTCCCCATTCTACAAAAGCATAAGAAAAATATCAGAAAAAGAAGCTTGAAAAGGTGCACGCAGTTTTATTCATGATGCTGTAGTATGCATTACATACTGACCTTTTTTCTAGCACCTCCTTCCATTGTATAGGTTTTGCCCGTTCCAGTCTGGCCATATGCAAAAATAGTGCAATTGTAGCCTTCAAGTACTTCATTTACAATCGGATAAACTGCCTGATCATACAGGTCCTTCTGCTGGGATGTTGGACCAAAGACCTACACAAATTCACTGGATATTTATATCATATCATACCATATCTTCATTTGATAGAAGAATTTTAGTTAATGACGGAATTGACAAATTTTTCATGCCAATGTTTACAGTTTCCTGTCAACCCCACAGAAATTTTTGATGCAGAGAATGTTGGTGGAAAAGAGTAACATTAAATTAACTCTATAATCTCAAGGAAAAAATATTGGAATTAAACCAGCCCAGATAAAGAGGTCAGATTAAGTCCTATCCTTGCCCTCCTTTGAAACCCTGGATTATGAATCCGATCATTAAAATAATCAGGTATACTTTAGCCAAACCTTGTCGAACATGAAAGTTCTATCAATCTGCTTGTTAGCTATACTCTGGACGGCACACACTTCTCTTCTACCCTCATTGCATGATATCACCACAGGTGTACGCGTTCTCTGCTCATCCTCGTTCAATGGTCTATGGAAGAATCAACCAGAAGCCCAAAAACCGAAGGTCGGTATTTTGTAAAATAATTAAATAAAAATTAGAAGAATAAAATTAGAACTTAACATCACCTGCATCGAAGAAGAACCTGAACATTCACGCCCTTATCTTTTTCGAGCTTGCTGCTAGAACTGGAATCAGATCGCAGATCTCGGACCGACTTGTCACTGGATCGTGGGGTCTGCGATGGTGATAATCCAACTAAGCCTCCCCTTCTCTGCTGCAACTGTGTTGAATCCATACTGATTAATGTTATCCGATGAATCTGGGAAGTGCGAGCCTCCTTGCTCAGTACAACTGACTCGATCAACTCAAATCCCTAATCCACCAAAGCCCTGGTTCAGATATTAACAAAAGAAGTTGGGTCAGTAGCACCATTGATTGAACTGCGTGGGCTTGAATCCAGAATTTATCCTGGGAAGCTCACCTTAAGACCAATCCAGATCAAATCGGAATTATCTTGTTAATACCTTCAGACAGGAAAAAAATACTCAGGTCAGTCACTTTCTTGCTTCAATCTCTCTGCATGTAACCAGTAATTGAGAGCTGTGAGGCAAGACAATGCTCAAGTGAAGAGTTTCAGCATAGCCTTAATTTTCTTAAGATGAGAAACGATCGACCTCCGCGATATTCTAAATCGCTAACTGACTCACCCTATTCTCAAAGACTCGGATTTAGCTCATTCATTCGAACTCAATCTAGAAATGAAAGCATCAACTGAGTGTGAGTTCTACTAGCACCCAACCGAACCGAGCACACCGCCCAAAGTAGGGAGAAGACAATGCTGAGACAGAGAGAGACGATCGAGCGAGAAACCACGAGCGAGAAGTACAATGCGAGTATCCTATATCCAATTAAATAATGGGAGAGAAAAAGAGAAGACGATGCCTTGATCTTGTAGAGAAATGAGCACTGGACCATCAGAATCTGTAAATTGGAGAGCTCAAGAGTCACTGCAATTTCAGAATAATAACAAGAAGCAGTAATACAGCAAGAAGAAGGAGGAAGGTTGCTTCACGATGTAACAATGGAGTCAAATTGCAGAGATGAGAGAGAGATGAAATAGTGATTTCGGAGGTGAGAGAGAAGAGAGGAGGAGAGAGATTAATAATAAAAAGATTTTGAAAAATATTAAAAAAAAGGCAAACTCTAACCGTGCTGACTGTTTATTTTTTTTGCTTTTTTTGAATTTTAAATAACGGATAGGGAGAGACGGCAGTTGATGGCCATATTTAACGGAGTTATCGTCTATTCCTCCTCCACGTTGGAATACGAAACGGTGACGGAGAAAGTTATCACGTTAAAAGCGGAAGGCTTTTGAACTTGAATTGAAGCGTCACGGAAACGTGAGATGACGGGGAATAATTTGTACTTAATCGGCATTTAAAAAAAGCCCAATGGTTGTGACTTACAGTTGCTAGTGGCTTTTCACTTAGTTTGACTTTTAGTTCTCTATAATATTGGCTAAAAATATCAAATAGAGACGAAAGTTGGTTGAAATTTCAATTGAATCACTCAACTTTCATTCGGGTTAAAGAGAATATTGTATTTTTCTAAACGGGCTTGATTCAATGACTTTGTTAGGAGGGAAGCTGATGAGATGGGCATGGGCTAGGGGAAGGGAGGGGGAAGCATAATCACAGGATCTTTCCTGTGTATGTGGACCCTATCACGAGCCAAGTTGGCCCGTCACTTCAGAGCCTGTTACATAAAACCTACTTCTGTTTGGAGAAAAAAAAGAAAATAAATATTGGGATAATAAAATATTTGCATTCATTTTTCAAGGAAGACAAAATTTGAAATTCCTGCAGGCACTCGGATTTACAAATTTATCCATAATATTTCATCAAACTTACAATTGTGCCCATCAAATTTAAAAATAATATTATGGACAAAATTATTGAGTGGCTACACCATATGTGATAAATTATATGTCACTTGGAAGAAAGCAAAGAATTGATATAGTAGTTTACCAATACGGCTATAAATATATATATATATAAACCAGAAGTGACTTTTTCTACTCTTGATTGAGGGCTGACAGATTCCTATTCAAGCTCTACTTCCTGACATGGCAGGAACTAAGATAAAAAGTATGTATGACATGACAATATGCATGGAAATAAATAGGTTTTAGCATAATGATAGGGTTGCTTGAAATCTATTACGTATTTTGGGTAGGCCCCATTCTTGCTTGTCAACTCCTAACCCTAAAACTATGATGATCTCGTTACTATTCGAATTTTAATATTTTTAATCTATTTTCATTCAAATTATAATTAATTTTATTAGCTCTTATTTAAATTTTAGTACATGATTCAATATAATTTATATTCTAATTCATTAAAAATACATTCAAATTTTAATCATCCAAATCGAATTTATTGATAATTCATATTATAATCTATCATATAATCCCGATTTAAATATTAATTAATTAAATTTATCTCAATTTAAATACTAATCACTTAAAAGTTATATTAATTCAAATTTGGGTACACTCAAACTAATTTATACAACTTAATTCAGATATTTATTTACCAAATCAAAATTCAAATATTACTTATTATCCATTTTTATGGATCCATATTTACTCTAAAAAATTTATCTACCCCTTAATCTTTTTCATTTTTTTTATTTTTAAATTTGGTTATTAAAATTTTTATCTTTATTATTATTATTTTCATACCAAATTAATCCATTGACTAATTTTTATATTATTATAATTAATAATACATATTTAATGGATTATACGATAGGCAACCCATATCAAAATGTTTCATTTTAAATATTTTGTATCAAACTATAGATTTGAAATTTGCCCATTCTATTCTATGATCTCCTCCATCTTATACAAAACTTATAAAGATCATGTACATAATATATGCGTTGATGTAGAAATGTGGCTTCTTGTAAAACAAGAGAATGGAAAGTGGTAAGAAGGGGCATATAGATGATGTACACACTATATAGGCTATTATATATACTATGGCATGTTAGGTTGGATGATGGGTGGGTTGACAAAAGGTGTTTGCCCCACATGATAAAAGAAGCACATGGGGGCTTCCTTGCTCTTACCTGCTTGCTTTGCTTTGATGCCTTCTTTGATTTCAATTGCTTTCCTCCCACAACTAATTTACTATAATAGGTACATCATATATAACTTTCTCCCACTCTCTTCACCCAAATTATATGCCCATTGTATGAATAAATGTATGGTTAGTTCTATATTTTTTATTTTATTTTTACATTTTGGTAATTTAGCTTTAAAAGTGCCTTTTTTATCTGTTCAATATATTTGTAAGAATTAGCACTTCTAGTTATATATAACACAAATTATCACTTTTATCTAAATACATAACTTCAAAAATAATTATCAAAATATATAATTAAAATTTTACTTTTCAAATATATTGGAGGAAAAACTTTACTTTTAAAAATAAAAATGATATATCAAAATTTTTAATATAAATATTATGCATTTATAAGAATATTCTATATTTGGAATGTTGGGCTGAGAGAATAATTTGGAGATATAACTCAACCCATTTAAATTCCTAGATTTAGTAGTTATTTAGAAAGATAAATGATAATTTTAATAAAAAACTATAATTTGCATTATGTATATTATTTTTATATAAATTTAACGTATTTCATTATTTATATAAATTTATAAGTGGTAAATAAATTTTATTAAATATTAATAATATACAACATAGTTTATATGTATATTATTTTTATTACTACATTTTTATATGAAAATTGCAATATCTTAAATTTCTCAAAAAAGTAAAAATTTGAAGGGATTGTAATTTTAATTTAATTACAATCCCTTTGACCCAATACATTTCTTTTTTATTTTCTTTGTAAAATCCATTAACTCTCTTGTCATATGTAAATATACCCTTGATTTCATTTTATTTGGTTCATGTAACATGAAAAAAAACAAATAGGCCTATAATGAATATATGACATTAAATCTCATTACACCTAAAATGGACTTATTTACTCATCAATACAATTGAGTTGTTTCCTCCATTCCAATGTCCATTTAATTAATAAAAATGTGAGTGGACTTGCACTTCATTTTCCTGATTACAATTCCAAGAGTTCTTCACATCTTAAACTTTTCATCCATCACTTAACAAAGGTCACCATCATCATCATCACCACCACCACCACCATCCTTCTTCCCCATCTCTTAAATGTGAAAAGCAACATAGACCAACCAAGAACAACATAAAGATGTTTTAGATTATTTATATATGAAAACTGAAATTAAAATGTACTTAATAAGAGTCACACTATAATTATTTAGGGTATTTTATTTCTCAAATGGCATTTTTACACTATTATAATTAGTATAGCCCATATGATAATCTAACTTTCATAACTTCATTTTTAAGAAAATTCATCTTTCTATTCAAATAAAAACTAACAAATCCATTGATATGTGTAGAAGGAAACAAATAAACCAATTTAAAATCTAATCATTACTTTGAATTTTCAGTATCAACAATTACCTAAATATTTAATATATTAGCTCATTACAATTATTTTTACATTGTAATAAGAGTTCAAACTCCTACTAATTGTGGAAACTTTGCACTACCCATTTCCATTATGTTAAAAAAAAGTGGAATAAAATTATGTGGCACAAATTACTCCCCCCTTTTCTTGGCCTAAATATGGAAAGATAGATATTCATGCCTTAGCATTCAAGTGACCATCTCATCTATATTCAGCAAAATAAATAAGAAAAGCTGCACATATGATCCATGTCTGTCTATCTTCAACATAGTTCACATGCACTTATCAATTCTTAATCATCAAACCCGGTTTTGCCACTCTCCCCATACATTTCATTTTATATAATTATCGGCATATTATAGTATTATTTGAAATAAAATTTGTTATAGTATATTAATTTAGAATTCTATATCATACTTATCACTTATAATATTTAAATTGAAAAATAAATTGGTAATACCTTTAGTTTTTTGGGAAATTTTGAATTAATTGAAAATAAAAGTAAAAATTTTTTGTACTAATTGAATCAAAATGGGCAAATTTTATAAATTTTAAAGTAAATTGTAATATATATAATAATTAATAACTATTAATTTCTCCTAATTTAGCTCTTTATTAAGGAAAAGAAAGAAGGGAAACCATCTAATGCCAAAAGAAAGATTGACGTTTAAAGAGCATCATGCATACATTGAGCCCTTCACAATTCACAAATCAAGTGACATATTTTGACTAATTTTGCAACTTAGTAACATTTTCTCAATTTTTGTTGAATGGCATAATTTGCCCATCACAAGTTCTTGCACATATCACATATCTGACAGCTCCCATTTTTTTTCAAGGAAAAATGGTTTTTTTAATGAATGAGAGAGGAAGGGGGGCATGTGGAAAGAGGGTGGTGGTGGTGGCAAAGCTGAAAATCAAGGGTTGGCCAAAAGGTGAAAGGGTAAGTACTGGCTGATATTATTACTTGGGACACACACTACGTATAATTAATTTAATATGAATAGGGTTTTTCATATATATATATATATATAACTAAAATAAGTGAAATAAAACTTATAAAAAATTTATTTATTATATTTTATTAGAGAGATGACTACAATAAAATTGATTTATACTCTATTATAGTATAAAATATAAAAAAAATACTTAACTCGAGTTAATTACTCGCCTCATATTAAGTTGTTAAGTGCGAATATTAATAATTATATTACATACTATTTTAAGAATACGATATTAAATTTAATAAAATAGAGAATTATTATTATTTTATAAAATTAAAAATGTTTAACTAATTAAAAATAATAAATTTTAAGTATCATATTATTAGTATACAATATATTGTTACAATCTCATTTTAATTAATAATATTAGATGTAAATAGAAAAAATTCATTTTAATAAAGGTATTTCTAATAACGAGACAACAGAGTAAAAAATGCCATTGTGCTTCCTTCTTCCTCACAGTTTTCTCTCATGTGAAAGCTTTTCCTTCCTTACTTTAATGGCTTTTCTGTTCCCTGGTATGGAGAACACAGCTGAAAGACACTACACCCGGAGGAACTGACATGGCCAATGCCCATTTGCTTGATAGCGAAGAAAGAAATGGCATATTCTGAGTCCTGAAACTGGCACCTAGGCTTGGACTTGGGCTTTGGAGTGCTATATTGTATTTTCATGGGCTAAGCTCACAATGAAATGGAATAAAGAGCAGCATCCCACCCCATTACCCATAACACGTCTTGCCCAAGTAGAAGAGATCATCATCCATCTCAATGTTGATGAGGGAACAATATCTTCATCTACTACATAACTACTACTCTTAAATTTTTAGTATGATATTCATGTCAGTCATGTAATCCATACATGATTGGTACATTATTAATTTGTACTAGGTTATAATATAAAGTAAAGCACAATATATATATATATATATAAGTATTAAATACTAGGTTATCATATGAAGTAAAGCACAAAATATAGGACAAAAGTTTCATTAATAACTCAACACAAAAATATCCATTTATATAAATTAAGCCCTTAATCAAATTTTGTTTGTAATTTGAACAATTAGGAAAAAATGATATATTATTTAACTTATTTATAAATTAAGACAAATAAAAATAAGTACCTTAATTGAGTAATCATACAAAAAATTATATATTATTGGATATTTTAACTAAAATTATAATATTTTTTCCCTTTTCTTTTTCTAGAATATTTTTCCTCGGACCACCGCAAAAACCGAAGGAAGATTATGAAGAATATTTTGACTTGGCCCACTCCCTCCCTTGACTTTCAGTCAACTTTCCACCCAAATTCAATAGGATCAACGTTGACCCGGCTGATTTGCCAAATCACTCCATTTTTCCAATAGTCAAAAGATATCACACTCTCATTTCCGACATCCACCTCTCCAATCTGCCAAAATGCTATTTTATATAGAGGATGGGCCATCTTCATACTAGCTAGTTGCATAATGATATGACATTTGCACTTGATGTGTGAAGGGACGAAAGTTGCACGTAGAGCCACGTTCGATCAAGGGTTTAATCACACTACTGGCAGATCTCTCTCCATGGCCCCTAAAGATACTGATGGCATGATGGAGATTGATCATCACCGACCACATAAAAAGAAGAAGTGGAATCAAAATATATCTATTTATGTATTGCAATGGTGACCTTATAGTTGGATCCTAGATATCCAAATTATGAATTTGTCACTTGTTAGTATGAATGATCTCGATTTTTTTTATTTTTTTAATATATTTCAAATTTAATAATAGAAAACAAATGGGTGTATATATGAGGTTGAGGATGGCCCATTGTGCAGTCCTAAGACATAAATTTTCTTCCATGTCTGTCAATTATTGCTTCCATTTGAAACCACATGATCAACTCATGGTTCAACTTCAACCCCTCAAGAAAGTTACTTGGTAGCTCCTACTACACCATGTGAGTATAAGGTCATCTCTTCAACTAAGGTTGCTATCACTCATTCCATATACCACAACCATATTGTGGCTTCACTTTAGTATAAAGTATTCTTCATAGAATGGCATTGCTTGTATCATATATTCACCCATTTTGATGCTTGAATTCTATAATTGTTACCTCTAGCTAGCTAGATCGACTATAATTTCAAATGGGTAAGTTGTTCAAGGGCTTGAAACTAGGTGACATATAATAACTCCATGTGTGGAGATACATAGGGTAAGGAATGCAGGAAAAGAGAAAGTTGCAAGTAAATTAGGATACTAATCCAAAGAGATAGTGGTGGGGCCGTGGGGGACTTCATATTTGATTATTTGACATATGGGGAGAACATGACAACATGATTATCATCAACACATGGCATTTTTCTCAGTGTTTTAGTATTTCAAAGTGTAATTATTGCAACAATGTGTAGATGAGCTGACCTTCCCTTCCATTTCACTTTACCAAACTTAGATGGACATGATAAGGGACGTAGGCCTAATCTCCATTAGGAAACTAACACTCGGATCATTATAGGATAGGATGAATTGCCTAAAATGTATCAATTTATCTATTTTTATTTTAGTGTAAAATTTTTCTATTGGGATATTATTAGTTTTGTCATGCTTAGGGAACTACTATTTTTATCAAAATAATAATAATAATTTAATTAATTAATATAAGATCATGAGCATGGTATCTCATTATCCAAAAAATATTAATGGAGGATTTGCAATGAAAATTCTTGTATATTTTACTTTTTGGTACTTTGAATTTATTTTACTAAAATAAAATTAAAAAAAATCGAATATTATTAATATTATCTATAAAATATAATTTTGAATTAGAATATTAAATGATAACGATTTAAACATCAATAAACTTGAATAATATAATATACTTGATTAAAATTAATTTTATAAGTAATTTTATATAAAAATCAACCGAGTTAATATACTAAAATGTGTGTCAGAAATAACGGGTGAAGTCTCCCCAAATTAAATACAATGGTTGGGTTTAAGTTTAAGTGCTCATTCGATATTCAAATTTGTATAATTTGAGTATACTAATTGAACTGTACCAAATTTTTTTACCTCTTAATAATAAAAATTACTTATTTTTTTTGTTCACCATAAAAAATGAGACACAAAATTTATAATTATAATAAATTATAGTGACTATAAAATTTTAAAAAATTAGTTATAGTAAATTATTTCTTATATATAAAATAGTTTATATATAAAACTATAATTTTCTACATATAAAAAATATTTATTGTATTATAAATTGATATATTATATATAATTATACTAAACTATTTAATTTACGTTAATTAATTTTACTATGCATATTCGAGTTTGTGTACAATTGAGTTAGTTGAACCCGTACCAAAATTTTTTACCCTTCAATGATAAAAATTGCTTACTTTTTTTGTTCACCATAAAAAATGAGACACAAAATTTATAATTATAATAAATTATAGTGACCATAAAATTTTAAAAAATAGTTATAGTAAATTATTTCTTATATATAAAATAATTTATATATAAAATTATAATTTTCTACTTATAAAAAATATTTATTGTATTATAAATTGATATATCATACATAATTATACTAAACTATTTAATTTACATTAATTAATTTTACTATACACAAAAGGGTTATTATACATAAATTAAAAAAAATAATTATATTAAATTATTTATATTATTTAAATTCACAATGTTGTTCATAAAATAAATGGTATATAAAATTATAAAAAATTAATTATATAGAATATGTATTGTAAATAAATAATTGATAAATAATAATATGATACATAAATTATTTAATTTATAAAAATTGATTTATTGCACTAAAATAACTACAATACAAAAATTTAAAAAAATAATTATAGTAAATTACGTGGATTACATATATTAATATTATGGTATATAAATATATAAAATTATAATTTTCTTATAATTTGATATATTATACATAATTATTTATTTTACATAAATTAATTTTACTTTTATATAAAATTACTATTATAAAATTAAAAAATTAATTATAGTAAATTATTTATAGTACACAAATTAATATTGTTATTGTAACACCAAAAATTTTAAAAATTAGAATCTAGTTTAATTGGACCAATAATTAAAGTTGAACCAATAATGAGAATTCAAACCGAAGTTTAGGATCAAATCATTTTCTCGAATAATGAATAAAAAATTATGTAAAGCCTATTGATATTAGTTGAAATTAGAAATAGACATAATTTAAATTAATAAGTGGACTATAAGAGAGAAAAAAAAGTAACTTTGGAAATATGTGAATTTATAATAAAAGGAGAAAGGGGATCACCGAGTTGGGTCATGAATTCGACTCGACTCCCTACCTGTAAGCCTACATCGTCCTCTCGTACCAAGGGAACCAAAAAACATAATTGGAAGTTTAAAGAAAAAACTAAGTGGACAATAAATACCCAAATATTATGGAAAAAAACTATGAAGACGATTAAATGTGAAAATCAGACTGGTTCGGGGTAAAACGGACCCAAACCAGAGTGAATCGGGTTGAACGATAAAGAACCGGTTTAAATATTTATTTTTCTAGGTAGCCTAAAAATATAAAATTGGAAAATTGAAGCCACAATCAGGTAGAAAATGAATTTAGATTAATTTAGAAAATTTTAATTTTTGAGAAATTGATCGTATTGGGCCTGAACTACCGATTTACGATTTTGTGTCGTTAGACTCGGTCGGATCTAACCGGTTAACGGTCCAGCCGGTCAATAGACCGTTGCTATAACACCATGTTTTTAATAACTAGAAAAAAAAATATACTAGCACTAATGCATCATATCCGATTAGAACTACAAAGTTAAGCGTGATTGATCGAGAGTAGTGATAGGATCGGTGACCTTTTGAGAAATATTCATGTTGTATCCCCTTAATAGTCGTCAAACCATATTTTTATAGTAACCCAAAATTAGATAACATATCAACACTAATGCACAGTAAGTTATTTTTTTAGTAACCCAAAATTTTGGTTAAAAATATTTTATGAAATTATATTATAAAAATTCAATTGATATAATTGGAATAAATAAAATAAAAAGTGTTGTTTTGACTGAAATAAATAAATAGTAAATTACTTTAGGTGAAAATAATTAGATATATATTATATATATATATATATGGTTTAATTAGTATTAATCCTACGCCCTAAATGCACATAAATACATACATTTAATTATTATAATTAATACACATAATTTAATAGCTAAATTTAATTATTGGAATTAATATTAATAAATACCCATTAATTTCCAATTTAATGAGAATAATGACAATATTTTTTAAGCTTGCATTATTATTGATATATGTTATTCTAGGGAATAAGGTTAAGATTTCGCCTAAGTGCTCTTGAATTAAACAAGGGAGAAACCCCTCATGAACTAAAGGAGCAGTGGGTTGCTCATAGGGATTCGACCAAACTGGGTCGAGGCGTGACAACTTGAGTGGTATCAGAGCTAAGTTCCCTTGAAATATTATCAATACTATGCCCTAACACTAATAAAACTTTAACTACCGTGTAGGAAAGAGAATCCCTAGGTAGTTTGCCATGAAATCCAATCCTACACACCTGACCATGATAAATATGCATACCCCCAGGAAGGCAGCTATTTAACGGTTCCTAAAGGATGAGAAGAGGGTGCCTAAAGATATGGAATAAGATTATTAGATACTCATGGGAGCCTTACTAGAACTAGAAGGCATTACAAGAGGAACTTGTTCCTTCTCCTAGGAGCCCAACCCCTTCTCTAGCCCCACAACAACCGGAGAGACATCCCACTAAGAAGGAGGCTTGGGACAACTACTGGGATGCGTATGCCACCTTCATGAATGTCCACCAAGTACCCCCACCTACTCAGTCCAGCTTCAATCCCTTTCAATAGATGAAATGAACATATGGGTGTGAGGCAAAGGTATTAAGGTGGTATGTTCTGGAGGCCATACATGAGTTCATCCTATATGGGAATATGGATGGACACCAACTAGTTCCTTAGAGCCATCTGATCAAGTGTCCCACAACCGTTCTAAGGCCAACTCCTGACCTATGACCCCAAGGGATTAGGGGGTAGAAAATTTCGGTAATAAGTCAAGTATGGCAAGAAAATATTTCTTGAATAAATGAAAGTCTATTTTTCTTGATAAAATTTTTGGGTCTCCTTGATGAATTCAAGTAATAAGGTGTACTAATAAAAAAATCAAAGTAAAGGGTAGAAATCACCTAAAGAAGGAAAAATTGGTCATTACTAGTTAACCTCAACCTTTAAAGTAAGATTTCCCTCAAAGGGAAAATAAAACTTGGCAAAGAAGAGACTCCTAGAGTTCACCCAAGGGAGACAAATCCTAAGGAAAGGAAAGAGAAGTTTGGAGCAAGGGAAGTGAGCATCAAAGAGCATGGGACTGGTGAGAGTGTAAGGAGTTAAGGAAAGACTCAAAGAATAAAAGTAAGGAAACAAGAAGGAATAGACTATTCCAAGGAGAACCAAAGGAATGGAAGCTGACCAGGAAGAAAGAAAGAAGGTTATGAGGAGCACTGAAAATGTTAAGATAATTTAAGATAGGACAAGGAGAAAGGAGAAAGGAGAAAGGAGAAATGAAAGAAGTACGATAGAAAGAAAGCCCCAAAAATAATACCAATACTTGGAAGAGAGTTAGGACACAAATCCTTAGGAACTCAATAGTAATAAGGGACTTTTTGGAAGCAAGGATGTGGAACAAAAAGGAATAGAAGGTAGGGAAGAAATCCAAAGTGAATAACCATACAAAGGTCGAGAAGTATAAGAAAAGAATAAAGGAAGAACTTTCAAGGAGCAGTAGGGAGAATGAACGTGAAAATCCCAGGATGGGAGCCCCTAGAAGAAGGACAAGGATAAGAAGTGGAACCATGGAAATGAGGATGTTTCAAGATAAGGTAATCAACAAATGAAACATCATAAATTGGAGCCGAAGTCAGGAGCTCAATAAAAGACATAAGTAAATACTTGGAGGACCAAGTGTATTATACTTGCAAAAGAGCAGAGAAATCAAATAGGGTTTTTAGACAGATCTAGTTGAAGAAAATAACTCATAACAACCAAATCATTCGAAAGAATAAACGATGCCTTAGGATGGACCGGAAGGTAGTGTGGGCTACACCCTTAAAAGGGAAATGAGTATTAAGGATGATACAACTTAAGTGACGATGGTCTGAAGATCATATGTCAAGGAGAATGATAAGATTGAAGTAATTAATGAACTCGCCCTCGAGAGGATTATAAATTTAACCCCTAGTAAAGAAGGGAGAGATAGAAAGGTCAAACATTTGGAAATTTAAGATGAGGGCAAAATCTTTAAAGAGATCAACTACCTAGGCCGGATTAACGATCAGACTCAAGACAAGAGAAGATTAAGTAAGCCTCTTGCAGGATGATTGTGAGATCACAAAATATGGAAGATGAAAATTTTATCTAAAGGAAATAGATGGATACAGGAAAGGAAGGAGAATTAAGACAAAATACATGTAAATTCTCAAGAGTAAGGTAAGTAGAAAAGGATGGTATCAGGGAATACCTATTGAAGTTAGATATTCTTAATAGCAAAACTGGAAGAGGACCTGAGAGAAAAGAATATAAACCACTAAGGAAGGAAACCTTATAAGGACAAAAGGGTCCCAATTAAAAGGTAATGGGATCCACAGAAATGGAGACGAGATAAGTTCATCCAAGATATGCTGGTTGAGATGGAAAGATGAAGTACAAAGGAAAGGTACTGAGGAGGACCCAAGGAGCAAGTTAAGTCCAAGTAATGTGTAAGTAGGAAAACACATCAAAGAATGTCGTGTGAGTGAGGAGGGGGTGGATTGCCATAAAAGAGGAAATAGAGGAAAACACATCTAAGAACCCTTGGAAAGGTAACCCCTTAGTTAGGAAGGGATTTAAGTAAAGGATCACTGGCATTAGGACTGGTCTTGATCAATGCTCAAAATTTATAAAGCCTAAAAGAGAGAATGACTAAACATATCATGGAATACACAGAATGAGATCGATCATTGGAAAGGTCTCGTGTAAGGAATAAGGGAAGTGATTAAAATTTCAGTTATAAATGATTCAAAAGAACAAATACCCTATTACAAGAAGGGGTATGAAGAAAGGAAGGAATGAAACCTTCAAAGAACTGATAAGGAGATTGAGCATGTAGTTCCTCAGGTGAACGTATCTAATGTAAGGGACATGGTAAAGAGCAAAAACCGGAATGAGGGAGTTATCATAATATAAGCAATCAACACTTAAGATTAAAGGAGAATAACTCTTATAAGAATCTTGGAGTAATCACTAGAGAGTAAGAGTTGACTAAGGGAAAGGAAAGTCCTTGAGGAAAGAACACCATTGAAACTAAAGAAGGACATAGGAAGGATAAAAAATGGATAGAAGAAGTTAACACTGAGAGCTATAAAGTGAATAGGTGGTGTTCGAAAGGACCCCCAAGCTAAGGGTCTTAACAACAAGGAAGTGACTACACACAGGAATGAGTGAGTAACTTGGAATTTTTCAAATCCTGAAATCTTGAATAAAGAACCGCAAGAGAAAGAATCATGTTTTAAGGAAAGAGGGACATGAAATTTAAGATATAACCTTAAAATATCAAGTAAAATATGTTTAGCTAAAGTAAGCTACATGGAAAGAGTAAGTAATGGAAGGAACATAAAATTTTAAGTGTGGATTATAAATGGGCTAAATGGAAATAACTGAAAAGGTTATATGTCAATAAACTACAAGTTGTTATCAAGGGAAGTTCTTTTCAGTGTGAAGGATGTTGAATAAGTTTTGAGGACAAAAATCCTAAATGGAGAGGAGAGTTGTAAACCCCGCCATTTGGAGTTAAGAAAAACCGGGAAAGAACCAGTCAACCTGAGTGAGAAAATTGCACCGGTTCATAGACCCCGTGTCATGCCCCGACCCGGTTTGGTCGGATCCCCGTGATCAACCCGCCACTCTCCCGGTTTATTAAAGGGTTTCCCCTTATCGTAAACCATACAGAGTAAGGCGTCCTTTAACTTGCACCTTTTTCCTGGAATAGCATAATCAAAATTGTATGAAATTTAAAACTTTACATACCTATCTTACAGGCATCTTAGTTGATGGTATTTAAGGGGAGGCTTTCCGGGATTTCCTGAAAGGGATATAAGGGAGGGGGTGAGTACGACTACTCAGTGAATGGGTTTTTAAAAGCTTTTAACTTTTAAGAAAAACATTTATATGGAGTGTGCCAGACTCCTTTGTTTTCAAAAATCCCATCATTTAAAAATTTGTGTTTTTTTTTCCATTATTTCTTAGTTACCACGGTGTGTCATCACCCAACACACATCCTTCATCATGGAGGTTACACACATTCACAAGTCAGTATCACTACTGAACCCGCTAGTAGCTTCGGAGCGACTTTTCCTGCCACTCGGATAGAAGTACCACCACTTCTACCCTGGGAATGAGTGGATGTACGTGACATCCTACCCACAATCCCGAAATCACTTCTTCATGTCCGTATGAGGACAGAGACCTCATCCTGTCCCCACCCCGGTCTCATGCGCTTTGTGCTACTCTAGATTTCGCACAGACACCTGGAACGACGAACTGCCCTTATAGCCACCAGGTCGTCCAGTGCCCTTAGGACGCATCACTACCCCTCATGGGCGTCTTGATGATCCCATACTCATAGTGCATGCACAAACAATGTTTTCTTATATTGCCATGTAATCTGTGGTGCCACTAGTCCAATGGCCCCGACTCTCAACTCAACCCGCAGCTGTTTGTCTTGACTAGTCCGTCGACCTGTCATGTCGCACTGCCGCTAGTTGACTGAGCATGTCGGTCCTATCTTGGTACCATGTCCAAACAATTCACTTATTAAGTTTTATGGCACATATATCATATTCATTTACAAGCTCCTGCTCGTGCCAACTGGCCTTGGGCCCACTGTACGAGATTTTCAAAATCGGGCATTTAGCCCCCAAGTTCCAAAATCGAGGCCCCGACCTATTAGAGCTATTTGAGCTCCCGTCGAGAAGGTCTCCCAAATTGTTTAAGCATTGGCACACAGTCAAGGGAGAGCACTTCCGACAAAAATAGGTTTTTACTGTCCATCATACCGACCGGTATAAGGACATCTCCGTTCATAACCGATGAACGAGTTTTCAACTTCCTTTGAGGAAGTCTCATCATACCAACCGGGTATGATCTACCTACAACCCGTAAGTAGTTTTTTTCGCATAACTTTCACATCACTTTCTCTAAGTAGTGATGATTAAAATACCACTAAACAATGGGTTTTTATATCGAGGCACTTATCATCCCCAACTGGGTATGATGTTAGTAAATCCACTCACAACTGGTAAGTGGTTTTTATCTTTAAGTTGTGCTCATCATCCCAACCAGGGATGATGTTAGTAAACCCACTCACCCGTTAATGCCGTGAATTCCACTAGACTGGTTCTTTGTATTCACGCGAGCTTGTCCTTGTTGGCGTTCCCGGTATTTAACGTTCCGGTGAAGGCACGACAGTCCGAGCTTTTGATCTAGGCAGATAGGTCTCGTCCTGAGGTTCATCCTTTCGGTCCTAATTCGGCCGTGGAAAGGCTGAGGAAGTGTTGGGAGGGCTTGGTTTGGCCTGAGAAGGGCTTGAAATGGCTGATTTCAGCTTGGCCGAAATAGGGCAGCTTCGGTTCGCCGGAGTTGCTTCACTATTCCATCATGTCGGCGCTTCTCCAACGATTCTCGGATTGACTGTAGTTTGCTATCAGATAGTTGTCTTCTCCTCGGTTCTAAAGAGCCCAACCTTTGTTCAAGTCGAAGCTCTGGTTTGAGCTTTACCGGGAAATGGAGCAGTAGAGAGAGAGAGAGAGAGAAGTGTTCATGTGTGAGGAGAATGAAATGGGCGAGATTTATTACTAGTATTAATATTGCCATAAATTATTGGTATTAATTTCAATAATTTAATTTAGGTATTAATTTCAATAATTAAATATATATTAATTGATGACTATTTCGGGTTACAAAAAATCATACTTCTCAAGAGGTCACCCATCCTTACACTACTCTAAGGTA
The DNA here is from genome assembly GCA_030064435.1 of Trapa incisa. NCBI lineage: Eukaryota > Viridiplantae > Streptophyta > Magnoliopsida > Myrtales > Lythraceae > Trapa > Trapa incisa. The sequence continues at coordinate 17,214,599 of CM057782.1, forward strand.
AGCACGCTTAACTTTAAAGTTCTTAAAGAATATAGTTCACCTGAACCAATTTGATTTTTGTTTTCTAATTTGTCTTAAGTTTCTTTTCCAATGTTTAATAAATCCTTTGGATCAACTGAAAGTTGTAAATTTTCATATTGATTATTCCTAAATGTAAACCGGTTTTGTTTTCTTATTCGGTTTGACCGGTTCTTTTCCCAGTTTTCCTTAACTCAAATGTGTGGGGTTTACACCCTGACCATTAGAGAATGGGTAAATTGGGAATTTTACAACTTCCCAGCGATCCAAAGGGTCGTAAAAACCTTAAAAAGGGACTTTAGGACAATTTGGGAGAGAAAACCAGACCGGTTTAGGTGAATCGGATCCGAACTGAATTGAACTAGTTTGGACTGGTTTGAACCATCATTGAGCCGAATATTAAATTCATTTTTCTAGGTGGCTTAGAAAATTCAAATTGGAGAATTGAGGCCACCATTGGATAGAGAATGAATTTAGAAAATTTTAATTTTGAAAAACTCAGTCGAATCGAGCCTGAATTGGCCGGTTTAAGCATTGAACCCGGTTTGGACAGGTCCGATTAGGTTCGAACAGTGTCATCTCCTTTATTTAGATGACAACATTGTTCACTAGCTAAAAAATCGAACAGAGCTGGAGGAAAGGAAACATTTTCGTTCAGGACATTTCAGGCCATCAATGAGTGTCATTAAGGTGCCAAATGAACAACCAGAGAGTCTCTGAGCTCCCTATATAAAGAGCCCCTCTCCATTCATCCTCCACACACCTAAAAACTTTACTCTCTCTCAATTACTCAGTTTTTTGATGAAGCTCGAACTAGAGCTCCAACATAGGGGTTTTTCTAAGCTAAAGAAGGTGTGATTGGGTTCCTTAGACTCGGGGATAATTCAGCTACCCGAGGTGGTCACCTTTCGGTTCGCGGATCGCTGGAGTAGCGCCAGCGTAATCAAATAATGAAGCAGCTCTGGAGGACCGAAGCTGCCATGTTTCTATTGAGCTTAAGACGGCTAAATTTAGCCCTACTCAGGCCATACCAAGCTCTCCCAACACTCCCTTAACCCTCATACGACCGAATTAGAGCAGAAGTGTAAGCCAATTTGGCTCCACTCTATAATTTTTTATTAGTGCTAGAGAGAGAACCGACTAAACTTTACTCATCAAATTCTCCCTCAATTCATTGAATTGAGGTGATTCTTGATTCTAGAAGAAACCCCAAGACGAGAGCTACCTGCCCCGATCGAAAGCTCGGACCGCCACACCCCCGATAATAAGCTTTCAAAACTTTCTCTATCTAAGTCTAATTTTCCAACGAAGCTTCATTTGAGCTCGTTCCAACGTTAATTCAACGTCAATTGAATCATTTGGATGTGTAAGGACTCCATTTAACCTTTAATTTCAACAATTAACCTTGATTGATCGATTAATTTGATGAAATTAAATTTGACTTGATTGAAAAGGGGAAATTGGGGGAAAATTTTGGGGAAATTTGGGAATTTTAAAAAAATGAGAGACTAAAGTGCAATTTCCCAAAATTGAGGGCCAATTGGCCAATTTTTGGAGTCAAATTGCCATTTTTGTAAAGTAGGGGCAAAATGGTAATTTTTAAAAATTTGGGAACCAAATTGGAAATTTGAGAAAATTGAACCTTTTTTTTGGATTTTGGATAAATTGAGGACCTAAAGTGAAATTTTGAAAGTTTCGGGATTCAGTTTTGGGAAAATTGGCATTTGGGACCTAAAGTTAAGGAAAAGGAACTTTAGGGACCTAAATGCAAATAATTAAAAGTTATTAGGCTAAATGTTATTGAACAAGGATGTTCATATCTTGTAGGGACATGAATGAGTGGGCACGCCAACAAGTATAAGCTCGTGTAGAGGTAGAAAGTTGCTTTAGGGGAAAATACACTACACTTATCGGGTGAGTGAGAATTTTTCGTATCATACCCAGTTGGAATGATGAGTACCTCAAAAAAAATAACCACTACTATGTGGAATTTTAACATCACACCTAGTCGGAGTGATGTGGAAATTACGCGAAAAAACTATTTACTGGTTGTAAATAGATCATACCCAGTTGGTATGATGAACTTATTGGAAGGAAGTGGAAAACCCACTTATCGGTTGTAAGCAGAGATGTCATCACACCTGGTTGGTGTGATAGACGAGTGAAAGTTATTTTGTCAGAAGTGTTCTCCTCTCATTGTATGCCACTGTTTAAAAAGTTCGGGAGATTTTCTTGACGAGAGCTTGAATAGCTCAGATAGGCTCGAGGCATCAATTTTGGAACTTGGAGGCTAAAATGCCCGATTTTGAAAATATCGTACCATGGGCCCAAGGCGAGTTGGCACGAGCAGGAGCTTGTAAACAAACATGAATGTTAAGCCATGAAAATTTTAATAAATGATATGATTTGGCCATGGTACCAAGACATGACTGACATGCTCGATGGACTGGCGACAGTGCAATAAGACTTGGTTGACAGACCGGTCTAGACAAACAGTTGTAGGTCGATTAAGGGTCGGGGCCATTGGACCAGTGGCACCAAAGATTAATGGCTTCTATGGAAAACTTTGTTTATGCATGCACTTGAGGTTCAAGATGATTAAGATACCCAAGAGGGGTTGTGATGCGTCATAAGAGCTACTGGATGACATGGTGGAGATAAGGGAAGATTGTCCTGCCAGCAGTTAGAAAAGCTCGCCGTAGCTTTATGCGCATGAGATTGGGGTGGGGTTGGGACGAGGTCTCTATCTTCATATAGACACGGAGTTGCTTTTTCTTGTTTGAGGGTCAGATGTTGCATACATCCACTCATTCCTAGGGTAGAAGTGGATGGGCTTCTATCTAGGTGGCTAATAAAGTTGCTTTGATGCCATAAGTGGGTGCATTGGACGGGCTGCCATGCAAATGTGTGATCACTTCATGTTGAAGAGCATGTGTTGATTGTTAAACACACCGATTGTGAGAAATGAGAAATTTTAATTTTTGAAAACTGAGAATTTGGAGAAGAATGATTTTAAGGAAATTAAGGAGTCTAGCACACTCCAAATAAAAACTATTTTTTTTAAACTCTTTTTAGAACATCCATTCGCTAAGTTATAGAAAATCACCCACCTTTTTAACCCTTTTTAGGAATAGAGAAATAACAAGGGATAACACCAGGATTTACCCTCTATCGAGTATGCTTGATTTTTTTAAAGTTTACATTGTTATTGATATATGTTATTCTAGGGAACAAGGTTAAGATTTTGCTTGGCTACTCTTGAATTAAAGAAGGGAGAAACCCCTCTTGAACCAAAGGAACAGTGGGTTGCTCATGTGGATCTGACCAAACTGGGTCGGGGCGTGACATCTAGCCTATCTGAGTTATTCCATCTCTCATCAAGAAGGTCTTCCAAAAGTTTTAAGCATCGGCACATAGTCAAGGAAGAACACTTCTAAAAAAATAAAATCTTCCATACATCACACCAACCGGGTGTGATGACATCTCCGCTTACAACCGATAAGCGGGTTTTCTGCTTCCTTCGAGAAAGTCCATCATACCAATCGGGTATGATCTACTTACAACTGATAAGTAGTTTTTCCGCGTAGTTCTCACATCACTCCAACCAGGTGTGATGTTAAAATTTCATATAAAAGTAGTTTTTCATTTCTGAGGTGCTCATCATCCCAACTGGGTATGATGTGAATAAACCCACTCACTTGATAAGTTCAGTATATTCCTTCTTAATCGGTTTTTTACCTCCACATGAGCTTATCCTTGCTGGCGTTTCAGTCCTTCGTGCTCCTACATGATTTGGACATCCTTATCTATTAATATTTGGCTTGACAGCCTTCATTCCTCATGTAAGAACGACAAAGCCCAAAATTTTTAGTTAATTGCATTTAGGCCACTAAAGTTCTTTTTCCTTAACTTTAGGTCCCTAATGCTAACTTTACCCCAAATTGAGTCATGAAACTTTCAAAATTGCACTTTGGTTTCTCAATTTATTCAAAATCATTTAAGGGGTTCAAGTTTTCTAATTTTCAATTTGATCCCTAACTTTTCAAAAATTACCATTTTCCCTTACTTAACAAAAATGACAATTTGTCCCCACTAAATTTCAAAAATTGACCAATTGGTCCTCCAACATTATTTTCATGGTCAATTGACCCTCAATTTGGAAAATTGTAATTTGGTCCCTCAATTTTATGAAATCTCCAAATTTCCCTAAAAATTTCCCCAATTTCCCCCTTTTCAAACTAGCCAAATCTAATTTTATCAAATTGACCATTCAATTGAGGTTATTTGCTCTAATTGATGGTATGGATCAGTTCCTACATTCCATATGATTCAATTGAGCTTTGAACCATGTCATTTGGGTCTGAATTGATCTCAAACGGTGCTTCAACGAAAAACTAAACTTAGAGAGAGAAAGTTACCGTTGGAGGCGCGGCGGTCCGATCTCTCTATCGGGGAAGTTAACTCTCTTCTTGAGGTATATTCTTGGATCAAGAATTTCTACAATTGATCCCGAATTGAGTGAGAATTTTGTCAGTGAAATTTTACAGTTTCTCTCTCTAACTCCGAATTGCAACGATTGAGAATGGCCAAATTAGCTTACCTTTCAGCTTAATTGTGGTCGTCTAAGGTTGTAGGGATGTTGGGAGAGCTTGGGTTGGCCGGAGGGGGCTGAATTTAGTCGATTTCGGCTTGATCGAAACAGGGCAGCTTTGATTCGACGGAGCTGCTTCACTATTTGATTATGCCAGCGCATCTCCTACGACTGCTGGCACAACTAACTGCCCTTATCTCCATCATGTCGTCCAATAGCCATAGGACACATCACTACTACTCTTGGGTGTATTGAAGGTCCCATAACTCAATGCATGAACAAAACAAAAGTTTTCCACATAAGCCATTTAATATGTGGTGCCACTAGTCCAATGGCCCCAACCCTAAACTCGACCTGCAGCTATTTGTCTCAACTAGTCCCTCGACCTGTCATGTTGCACTGCCGCCAATCCATTGAGTATGTCGGTCCTGTCTTGGTACCATGGCCAAACAATTCATTCATTTAAATTTTTCATGGCATATTTGTTTAGGAGCTCCTGCTCGTGCCAACTGACCTTGGGCCCACTATACGAGATTTTCAAAATAGGGCATATTAGCCCCCAAGTTCCAAAACCGAGGCCTCCGGCCTATCGAGCTATTTGAGCTTCCATAAAATAGGTCTCCCAAAAATTTTAAGCAGTGGCACACAGTTAGGGGAGAGCACTTTTGACAAAAATAAACTTTTAGTTGTCCATTAGACCAATCGGGTATGGGGACATCTCCGTTCATAACCGATGAACGAGTTTTCTACTTCCTTCCAAGAAGTTTGTCATACCAACCGGGTATGATCTACTTACAACCGTTAATTAGTTTTTTCGCGTACTTTTGACATCACTCCTTACAAGTGTGATGGTTAAAATACCACTTAGTAGTGAGTTTTCATTTCTGAGGTGCTTATCATCCCAACCAGGTATGATATAAAAATCCCACTCACCCGTAAGTGCAGTGATTTCCTCTTAACCGGTTTTCGTCTACTTGAGAGCTTTGTCTTAGCTGGCGTTCCCGATACCTCGTGTTCCTACATGGTATGAATATCCTTGTTCATTATCTTTTATCTTGATAGCCTTCATTCATTATAAATGAATAAAAATATCAAACTTTTCAAATATTTGCAATTTGGTCCCTAAAGTTCTTTTTCTTTTACTTTAGGCCCCAAATGCCGATTTTCCCCAAATTGAGTCCCAAAACTTTTAAAATTCTCCTTGGGACCTCAATTTATTCAAAATCACATAAAGAGGTTCAAGTTTCCCAAATTCCCAATTTGGTCCCCAATTTTCCAAAAATGACCATTTTGCCCATTCTTTACAAAAAATGGTAAGTTTTGTCACAAAAATTTTAAAAATTGCCCAATTGGTCCTCCGACATCTTTATCATGCCCAATTGGCCCTCAAATTTATGAAATTGCATTTTATCCTTCAAAATTTTGTAATTCCCAATCCCCCCCCAATTTCTACCTTCTAACTTAGTCGAATTTAATTTTATCAAATTGACTTATCAAATGAGTTTAATTGTTGAAATTGAAATTAGATTGAAGTTTCTACACCTTTATACGATTCAATTGCACTTTGAATCACACAATTTTACACCAAAACGAGCTCAAACGAAGCTTCGTAGGAAAAATGAACGTAGAGAGAGAAAGCTTCAAATGCTTACCGTCAGGGGTGCGGTGGTCCGAGCTTTCAATCTGGGTAGATAGCTCTTATCTTGAGGTTTATCTTAGGATCAAGATTTACATCAATTGATGCCAAATTGAAGGAGTATTTAGTCAGTAAAAATCTACCAGTTCTCTCTCCAGCACTGATCGGAATTTATAGAGGGGAGCCAAATTGACTTACATATCATCACTAATTTGGCTGTAAGAGGGCTGATGAGGTCTTGGGAGAGCTTGATTTGGAATGAGTAGGTCTCGAATTGGCTGATTTTAGCTTGATAGAAATAGAGCAGCTTTGGTTTACCTAAGCTGCTTCACTGTTCGATCACGCTAGCGCTTCTCTGGCGACCCTCAGAGCAATTGGAGACTACCACTGTGTAGCCGACTTCTCCCCGTGTATGAGGAACCCGACCACACCTTCTTTTTCTTAGAAAAGAACTTATATCAGAGCTCTAGTCTGAGCTTCACTGAAGAACTGAGTAGCTGGGAGAGAGTGATGTTTTCAGGTGTGGAGAGGATTAATGGAGAGGGGCTCTTCCTATAGGGAGCTCGGGGACTCGTCGGCTGTTTTTTTGACACCTTAATGGTAGTCATTGATGGCCTGAAATGTTATGAACAGAAACATTTCCTCTTCATCAGTGCTTGTTCAATATTTTGGTGAGTGAATAGTGCTATCATCTGAAGGAAGAAGATGACACTGTTCCGAATCGGACCGAACCGCTCCGAACCGGGTTCAAAGCTTATACTGGTCGGTTAAGGCCTGATTTGACCGAGTTTTTCAAAATTAAAAATTTCTAATTTATCTAAATTCATTCTCTATCCAATTGTAGCCTCAATTCTCTAATTTTAATTTTCTAAGACACCTAGAAAAATGAATTTAACATCCGATTCAATAGTGGTTAAAACTAGTCAAAATCGGTTCAGATCCGGTTTACCTGAACCAGTTTAGTTTTCATCCTCCATTCATCATAAAGTCTTTTTTCATGCCTTTTGTGACTATTTAGGTCACTCAGGATCCATAAATTTCCCGGTTTGCCCTTCCTCTATCACTTCCAGTTCATAAACCAACTCGGTTCATAAACCGGTTCGATCTAGCTTGGGTCCGGTTCACCTGAACCGGTCTGATTTTCTCTCCCAAATTGTGCTAAGGTTGTTTTTCCAAGGTTTTTGTGTCCCCCTTTGGGTCATTCGGGAGTTGTAATTTCCCAATCTGCCCGTTCTCTAATAATCGGGTTTGTGAACCTGTTTGGTTTTCTCACTTGATTTGACTGGTTATTTTACCAATTTCCTTAACTCCTAAAGGACGGGGTTTACAACTCTCCCCTCATTTTAGGAGTTTTGTCCCCAAACCTATTTCACACTTTTTGTACCAGGATGAACTTCTCTTGATATCAACTGGTAGTTCTCAACATATAATCCCTTGAGTTATTTCCATATCTCCCTTTTATAACATACGCTTGAGATCTCCTTTTCTTTTCCCTCATTTTCTCATTCCATGGAGTTTATTTTAGCTAAGCATATCTCGTGGGAAGTTTTAAGGTCATATCCTTAGATTCACTTCATTCGTTCCTTAAAGAACTATTTCTCTATTCCAAGATTATTTACTTAAGATTTCAGGGTTGGGAGTTCGAAAATACCCAATCCTTCGTGGTTTCGGTTATTCTCTTTATTGCTAATTTCCCCAATTCGGTGTCCATTCAAGCACCACATACCTACTTCCATAGGTATTGATGTTGTCACCCTTTTTCCTCCTACATTGATCTTTCCCTCATTCGTTGGTTATTGCAACTTCGTTCCACATTTAATGTCTGACCTTGTCATGCTCAAATCATAAACTATTCTTTTCCTAATTCATATTTCTCTGGGATAGTTGGGCTTACATATCCTTTACTACACAACATTCTTTGGAACTTGTCTTTAACTTCACATCTTTATGTCCGTATTGTTTTCCTCACTTACTCGTCTTTTTCAAACTCCTTTATTAGGTCATTCAACTTCCAAATCTTTGAATTTCCCGATGACATGTTGAAACTCATCCTTTCTTATGTCATTCCTTATTCTTGTTGGCATACTTTCTTTTAAGGTCTCTTCTCTTTCTAAATCCATTCTTACTCACTCGTGATTATTTTACGATTCTCCTTTTTGACTTAGTTCCTTTCTTACTCGTATGGTATCTTTTTACATTGTCTTCCTACTTACCCGCTACTTGGGTTTAACTTATCCCTTGGACCTTCACAATTACTTTTCTTTTGCACTTGATCATTTCATCTCCAACAGCTTGTCCTTGAGTAGCTTATCTTCTTCCCAATTTCATTGGTTCCATTTTCTCTTAATTGGTACACGTGTCCTTCCAAGGTTCCCTTCCTCGGTAAGTTTTACACTTCTTTTCTCTCGAAATTTCCTTCTAGTTTTAAGATTGCGAATATTCAACCTTGAATGTGCTTTCCTGATGCTATCTTCTCCTACTTACCTTTACTCATGAGATCCTATAAGTACTTTTTGTCTATCTCACCTCATTCTCACTTGCTCCTAGTACTCGTTTATTCCTTTGAGGTGAATCTCACATCCCTCTTGTGTCAAAATGTCTCGTATCTTCGTGTCCTTGGTATTCCCACCTTTACCTCATTTAAGGTGTAGTTCTTGCTACTCCCCAATTCTTATTAGAGCTTAGTTTATTCTTACGGACAATTTGATCAATAGGAGTTATTTCCTTCAATCGGATCCATCTAAAATTCCCATTTGGTTCCCTGCTCTCTTGCAATTAGATCATGCTTGACCTTCCAAGTATTTACTTGGTCACCTATGTCCTTAATTAGTTCCTGGTTTCTGCCCCAGTTTATGATGCCTCATCTGTTGATTGAACTTTTTCTACGATTCCACTTCCTATCTACATTCTTCTTTTATGGACTTCCATATTGGGATTTTCACGCTCATTTTCCTTTCTGATCCTTGAAAGTTCTCTCTTCATTCTTTCTTATGCTTCTTGACCTTTGCATGGTGATTCACTTTGTCTTTCTGCCCTATCTTCCATTCCTTTTTGTTCCCATCCTTATCCCCAAACAAGTCCTTTATTACTATCGGATCCCTAAGGGTGTGTATCCTTGCACTTTCCAAGTGTTGGTATTATTCCTAGAGTTTTCTTTCTATCATACTTCTTTTCTCTTCTCTTTTCCTTGTCCTATCTTACTTGTCTTAGCATCTTCTGTGCTTTCCTTAACTTTCTTCATTTCTTTCTGATCGACTTCTATTCCTTTAGTTTTCTTTAGATTAGTCTATTCATTTTCTTTACCATTATTCTTTGAACCCTGCCTTAACTTCTTAATCTTCTGCTCTTAGATGCTTACTTCCTTTTTGTTCTAACTTTCTTCTTCTTTCCTTTAATTAGAATTCGTCTTCCTCTAAGAGTTTCTTTCTTGCCAAATTTCATTGTATTTTGCGAAAAAAATTATAAGTTAAGATTAACTAGAATAACCCATGTTCCTTCTTGGGTGATTCTCTATCCTTCTATGTTTATATACACATATGATCTCTTTCCTTGGGTTGGGTGTCTTTTTCAGGGTTATGGGTGGAGGGCTAGATTTCACCGCAAAATTTCTAGGGATTCTCCTTACTACATGATAGTTAAAATTTGATTAATGTCAGGGCATAATATTATTGATAATGTTTCAAGGGTACTTAGCTTTGATACCACTCAAGTTGTCATGCCTTGACCCGGTTTGGTCGGATTTCTGTGAACAACCCACCGCTCTCTTGGTTCAAGAGGGGTTTCCCCCTTCTTTAACTCAAGAGGAGCCAGGCATAATCTCAACCTTGTTCCCTGGCATAACATATATCAAATAAAATGTAAGCTTAAGAAAGTTAAGCATACCTGACAAAAGGTAAGGCTTGATGTTTTCCCTAGTCATTTCTCTATTTCCTGAAAAGGGATAAAAAGGGTAGGTGAGTTTCTACAACTCAGTGAATGAGTGTTTTAAAAAAAAATGAAGTTTCAATAAAATAAATTTTAAATTGGAGTGTACTAGACCCCTTATTTTCTTTAAAATATCCCATTCACAAAATATCAATTTTCATAACCATTTCTCAACCGATGTGTTTATCAACCAACACACACCCTTCATCATGAAGAGAACACACATTCGTAGGGCAGCACGTCTACTACACCCACTTGTGGCAGCATAGCGACTTTACCGACCACCTAGATAGAAGCACGTCCTCTTCTACCTTGAGAATGAGTGGATATACGCGACTTCCGACCCTCAATCTTATAAATAAAACTCTGTGTTTTTATGAGTTCATAAATCGCATCCTAACCCCGTCCCAGTCTCATGCTCATGAAGCTACATCAAGCTTCCCTAGACTACTAGCACGACTAACTACCCTTATCTCCACCATGTCATCTAGTAGCCCTAGGACATATCACTACCCCTCTTGAGCATCATGAAGATCCCCTAACTCAATGCATGCACAAAACAATAGTTTTCCACATAATGATGTGAATCCGACAAAAGAGTCTACAAATTCACAAGCCCAATCAAACGAGCATGCAATGAAGCTGAACACTTTGTCACCAAATGGGATAAATGATTATTTGAGACTTCAAGAGGGCCCAATCACAAAGTTAAGGGCTAAAAGATTCAAAGAAGCTTTATATGGGCTGATTAAAGAGATTGCTGCATATTCAAATAGAAGCCCAAATGAAGAGCCCAAGATGAGCCCAACAGAAGGTCCAGATTTAATTAATAAGGAGAGATTTATAAATATAATAAATCTCTTAGGATAATATTAGGTAGCTAGATTAGATAAGGTTAGCTTCTAACCATAATAGATATTTTCCTCATTATGTGGGTCATTCGGTTGTTTTCTGAGCCTATAAAAGGCATACTCCACAGCATTGGAGACACACACACTTTGGAATTTATATCTTTTGAGATTTTGTCTTCTTTCTATCTTGAAAGAGCTTTTGAACTTATCAGGTTTTTTTTACCTGTGGCGTTCAAGCAATCAAGACTTATCACCCGGGGTTTTCTAAGAGTTCTTCTTAGAGGATTTGGGTGTGGCGTCTACATATCCCATACCTTGTTTCTCACAAAAACAAGGTATATTCCACCTTTTCGCACTTGCGTCGTGAAAGTCTTGGGATCGTTGCCATATTTGGTGTAGGGTGTCGTCAGCATATTGGCGAGGTTCGCATCACATAATCCATTTTATTTGGTGCCACTGGTCCAACGGCCCCGACCCTCAACTCGACTTGCAACTGTTTGTCTCAATTGGTCCATTTTTCTATCATGTCCCACTACCGCCAGTCCATCGAGTATGTCATTCTTGTCTTGGTACCATGGCAAAACAATTCAATCATTTTAAGTTTTCATGGCTTAAACTCATGTTTGTTTACAAGCTCCTGCTCGTGCCAACTGACCTTTGGCCCAATGTACGAGATTTTCAAAGTCAAGCATATTAGCTTCCAAGTTCCAAAATCGAGGCCTTCGACCTATTTGAGCTATTCGAGCTTCTGTCAAGAAGTTCTCCCAAAAATTTTAAGCAGTGGCACACAGTCAGGGGAGAGCACTTCTGACAAAAATAAACTTTTAGCCGTCTATCACACCAACCAGGTGTGAGGACATCTCCACTCATTAACGATGAATGGGTTTTCTACTTCTTTCTAGGAAGTTCATCATAATAATCGGGTATGTTCTACTTACAACCGGTAAATAGTTTTTTCGTGTAATTTCCATATCACTCCTCACAGGTGTGATGGTTAAAATACCACTTAGTAGTGGGTTTTCATTTTCGAGGTGCTTATCATCCCAACCAGTATGATATAAAAATCCCACTCACCCGTAAGTTGAGTGATTTCCTCTTAATTGGTTTTCGTTTCCTTGTGAGCTTTATCTTAGTTGGCGTTCCCGATACCTCATGTTCTTACATGTTATGAACATCCTTGTTCTTTATCTTTTGTTTTGATAGCCTTCATTCATTATGAAAGAATAAAAATATCCAACTTTTCAAATATTTGCAATTTGGTCCCTAAAGTTCTTTTTCTTTTACTTTAGGCCCCAAATGCCAATTTTTCCCTAAATTGAGCCTTGAAATATTTAAAATTCACCTTGTGACCTCAATTTATTTAATATTACATAAAAGTGTTCAAGTTTCACAAATTCCCAATTTGGTCCTCAATTTTCCAAATGTTACCATTTTGCCCCCCCCCCCCCTTTTTTTTTTTACAAAAATGGTAAGTTTTGCCCCCAAAAATTTCAAAAATCGCCCAATTGGTCCTCCAACATCTTTATCATGATGCCCAATTGACACTCAATTTTATGAAATTGTATTTTAGTCCCTCGAATTTTCAAAATCCCCAAAATTTCCCTCAATTTCAACCTTCTAACTCAGTCGAATTTGATTTAATTAAATTGACCAATCAAATAATTTTAATTGTTAAAATTGAAGTTAGATATGAGTTCCTACACCTTCATATGATTCAATTGTACTTTAAATCACACGATTTGATATTAGAATGAGCTCAAACAAAGCCTCGCTGAAAAACTGAATGTAAAGAGAGAAAGCTTCGAATGCTTACCGTCAGGGGTGTGACGGTTCGAGCTTTTGATCTGGCTAGATAGCTCTCGCCTGAGGGTTCTCCTAGGATCAAGAATTGCATTAATTGATGCCGAATTGAAGTAGAATTTAGTCAGTGAAAATCTACCGATTCTCTCTTTAGCACCAATTGAAATTTATAGAGAGTAGCTCTTTTTGCATAAATTTGGCCGTAGGAGGTCTGATGAGGTGTTGGGAGAGCTTTGTTTGGCCTGAGTAGGGCTCGAATTGGTTAATTTTAGCTTGACAGAAATAGGGTAGCTTTGGTCCACGGAGCTGCTTCACTGTTCGATCACTCTGACTCTTCTCTAGCGACCCTCGGAGCAATTGGAGACTACCACTATGTAGCTAACTTCTCCTTGAGTCTAAGGAACCCGACGACACCTTTTTTGGCTAAAAAAAGACCCTATATTAGAGCTTTGGTTCGAGCTTCACTGAAAAACTAAGTAGCTGAGAGCGAGTGAGGTTTTCAGGTATAGAGAGGATGAATGGAGAGGGGCTCTTTATATAGGGAGCTTGGGGACTCATTGGCCGTACGTTTGGCACCTTAATGGCAATCATTGATGGCCCCAAACGTACTGAACGAAAATGTTTCCTCTTCATCAGCACTAGTTTGATTTTCTGGTGAGTGAATAGTGCTGTCATATGAAGGAAAAAGACAACACTGTTCCGAATTGGACCGAACCGTTTCGAACCAGGTTCAAAGATTAAACTAGCCGATTTAGGCCCGATTCGTCCAAGTTTTTTGAAATTAAAAATTTCTAATTTATCTAAATTCATTCTCTATCCAATGGTGGCCTTAATTCTCCAATTTGAATTTTCTAAGCCATCTAGAAAAATGAGTTTAGCATTCGGTTCAATAGTGGTTCAAACCGGTTCAATCCGGTTTGGATCTAGTTCATTTGAACCGGTTCGGATTTAGTTCACCTAAACTGGTTTGGTTTTCATCTCCCATTCATCCTAAAGTCATTTTTCATGCCTTTTGTGACTCTTTAGGTTACTCGGAATGCATAAATTTCCTGGTTTACCCTTCCTCTATTGGTTCCAGTTCCTAAACTGACTCATTTCATAAATCCGTTTAATCCGACTTGGATTTAGTTCACCTGAACCGGTTTAGTTTTCTCTTCCAAATTTTCTTAAGATCCTTTTTCCAAGGTTTTTGTAACCCTCTTTGGGTCACTCGGGAATTGTAATTTCCCAATCTTCCCGTTCTCTAATAATCGAGTTTGTGAACCGGTTCAGTTTTCTCACTTGGTTTGACCGGTTCTTTTCCTGGTTTCCTTAACTCCAAGAGGGAGGGGTTTATAGGTGTAGTAGAGAGAGAGGAGTTTTTAGGTGTGAGGAGGAGGAATGGAGTGGAGCTCTTTATATAGGTAGCTCGGGAACTCTATGGCCTTCCGATTGGCTCTAATTCTTGGCATGAAACACCCTGAATGGAGACTTTTGACCTTCATCGGCACTATTCATTTTTCTGGCAAGTGAACAATGCTGTCATCTGAAGGAAGAAGACGACACTATTCCAAACCAGATCGGACCGATCCAAACCGGGTTCAATGCTTAAACTAGTCGGTTCAAGCATGATTCGACCAAGTTTTTCAAAATTAAAAATGTCTAAATTCATCTAAATTCATTCTCTATCTGATGGTGGCTTCAATTCCCCAATTTGAATATTTTATGTCACCTAGAAAAATGAATTTAGCAACTGGTTTAATGATGGTTCAAACCTGTCCAAATCGGTTCAATCCGGTTTAGATCCAGTTCACCTGAACCGATCTTTTTTTCTATTCCAATTCATCCCAATGTCCTTTTCCATGGTTTTTATGACTCTTTGGGTCACTTGGGATTTGTAATTTTCCTAAGTTGCCTTTTCTCTAAAGGTTGGGGTTCGTGAACTAGTTCGATTTTCTCCCTTGGGTTGACTGATTCTTTCCCGAGTTATCTCATTTTTAATGTGTGGGGTTTACAACACTCCCCTCCTTTTAGGAGTTTTATCCCCAAAACTTATTCTACATCCGTTGTATAGGACATAACTTCCCTCGATATCAACTTGGAGTTTGTTTGACAAGCTAACGCTTCAATTGTTTTCATTTAGCCCCTTTATAACATGTACTTAAGGAATTTCTTTTCCTTGGCATTACTTACCCATTTCATGGAGTTTATCCTAGCTAAGCACGTCTTACTTGTGAGTTCAAGGGTATATCATTAGGTTCGCATCTTCCTTTGCTTAGGGTAAGATTTTTCCCTTTAAGGTTCTTACTCAAGATTTCAGGATTGGGAGTTCCAAGATACCCAATCATTCCTGTATCTAGTCATTCTTTTTATCGTTGAAACCCTTAGCTCGGTGTCCTTTCGAGCGCTATGTACTGGCTTTCACAAGTTTTAGTGTTATCATTTTTTTTATTATATTTTGACCCTTTCCTCATCTGTTGTTTATTACAACTTCGGTCCAAATTCGGTGTTTACCTTATCATGCTTAACTAATTGACTCTTATAGTTGAGTCATATCTTTCCCTAGGGCTATTGGGCTTGCATGGCCTTTACAACACGACCTGCTCTAGAATCTATCTTTGACCATTAAATTTTTTTTGGAACACTTCCTTAATGGTTGTTCTCAACATTCCAACCTTTCGGGGGTCGTATAACTTTTTCTGTTAGTATATTCTCAACTACCTTTACTATTATTCACTCATCCATCTTGCCTTTGATGTCATGTCTTACATAACCGTTTCGGTTTCCCTTACTTGCTCGTCCTTCCCAAAATTCTTTATTGGGTGTTTCCGGTTCCAATTATTGGGTTTTCCCCCATGACTTACCGACACACAAAGATTCTTCCCTTCTTATGTCCTTCCTGATTTTCAGTGGCGTTATTTCCTCAAGGACTTTCCTTTTTCTTAATCCATTCTTACTTGCTTGTGATCATTTTCATGATTCTTTGTTTTGAGTTATTCTCTTTCGGTCTATGTGTTGATTACTTTGTTTGGGGAAGTTCCCTTCTTACGGATTTTGTTCTCTACTATGTCCCTCAAGGTAGAGGCTTCCACCTTAGGAGCTACGTGCTACACCTTCTTACCATTCCTTGAAAGTTTCTTTCTTCACACTCCTTTCTATATTGGGTATTTGTCCGTCTTTAATCCTCCATTGTCTTAAAATTCCCATTTCTTCCCTTATTCTTTATTTGAGGGACTTCCGGTTATTGGTTTTATTTAGTGTACTCTACCTTATGCTCAGCCGTCCTCTCTTTAGGCTACATCAAGTGAGCATAGACAACCACTAGTCCTGATATCAGTGGTCATTCACTTTAATCACTTTTTAATTGGAGGGCTTACTTTTCCAAGGGTTCTTAGATATGCCTTCCTTTGTTCCTTTTTATGGGTAGTCCACCCCTTTCTTACTCGTATGGCATCTTTTGATTCTATTTTTCCTACTTACCCGTTACATGGATTTAACTTACTCCTTGGGTCCTCCTGAGTACTTTTCATTTGTACTTGATCTTTCCATCTCAACCAACATCTCCTTTCCACTTTTGTTGGTCCCATTAGCTCTTAATTGAAACATTTATGTCCTTCCAAGGTTGCCTTCCTTGGTAGTTTATACTCTTTTCTCCCCGGGTTCTCTTCTAGTTTTGCCACTGAGAACATTTAGCCTTAAATGGCATTCTCTAATGCCATCCTCTCCTGCCTACCTTTACAACCTTACTTGCACATCTTTTGTACCCTATCCTCATTCTCACTTGTACCCCAGTACCAGTTTATTTCCTTAGGGAGACTTTCCAATCCCCCTTATTTCAAGGTGTCTTAATCACCTTGCGAGAGGATTACTTAACCTTCTCATGACTTGAGTTTGGTCGTTCATCTGTTCTTGGCCTTTGATTTCCTTCATTATTCTTTTCCAATATTTGGCCTTTTCACTTCTCCCTTCTTTATCAAGGTTTAAATCCATGGTTCTCTCGAAGGCCAGTTTGTTAACTACCTCGTTCCTACTATTTTTCTTGTCCAACTGTCTGGGTAGCTGTATCTAGAATTCACTGATCCTTCATCCCATCCTATTATCCTTCATAGAGTGTAGTCTTTACTACTTCCCAGCCCTTCTTAGGGCATTATTTATTCTCCTTGACCATCCCATTGTTACTACTTGCTTCTTTCTTTTAGATTCTCCTGGAATTGTTATTTGGCCCTTCTGCTCTTCCAAAGCAGGTCACACTGATCCATCCTAATACATCCTTCCTTCGAGAAGTTCCTAATTAAGGGTTGGTTCCTTGCACTCCACGTTATGTCCATCCGCTGGTCAATGATCCCTTTTACGGATACTTAGTCATATGCATCCTTCTAGAGTTCCCTTTCATACCGCATTTCTTCTCTTCTTTACTCTTATTGTGTCCTACCTTAGAGTTTCCAGAGGACGTTTTCCGTGTTTGCCCCTTTCTGAGGGGGTTCTAGGTGTATTTTCCATGTACCTTACCTCTATTCTTGTTGTATTCCTTTATGTTTGACATTCTTAAGAAAAAGTTTAAATTTCACTTTACCTCTCCATTTGTTGACCTTTTTGTGAACCACTTACTTAACCTGCTCCAAGGTTTTGGTCACCAGTCCTTCCCATCTTTGGTGACTTTTTAGGAGGTATTGCCCTAAATCTATGGGGTGTGAGACAGTCCTTCTTTACCTGTCCTATCCCCTTACGCCTATAACAGGTTATTTTGGTACTTTCCTTTATTAGGGTTGGACACTTCTTCACTTAGTGTCCCCATCATTCACTCTTGTAATAGGTTATTCCCTTGCGTGGAATGTTGTGGTTCCTCCTTTACTTCGAGCATTGTGGGGCCTTTCTAGGGGGTTGCTTGTGGTTTAGTGCTTCGCCATCCTTGAGTCTGAACAGCTTAAGAGTTTTCTTGTTTAGTCTTCTTTGCTAAAGGTTTACTCTAAGAGTCCTCCTAGATTTCTTAATTCACTGATTTAGTTTCCTTAACTAGAATGAGATTCTTCCTAGTTTCTATGGTAGTGCAGGTTTATTTGGTAACTTTTCTTGGGGCGATCTTCCTAGCAAGATCACATAATTTGAGAGACATGGTTTTTAGGAATTTTGAATACTTCATTAAAATGTTGGGGTTTTAGCCCTATTACAAAAAGTGGTAACAGAATAGATAGGGAGTTATGGGGTTCTTGATAAGCATCCTCCTTGGTAAGGTTATACGTCCTTGCTGGCGTTCCTGGCTTCAAGCTTGGCTCCATTCGTACATAGGACTTTGACCCTAACATATCATGGCACCATACTCCTTGGTGGTACTGGATACTTCCCCATTTGGTCCTTTAGGGCTTCTACTATGTCTCAGGCATTAGGGAGCTTCTAGGGTTGTCTTCCTACGAGGACATGGTGTTGGGTAGAGTGAGTCCTAGTTTTCTTGGTTCCTCTCTTGGGAGCCATCTGAAAATTTTAAAACTTTCTTAGTTACTATGTTATATAGTCTTGATAATGTATTTGAGAAAATAGGCTCTAATACCCCTGAAGTTATTACGCCCCAATCCGGTTTGGTCGGATCTATAAACCTCGCTCTTTTAAGTTAAGGAAAAATCAAGAAAGGAACCGACCATACTGAGTGAGAAAACCAAACTGGTTCACAAACCCATATTAAGGAATGGGAAAATTGGGGAAATTTTAACCCCAAAATGACCCAAAGAATTTCATAAACCTTGAAAAGGAACTTTAGGACAAATTGAGAGAGAAAAATCAGACCGGTTTGGGTGAACCAGACCCAAACCGGATTGAACTAGTTTAAGAACCAAGCCGGTTTATGAACTAGAACCAATAGAGAGAAGGGAAATCGGGAAATTTATGGACCCTAAGTGACCTAAGGAGTCATAAAAGCATGAAAAAGGACTTTAGGGTGAATTGGAGATGAAAACCAATTCGGTTTAGGTGAATCGGATCCAAACCGGATTTAACCAATTTGGACCAGTTTAAACCACTATTGAACAGGATGCTAAATTTATATTTATAGGTGCCTTAAAAAAATTCAAATTTGAGATTTGAGGCCACCAGTGGATAGAAAATGAATTTAGAAATTTTTAGATTTAAAAATTTTGGTCGAATTGGGGGTGAAGTGGCCGGTTTAAGCTTTGAAAGCGGCTCGGACCGGTTCGGTCTTGTTCGGAATAGTGTCATCTTTTTCCTTTAGATGTCAGCATTGTTCACACACTAGAACATCACGCAGCGCAGGTGAAGCTGAAAAGTCTCCGGCCTGGGAGATTCAAGCAATGAATAACCACCATTAAGGCACCTATCGAATGACCAAGAAGTCTCCAAGCTTCCTATATAAAGAGCACCTCCTCGTTCATCATCTCCACACTTGAAAATTCCATTCTCTCTCAGCTACTGCAATTTCTGATAAAGCTCGAACCAGAGCTCCGATATAGGGTATTTTTTGAGCCAAAGAAGGTGTGGTTGAGTTGTTTAGAACAAGGGAGAAGTTAGTTACACGCATGTAGTCTCCATTTTGCTCTGAGGGTCGCCGAAGAAGCGCCGACATGATCGAACAGTGAAGTAGCTCTGGCGGACCGATGCTACCCTATTTCGAACGAGCTGAAATTGGTGAATTCGAGCGCCTCTCAAGCTAAACCAAGCCCTCCTAATACCTCAACAGTCCTCCTATAGATGAATTAGAGCTGAAAGGTAAGCCAATTTGGCACCACTCTACAATTTTCTACCGGTGCTAGAGAGAACCGATAGAACTTTGATGATAAAATTCTCACTCAATTCAGCATCAATTGATTCAATTCATAATTCTAGGTGGAACCTCAGGACAAGATCTATCTGCCCAAATTGAAAGCTTGGACCACCACATCCCCGACGATAGCCTTTCGAAGCTTTCTATTTCTAAGTCCAGTTTTCCGATTAAGCTCCGTTTGAGCTTATTTCGGCACCAAATCGTGCGATTCAAAGTGCAATTGAATCATATGAAGGTGTAGAAACTCCAAATTAACTTCAATTTCAACAATCAAACTTATTTTATTTGTTAATTTGATGAAATCAAACTCGGCAGAGTTACAAGGTTGAAATTTGGGGAAAAATTGGGGGAAATTTGGGAATTTCAAAAATTAGAGGGACTAAAATGCAATTTCATAAAATTGAGGACCAATTGGGCATGATAAAGATGTTGGAGGATCAATTGGGCAATTTTGGAATTTTTGGGGAAAAACTTACCATTTTTGTAAAGTAGGGGGTTAAATGGTAATTTTGGAGAAGTTGGGGGACAAAATTGTAAATTTGGGAAATTAAACCCCTTTTTGTGAATTTAAATAAATTGAGGTACTAAGATGAATTTTAAAAGTTTTAGGACTCAATTTGAGGAAAAACTTGAATTAGGGACTTAAAGTTTTAGAAAAATTACTTTAGGAACCTAATTGCAAATTAAGGAAAAGTTTGGTTTTCTCATTCATTTGGTATGAATAAGGGTTATTAGGCCAAATAATAATGAACAAGAATGTTTATATTGTGTAGGATTACGAAGTACCTAGAAGGCCAACTAAGACAAGTTCGAGTAAGAAGAACAAGCCGACTAAGATGAAATTCACTATATTAATGGGTGAGTGAGATTTTTAATATAATACCCGATTAGGATGATGAGCACTTCGAAAATGAAAACTCACTCCTAAGTGGCATTTTAATCATCACACCCGAGAGGGGTGATGTAGAAACCATGCGGAAAAACTACTTATCATTTGTAAGTAGATCATACCCGGTTGGTATGATGAAACTTACTCAAAGGAAGTGAAAAACCCGTTAATCGGTTATGAACGGAGATGTCCTCATACTCAGTTAGTATGACAGACAGTTGAAAAGTATATTTTGTTAGAAATGTTCTCACCTGACAGTGTGCCACTGCTTAAAAATTTTGGGAAACCTTCTTAACAGGAGCTCAAATAGCTCTGTTAGGCTGGAGGCCTCGGTTTTAGAACTTAAGAGTTAATATGCCCAATTTTGAAAATCTCGAATAGTGGCACCTAGGCCAGTTGGCACGAGCAGGAGCTCATAAAGAAACATGATTTTAAGCCATTAAAGCTGAAGTAAATGAATTGTTTGGCCAAGGTACCCAAACGAGACCGACATACTCGATAGACTTGCAGTAGTGCAACATGATAAGTTGACGGACTAGAAAAAGACAAATAGTTGCAGGTCAAGTTGAGGGTCAGGGTCGTTGGACCAGTGGAACCAAAGATTAAATGGCTTTTGAGGAAATTTTTTTTTGTGCATGCACTTGAGGTTCAGGACCATTAAAATGCCCAAGAGGGGTAGTGATGTGTCCTAAGGGCTGCTGAATGACATGGTGGTGATAAGGGAAAATAGAAGCTATTGGGTTTGTGTTTCTTGTCATACCAGTTAGTCATGGAGTTCTATATTTGTACTCCATAGAGTTTAGTATTTTTACTCCACGGTGTTTCTATGTTTGGACTCCATGAAACTACTGTGTTTGGGATATCCTGAAGCTTCTGTGTTTGTGTTTCTTGCACACGAAACCGAGATATGGTCTCTGTCCTCATACGGACACATAGCTTTATTCATGCATGTTCCCTTCATGATGAAGGGTGTGTGTTGGTTGATAAGCACACCAATTATAGTTAAGGAGTGAGAAATGGCTATGAAACCGATATTTTGATGATGAATTATTTTAAAAGAAAATAAGGAGTTTGGCACACTCCAACTCAAATATTTTCCCTAAAAGTCAAACTTTAAATACCCATTTATGGAGTCGTTGAACTCATCCCCTCACTTATATCCCTTACCAGGTAAACAAGGGAAACCTACCCAAAGACCTCCTCTTAGTCACAACTGCAAGACATGTATGTAAGTTAAAATTTCTATGTAGTTTTGACTTATATATTCTAGGAAAGGTATAGGTTTAAAGGACGTTTGACTCCTCTCGGGTTAAAGAAGGGGAAAACCCTTAGTAAATTGGGAAGAGTGGCGAGTTGCTTACGGGGATCCGACCAAACCGGGTCGGGGCATGACAACTTGAGTAGTATTAGAGCCTATTTACTCGAATACATTATTAGCACTAGAGATCATAGTAACTAATTGGAATAATTTTAAAATTTACAGATGGCTCCCAAGAAGGGAACCAAGAGAACTAGAGACGTAGTCTTCGACACTACCCAACCAACCCTCCCTATGGAAACTCCCCGAGGAGCCCAAACAACCCCACTTGAAATAAGCTTACAGCAAAGACTGTACGAAGAGTTCACTCGAGTGTTTGGATGGCCTAACCTCACTCCTGATGTGGACACCAACCCTCGAGCTGAGCCTGAAGAAGTACAATCCCATCCCCCTCCAACTAACGTTCCTCCTCCAGTGGAAATTCCCAAATACCTCAAAACCCTCTAACAATTAGGATGTAAACCATTCCTAGGAGAAAATGATGCGAGGGCTGCTATGTACTGGCTAGCTAGCATCAAGAAACTCATGGGGATATTCAGGATTTCACCATAGGATATGGTGATCCTCGCAGAGTTTTTCCTGGAAGCTAGTACGAAGAGGTGGTGGGATAATGTCAAAAGCTTGCATGCCATGACCACCACATGGGAGCTATTTGAGGAAGGATATATGAAGGAATATCTAGCTTCACATCTAATCAATGAGAAGAAACAAGATTTCCTCCGACTACAACAAGGGCTTAACTCTATCTCAGAGTATGAAACCAAGTTTAATGAGTTAAGACTCTTTGCCCCTGATGTAGCCGAACCTACGAATGTTTGCCAACGATTTGTGTACAATCTTAATATGGGCATACGAGACTGAATGGGGGTACTAGGATGCCCCACGAATTTAGCTACTATTATCATCATGGCCCATGAATGTGAGAGTTTGGTATAGACGAGACACCATCAGGTAGAACAGACCGATAGGAAAGAGGAAGGAGGCTAAGACAGGCGAAGAAGACAAAAGGAGCTAGGTGGATAGAAATGGGTATCAAGAATGGGGTTCTCTAGGACAATGGAAGATTATCATACACAAAGGGAAACAAATACAATTTTGACAAGAAGAAGCCCCTATTGTTCCAAGTGCTAGAAAAACCATGAAGGACCATGCCAAATATGCTATGAATGTAGATAGCCTGGCCATTTTGCGAAGAACTACCCAGTCATTCAAGGCAATACACAACAAAGTATGCACCTACCACTTCAAGGAAATCTAAGGGCACTAAACAGTGGGCAAGACATCGCCGCTATATCGAGGGTTCCAACTAGAGTATACAACCTCAGCCAAGAAGAAACACGAGAAGACCATAGTACCGTAGTTAGTACTTACCAAAATTCCCCTGAATAAATATAGCTAAAAAAACTGTAATTCGTTATCATCATAATGAAATTTATATTTCATAAAAAGATTAAGTTGTGATACAAGTAAGAGAAAATACAAAGGACGTACCCACAAAATTTCAAGGAGGAAACGGGAAAGGATGACATCTAAATATGTCACTTTAAGGATAGATACACTCAAGGATGCATAGAACTCCGAAAGAAAAAGGGAAGAATACTACCAAGAAAGGAAACCCTAGGGAATCATACATATCCCAACTTAGAGGTAGTGGAACTAAATGACAAGTGATAAGGAGATGAGTTTTCAAAGGAAGTGCATGCCGAGGTGAAAGAATCAAGGGAGGCATACTAGGATGACCTAAGAAGTAAGTTGAACCCAAGGGACATGTAAGTAGGAATATAACATCAAAAGATGTCGTGACAAGTAAGAATGGATGGATTATCCATAATTAGAAAATAAAGGAAGGAACGTTCTAGAAACCTTGAAGGATTAAGCCCTCCAATTAAGAAGTAGTTAAGTGGAACAACCACTAACATTAAAGCTGATTATGGTCCACACTCCCTTGGTAGAGCCTAAGTAGAGGAAGAAGTGAACCTAGGATATCCCTTTAGACTTGTGGGTAAGACATGCCTAGTTATGATAAACTCCAGAAAGTGAGTAAATAACGAGAAGGAAAAGAAGGAGTGGTCGGGTTTTTTAGAACCGAGGAGAAGTCAGCTACACATGTGTAGTCTCCATTTGCTTCAAGGGTCACCGGAGAAGTATTGGCGTGATCGAACATTGAAGCAGCTCCGGCGGACCGAAGCTGCCCTATTTCGACTGAGTTGAAATTGGCCAATTCGAGCTCTTTCAAGGCCAAACCAATCCCTCCCAATATCTCCACAGCCCTCCAACAACTGAATTAGAGCTGAAAGGTAAGCCAATTTGGCTGCCCTCTATAATTTTCGATCGGTGCTAGAGAGAGAACTAATAGAACTTTGATGTTAAAATTCTCACTCAATTCATCATCAATTGATGCAATTCTTGATCCGAAAGAAACCTTAGGACAAGAGCTATCTGCCCAGATCGAAAACTTGGACTGTCGCATCCCTGACCTTAAGCTTTCGAAGCCTTCTCTCTCAAAGTCCAGTTTTTCGGCAAACCTCTGTTTGAGCTCATTCTGGCACCAAATCGTGCAATTCAAAGTGCAATTGAATTATATGAAGGTGTAGAAACTTCAATTTAACTTCAATTTCAATAATTGAACTCGTTTGATCATTCAATTTGATGAAATTAAATTCGACAAAGTTAGATGGTTGAAGTTGGGGCAAAAATTGGGGAAATTTGGGAATTTCGAATATTAGAGGCACTAAAGTGCAATTTCATAAAATTGAGGACCAATTGGGCATGATAAATATGTTGGAGGATCAATTGGGCAATTTTGGAATTTCTGGGGCAAAACTTCCCATTTTTGTAATGTAGGGGCAAAATGGTAATTTTGGAGAAGTTGGGAGACCAAATAATAAATTTGGGAAATTAAACCACTTTTTGTGAATTTAAATAAATTGATAAATAATTTTAAAAGTTTTGGGATTCAATTTGAGGAAAAATCAGCATTACGGACTTCAAGTTAAAAAAATAACTCTAGGGATCTAATTGTAAATAAAGGAAAAGTTTAGTTTTTTCATTCATTTGGGATGAATAAGGGCTATTAGGCCAAAGAATAATGAACCAGAATGTTTATATCATGTAGGAACACGAAGTACCGAGAAAGCCAGCTAAGACAAGTTCGAGTAAGGACAACAAGCCGACTAAGAGGAAATTCACTACTTTAACGGGTGAGTGAGATTTTTAATATCATACCCGATTGGGATGATAAGCACCTCAAAAATGAAAACCCACTCCTAAGTGATATTTTAATCATCACACCCGAGAGGGATGATGTGGAAATCATGCGGAAAAACTACTTAGCATTTGTAGGTAGATCATACCTAGTTGGTATGATGAAACTTCCTCAAAAGAAGTGGAAAAACCCGTTCATCGGTTGTGAGCGGAGATGTCCTCATACTCGGTTGTTATGATGGACAGTTGAAAAGTTTATTTTGTCGGAAATGTTCTCCCCTGACTGTGTGCCGCTGCTTAAACTTTTAGGAATACCTTCTTGACGGGAGCTCGAATAGCTCTGTTAGGTCAGAGGCCTCGGTTTTGGAACTTAGGGGTTAATATGCCTGATTTTGAAAATCTCATACAATGGGCCCTAGGCTAGTTGGCACGATTAGCAGCTCGTAAATAAACATGATTCTAAGCCATGAAAACTTAAGTGAATGAATTGTTTGGCCATAGTACCGAGACATGACCGACATACTCGATAGACTAGCAGCAATGCGACATGACAGGTCAATGGACCAGTTAAGACAAATAGTTGTAGGTCGAGTTGAGGGTCGGGGCCATTGGACCATTGGCACCAAAGATTAAATGGCTTTTTAGGAAAACTTTGTTTGTGCATGCACTTGAGGTTCGGGACCATTAAGACGCCCAAGAGGGGTAGTGATGCATCCTAAGTGTTGCTAGATGACATGGTGGCGATAAGGGAAAATAGAAGCTACTGGGTTTGTGTTTCTTTGTTTCTACTCCACAGAGTTTTGTGTTTGTACTCCATGGAGTTCTGTATTTGTACTCCACAGAGTTTGGACTCCATGAAACTACTGTGTTTGGGATATCCTGAAGCTTCTGTGTTTGAGTTTCTTACACACGAGAGCGAGATATGGTCTCTGTCCTCATATGGACATATAGCTTTATTCATGCATGTTCTCTTCATGATGAAGGGCATGTGTTGGTTGATAAGCACACTGGTTATGGTTGAGGAGTGAGTAATGGCTATGAAACTGATATTTTGAGGATGAATTATTTTAAAAGAAAATAAGTAGTCTGGCACACTCCAATTCAGATATTTTCCCTAAAAGTCAAACTTTATATACCCATTCATTGAGTCATTGAACTCATCCCCTCTCTTATATCCCTTTTCAGGAAACCAAGGGAAACCTACCCAAAGGCCTCCTATTAGTCACACCTGCAAGACAAGTATGTAAATTAAAATTTCTATGCAGTTTTGATTTATGTATTCCAAGAAAGGTACATGTTTAAAGGACGCTCTACTCCTCCCAGGTTTAAAGAAGGGGAAAACCCTTAGTAAACTTGGAAGAGTGGCGGGTTGCTCACGAGGATTCAACCAAACCAATTCGGGGCTTGGAAAACAGTGTCGTCATCTAAATGAAGAAGATGACACTGTTACAAACTGGACCGGACCAGTACAAACTAGGTTCAATGCTTAAACCAACCGATTTAGGCTTGATTCAACCTAGTTTTTCAAAATTAAAATTTTCTAAATTCATTCTCTATCCAATGGTGGCTTCAATTCCCCAATTTGAATATTTTAAGCCACCTAGAAAAATGAATTTAGCAATTAGTTCAATGATGGTTCAAACCGGTTCAATTTGGTTCAGATCTAGTTCACCTGAACCGGTCTTGTTTTCTCTTCCAATTTGTCCCAAAGTCGCTTTCATGCTTTTTATGACTCTTTAGGTCACTCAAGATTTGTCAATTACCCAATTTGTCCTTTCTCTAATGGTTGCGGTTCGTGAACCAGTTCGGTTTTCTCCGTTTGTTTGACTGGTTCTTTCCCCAGTTTTCATATCTTTAAGGGACGGGGTTTACAACTCTCCCCTCCTTTTAGAAGTTTTGTCCACTAAACTTATTCAGCATCCTTTGTATAGGAAATATCTTCTCTTGATGTCAACTTGGAGTTTGCTTGACATGTTAACACTTTGGTTGTTTTCACTTAGCCCCTTTATAACACACACTTGAGGAATTTATTTTCCTTTCCATTGCTTACTCATTCCATGGAGTTTATTCTAGCTAAGTTTGTCTTACCTGCGAGTTCAAGGGTATATCCTTAGGTTCACATCTTCCTTTACTTTGGGAAACATTCTTCCCCTTGCGGTTCTTACCCAAAATTTCAAGATTGGGAGTTCCGAGATGCCTAATAATTCTTGTGTCTAGTCATTTTCTTTATCGTTGAAACCCTTTGTTTAGTGTCCTTTCGAGCGCTACGTACTTTCTTTCATAGGTTTCAGTGTTATCACCTTTTTATCTAATTTTTACCCATCTTATTTCCTTCCTCATTTCCAGTGGCGTCCTTTCCTCAAGGACTTTTCTTTTTCTTAATTCATTCTTACTCACTCATGATTATTTCACGATTCTTCATTATGAGTTAATCCCTTTGAGTTTGTGTCGATTACTTTATTTGGGAAAATTCCATCATTGTCGAGACTTTCACCTTAGGAGCTACATGCTCAACCTTCTTACCAGTCCTTGAAGGTTTCTTTCTTCCTTTCTTCACACCCCATTCTATATTTGGGCATTTGCTCGCTTTGAATCCTTCTCTATCTAAAATTTTTGTTTCATCCCTTATTCCTTACTTGAGTCACTTCCGACTATCGGACTTATTCCTTGTACTCCACACTATGCCCATCCTTTTTCCCTTCTTAGAGTGTAGTCTCTACTGCTTCCCGATCCTTCTTAGGGTATCTTTTTTTTTTCTCCTTGACCATCCCATTATTACTAGTTGCTTCCTTCTGCTAGGTTCATCTGAAATCCCTATTTGGCTTCTTTGCTCTTCCAAAATATGTTACACTCGGCGGTCCCCATATACCCTCAACCACTTATGCTTCTTTATGAGGTTACTTGTTTTGGATTAAGCCTCTTATGATCCATCTGTCGGTTCCTTAGTTTTGGAATTTCCTTTTTAAGATCTCACTTCCTACCTTTATCCTTTTACCTGGGGACTCCCGTCCTGATTCAACCTCCCTAACGCTCTTTGGAGGTTTTTCCTTCTTTCCTTATTTTGGGTAGCCCACCCATTCTTACTTGTCATGGCGTCCTTTAGTGCTATCTTCCTACTTACTTGTTTATTGGGTTTAACTTACTCCTTGGGTCCTCCTAGTATGCTTCCCTTGGTTCTTTCACCTCATCATGAACTTCATTTCCTCATTCTTTGTTACTTGGTCCATTACTTCTTAGTTGGGACATGTATTGTCAAGCCCCGACCCAGTTTGGTCGGATCCCCATGATCAACCCGCCACTCTCCCGATTTATTAAAGGGTTTCCCCTTATTGTAAACCATAAAGAGTAAGGCGTCCTTTAACCTGCACCTTTTTCCTGGAATAGCATGATCAAAACTGCATGAAATTTAAAACTTTACATACCTGTCTTACAAGCATCTTAGTTGACGGTCTTTAAGGGGAGGCTTTCCGGGATTTCTTGAAAGGGATATAAGGGAGGGGGTGAGTACGACTACTCAGTGAATGAGTTTTTAAAAGCTTTTAACTTTTAAGAAAAACATTTATATGGAGTGTGCCAGACTCCTTTGTTTTAAAAAATTCCTTAATTTAAAAATTTGGGTTTTTCCATTATTTCTTAGTTACCATGGTGTGTCATCACCCAACACACATCCTTCATCATGAAGGTTACACACATTCGCAAGTCAGTATCACTATTGAACCCGCTAGTGGCTATAGAGCGAATTTTCCTGCCACCCAGATAGAAGTACGGCCACTTCTACCCTGGGAAAGGGTGCATCTACGTGACATCCGACCCACAATCCCGAAATCACTTCTTCGTGTTCATATGAGGACAGAGACCTCATCTTGTCCCCACCCCGGTCTCATGCGCTTGGTGCTACTCCAGATTTCGCACAAACACTTGGAATGACGAACTGCCCTTATAGCCACCAGGTTGTCCAGTGCCCTTAGGACGCATCACTACCCCTCATGGGCATCTTGATGATCCCATACTCACAGTGCATGCACAAATAATGTTTTCTTATATTGCCATGTAATCTGTGGTGCCACTAGTCCAACGGCCCCGACTCTCAACTCAACCCGCAGCTGTTTGTCTTGACTAGTCCATCGACCTGTCATGTTGCACTGCCACTAGTTGACTGAGCATGTCGGTCCATCGACCTGTCATGTTTGTTTACGAGCTCCTACTCGTGCCAACTGGCCTTGGGCCCACTGTATGAGATTTTCAAAATCGGGTATTTAGCCCCCAAGTTCCAAAACCGAGGCCCCTGGCCTATTAGAGCTATTCGAGCTCCCGTCGAGAAGGTCTCCAAAATAGTTTAAGCATTAGCACACAGTTAGGGGAGAACACCTCCAACAAAATAGGTTTTCACTGTCGATTATACCAACCGGTATAAGGACATCTCCGTTCATAACCGATGAATGGGTTTTCAACTTCCTTCGAGGAAGTCTCATCATGCCAATCATGTATGATCTACTTACAACCGTTAAGTAGTTTTTTTTTGCATAATTTTCACATCACTTTCTCTAAGTGGTGATGATTAAAATACCACTAAACAGTGGATTTTTATACCGAGGTACTTATCATCCCCTATCGGGTATGATATAAAATTTTCACTTTAAGTTGTGCTCATCATCCCAACCGGGTATGATGTTAGTAAACCCACTCACCCGTTAATGCCGTGAATTCTGCTAGTCTGGTTCTTTGTATTCACGCGAGCTTGTCCTTGCTGGCGTTCCCAGTATTTCGCGTTCCGGTGAAGGCACGACGGTTTGAGCTTTCGATCTAGGCAGATAGCTCTCGTCCTGAGGTTCATCCTTTCGGTCCTAATTCAGCCGTGGAAAGGCTGAGGAAGTGTTGGGAGGGCTTGAAATGGCCGATTTCAGCTTGGTCGAAATAGGGCAGCTTCGGTCCGCCGGAGTTGCTTCACTATTCCATCATGTCGGCGCTTCTCCAACGATTCTCGGATTGACTGGAGTTTGCTATCAGATAGCTATCTTCTCCCCAGTTCTAAAGAGCCCGACCTTTGTTCAAGTCGAAGCTGTGATTCGAGCTTTACCGGGAAATGGAGCAGTAGAGAAAGAGAAAGAAGTGTTAAGGTGTGAGGAGAATGAAATGGGGATGACCTCTTTATATAGTCGTAAAACCCGTGTATTAAATGAGCGAGATTTATTACTAGTATTAATATTGCCATAAATTATTGGTATTAATTCTAATAATTAAGTTTCGGTATTAATTCCAATAATTTAATTTCGGTATTAAATTATTTGTATTAATTCCAATAAATAAATATATATTAATTTATGGCTATTTGTGATAAGCCGTACCTTCGCATAAAAATTTTTAACCAAAATTTCGGGTTACAAAAAATCATACTTCCCAGGAGGTCACCCATCCTGACACTACTCTAAGGCAAAAACACTTAACTTTGAAGTTCTTATGGAATCTAATTCACCTAAACTCTTTGAATCACCCGAAAGTTGTAAATTTTCATATTGCTTATTCCCAAATGTAAACCAACTTGGTTTTTCTTATTCGGTTTGACTGGTTCTTTTCCTGGTTTTCCTTAACTCAAATGTGTGGGGTTTACATGTATGCCTCCCCAAGGTTTCCTTCGTTGGGAGAATCATTCCTCTTCTTTCCCAGAATTCCTTTATATTCGCCCTTGGGTGTATCTAACCTTAAATTTAATTTCCTAACATCCTCGGATGCCATCCTTCCTATTTCCCCTTTCTTTGGAGATTTGGTGGGTACGTCCTTAGGATTTTCTTTTACTTGTATCTCATCACAAGTTTAATTTTTTTGCAAGGAATGAAACTTTTATTTATTATAATGATGACGAATTATAGGATTTTCGCTCTATTTGTCTAGGGTAGCTATGGTACTAGAATCATTATGTGCTTCCTCCTGGGTGAGATTGTATACTCTGGTTGGTACCCTTGACGTAGTGGCTATGTCTTGTCCTCCGTCTAATGCCCTTGGGTTCCCTTGAGGTAATTGATGGTTACTTCATTGTGTATTACCTTGAAGGGCTAGATAACTCTTTGCAAAGTGTCCGAGCTATCCGCATTCGAAGCATGCTCGACACGACCCTTCTTGGCTTTTTCGGCACCTAGGGAATAGGGGTTTCTCCTTTGTAGGGTTGTACTTGTCTCCCTTTGGACATGATAACCATCATTTCTCCTAAAGGGCCCCATTCTTGTCCCCCATATCTGCCTACTGGGCCACTTTTGACCTTTTTGGCTGTTCTATCCCCCTTCTTCCTTCCAACCGGCTTGTTCTATCCAACGACATCTTGCATGTACCAGACACTCACATTCATGGGCCATGCTTATGATGGTAGCCAAATCTGTGGGGCATCCTTGTACTCCCATTAGATCTTGTATGTCCATGTTGAGACCACCCACGAACAATTGGTAGATATTTGTTGGTCTGGCTAAGTCTAGAGCAAAAAATCCTAGCTCATTAAATCTAGTCTCATACTTCGAGATGGTGTGGGATCCTTGTCAGAGTCAGGAGAATTCTTGTTTCTTCTCATTGATCAAACGCGAAGCTAAGTATTCCTCTAAATACCTCTCCTCGAATTGCTCCCAGGTGGGTGTGGTGGTGTGCATGCTCCTAATGTTGTCCCACCATCTTTTCGCACTAGCTTCTAGGAAGTATTTCGCTAGAATCACCATCTCCTTTGATGGAATCCTAATTATTCCCATATGTTTCTTAATGCTAGCCAGCCAGTCCATAGTGGCTTCAACATCATTCTCTCTTAGAAATGACTTACATCCTAATTGATGGAGGGTCTTGAGGTATTTGGGTATATCTATTATAGGAGGAATGTTGATAGAAATTGGATGGGATTGTACTTCCTCGGGCTTGGCTTGTGAGTTGGTGTTCACTTTTAGTGTGAGGTTGGGCCTTGCAAATGCTCGGGTGAAGTTTTCATATAGTCTATGATGTCTTGAGCTTAGTCCAAGTGGACCCATTGGGCCTTTCTAGGAGTTTCTACAGGGAGAGGTTGTTGGGCAGTGTCAGAAACTACGACTCTTGTTCTCTTGGTTCCACTCTAGGGATTCATCTTTAATTTTTAAGTTTTATTCCCCTTAGTTACTATGTTATATAGCCTTGATAATGCATTCGAGGAAACAGGCTCTGATACCACTCAAGTTTTCATGCCCGGACCTGGTTTGGTCGGATCCCCAAGAGCAACCCGCCACTCGCTTTGGTCCGTAGAGGATTTTAGCCTTTTTGAACTGCGAGGAGTAAGGCATCCTTCCTTCCTATCATTCCTGAAATAGCATTATACAAAACTTAATATCTTAAAACAAACATACCTGTCTTACAAGGAGGTCTTTAAGTTTTGGTTTCCCCTTAGTTACCAGAAAGGGGTAAAAGGGAGGGGGTGAGTTCTACAACTCAGTGAATGGGTGTTGGGAGTGAGTTTTCATAAACAAAACAGTTTTAATCATAGTATGCCAAACTCCTTATTTCCTTTAAGAATATTCTTTCCTTAAATTCTTGTTTTCAAAACCTTTACCCTCAGACCCAAAATACTTTCCCTGACTTCTACCAAGAGTTTGAGTGAACATCTCAGACGATCAACCCACAGACCCAAAATACTTAGTGTCCATTTGAGGACAGAGACCTCATCTAGACCTCACCCCAGTCTCATGCATATGAAGCTATGCCGAGCTTCCTTGACTGCTAGCATGACAAACTACCCTTATCTCCACCATGTCATCTAGTAGCCCTTAGGACGCATCACTACCCCTCTTGGGCATCTTAATGGTCCTGTACCTCAACTCCAAGTACAAACAATAGTTTTTCCACAAATCCATTTACCTTTGGTGCCACTAGTCTAATGGCCCCGACCCTCAACTCGACCTACAACTATTTTTCTAGACCAGTCCATCAACCTGGCCCTAATGCACTACTACCAGTCCATCGAGTATGTCGGTTCTTTCTTAGTAACATGGTGAAATCACATAATCAATTCATTAAGAATTTTCATGGCTTTAATATATCATGTTTGTTTACGAGCTCTTGCTCGTGCCAATTGGCTTTGGGCCCACTGTATGTGATTTTCCATAATCGGGCATTTAGCCCTACAAGTTCCAAAATTGAGGCCCCTGGCCTATCTGAGCTATTCTAGCTCTCGTCAAAAAGGTCTTGTCAAAATCGGGTATGATTTTCTCCACTTACAACTGGTAAGTAGTTTTTTGTATAGTTCTTACATCACTCCAACTTGGTGTGATGTTAAAATCCCACATATAAGTGGTTTTTCATTTCCGAATTGGTCATCATCCCAACCGGGTATGATGTAAATAAACCCACTCACCTGTTAACCGTGATGTTTTCGTCCTCGGTTGATTTTTTTCAAGTTGACACGAGCTTTCTAATCACACTTTTCCCTACACGAATTGGGCAGCCTTTTCACTTAAGGTTTGGCATAAAAGCCTAGACTCACAATTCACTTAGGTCCCAAATGCAAAACTTTGCTCAATTTGATTCCCAAAGATTCCAAAATTTCCTGAGTCCACATTACTAAAAATTGTATAAGGGGTCAAGTTTCCCAAATTTCCAATTTGGTCCCCAACTTTTTAAAAATTATTATTTTGCCCATACTTTCCAAAAATGACAATTTGACCCCAAATGTTCCAAATATTGAACAATTGGTCCTTCAATATATTTTCCATGGCCAATTGGCCCTCAAATTTGGGAAATTTCAATTTGGTCCCTCAATTTTACAAAATACCCAAAATTTCCCTCAATTTCCCCCTTTCAAGCTAGCCGAATTTGATTTCATCAAATTGACAATTCAATCGGGGTTAATTGCTCCAATTGAAGGCATGGATCAGTTCCTACACTTCCATAGGATTCAATTAAGCTTTTATCAGTGCCATTTTGGTCCGTATTGGGCTTAAATCTTCGCCGGAAAACTGAGCGTAGAGAGAGAAAGGTTCAAAAGCTTACTGTCGGAGGTGCGGTGGTCCGAGCTCTCTATCTAGGAAGGTATCTCTCATTCTGAGGTTGCTCCTAGGATCAAGAATCAATACAATTCATCCCGAATTGAGGAAGAATTTTGTTAGTAAAGTTTTATAGTTTCTCTCTCTAACTCCAACTAGCAACGACTAAGTAGGGCCGAATTGGCTTACCTTTCAGCTCAGTTGAGGTCGTATTAGGGCTATGGGGATGTTGGGAGAGCATGGTTTGGCTAGAGGAGGCCTGAATTTGGCCGAATTCAACTCGGCCAAAATAGTGCAGCTTCGGTTTGTTGGAGCTACTTCATTGTTTGATTTTGCCGGCGCTTCTCCGACGGTTCTTGGATCGAACGGAGGTTGCTATTAGATAGATGATATCCCCTGGAGTCTAAAGAACATGACATCGCCTTTTAAGGTTGAGAAAATTGTCCAAGTTGGAGCTTTGGTTCGAGCTTAACCAGAAAATGGAGCAGTTGAGAGAGAATGGAGTTTTTAGGTGTGAGGAGGATGAATGGAGAGGAGCTCTTTATATAGGGAGCTTGGAGACTCTTTGTGTCATGCCCCGACCCAGTTTGGTTGGATCCCCATGAACAACCTGCCGCTCTATCGGTTCAAGAGGTGTTTTCCCCCTTCTTTAACTCGAGAGGAGCCATGCATATTTTTGACCTTGTTCCCTGGAAATACATATATAAAATAAAATGCCAGTTTAAGAGAAATTAAGCATACTTGATAAAGGGTAAGACTCGGTGTTATTCCTAGTTATTTTCTTTTTCCTAAAAAAGTATAGAAAAAAGGGGTGAGTTTCTATAACTCAGTGAATGGGTATTTTAAAAATGGAGTTTTCAAAAAAACTATTTTCAAGTTGGAGTGTGTTGGACTCCTTAATTCCTTTAAATCTTCTCCACTTTAAAATCTCAGTTTTCAAAAAAAATACATCCTTCATCATGAAGGTCAATCACACAATCGTAGGCCAGTACGTCCACTGATCCCACTTGTGGCATTGGAGCGACTTTATCGGCCACCTAGATAGAAGTACGTCCACTTCTACCGTGAGAATGAGTGGATTTTCGCGACTTCTAACCCTGAATACCATAATAATTCTCCGTGTCGGTATGAAGACTGAGACCTCATCCTGACGCCACCCCCGTCTAGTGCGTTTGAAGCTACGTCGAGCTTCACAAGGCCTCCTAGTACGACTAACTGCCCTTATATCCACCAGGTCATCCAAGGTCCTAAGACACATCACTACTACTCTTGGGCATCTTGAAGGTCCCGTAAATACAGTGCATGAACAATTAGTATTTTCACATCAGGCCATATAATATATAATATGTGGTGCCATTGGTCCAACAGTCCCGACCCTCAACTCAACCTTCAACTCTTTGTCTTGACTAGTTCAGAGACCTGTCATGTCGCACTGTTGCTATTTGATTGAGTATGTCGGTCCTATCTTGGTACCATGGCCAAACAATTCAATTTCTCAAGTTTCATGCCATATAAATTCATGTTTGTTTATGAGCTCCTGCTCGTGCCAACTGGCCTAGGGCCCACTATTCGAGATTTTCAAATTTTGGGCATAATAGCCCCCAAGTTCCAAAATCGAGGCCTCCGGCCTAATAGAGCTATTCGAGTTCCCATCAAGAAGGTCTCCCAAATGGTTTAAGCAATGGCACACTGTCAGGGGAGAGCACTTCTAACAAAAATATATTTTCAATGGTCCATCATAACAACCGAGTATGAGAACATCTTCATTCATTACCGATGAATGAGTTTTCCACTTCCTACAAGAAAGTTTTCATCATACTAATCGGGTATGATCTACTTACAACCGATAAATAGTTTTTTGTGTCATTTTCACATCACTCCTGTAAGTTGTGATGTTTAAAATAGCACTTAGTAGTGAGTTTTCATTTATGAGATAGTTATCATCCCAACTGGGTATGATATAAAAATCCCACTCACCCTATCAGGTAGTTAAATTCCACTTAGTCGGTTTTTGTTCCTTGGAAACTTAACCTCAGCTGGCATTTTCGATGTCTCGTGTTCCTAGACGAAACGAACATCATTGTTCATTAACATCTGGCTTGATCTGCTGATTCAGTATAAATGACTAAATTCACAACTTTTCCAATATTTATAAATTGGTCCCTAATGTTATTTTTCCTTTTACTTTAGGCCCCAATTGCCAGTTTTTCCCCAAATTGAGTCCAGAAAGTTTTAAAATTTCTCTTAGGACCTCAATTTCATAAAAAGGGGTCCAAGTTTCCTAAATTCTCACTTTGGCCCCCAAACTTTCCAAAATTACCATTTTGCCCTTCCTTTACAAAAAAAGGTAAGTTTTGCCCCAAAAATTCTAAAATTGCTCAATTGGTCCTCTAACTTTCTTATCATGCTCAATTGACCGTCAATTTTATAAAATTTCATTTTGGTCCCTCGAATTTTCGAAAATCCCCAACTTTCCCCAATTTTCCCCCAATTTCAACTTTGTAACACAACGGATTTTTATTTCATCATATTGACCGATCATACACTTCTAATTGTTGAAATTGAAGTTAAAATTGGATTTCTACAACTTTACTTTGAATCGTAAGTTTTGAGGCCGGAACAAGCTCAAACGAAATTTCACTGAAAAATGGAATGTAGAGAGAGAAAGCTTCAATTGCACACTGGCGAGGCTGCGGCGGTCTGAGCTTCCAATCGTGGTAGATAGTTCTCCTCTTGAGGTTTCTCCTAGGATAAAAATTGCATCAATTGATGCTAAATTGGATTAGAATTCTGTCATCAAAATTCTACCGGCTCTCTCTAGCATTGGTCGGAAATTGTAGAGGAGAGGTGAATTGGCTTACCTTTTAGTCCTAATTCAGCCGTGGAAGGGCTGAGGAAGTGTTGGGAGAGCTTGGTTTGGTCTGAGGAGGATCAAATTGACCAATTTTAGCTTGGCTGAAATAGGGCAGCTTCGGTCTGTCAGAGTTGCTTCACTGTTCGATCACGTCGGTGCTTCTCCAATGACCCTCTCAGTGAATGGATGTTACCACCGTGTAGCTAACTTCTCCGATTCTAAGGAACCCGATCACACCTTCTTTGGCTTAGAAATGACCCTATATTGGAGCTCTGGTTCGAGTTTCGTCGAAAAACGAAGCAGCTGGGAGAGAGTGAGGTTTTCATGTATGGAGAGGATGAATGGAGACGGGCTCTTTATTTAGGGAGCTTGGGGACTTGTCGGTCATCCGTTTGGCATCTTTATGATAGACATTGATGGCCTAAAATGTACTGAATGGAAATGTTTCTTCTTCGTCAGCGCTGCTTCAATTTTTTAGCGAGTGAATATTGCTGTCATTTGAAGGAAGAAGATGACACTGTTCCGAACCGACTTCAAAGCTTAAATCAGCCAGTTCAGCCCCGATTTGACCAAAATTTTCATATCTAAAAATTTCTAAATTCATCTAAGTTCATTTTCCATCCAATGATGGCCTCAAATAAAAAATTTGAATTTTTTAAGCTACCTAAAAAAATAAATTTAGCATCTAATTCAATAGTGGTTCAAACTGGTTCAATCCAGTTCGGATTTGTTTCACGTGAACCTGTTTGGTTTTCCTCTTCAATTCATCCTATAGTCCTTTTCATGACTTTTATGACTCCTTAGGTCACTTAAGGTCCATAATTTTTCTGGTTTTCCCTCTCTCTATTGGTTTCGGTTCATAAACCGGCTCGGTTCTTAAATTGGTTCAATCTGGTTCGGGTCCGGTTCACCTGAACCAGTCTAGTTTTTCTCTCTCAATTTGTCCTAAAGTTCTTTTCCTTGGTTTATGAACCTTTTTTAGTCACATGGGAGTTTGAATTTCTCCAATTTTCATGTTCCCCAATAAACGGGTTTGTGAACCAGTTCGGTTTTCTCACTCAATTTGATCGGTTCTTTCCCGATTTTCCTTAACTCCAAGGAGCGGGGTTTACACTATGCCGGCTGTTTGGCATCTTGATGGTGCTCATTCAAGACCTGAAACACCTTGAACGGAGGTGATTCATCTTCACCGATGCTGTTCGTTCTTCCAGTGAATGAACAACATCATCATGTGAAGGAAGAAGACGACATTAATCCAAACCAGACCAGACCGGTCCGAACCGAGTTCAATGCTTAAACTAGTCGGTTCATGCCCGATTCGATTGATGTTGGGTTTTTCAAAATTAAAGCCACCATTGGATAGATAATGAATTTTGAAATTCTTAATTTTGAAAAATTTGGTCTAATTAGGCCTTAACCGGCCGGTTTAAGCAATGAACCCAGTTCGGACTAGTTTGGTCCGGTTCAGAGCAGTGTCGTTTTCTTCCTTCAGATGACATCACTATTCACTCGTCGAAAAAGTGAGCTATGCTAGCGAAGATGAAAAGTCTTCGTTCTAGGCATTTTTGGCCATGAATTATCACCATAAAGGCACCAATCGGACGGCCAAAGAGTTCCTAAGCTTCCTATATAAAGAGACCCTCCTTATTCATCCTCCTCACACCTGAAAACTCCCCTCTCTCCCTATTGCTCCATTTTTTGGTGAAGCTCAAACTAGTGCTTTGACAAAGGGGTTTTTCTAAGAAAAAGTAGGCGAGGTCAGGTTCCTTAGACTCAAGGAGAATTCAGCTACCTGAGGTGGTAACCATTCAATACATGGATAACCGGAGAAGCACCAGCGTAATCAAACAGTAAAGCAGCTCCTGTGGACCAAAGCTACCATATTTCTGTCGAGTTGAAACTAGCCAATTTGAGCCCTCATTAGACCAAACCAAGCTCTCCCAACACTCCCTTAGCCCTCATATGATCGAATTAGAGCTGAAAGGTAAGCCAAATTGGCTTCCCTCTATAATTTTCGATAAGTGTTAGAGAGAGAACTGATGAAAATTCACTAACTAAATTCTCCATCAATTCGACATGAATTGATGTGATTCTTGATCCTGAGAGGAACCTCTGGACGAGAGCTACCTGCCCCGATCGAAATCTCGGATTGCCGCACCCTCGACGGTAAGCTTTCGAAGCTTTCTCTCTGTAAGTTCTGTTTTTCGACAAAACTCCATTTGAGCACAATTCGAACCCAAATGACGCGATTCAAAGCTCCATTGAATCATGTGGAAGTGTAGGAACTGATACATACCTTCAATTTGATCAATAAACCTCGATTGATCTATTAATTTGATTAAATCAAATTCGACCTGTTTGAAATGGGGAAATTGGTGGAAAATTTTGTGAAAAATTGGGGATTTCATAAAATTGAAGGACCAAAGTGCAATTTATCAAAACTGAAGGCCAATTGGCCATGAATAGGATGTTGGAGGACCAATTGGTCGATTTTTGACATATATTGGGGTCAAATTGCCATTTTTTGTAAAGTAGGGGCAAAATGCTAATTTTAAAAAGTTAGGGACCAAATTGGAAATTTGGGAAACTTGAACCCCTTCTTGTGATTTTGAATAAATTGAGGTCCCAAAGGGAATTTTAGAAGTTTTGGGACTCAATTTGGGAAAAATTAGCATTAGGGACCTAAAATTAAAGAAAAAGAACTTTAGGGATCTAAATGCAAATAATTAAAAGTTAGGCATTTTGTTTAATCGTGAGGAACGAAGACTATTAGGCCGAATGATAACAAAGGCTATTGGACTGTGTGCCACTGCTTAACTTTTTGGGAGATCCTCTTGACGGGAGCTTGAATAGCTTAGATAAGTCGGAGGCCTCGGTTTTGGAACTTGGGGGCTAGTATGGCCGATTTTGAAAATATCGTACACTGGGCCCAAGGCCATTTATAACGAATAGGAGCTTGTAAACAAACATGAGTTTAAGCCATGAAAATTTTAAATGAATGAAATGTTTGGCCATTATACCAAGATATGACCAACATACTCGAGGGACTGGCGACAGTGCGATAAGATAGGTCAATGGAACAGTCGAGACAAACAGCTACTAGTTGAGTTGAGGGTCGGGGCCGTTAGACTAGTGGCACCAAATATTTGGCCTTTCCACCTCTCCCTTCTTTGTTGGAGCTTAAGTTATGACCTTCACGAGTATCAATTCATTAACTGCCTCATCCCAAGCATTCCTTTGGTTTAATTATCTTAGGGTAGTTGTTTCTCGAGTCTTCTTGTACTTAATATCCATACTACTGCCCTTTCTAGGGTACTTTTCATCTTAAGAACATCATTGGCCAAATTAACGACCAAACTCAAGCCAAGAGAGGAGTAGGAAAGCCTCTCACGTGATCAAGAGATCTTGAAATAAGGAGGATTTTAGCTCTCTCTAAAAGAAATAGACATGTACTAGGGTACAAGTGAGGATGAAGATAGAGTACAAAAGATGTACCCACAAGATTTCAAGAGTAAAGGTAAACAAGAGAAGACGACATCAAAGGATGTCATTTAAGGGTAGATATTCTCTAGAGCAAGTGAAAAAGGAATTTCAGGAGAAAGGGAAGGAGCCTACCAAGGAAGGAAACTTAGGAATAGTATATGTAACCCAACTTGGAGATAATGGAACCAAGTGAAGAGGGATAATGAGATGAACTTGCACATGAAGCAGATGTTGAAGTGGAAGAACCTAGGGAAAGCATATTAGGAGGACCCAAGGAGTAACTTAAACCCAAGGAATGGGTAAGTAAGAAGATAGTATCAAAAGATGTCATACAAATAAGAGAGGGGTGGACTGCCCAAAATAAGGAACAAGAGGAAAGAACATCTGAGAAACTTTAGAGAAGTAAGCCCTCCAAATAAGAAGTGGTCGAAGGGGGAAACAACCACTAATATCAAGATGGATCGTGGTCCACACTCGCATAAGGAGTGGACGGCTGGCATAGGGTGGAGTATGTGAAATAAGACTAATAATTGAAAGTTCCTCAGATAAGGAATAAGGGATGAAATGAAATTTTAAGATGAAAAAGGATTCAAAGTGAGTAAATGCCCCAATATAGAAGGAGATGTAAGGAAATGAAGGAAGAAACCTTCAAGGAATGGTAAGAAGGTTGATCATGTAGCTCCTAAGATGAAAGTCTACTTTGAGGGACATAGTAGAGAATGAAATTGTAAGAAGGGAACTCCCCAAACAAAACAATAGACACATAGACCGAAAGGGATAAAACGCAAATAATGAGTCATGAAATGATCATGAGTAAGTAAAAGTTGATTAAAGAAAAGGAAAGTCCTTAAATAAAGAATTCCAATGACTTAAGCATCGGGAAACCAAATAATTGGAACCGGAAAGACCCAATAAGGAAGTTGCGAAAGGACGAGTGGGTAAGGAAAATTGACATGGTTATGTAAGTCGATTGGGTAACAGTAAAGGTAGTCGAAGAATACTACCAAACAAAAGGAGGGATGAAGTTATACAATCCCTGAAAGGTTGGAAAGTTGAGAACGACCATCAAGGAAGTGTTCTAGAAATCTAATGGACACATATAAGTTCTAGAAAATTCCATGCTGTAAGGGGCGTGTAAGCCCAATAGTCCCGAGGAAAATATAACTCAAAGTAACGAAGAGTCAGTTAGTAAGCATGACAAGGTCAAACATAAAAGTTGGACCGAAGTTATAATAAACAACAGATGGGGTAAGGGTCGAAATAGGACAAAAAGATGATAACACCGAAACCCATGAAGAATAAGTATGTAGCACTTGAAAGCATACTAAGCTAAGGGTTTCGACGATAAAGAGAATAATTGGATACAGGAATGATTGGACATCTTGGAGCTCCCAATCCTGAAATACTAAGCAAGAACTTTCAACAGGAAGAGTCTTGCCCTAAGCAAAGGAAGACGTGAACTTAGGGATATATACTAGTTATGATAAACTCCATGGAAGGAGTAAACAATGTAAATGAAAGGAAATTCCTTAAGCGCGTGATTTAAAGTGGTCTAAGTGAAAGAACGACCGAAGTGTTAACATGTCCACGTTAACATTAAGGTAAGGTTATCCCAAAGTGAAAAATGTTGATTTAGTTTTGGGGACAAAACTCCTAAAAGGAGGGGAGAGTTGTAAACCCCGCACCTTCGGGATAAGAAAACCGGGGAAAGAACTGGTCAAAACCAAGAGAAAGAACCAAACTGGTTCACGAACCCTAATCGATAGAGAAAGGGCAAATCGGGAAATTTACAAATCCCAAGTGACCAAAAGAGTCATAAAAGTCATGGAAAATGACTTTGGGTTGAATTGGAAGTGAAAACCAGACCGGTTTAGGTGAACCGGACCTGAACCGGATTGAATTAGTTTGAACCACTATTGAACCAATTGCTAAATTCATTTTTCTAGGAGGCTTAGAAAATTCAAATTGGAGAATTGAAGCCAACATTAGATAGAGAATGAATTTAGATGAATTTACAAATTTTTAATTTTGAAAAACTCAGTCGAATCAGGCCTAAACTAGTCAGTTTAAGCGTTGAACCCGGTTCAGATTGGTCCGGTCTAGTTTGGAATATTATCATCTTCTTCCTTTAGATGACAACATTGTTCACTCGCCATAAAATCGAGCAGCACCAGTGAAGATGAAAAGTCTCTAGCCAGGAAGTTTTAGGCAATTAATGACCGCCATTAAGAAGCCAATTAAACGACCAGGAAGTCCCCGAGCTTCCTATATAAAGATCCCCTCCTCATTCATCCTCCTCACACCTAAAAACTCCACTCTCTCCCCATTGATCCATTTTCCGATGAAGCTCGAACCAGAGCTCCAACTAGGGTATTTTTCTGAACCAAAGAAGTTATGATCAGATTCTTTAGATTTGGGAAGAAGTCAGCTACACGACTATAGTCTCCATTTACTCTGAGGATCGCCGGAGAAATGCCGGCATGATAGAACAGTGAAGCAGCTCCGACGAACTGAAGCTGCCCTATTTTGGTCGAGCTGAAATCAGCCAATTTGAGCTCTTCTCAAGCCAAACCAACCCCTCCCAACACTTTCACAGCACTCATACAATGAATTAGAGCAGAAAGGTAAGCTAATTTGGCTCTTCCCTGTAAATTCCGATCGGTGCTAGAGAGAACTGGCAGATCTTTACTGACCAAATTCTCCCTCAATTTAACATGAATTGAGATGATTCTTGATCCTAGGAGTAACCATTCGACAAGAGCTATCTGCCCGGATTGAAAGCTCGGACTGCCACGCCCTTGATGGTAAGCTTTCGAAGCTTTCTCTCTATACGTTCAATTTTCCAGTGAAGCACCATTTGAGCTCATTCTAATGTCAATTTATGCTATTCAAAGTATAATTGAATCGTATGGATGTATAGGAACTCAAATGCACCTTCAATTTGGACAATTAACTTCGATTGATCGGTCAATTTCATGAAATCAAATCCGTTCAGTTTGAAAGGCTGAAATTGGGGAAATTTTGGGGATTTCAAAAATTCGATGGACTAAAGTGTAATTTTCTAAAATTGAGGAACAATTGGGCATGGAAAAAGATGTTGGAGGACTAATTGGTCAATTTTTTAATTTTTGGGGTTAATTTGACCATTTTTGTAAAGTATGGGCAAACTGGTAATTTTAGAAAAGTTGGGGACCAAATTGGAAATTTGGGAAACTTGAACCCCTTTTTTATTTTGAATAAATTGAGGCCCCAAGGTGAATTTTAGAAG
This sequence comes from Trapa incisa, assembly GCA_030064435.1. Lineage (NCBI taxonomy): Eukaryota > Viridiplantae > Streptophyta > Magnoliopsida > Myrtales > Lythraceae > Trapa > Trapa incisa. The sequence goes on from CM057782.1 coordinate 17,258,161, forward strand.
TTTCAGTACTCAATTTGGGGGAAAAACAGCATTAGGGACCTAAAGTTAAGGAAAAAATAACTTAAGGTACCTAATTGTAATTAATTGAAATGTTTGAGTATTTTATCCATTCCTGATGAATGAATGCTATTAGGCCAAGTGATAATGAATAAGGAAGTTCATATCGTATATGAACACGAAGTACTAGGAACGCCAGCAAGGACAAGCTCGCGTGAAGATAAAGAACTTGTTAAAAGGAGATAAGTGCGTTATTGGTTGAGTGAAATTTTCATATCATATGTGGTTGGGATGAGAAGCACCTCGGAAATGAAAACCCACTAATAAATAGAATTTTTAAACATCACACCTCAATGGATTGATGTAGAAATTTCGTGGAAAAACTATTTAACAATTGTAAGTAGATCATACTCGATTGGTATGATAAACTTTCTGGAAGGAAGTAGAAAATCTGTTCATCGATTATGAGCAGAGATGTCCTAACACCCGATTGGTGTGATGGACAGCTAAAAGATTATTTTGTTAGAATTGCTATCTCCTGACTATGTGCCACTGCTTAAACTTTTTGGGAGACCTTCCTGACAGGAGCTCGAATATCTCATATAGGTCAGAGACCTCGATTTTGGAACTTAGGGGCTAATATGCCCGATTTTGAAGATCTCATACAATGGACCCAAGGCCAGTTGACTTGAGCCTGAGCTCGTAAACAAACATGAGTTTAAGCCATGAAAATTTTAAATGAATGATATGTTTGGCCATAGTACCAAGACATGACCAACATACTCGATGGACTTGCGGCAGTGCGACAAGATAGGTCGACGGACCAGTCGAGATAAACAACTGTAGGTCGAGTTGAGGGTCGAGGCTGTTGGACTAGTGGCACCAAAGATTAAATTGCTTATGAGGAAAACTATTGTTTTGTGCATGCGCTGAGGTATGGGACCTTCAAGATGCCCAAGAGAGGTAGTGATGCGTCCTAATGTCTACTAGACGGCATGGTGGAGATAAGAGCAGTTTGTCGTGCTAGCAGATAGGGAAGCCTGACGTAGCTTCATGCACATGAGACCGAGGTGGGGTCGGGATGAGTTCTTTGTCCTCATATAGACACAGAGTTTTCTTTACGGGATTGAGGGTCAGATGTCTCATACATCCACTCATTCTCATGGTAGAAGTGGATGGGCTTCTATCTAGATGGCCGGTAAAGTCGCTCCGATGCCACAAGTGGGTGTAGTGGACGTGCTACCCTACGAATGTGTGTTCCCTTCATGATGAAGGGCGTGTGTTGATTTATAAACATATCAGTTGTAAATGATGAGATATGGCTATGAAAACCAAGATTTTGAAGATGAAATGTTTTAAAGAAACTAAGGAGATTGGCACACTCCAATTCAAACAATTTTCTAAAAGTCAAATTTTAAAACACCCATTCACTAAGTCGTTGAACTCACTCCCTCCCTTAGACCCCTTTTAGGTAACCAAGGGAAAGCCTACCCAAAGACATCGTGTTAACCACACATATAAGACATATATGACTAGTTTAAATTTCTTGTAGTTTTGATTAATGTTATTGGAAAGGTACAGGTTTAAAGGACGCCTTACTACTCTCAGATGAAAAGAAGGGGAAAACCCTTAATAAACTGGGAGAGTGGCGGGTTGATCATGAGGATCTGACCAAACTGGATTGGGGTGTGACACCATGCCTGAAAGTCATGCCATAATTCTGATCGAGTAATATGAGAGCATGTGAGTCACATATACTCTACACCACTTTGACATCAATCATAACGTGATATTCACAAAATAGCACATGATGGTAATTCTTTGCCCATGCCATGCCTGAAAGACTTGCCATAGTTCTGATCGGGAAATATGAGAGTGTACCAGTCATGTGTACTCTACACAACCGACACCCTTCAAATTCGCCTCTCCTTTGGATGACTTAGCATGTCATGCCCCGACCCGATTTGGTTGGATCCCCTTGATCAACCCGCCACTCTCCCGGTTTGGTCTTTTAAGCTTGTACATTTCCTGTAATAACATAAATCAAAACTGCACAAAATTTTAAACTTATCAGATCTACCTTACAGGTGCATTAGCTGGTGGTCTTTGGGGGTAAGCTTTCTGGGGGTACCTGAAAGGGATATAAGGGAGGGGGTGAGTTCAACAACTTAGTGAATGGGTGTTCAAAGATTTACTTTTAGAAAAATAGTTTGAATTTGGAGTGTGCTAGACTCCTTATTTTTCTTTTAAAAATATTTCATTCTTAATTCTTGGTTTCCTTAACCATTTCTCATCATATTGGTGTGTTCATCAAACAACACATGCCTTTCATCATGAAGGAACACACAATCATAGGCCAGCCCGTCCACTGTACCCACTTGTGCCATCGGAGCAACTTTACCGGCCACCTAGATAGAAGCACGTCCACTTCTACCCTTGGAATGAGTGGATGTTCGTGACATCTTACCCTCAATCCCGTAACAACACTTCGTGTCCGTATGAGGACAGAGACCTCATTCCGTCCCCACCCCGGTCTCATGCGCTTGAAGCTACATCGAGCTTCGCAAGATTTCTGGTATGACTAGCTACCCTTATATCCATCAAGTCATCCAGAGCCTTAAGACGCATCACTACCCCTTTTGGACATCTTGAAGGTCCCGTAACACAGTGCATGCACAAATCAACAGTTTTCACATAAGCCATATAATATGTGGTGCCACTAGTTCAACGACAACAACCCTCAACTCAATCTGCAGTTGTTTGTCTTGACTAGTTCGAAGACATGTCATGTCGCACTGCCGCTAGTCCATTGAGTATGTCGGTCATGTCTCGGTACCATCGCCAAACAACTCATTTACTTAAGTTTTCATGGCTTAATGATCATGTTTATTTATGAGCTCCTGTTCGTGCCAATTGGCCAAGGGACCACTGTTCGAGATTTTCAAAATTGGGCATATTAGCCCCCATGTTCCAAAACGAGGCCTCCGACCTATATGAGCCATTCGAGCTCCCATCAAGAAAGTCTCCCAAAACTTTTAAATAGTGGCACACAGTCAGGGGATAGCACTTCCGACAAAATAAACCTTTCATTTGTCCATCATACCATATTGGTATGAAGACGTCTCCGCTTGTAATCGATAAGCGAGTTTTCCACTTCCTTCTAGGAAGTCTCATTATACCAACTGGGTATGATCTACTTACAACCGATAAATAGTTTTTTCATGTAATTTTTACATCACTCCTCTCAGGTGTGATGTTTAAAATACCACTTAGCAGTGGATTTTCATTTCCAAGGTGCTTATTATCCCAATCGGGTATGATATAAAAATTCCACTCACCCGATAGTGCAATGAATATCCTCTTAGCCGGCTTGTTGTCCATACTCAAACTTGTCTTTTTTGGTGTTCTCAGTACTTAGTGTTCATACCGTGTATGAACACTCTTGTTCATTATCCTTTGGCCTAATAGCCCCCATTAATCCAAAATGAATGAGAAAACCAAACTTTTCCTTTATTTGCAATTAGGTCCCTAAAGTTATTTTTCTTTAACTTTAAGTCTCCAACGCCGGTTTTTCCTCAAATTGAGTCCCAAAACTTTTAAAATACAACTTGTGACCTTAATTTATTCAAATTTACAAAAACAAAATGGGTTTAATCTGCCAAATTTAAAATTTGGTCCCCAACTTTTCCAAAATTACCATTTTGCCCCTACTTTACAAAAATGGTAAGTTTCGCTCCAAAAATTCCAAACTTTGCTCAATTGGTCCTCCAACATCTTTATCATGCCCAATTGGACCTCAATTTTATGAAATTGCACTTTAGTCCCTCGAATTTTCGAAATTCCCAAATTTCCCTAATTTCAACCTTCTAACTCAAGCGAATTTGATTTCATCAAATTGACCGATCAAATGAGTTTAATTGTTGGAATTGAAGTTAGATTGGAGTTCTTACACCTTCATATGATTCAATTGCACTTTGAATCGCACGATTTGATGCTGGAATGAGCTCAAACAAAGCTTTGCCGAAAAACTAGACTTAGAGAGAGAAAGCTTACTGTCGAGGGCACGACGGTCCGAGCTTTCGATCTGGAAAGATGGCTCTTATGTTCCTCCTAGGATCAAGAATTGCATCAATTGATGCCGAATTGAATGAGAATTTAGTCATCGAAGTTCTATCAGTTCTCTCTCTAGCACCAATCAAAATTTATAGAGGGGAGCCAAATTGGCTTAACTTTTCACTCTAATTCAGTTGTAGGAGGGTTGTGAAGGTGTTGGAAGGGCTTGGTTTGGCTTGAGGAGGGCTCAAATTGGCCAATTTCAACTTGGCCAAAATAGGGCAGCTTCGGTCTACCAGAGTTGCTTCACTGTTCGATCACATCGGCGCTTCTCCAACGACCCTTGGAGCAAATGGAGACTACATGCATGTAGCTGACTTCTCCCCGAATCCAAAGAACCCGACCACACCTTCTTTGGCTCAAAAAAGACCCTATATTGGAGCTCTGGTTTGTGAATCTATTCGGTTTTCTCCCTCGGTTTGACAGATTTTTTTCCCTATTTTCCTTAACTCTAAAGAGCAGGGTTTACATAGCATCACAAGGTCATGAAATTATTCTACATGACTCCTTTTCATGCCTTTGTTCACGTACAATTAAATTATGCCAAACTTCTCATCATAGTGGTGTGCTCACTCTGTCACACGCCGACCAAGTTTTTTGATGGGACCTACAAAAAACCAGCCATACCTTCTGATACTATGATAATGGGTACCTTTACTATCGTAGTCTTGATAGGAGTAAGACTCATAATAGAGTTACATACCTTATGAGAATACTTTCAAAACATTTATGGAAAAACATAATGGAACATAATATTGTACTAAATAAAAATTTGTAAAAGAATGGGTAAATGACATACTAGACTAGTATTCAATTTCTATGTTTCTCTTCATCATTTTTACTGGCTGAGAGGGTTTTTAAGGGAGAGTGGTGAGTTTCATAACTCAGTGATTAGGGCTAGCTAGCATCAGACGTCATGTTTAGATTCAACACATACTCTAAATCGGTTTATATGAAAATATGAAATATTTTGGAAATATTATTTCAAGGGAGTTAAACTTAGAATGCAATTCTTTTATTAAGGAAACATCTTGGGTTTAATCAAGCATTTGTAGTACCCATTCTTTCGTCAAGCTAACATCTTGGGTTTAATCTAGCATTTATAATATCCATTCTTTGGTTAAGGTTTCATATTGGGTTTAATCAATCATTCATAATATCCATTCAATCATGAAGGATCAAATAGCCATAGAAACAAATTCCCTTCTCTTCCACTTGTGGTATGGAGCGACTTTGCCAACCACTCTACTACGAGGACATATCCTTGACCATATGCCTAAACATACTAAGTTTTCAATGCCTGATTATTTGTATTAGTACCATTTCTCAACTCCTAGACTTATCGAATGAATTTGTCCACTATTGAGGGACATGACCTTTCTCTTTCACGAGGTTTGATGCGCACAAGACTCCTGGAACCCTTGACATACTTGACTAATGTTATCTCCCCTTATTCCACCTTAGTGTCTAGTAGTCCTCATGATAATCACTACCCCATACCAGGTGTCTCATTATCTTGTTCATAATCAAACACAAGTAAGGTGTTTTGCATATTAATTCATAATCTTTATGCTATCAGCCCTACGAGATGAAACACGTGCCTAGCTCGATAGTAGGTTTTTGGGCATGACCCATTACTCAAAACTTCTTGTATAAGTTTTATTCTCGATATTGGGCTCGCTACTCCATTACAAGCATTATTTATGGGACAAGACCCATTCTAGTTTTTAAAACATGGTATTGGGCTCACTATCATAAGTTTACAAAACATGGCCTTGGGCCCACTTTTTTTTAATGTTGACATTAGACCCATTTCTCAATAAAATGGATCTTGCCCCCTTCCATCAACCATGAGACCGGCCCATTTCCTAAATCGAGAAATGGATCTAGACCCTAACTTTAAAAAGAGTTTTCAAGAATATCTATTTTCAAAAGAAAGGTGCATGTTATCATCAAGAGTATCTATCATTCTAAAAAGGGTTTTCAAAGAGGGTTCATGCTATCATCAAGAGTATTTTCCAAAAGGTTTACAAATAGAGCTCATGCTATCATTGGTAATATATTCCAAAAGGGTTTTCAAGTAGAGCTCATGCTATCATTGAGAATATATTCAAAAAAGGGTTTTCAAGCAACACTCTATCATTGGGAATATATTCTAAAAGGGTTTTCAAGTAGGGTTCATACTATTACAAGTTGCAAGTAATAATGTATCATCACCCCAATTAGACTCGATTCTAGAAATACCACTTATCCATGTTCCATGATGTGTTTTGTCATGCTCCGACCCGGTTTGGTCGGATCCCCGTAATCAATCCACCACTCCCTCAGTTTAAGAGGGGTTTCCCCCGTTCAAATTAAGAGGAGTCATGCGTAATTTAAAACTTGTTCCCTATAATAACATAAATCAATAAAAATGAAAGCTTTAAAATAACTTTTAAGCATACATGACAATAAGTAGGTTTGGGTGTTTTCCTTGGTCATTGTCTCTACTCCTAAAAAGGGATAAAAAAGAGGGGTGAGTTTTTACAACTTAGTGAATGGGTGTTAGGAATGAGTTTTAATAAAAATAGTTTTTAATTAGAGTGTGCTAGACTCATTTCTTTTAAGAACATTCCTTTCTTAAATTCCAATTTTCAAAATTCTTTTCCTCATTATTGACATTAGGTATATTTAACAGTCAACACACGCCCTTCATCAGGAAGGGATCACACATTCGCAGGGTAGCCCATCCACTACACACACTTGTGGCGTCGAATCGACTTTACTAGCCTCCTAGATAAAAGCTCATCCACTTCTACCCTAGTTTTCAGTGGATGTTCGTGACATCCGACCCTCAAACCCGAAATCAACTACATGTCTGTATGAGGACAGAGACCTCATCCCGACCCTACCCTTGTCTCATGTGCATGAAGCTACGTTGAGCTTCCCTGACTATTGGCATGAAAAAACTACCCTTAACCTCACCATGTCGTCCAGTAGCCCTTAGGACGTATCACTACCCCTCTTGAGCATCTTAATGGTACTGAACCTCAAGTGCATGCACAAACAATAATTTTCCACAAATACATTTATCTTTGGTGCCACTAGTCCAATGGCACTGACCCTCAACTTGACCTACAATTGTTTGTATAGGTCGGTCCGTTGACATGGCCCTGACGCACTACCGCTAGTCCATCAAGTATGTCGGTCCTATCTTGGTACCATAGCAAAATCACATAATCCATTCATTAAGAATATTCATGGCTTAACATATCGTGTTTGTTTACGAGCTCCTACTCGTGCTAATTGGCCTTGGGCCCACTGCACGTGATTTTCCAAAGTAGGGCATTTAGCTCCACAAGTTCCAAAATCGAAGCATCTAGCCTATCTGAGCTATTCTAGCTCTCCTCAAGAAGGTCAACCAAAACTTTTAAGTATTGGCACATAGTCAAGGGAGAACACTTTTGACAAAATAATATTTTCATTCATCACACCAACCGGGTGTGATGACATCTTCGCTTACAACCGGTAAGCAGGTTTTCTCCTTCCTTCGAGACAGTCCATCATACCAACCGGCTATGATCTCTCTACTTGCAACCAGTATGTAGTTTTTTCGCTTAGTTCTCACATCACTCCAACTGGGAGTGATGTTAAAATCCCACATATAAGGGGTTTTTCATTTCTGATGTGCTCATCATCCCAATCGAGTATGATGAAAATAAACCCACTCACCCAATAATCACAGTTTATTAATTCTTAGTTGGTTTTCATCTCCACACTAGCTTATCTTTGTTGGCGTTCCGGTCCTTCATGTTCCTACACGAAGTGGACATTCTTATCTATTAATATTTGGTGTAACAACCTTTGTTTCTCATGAATAAACGTCCAAACTCAAAATTTTCATTTACTTAGGTCCCTAAAGTTCTTTTTCCTTTACTTTAGGTCGCTAGTGCTTACTTTTCCCCAAATTGAGACCTGAAACTTCCAAAAATTCACTTTGGGTCCTCAATTTACTGAAAATTGTTTAAGGGGTTCAAATTTTACAAATTTCTAATTTGGTTCCCAACATTTAAAAAATAACCATTTTGCCCTTACTTTACAAAAATGGCAATTTGACCCCAATTATCTTAAAAAATCGACTAATTGATCCTCCAACATCCTTTTCATGGCCAATTGGCCCTCAATTTTGTGAAATTACAATCTGGTACCTCAATTTTATGAAATTCCCAAATTTTCCCAAAATTTTTCCCCTTTCAAACTGGCCAAATTTGATTTCATTAAACTAACCATTCAATTAGACTTAATTGATGAAATTGGAGGTATAATTTAGTTCCTACACATTCACGCGATTCAATTGAGCTTTAAATCACATGAATTGAGGCCGAAACGAGCACAAACGGAGCTTAGCCAAAAAACTATGCGTAGAGAGAGAAAGCTTTAAAACCTTACCGTCGGAGGTACGGCGGTCCGAGCTTTCTATCTAGGCAGGTAGCTCACATACTAAGATCCTTCCTATGGTCAAGAATCGCAACAATTCATATCGAATTGAGGGAGAATTTGGTCAGTAAAATTTTCAAAGCTTTTGTCTTTAACACTAATCAGAAATGATAGAAGGGGCTGAATTGGCTTACCTTTTAGCTATAATTTGGTCGTGTGAGGGCTGTTGGAGTGTTAGGAGAGCTTGGTTTGGCCTAAGGGGGGCTAAATTCGACCAATTTCAGCTTGACCAAAAAAGGGCATCTTCGGTCCGTTGAAGCTGCTTCAATGTTTAATTACACTAGCGCTTCTCCAGTGGTCCTCAGATCGAATGGAGACTACCGTCAGGTAGCTGACTTCTCTCGTAATCTAAGGAACCTGACCTCACATTCTAATGCTTTGAAAACCCCTATGCCAGAGCTCTAGTTCAAGCTTCATCTGAAAACTGAGTAGTTGAGAGAGAATGGAGTTTTCAAGTGTGAGGAGGATGAATGGAGAGTAGATCTTTATATAGGGAGCTCGGGGACTCTCTGGCCGACCGTTTGGCACCTTAATGGTGCTTATTCATGACCTAAAATGCCCTAAATGGAAACGTTTCATCTTCACTAGAATTGTCTGCTCCTTCAGTGAATGGATTGTGTCCTCGTCTAGAGGAAGAAGGCGACACTATTCTGAATCGGACCGGACCGGTATGAACCTGGTTCAATGCTTAAACTGGCCGGTTCAAGCCCGATTCAATCGAGTTTTTCAAAATTAAAAATTTCTAAATTCATTCTCTATCTAATGGTGGCTTCAATTTCCTAATTTGAATATTTTAAACCACCTAGAAAAATGAATTTAGCAAACGACTCAATAATGGTTCAAACCGGTTCAATCCGGTTTAGATTTGGTTCACCTAAACTGGTCTGGTTTTCTCTTCCAATTCATCCCAAAGTCCTTTTCCATGGTTTGCCCTTTCTCTAATGATTGGGGTTCGTGAACCAATTCGGTTTTCTCCCTTGGGCTGACCAGTTCTTTCCTTGATTTTCTTACCTTTAAGGGACGAGGTTTACAACTCTCCCCTCCTTTGAGGTGTTTTGTCCCCAAAACTTATTTAGCATCCTTTGCATAGGAATTAACTTCCTTTGATGTCAACTTGGAGTTGGTTTGACATGCTAACACTATGTTTGTTTTCACTTAACCCACTTTAAAGCACGCGCTTAAGGAATTTCTTTTCCTTTATATTATTTACTCACTCCATGGAGTTCATCATAACTAGTATGTCTTGCCTGCGAGTCCAAAGGTATGTCCTTTGGTTCACATCTTCTTTTGCTTGGGGCAAGATTCTTCCTCTTGAAAGTTCTTGCTCAGTATTTTAGGATTGAGAGCTCCATAATGTCTAATCATTCATGTATCCAGTTATTCTTTTTATCATTGAAACCCTTAGCTTAGTGTCCTTTCAAGTGTTGCGTACTTGCTTCCACACGTGTCGGTGTTATCACCTTTTCATCCTCTATTGATCCTTCCCTCATTCATTTTTTATTACAACTTTGATTCAAATTTAATGTTTGACCTTGTCATGCTTAACTAACTGACTCTTCCTTACTAGAGTCTACATGTCCCTTACAGCATGACATACTCTAGAACCTATCTTTTACCATTTAAAATTTTAAAAACACTTCCATAATGGTTGTTCTCAACCTTCTTACCTTTTAGAGATAGTATAACTTCGTACCTCTTTTGTCTGGTAGTATTTCTTGACTATCTTTACTATTATCCAATCGTCTATCTTGCCTTTGACGTCATATCCTACATAACTGTATCGATTTTCCTTACCTACTAATTTTTTCCAATTCTTTATTGGGTCTCTCCAGTTTCAAATCTTTGGGTTTCCCGATAACTTACTGACACACTGAAATTCTTCCCTTCTTATGTCATTCCTCATTTTTAGTGGCATCCTTTCCTCAAGAACTTTCCTTTTTCTTAATCCACCTTACTCACTCATGATCATTTCACAGTTCTTTATTATGAGTTAATCCCTTTTGTTCTATGTGTCGATTACTTGGTTTGGGGAAGTTCCCTTCTTATGGTTTTGTTCTCAACTATGTCTTTCACAGTAGAAACTTCCACCTTCGGAGCTACATGCTCAACCCTCTTACCCTTCCTTGAAGGTTTCTTTCTTCTTTTCTTCACATCCTTCCTATATTAGAGCATTTGCCTGCTTTGATTCCTTATCTATAAGAATTTTCGTTTCATTTCTTATTCCTTACTTAAGACACTTCCGATTATCGATTTTATTCCTTGTACTCCACACTATGCCCAATCATCCTCTCTTTAGGCTCCATCAATTGAATGGAGACCATCACCAGTCTTGATGTCAGTGATCATTCACTTTAATCACTTCTTATTTGGAGGGCTCACCTTTCCAAGGGTTCTTAGATTTACTTTCCTATGTTTCCTTTTTATGGCCAATCCACTCATTTCTTACCCATGCGACATCTTTTGATGTTATCCTCCTACTTACCCATTACTTGGATTTAACTTACTCATTGTGTCCTACTTAGTACTTTTCCTTTGTACTTGATCTTCGCATCTCATCCAGCATATCTTTGATGAGCTTCTCCTTTCTACTTTTGTTGGTCCCATTACTTCTTGATTAGGAAACTTATGTTCTTCCAAGGTTTCCTTCCTTTATAGTTTATACTCTTCTAGTTTTTCCATTGAGGACATCTAGCCTTAAGTGGTATTCTTTGATATCATCATCTCCTGCTTGCCTTTACTCTTGAAAACTTACATGTACTTCTTTTATACCTCATTTTCATTCTCACTTGTTCCTAGTACTCATCTATTTCTTTTAGGTGGAATTCACGTCTTCTTCATTTCAAGATCTCTTGATCATTCTATAGGAGGCTTTGCTTAACCTTCTCATGGCTTTCTAGTCATTACTCCAATCTCAGCCATTGATCTTTTTAAGGCTTTCCTTCATCCTTACTTCCCAAATGTTTTTAGTCTTTCCACCTCTCCCTTCTTTAGTGAAGTTTTGACCTTCACAAGGGTCACTTCGTTAACTGACTCGATCCTATTATTCTCCTTATCAACTTATCTTGAGGTCGTTGTCTCTTGAGTCATGTTGTCCTTAATGTTCATCTTATTGCCCTTTTTAGGGTGTAGTCCTCACTACTTCTCGGTTCATCTTAGGCTGTTGTTTATTCTCCCTTATTATATTATTGTTATTAGTTATTTTCTTCAACTAGGTTCATCTGAAATCCCTATTTGACTTCTCTGCTTTTTGAGAGCATGTCACACCTGGCCATCCAGGTACGTCCTTAACCTCCTATATCTTTTAATGAGGTCCTTATTTCAGTTCTAGCTTTTGATGATTCATCTGTCGGTTACTTAGCTTGGAACATTCTCCTTCCATGGTCCCACTTCTTATCCTTATCCTGCTTTCTAGGGACTTTTATCTTGGGAGTTTCACATTCAACCTCTCTAACGCTTCTTGAAAGTTTTTCCTTTATTCTTTTCTTACATCTTTTTGACAATAGTATGGTTATTCACCCTTGATCCTTCCCTATCCTCCAATTCCTTTTTATTCCTTATCCTTCCTTCGAGAAGCTCTTGATTGTTGTTGAGCTCCTAATAATTTGTGTCCTACCTATCACTAACTCTTTCAAGGTACTTGTATTATTCCTCCGAGTTTTCTTCCTACCATACTTCTTTCCTCTTTCCCCTCTCCTTGTCTTATCCCAACGTGACTTAGCATCTTTCGCGCTTCCATTTCTTTCTTACTTTCCTCTAGTTAGTTTCCATTCCACTACCTTCCTTTGGGGCAGTCCAATCCATCTTGGTTCCCTTACTTTTTTCTATAGGGCTTTTACTTAACTCCTTATAGTACTTAGGCTTTTACTATTTCTGCACTCTTTAATGCTTACTTCCTTTGCATTGGACTTCACACTCTTCTTCTTCCTTTCCTTATTTAGGGTATGTCCTCCTTGGTGAACTCTAGGCAGACTCTTCTAGAATTTCAAGTCTTGTTGTCTTGTTTTTTCATTCTCCGAGTAGGGGAAAGCTATCTTTAAGGTTTGGGTTAACTGGAGATGTCCCGTAGTTTTCTTCTTAGGTGATCTTTTCTCTATCCACTACCCCAATCATTATTGACATACTTTCATTTTAGTTAGTTGTACTTGTCATTATCAAGGAGAATAAATTTTAAATAAAGGAAAATTGCATTTCCATTCATTCAGGAGATAGTTTCTTCCCATACTAGGCTTATTACAAAAATTTTCTAATTTCTAGTCCCTTGGGGTCATAGGCCGGGAGTTAGCCTCAGAATGGTTGTAGGATTCACGGTTTGATAGCTTTGAGGAACTGGTTGAAGTCCATCCATATTCCCTTTGGATTTCCCTTAGGGGACGAACTTCCTGTATGGCTTCCAGTCTGTACCGCCTTAACACCTTTACCTCACACTCATATGTCCACTTCATCCATTAAGAAGGATTGAAGCTAGACTGAGCAGGTGGGGGTACTTGATGGACTTCCATGAAGGTGGCGTAGGCATCCCAATAGTTGTCCCAAGCCTCTTTCTTAGTGGGATTCCTCTCTAGTTGTTGTGGGGCTGGAGAAGATGTTGGGCTCCTTGAGGGAGGGACAAGTTCTTCCTATCTTGGAGAAAGATAGGTAATGCCTTTTGGCTCTAACAGGGCTCCAACAAGTTTCCTATAATCCTCAACCATATCATGGGGCACTCTCTTCTCGCCCTTTAAGAATCATTGAACAGCTGCCTCACTAGGGGTAGGCATCTTTTTCATGGTCAAGTGTGGAGGATTGGATTTCACGGCAAACTTTCTAGGAACTCTATTTCCTACATGATAATTAAGTTTTCATTAGTGTTATGGCATAGTTATTGATAATGCTTCAAGGGAACTAAGCTTTGATACCACTCAAGTTGTCACGCCCCGACCCGGTTTCGTCGGATCCCCGTGATCAACCCGTCGCTCCCTTGGTTCAATAGGGGTTTTCCCCTTTCAAATTAAGAGGAGCCAAGCGTAATTTAAATCTTGCTCCATGGAATAACAAAAATCTATAAAAATGCAAGCTTAAAAATAATGTTTAAGCATACCGAACAATAAGTAGGTCTAGGTGTTTTCCTTTTCATGAGAGGGGTAAGTTTATACAACTTAGTGAATGGGTGTTGGGAATGAGTTTTCATAAAAAGAGTTTTTAATTGGGATGTGCCAAATTCCTTATTTTTTTTAAGAACATTCTTTCCTTAAATTATGGTTTTCAAAATTCTTTTCCTCATTATCCACATTAGGTGTGTTTAACAGTCAACACATGCCCTTCAACTAGAAGGAATCACATATTCGCAAGGTAGCCCATCCACTACACCCACTTGTGGCGTCGAAGCGACTTTACCGGCCACCTAGACAGAAATCCGTCCACTTCTACCTTGGGTTTAAGTGGATGTTTGCGACATCTGACCCTCAAACCCTAAATAAACTCTATGTCCATATGAGGATAGAAACCTCATCCCGACCCCACTCCGGTCTCATGCACATGAAGCTACGTCGAGCTTCACTGACTGTTGGCACGACAAACTGCCCTTATCCCCACCATGTCGTCCAATAGCCCTTAGGACGCATCACTACCCCTCTTGGGATTCTTGATGGTCCCAAACCTCAAGTGCATTCATAAACAATAATTCTCCACAAAACCATTTATCGTTGGTGCCACTAGTCCGACGGCCCCGACCCCTAACTCGACCTACAACTATTTGTCTAGGCCGGTACATCAACCTGATCCTAACGCACTACTGCCAGTCCATCGAGTATGATGTTCATATCTTAGTACCATGGTGAAATCACATAATCCATTCATTATGAATTTTCATGGCTTAACATATATCATGTTTGTCTACGAGCTCCTGCTCGTGCCAACTGGCCTTGGGCCCACTGCACGTGATTTTTCAAAGTCGAGCATTTAGCCCCACAAGTTACAAAACCAAGGCCTCTAGCCTATCTGAGCTGTTCTAGCTCCCGTCAAGGTCTTCCAAAAATTTTAAGCATTTGCACACAGTCAAGGGAGAACACTTATGACTAAATAATCTTTCCATTCATCACACCAACCAAGTGTGATGACATCTTTGCTTACATCTGGCAAGTGGGTTTTCTCCTTCCTTCTAAGAAGCCCATTATACCAACCCAATATGATCTCTCTACTTATAACTAGTAAGTAGTTTTTCCAATTAGTTCTCACATCACTCCAAACGGGCGTGATGTTAAAATCCCACATATAAGTGGTTTTTCATTTCCGAGGTGCTCATCATCCCAACCGGGTATGATGTAAATAAACCCACTCACCCAATAATCGCAGTGTATTCCTTCTTAGTCAATTCTCGCCTCCATGCTACCTTATCCTTGATGGCGTCCTGGCCATTCATGTTCCTACACGATTTGGACATTCTTATCTATTAATATTTGGCGTAACAGCCTTTGTTTCTCACGAATGAACATCTAAAATCAAAATTTTAAGTTAATTGCACTTAGGTCCATAAAGTTCTTTTTCCTTGAATTTAGGTCCCTAATGCTAACTTTTCCCAAAAATGAGTCCGGAAACTTCCAAAAATTCACTTTGGGTCCTCAATTTACTAAAAAATATTTAAGGGGTTCAAGTTTTCCAAATTTCCAATTTGGTCCCCAACATTTCAAAAATTATTATTTTGGCCCTACTTTACAAAAATGGCAATTTGACCCCAATTATTTTCAAAAACTGACCAATTGGTCCTCTAACATCCTTTTCAGGACCAATTGGCCCTCAATTTTGTGAAATTACAATTTGGTCCCTCGATTTTATGAAATCCCCAAATTTGCCCCCTTTCAAACTAGTCAAAATTGATTTCATCAAATTGACCATTCAATCGGGGTTAATTATTGAAATTGGAGGTATAATTGTGTTCTTACACATCCATACAATTCAAATGATCTTTAAATCGCATGAATTGAGGCTGAAATGATCTCAAACGTAGCTTTTCCGGAAAACTGTTCGTATAGAGAGAAAGCTATGGAAGCTTACCGTCTGAGGTGCGGCGGTCTGAACTTTCTATATGGGCATATAGCTCTTATCTTAAGATGCTTCCTAGGATCAAGAATCGCATATTAAATTGAGGGAGGATTTGGTTAGTGAAATTTTCACAATTTCTCTCTCTAACGACAATTGGAAATGATAGAGGTGGGTGAATTGGCTTACCTTTCAGCTATAATTTAATCATGTGAGGGCTATGGGAGTGTTGGGAGAGCTTGGTTTGGTGTGAGGAGGGCTGAATTCAGCCAATTTAAGCACGGCCAGAAAAGGGCAACTTTGATCCGTCAAAGCTACTTCACTATTTGATTACGTCGACGCTTCTCTAGCGATCCTCGAATCAAATAGAGATTGTCGTTAGGTAGCTGACTTCTCTCGAAATCTAAGGAACTCAACCTCACCTTCTAATGCTAAAAAAAACCCCTATTTTGGAGCTCTAGTTCGAGCTTCGTCAAAAAATAGAGTAGTTGAGAGAGAATAGAGTTTTTAGATGTGGAGAAGATAAATGGAGAGGAGCTCTTTATATAGGGAGCTCAGTTGGCACCTTAATTGCACTCATTCATGACCGTTAGGTAGCTGACTTCTCTAGTCGACCTTTTAGCACCTTAATTGCACTCATTCATGACCTGAAATGCCATGTTTTTCTGACACTGTCTGTTCATCTTCACCGACACTGTCTATTGTTCCGGCAAATGAAGAGTGTCGTCATCTTGAGGAAGAAGACAACACTATTCTGAATTGGACCGGATCGGTTCGAACCGTGTTCAATGCTTAAACCAACCGGTTCAGGCCTAATTCGACCGAGTTTTTAAAATTAAAAATTTATAAATTCATCTAAATTAATTCTCTATCTAAGGGTAGCTTCAATTTCTCAATTTGAATATTTTAAGCCACCTAGAAAAATAAATTTAGCAACACATTCAATGATGGTTCATACCGGTCCAAATCGGTTCAATCCGGTTCATCTGAACCGGTCCGGTTTTCTCTTCCAATTCATCCCAAAGTTCTTTTCCATGGTTTTTAGGACTCTTTGGGTCACTCGTGATTTTTAAATTTCCTAATTTTCCCTTTTAATAACGGTTGGGATTTTTGAACCGGTTCGATTATCTCCCTTGTGTTGATTGATTCTTTCCCCAGTTTTCTTACCTTTGAGGGACGGGGTTTACATGTTTGTCCCGTAGAGATTTCCTATTCTTCATGTCATTACTCGTACACATAAGTAGGTAGATAGATCCTGTAAACCCCATCCCTTAAAGATAAGAAAACTAGGGAAAGAACTGAACAACTCAAGAGAGAAAAATTGAATAGGTTCATGAACCATAACTAGTAGAGAAAGGGCAAAATGGGAAATTGACAAATCCCAAGTGACTCAAAGAGTCAAAAAAATCATGGAAAAGGACTTTGGTACAAATTGGAAGAGAAAACTAGACTGGTTCAAGTGAATCATATCTGAACCAGATTTAACCGATTTGAACCGATTTCTAAATTCATTTTTCTAGGTTGCTTAAAATATTCAAATTGGAGAATTGAAGCCACCATTAGATAGATAATGAATTTAGATAAATTTAGAAATTTTTAATTTTGAGAAAACCAGTCGAATCGGACCTGAAAACCGGTTCGGAACAATGTCGTCATCTTACTTCAAATGACAACACTGTTCATTTAATGCAGAAACTAAAAGTGCTGGCAAAGGAAAAATGTCTCTGTTCATGGCGTTTCAGGTCGAGGATAAGCTTGATCAAGATGTGAAACGGTCGGGCAAAGAGTCTCTAAGCTTCCTATATAAAGAGCTCCTCTTCATTCATCCTCCTAACACATAAAATCTTCATTTTCTCTCAACTGTTCCATTTTCCAGCGAAGCTCAAACCAAAGCTCCAACATAGGCATTTTCTAACCCTTAGAAGGCGAGATCAGGTTCTTTAGACTCCCGGAAAAGTTAGCTACCTGAAGCAACTTCTATTCGACCTGAGGACCACCGGAGAAGTGTTAGAGGAATCAAATAGTGAAGCATCTCCGAAGGACTGAATCTGTCATGTTTCGGTTGAGCTGAAATCTGCCAAATTCATCCCTCATTTGGCCAAACCAAGCCCTCCCGACACCCCAATGACCCTCATATGACCTCAACTAAGCTGAAAGTTAAGTTACTTCGGCCCTCCACAATCGTTGCAAGTCGGAGTTAGAGAGAGAAACTACGAAATTTCATTGACGAAATTCTCCCTCGATTCAGGGTCAATTGTAGGAATTCTTGATCCTATAAGGTACCTCTGGAAA
Source organism: Trapa incisa (assembly GCA_030064435.1). Lineage (NCBI taxonomy): Eukaryota > Viridiplantae > Streptophyta > Magnoliopsida > Myrtales > Lythraceae > Trapa > Trapa incisa. Next base: position 17,276,053 of record CM057782.1, read on the forward strand.
AGATCTACCTTCTCCGATAGATAGTTCGGGTTGCTGCACCTCCGACGGTACGCTTTCGAAGCTTTCTCTCTTTACGCGTAATTTTTTGGTGAAGCTCCGTTTGAGCTTGTCCAGGCTTCAATTCATTTGATTTAAAGCTCAATTGAATCGTATGGAAGTGTAGAAACTGATTTACACCTCCAATTGAAGCAATTAACCCTGATCGAATGTCAATTTGAAGAAATCGTATTCGGCGAGTATGAAATGGGGTAAATGGGGGAAATTTTGGGGAAATTGGAAGATTTCATAAAATTAAGGGACTATTTTGCAATTTCCCAAATTGAGGGCCATATGGCCATGAAAAAGATGTTGGAGGACCAATTGATCAATTTTTGAAACAATTGGGGACAAATTTCCATTTTTGGAAAGTAGAGGTAAAATGGTAATTTTTGAAAAGTTGGGGACCAAATCAGGAATTTGGAAAACTTGAGCCTCTTAAACAATTTTGAGTGAATTGAGGACCCAAAGAGAATTTTTGGAAGCTTGGGACTTAAGTTGAGGAAAAATTAGCACTAGGGACCTAAAATTAAAGAAAATGAACTTTAGGGACCTAAGTGTAATTAACTAATAATTTTGAGCCTAGTTGCTCATATGTGAGAAATGAAGGCTGTTATGCCAAACTTTAATAGATAAGGGTGTCCAAATCGTGTAGGAACACGAAAGACCGAAACGCCAACAAGGATAAGCTAGCATGGAGGTGAAAATGAACCTTAGGGACCCAACTACAATTAACTAATAATTTTGAGCGTACTCGGTCATATATGAGAAACGAAGGTTGTTATGCCAAACTTTAATAGATAACTGTGTCCAAATCATGTAGGAACACGAGAGACCAGAATGTAAGCAAGGATAAGATAGCATGGAGGTGAAAACCTACTAAAGAAGAATACGCCACGGTTATTGGCTGAATGGGCTTATGTACATCATACCCGGTTGGGATGATGAGCACTTTAAAAACAAAAAACCACTTGTAAGTGGTATTTTAACATCATACCCGGTTAGGGTGATGGGCAAACGAAGCTAAAACCTACTTACCAGTTGTAAGTAGAGGAAATCATACCTAGTTGGTATGATGGACTTCCTTGAAGGAAAGAGAAACTCGCATGTCGATTGTAAGCGAAGATGTCATCACACCCAGATGGTGTGATGAAGTGAAAATTATATTTTGTAAAAAGTGTTCTCCCCACACTGTGTGTCAATGCTTAAACTCTTTAGGAGACCTTCTTAACAGGAGCTAGAACAGCTCAAATAGGCCAGAGGCCTCGGTTTTTGAACTTGGGGGGATAAATGTCTGGTTTTGGAAAATCACGTGCAGTGGGCACGAGCAGGAGCTTGTAAACAAACATGAGTTATGAAAGCCATGAAAACTATTAATGAAATGGTTGTGTGATTTTTCCATGGTACCAAGTTAGGACCGATAGTACTCGATGGATTGGCGATAATGCGTCAGGTTTAGGTCGACAAATCGACCTAGACAAATAGCTGTAGGTCGGGTTGAGGGTGGGAGCCGTTAGACCAGTGGCACCAAAGATAAATGGCCAAATGTGAAAATTATTGTATTGTGCATGCACATGAAGTACAAGACCATCAAGATGCCCAAGAGGGGTAGTGATGCGTCCTAAGGGCCACTAGATGACATGGTGGAGATAAGGGCAGTTTGTCGTGCTAGTAATTGGAAAGCTCAACGTAGCTTCTTGCGCATGAGACCAGGGTGGGGTCGGGATGAGGTATTTGTTCTTGTACAGACATGGAGTGATATTCAGGTCAGATATCGCAAACATCCACTCAGACCCATGGTAGAAGTGGACGGGCTTCTATCTTGGTGGCCGGTAAAAACGCTCCAAGCCACAAGTGGGGACAATGGACGGGCTGTCATGCGAATGTGTATTCCATTCCTGATGAATGGCGTGTATTGTTTGCTAAACACACCTAATATGGAATAAAGGAAAAAGTGATTTTAAAAATTGAATTTTGAGAAGAACCTCTTTTAAAGAAAAATAACAACCATGGCACACTTAGCTAAAAACTATAGGTTTTGGAAAATTTACTTCGAACCCCCACTCACTGAGTTGTAGAACTCACTCCTCTTTTATAACCTTTTTTAAAAGTAGGGGAAAACATGATTAAAGGAAACAACAGGATCTACCCTGTGTTAGGTATGCTTAAAGGTTCTTAAGCTTGCATTTTATTGATTTATGCTATTATAGGGAACAAGATTTGAATTACGTCTCGCTCCTCTTGATTAAAAGAAGAGGAAACCCCTCTTAAACCAAAGGAGTGACAGGTTGATCATGGGGATCTAACCAAACTAGGTTGGGGCGTGACAACTTGAGTGGTATTAGAGCATGGTTCCCTTGAAAGCATTATCAATACTATGCCCTCACACTAATGAAAACTTAATTATCGAGTAGGAAGGAGAGTTCCTAGGAAATTTTCCGTGAAAACCAAACCCCCACATGAGATCGTGAAAAAGATGCCTACCCCCAAAGAGGCGGCCATTCAACGATTCTTGAAGGGTGAAAAAGGGTGCCCAAGGATATGGTAGAAGACTATAAGAAACTAGTTAGAGCCCTATTAGAGCCAGAAGACATCACCTATCATCCTCCAAGGTTGGAAGATTCTATCCCTCCTCCAAGGAGCCCAACACCTCCTCCAGCCCCACAACAACCAAAAAGGACTCACACTAAGAAGGAGGCCTGGAACACCTATTGGGATGACCACACCACCTATATAAAAGTCCACCAAGTACCCCCACCAATTCAATCCAACTTCAATCCTTCCTAATGGATGAAGTGGACATACAAGTGCGAGACGGAGGTGTTGAGAAGGTACAGACTCGAGGCTATTCATGAAGTTCGTCCTATTAGGGAAATCCAAAGGGAATATGGATGGACTTCAACCAGTTCATCAAAGCCATCAGACCATGATTCCCGCAACCATTCAGAGGCTAACTCCCGGCATATGACTCAAAGGGACTAGGAAGTAGTGAATTCCTATAATAAGCCGAGTACGGCAAAAAACTACCTCTTTGAATGAATAAAAGTTCAGTTTTTCTTAATTAAAAAAAAAATTATCCTCTCTAATAATGACAAGTACAACTAACAGATTGGAAGTATACCAATCATAATCAGAGTAGTAAATGGAGAGAAGACCACCTAAGGAGGAAGACTACGGGTCACCTTTGGTTAACCCTAAGATAGCCAAATAAGTTCCCCCACAAGAACTAGGAATAACAAGGAACCAAGTCTGGAAAAGGAGTTCTAGAGAAGGACCAAGAGTCTTCCTAAAATCACCAGAAAGGACATACCCTAACCAAGGGTAGGAAGAAGAGAGAGTGTGAGGTCTGGTATAAAGGAAGTAAGCATCAAAAGGTGTAGGAGTAGTAAAGGAAACCTAAGGACCATAAGGGATTGAGAAAGAATCCTCATACAAGAGTTAGGAATCAAGATGAATTGGGTGACCTCTAAGAAGAACCAAGAGTATGAGAGATAACCAAGAGGAGAGATAAGGTACAAGAACCCCCTCAAAAAGGGAGAACGCAGAAAACCTCTTTAGGTAACTCGAGGATAAGACACGGTAAGAGGGAAGAGGGAAAGAAGTGTGCTAGGAAGAGAACTATGGGGAATGCAAAAGTACCCTCGAAAGAGTTATTGATAAGCAGATGGACAAAAATGAAGAGTGCTAGAAACCCGCTCCAATCAGGAACTCCTCAAAGGAAGGATAAGGAATAAGAAGAGAATTTGAGGATGGAGAAGGATTAAGGGTGGATAACCATACCAATGTTGAAGGGTGTAAGAAAGGAAAGAGGGAAAAACATTTAAGAAGCATTAGGAAGATGAACATGGAAATCCCAGGAAGGATGTCCCTAATAAAAAGGATAAAGGTAGAAAATAAGACTGTGGAAAAGAAACTCCCGAGCTAAGGAACCGAAAGGAGGATCATAAGAGGCTTAACCTGAAATAAGGAACCTTAAAAAGTCGGGCGGAAGGGGTTAAGGATGTTTGGGAATGGTAAGTGTGACCTATTTCGGAAACAGAAGAGTGGTCAAGTGGGAAGTAACTATAAACAATGAAATGATCAAGGAGAGTAAACGACGCCCTATGAAGGACCAAAAACATAGTAAGGATTACACCTTAAAAAGGACAACAGGATAGACATTGAGGATGAGTAAACTCGAAGAACAACTACTCCAAGAACCATTATCGAGAAAAAGGTCGGGAAGCCACACGACTTCTAATGGTCGGGAAGGCATGAACCATTATCAAGAAAAAGGTTACAAAATAATAATGGATAAGGAAGATTCTAGAACGCGTCATGCTATAAGGGACATGTAGGTCCAACAGTCCTGGGAAAACATGACTTAAGTAAGGAGTCTATTAATCAAACATGATGAAGTCAAACCTAAGAACTAGAACCGGAAAGTGTAGTAAACAAAATATAGAGGAATGACCAAAATAAGATGAGGAAGAAAGTATGTCCAAATCTACGGTGTCACACCCCGACCCGGTTTGGTCAGATCCCTGTGATCAACCCACCACTCTCCTGATTTATTAAAGGGTTTCCCCTTATTATAAACCGTAAAGAGTAAGGCCTCCTCTAAACCTGCACCATTTCCTAGAATAGCATAATCAAAACTGCATGAAATTTTAAACTTTACATACCTGTCTTACAGGCATCTTAGTTGATTGTCTTTAATGGTAGGCTTTCTAGGATTTCCTGAAAGAGATATAAGGGAGGGGGTGAGTACGACTACTCAGTGAATTGGTTTTCAAAGGTCTACTTTTAACTTTTAAGAAAAATATTTATATGGAATGTGACAAACTCCTTTCTTTTCAAAAATTCCTTCATTTAAAAATTCAGGTTTTTCTATCATTTCTTATTTACCACGGTGTGTCATCACCTAACACATATCCTTCATCATGAAGGTTACACACATTCACAGGTTAGTATGACTATTGAACCCACTAGTGGCTTCGGAGCGACTTTATCGGCCACCCGAATAGAAGCACAACCACTTCTACCATAGGAATGAGTGGATGTACGCGACATCCGACCCTCAATCCCGAAATCGTTTCTTCGCGTCCATATGAGGACAAAGACCTCATCCTGACCCCACCCTGGTCTCATGCGCTTGGTGGTACTCCAAATTTTGCACAGACACCTGGAATGACAATCTGCCCTAATACTCACCAGGTCGTCCAGGGCCCTTAGAATGCATCACTACCCCTCATGGACGTCTTGATGATCCTGTACTCATAGTGCATGCACAAACAATATTTTCTCATATTTCCATGTAATCTTTGGTGCCACTATTCCAACCGCCCCGACTCTCAACTCAACCCGTAGTTGTTTGTCTTGACTAGTTGTGCTCATCATCTCAACCGGGTATGATGTTAGTAAACCCACTCACCCGTTAACACAGTGAATTCCACTAGACCGGTTCTTTGTATTCACGCGAGCTCGTCCATGCTGGCGTTCCCGGTATTTCGCGTTCCTACACGATATGAAGATCCTTGTTCATTATTACTCGACATAACAGCCTTCATTCATTTCCAATGAATGAGAAAACCCAAACTTTTAGTTATTTGCAATTAGGTCCCTAAATTTATTTCTTTAACTTTAAGTCCCTAATGTCGATTTTTCCTCAAATTGAGTCCTGTAAGTTTTAAAATTTATCTTGGAACCTCAATTTATTCAATTTCACCAAAAAGGGGTTTAATTTCCCAAATTTCCCATTTCGTACCCCAATTTTTCCAAAATTAGCATTTTGCCCTTCCTTTACAAAAATAGTAAGTTTTGCACCAAAAATTCCAAAATTTTCTCAATTGGTCCCCCAACATTATTTTCATGCCTAGTTGAACCTCAATTTTCATAAAATTGCATTTTGGTCGTTTGAATTTCAAAAATCCCCAATTTCCCCCCAATTTCAACTCCTTATCACAACCGAATATGATTTAATCAAATTGACCAATCAAACACATCTAATTGTTGAAATTGAAGTTAAAATTGAGTTCCTCCATCTCCTTACGATTCAATAGCACTTTGAATAGTAAGTTTTGATGCCAAAACGAGCTCAAACGGAGCTTCGCCGAAAAACAGACTATAGAGAGAGAAAGCTTCGATTATTCACCGGTGATGGCATAACGGTCCAAGCTTTCGATTTGGGCAGATAGCTCTCATCCTGAGGTTTATCCTAGAATTAACAATTGCATCAATTGATGCTAAATTGAGTTAGAATTTCATCATTGAAATTCTATCAGTTCTCTCTCTAGCACCGACCGAAAATTGCAGAGAGTAGCCAAATTGGCTTACCTTTCAGTCCTAATTTGACCGTGGAAGGGCTGAGGAAGTGTTGGGAGGGCTTGGTTTGGTCTGAGGAGGGCTTGAAATAGCCAATTTTAGCTTAGCCTAAATAGGGTAGCTTTAGTCCACTAGAGCTACTTCACTATTCCATCATGTCAACGCTTCTCCAACGATTCTCGGATTAAGTGGAGTTTGCTATTAGATAGTTATCTTATCCTCAGTTCTAAAGAGCCTGACCTCTCCTTCTGAGGTTAAGAAAAATGTTCAAGTCGAAGCTCTGGTTCGAGCTTCACCGGGAAATGGATCAGTAGAGAGAGAGATTAGTGTTCAGGTGTGAGGAGAATGAATGGGGATGACCTCTTTATATAGGTGTACAATCGTTGTAGTAAATGGGAGAGATTTATTACTAGTATTAATATTACCATAAATTATTGTTATTAATTCCAATAATTTAATTTCGGTATTAAATTATTTATATTAATTCCAATAATTTAATTTATGTATGAAGTTATTGGTATTAATTATAATAATTAAATATATATTAATTTATGGCTATTTATGATAAGGCGAACGTTGGCATAAAAATTTTTAACCAAAATTTTGGGTTACAAAAAAAAAATCATACTTACAAGGTTTAATAAACCCTTTGGATCATCCAAAATTTGTAAATTTCCAAATTGTTTATTCTCAAATGATCAGGTTTGTAAATTGGCTCGGTTTCTTACTCGGTTTGACCGGTTCTTTCTAGATTTTCCTTAACTCAAAAGTGCGAGGTTTACATACGGGATTAAGGACGAAGAATTAGAAAGGATACTAAATGTAGAGCATCAATAATCTAGGAAATGAAGGGAAAATAGGGACGATCAAATATATATGGAACATCCAACCCAATGATACAGATAAGAACCCTTAAGAAGAAATGTCTTACCATGAGTGGAGTAAGAAGGAGACTTAAGGAAGTACCTTGGGATGAGGAATTTGGACATGACTAACATGATACACTCCGTGGAGTGAGTGAAAGATATAAATGGAGAAAGACTACTCGGGTACGTGGCTAAGGGACCAAATGGAAGAAATATCCAAAGAGATAAATACCAAGCAAACCCCAGGAGGGCATAAAGGAAAATCACCCTCAAAACAAATAATTGCTGACTTAAGTTTTGGGGACAAAACTCCTAAAAGGAGGAGAGAGTTGTAAACCTCGTTCCTTAAATATAAGAAAATCGGGGAAAGAATCGGACAACTCAAGAGAGAAAAACTGAACCGGTTCATGAACCGTAACTGGTAGGAAAAGGGAAAAATGGAAAATTGACAAATCCAAAATGACTCAAAGAGTTGTAAAAATCATGGAAAAGGACTTTAGGACAAATTGGAAGAGAAAAATAGACCGGTTTACATGAATCGGATCTGAACTGGTTTGAATCGGTTTGAACCGGTTTCTAAATTCCTTTTTCTAAGTGGCTTAAAATATTCAAATTGGAGAAATGAAGCCTCCATTAGATAGATAATAAATTTATAAATTTTTTATTTTGAGAAAACTAGTCAAATCGGGCCTGAACCGACCGATTTACACATTGAACTAGTCCGGTCCAGTTCGGAACAATGTCGTCTTCTTCCTTCAGATGATGACACTGTTCATTCAATGCAGAAACTGACAGCACTAACGAAGGAAAAACATCTCCGTTCAGGGTGTTTCAAGTTAAGGATAAGCTTGACCAAGATGTGAAATGGTCAGACAGAGAGTCCTCGAGCTTCTCTATATAAAGGGCTTCTCTTCATTCATCCTCCTCACACCTGAAATCTCCATTCTCTCTCAACTGCTCCATTTTTTGGCAAAGCCCAAACCAGAGCTCTAACATAGGCATTTTTTTGAGCATCGAAAGGCGAGGTTGGGTTCTTTAGACTTCAAGGGAAATTAGCTACCAAATAACAACTCGTTCAACCCAAAGACCACATGAGAAGCACCGGTGGAACCAAACAGTGAAGCAACTCCAAAGGACCGAAGCTGCCCTATTTCGGCTGATCTGAAATTAGCAAAATTCAGCCCTCCTTCCACCAAACCAAACCCTCCTAACACCCCCACGACCTTTATACGACCTCAACTGAGCTGAAAGGTAAGTCAATTTTGCCCTCCTTAGAGAGAGAAACCACGAAATTTCACTAACAAAATTCTTCCTCGATTCGGGGTCAATTGTAGGAATTCTTGATCCTAGAAGGTACCTCATGAAGAGAGCTACCTTCCTGGATAGAGAGATCAGACCGCCCTACCTTCGGTAAACTTTTGAAGCTTTCTCTCTCTACGCGCTATTTTTTTTTTTTTGCAAAGCTCTATTTGAGTTCATTTTGGCTTCAATTCATGCGATTCAAAGCTCAATTGAATCTTATGGAAGTGTAAGAACTGATTTACAACTCCAGTTGAAGCAATTAACCACGACTGAATGGTCAATTTGAAAAAATCAAATTCAGCCAGTTTGAAAGGGGGAAATTGGGGGAAACTTTTGGGGAAAATTGGGGATTTCGTAAAATTGAGGGACCATTTTGAAATTTCCCAAAATTGAGGGCCAATTGGCCAGAAAAAGATGTTGGAGAAATTGGTCAATTTTTGAAACAATTGGGGTCAAATTGCTATTTTTGGAAAGTAGAGGCAAAATGGTAATTTTTGAAAAGTTGGGGACCAAATTAAGAATTTGAAAAACTTGAGCCCCTTAAACAATTTTGACTGAATTAAGGACCCAAAGAGAATTTTTGGAAGTTCTGGACTCAAGTTGAGGAAAAGTTAGCACTAGGGATCTAAAGTTAAAGAAAATGAACTTTAGGGACCTAAGTGTAATTAACTAATAATTTTGAGCCTAGTTGGTCATATGTGAGAAATGAAGGCTGTTATGCCAAACTTTAATAGATAAGGGTGTACAAATCGTGTAGGAACATGAGAGACCGGAACACCAACAAGGATAAGCTAGCGTAGAGGTAAAAATCTACTCAAGAAGAATACGCCACGGTTATCAGGTGAGTGAGCTTATGTACATCATACTCGGTTGGGATGATGAGCACTTTAAAAACGAAAAACCACTTGTAAGTGGGATTTTAACATTATACTCAATTGGGATGACGGGCAAACAAAGCTAAAACCTACTTACCGGTTGTAAGTAGAGGAAATCATACCTAGTTGTTATGATGGACTTCCTTGAAGGAAGGAGAAATTCACTTGTCGATTGTAAGCGGAGATGTCATCACACCCAGTTGGTGTGATGAAGTGAAAATTATATTTTGTCAAAAGTGTTCTCCCCTGAATGTGTGCCAATGCTTAAACTCTTTGAGAGACCTTCTTGACGGGAGCTAGAACAGCTCATATAGGCTAGAGGCCTCGATTTTTGAACTTGTGGGGCTAAATGCCTTGTTTTGGAAAATCACGTGCAGTGGGCCCAAGGCTAGTGGGCACGAGCAGGAGCTCGTAAACAAACATGAGTTATGAAAGCCATGAAAATTGTTAATGAAATGGTTGTGTGATTTCGCCATGGTACCAAGTCAAGACTGACAGTACTCGATGGACTGGCGGCAATGCATTAGGGCCATGTCGACGGATTGGCCTAGACAAACAAGTGCAGGTCGGGTTAAGGGCCGAGGTCGTTGGACTAGTGGCACCAAATATAAATGGTTAAATTTAAAAATTATTATTTTATACTTGCACTTGAGGTGTAGGACCATCAAGACGTACAAGAGGGTAGTGATACGTCCTAAGGGCTACTAGACAGCATGGTGGATATAAGGGCAGTTTGTCATGCCAACAGTCGGCAAGCTCGACATAGCGTCTTGCACGTGAGACCAAGGTGGGGTCGAGATGAGGTTTCTATCCTCATACAGACATGGAGTGATATTCGGGTTTGAGGGTTGGATGTCGCGAACATCCACTCAGATCTAGGGTAGAAGTGGACGAGCTTCTATCTTGGTGGCCGATAAATACGCTCCGAGCCACAAGTGGATGCAGTGGATGGGCTATCCTGCAAATGTGTGTTTCCTTCCTGATAAAGGGCGTGTATTGTCTACTAAACACGCCTAATGTGGAATAAAGGAAAAAAGGGTTTTAAAAACTGAATTTTGAGGAGAATCTATTTTGAAAGAATAACAACAACTTTAACACACTTAGTTAAAAACTATATGTTTGGAAAACTTTTTGCCAACCTCCCCCCCTCACTGAGTTGTAGAACTCACCACTCTTTTATATCCCTTTTCAGGAGTAGGGAAAAATATGAATAAAAACAATTCTAGTATCTACACTCTATCGGGTATGCTTAAAAGTTTTTAAGTTTACATTTTATTAATTTATGCTAGTATAGGGAATAAAAATTGAATTACGCCTAGCTACTCTTGGTTAAAATAAGAGGAAATCACTCTTAAACTAAATGAGCGGCAGGTTGATTATGGTGATCCGATTAAACCGGGTCAGGACATGATAGAACCAATAATAAGTAGGGCAATTTTGGCCATACAAAATAATTTATAATTAAAGCCATATATTTTAATTTAAGAACCCGAATCTCACATCTTTTCCCACCCATAGACGAAACCTATTTCAAATAGTTTTGTTAAGAGACTTGTACTTGACATATTTCTAATGTATTGTTAGATGAAAATAATTTTTCTAAATAATTTTGTATAAAAAAAATCGACTAAATTAATTGATTATGCCCCTAATGTTTAGATTGAATTTCAATTGAATCGACTTGTTTTAACATATTTTTTTACAAAAAAAAAATTTCTAAATAATTTTGTATAAAAAATTCCATAGAGTTTGAATCTCCATCTAAAAATATTTTTCTAAATAATTCTTTACAAAAAAATTGACACAATTTGAATCCCTATCTAACCTATCTTATTAAAATATAGATCATATTTATGACTTATTTTAGATCTCGATCCACTCGAACCCATTCTATTGATATCAAATTTTCAATCGAGTGTTATAACAAATTCGAACGTGTGTTCCTCGAATCCTCCTTCGTGGACCAGGGACAAGTCTGACTATTAGCCTCTAGAACCAAAATGGAGTTCGAATTAGGAGTCTAGGCTCTTGCCATTTTCAAGTAACATTTTCAAAATGGGTAAATTTTTGCCCCAATCCTATTGATCCATCATGAAAAAACTGCCACGCATTTTGAATCTATAAATTATAACCACCAAAGATATATAGAGTCTCAATAATATATTTCTATAATTAGATAATACACAATACACGTATCATTCAATTATTGGACCATCTAGCGAGATGAGATTATATTAATTGGTGTAAGCAAGAGAAATATAATATAAAAGGAAAAACTACTTGAAAAAAAAATAGGTGAAGATATCATTAGTTTGATAGATTTAGAGTTTTTAACATTTGATTCTTATATTTTTAAAATGATTTTTTCAGTCATATGTATTTAAAAATTAATACTTTCAATCATATACATTGAAAATGATTTTAAGTCATATATTTAACATTAGTGACATTTTTTTTTGTTTTTTAGGACTAAAAATACCATCTTTAAATATATAAAAATTTAAAACTATTTTAAAATTATAGACACGGAAATATTAGTGTTTTTCCAATATAAAATGTTAAAAATTATTTTTAAATATATATAACACAAATATAAAAATATAATACTAATCATACCCTTATCCCAAAATTAGAATCTCAATTATTTTATTTAGATCCCCTACACCATATCTCAACATTGAAGGACTCTAAATCCGAATCTTTTAAGGAAGTCTGTCTTTGGCCACATGCTAACACTATCATCATGTTCATTATATAGTAGTGGAGGGACTGTTTAAGCATTGTGACTTTACCCCATTTTGACAAGGCCAAAAGCCTACCGGTACACACATTTGTAGGGCTCCGGGGATCACTGCAAGCCCTACCATCAAGATTGTGACTGTTCAAGGAGATCATACCATAACTCATCCGGTATTTGCATGAATATACTCAACTTTATTATTATTTCTAGAATCCTATAAAAAGAGGATTCTTCCTTTAGGTAAATTACCTCATATGGGCTTCCTTCTATGAGATACTATTATTCCCCCTTCCACCTTCACATGATTCCCATACACCAAAATAAAGAAATGAAAATGCAAAACATCTTTGTGGAATTAGCTCGTCTATAGAGTTGCCTAGGCATGCATCATTCCCACAATATAGCCCGCCATAAGGGACTTCCCTTTTCCCATGCTTTAACTTTGAGCTTTATATTGTGTGAAGGGAGTGCCATCAATGGTATGTTTGTGCGACCAAATATGACAATTAATGGCCATCCTAGAAGAAAGTGAGATTGGAATCTCTCTATGATAGATTTTCAAGACTAATGTAAAATGGTGTGTTATTTAGGGGAAGGTATAGAGCTAAGTACATTATATCTCTATGTTTTCATGTAATTATGTGTAAAGATTGGACTAATTACTTGGATGATGCATAGTAATTTTGAGCATTCTACATTGGTAAAAAAATTGTGTTCCTTATTGGTACAAAAGTGCATGAGAGGGAAGGAGGGTCTTCGCTAGAGGTCTTATTAGGCGGCTGCCCTACAGGGCTCATGGGAGGGAAGGGGGTGCGCCGGAGGGCCACCAAGTACATTTATTATTATTTTATTTGAATATAATATCAATAAAATTGACAATATCAATATTATTACATATTTATACGTTTATATGATACAATATCATTTTTTAAAAAAAATTTCAAAATATTATATTTTAAAATTTGTATACCAAATTATTATAAATTTAAAATATGTCGTATATGCAATGCAATTTTCCCTTGTCAAAATAGTATTTAGATTTCCTCTCTTACTTCCCCTCCTACAACAAAAAATTATAATTTCCATTATTATTATTATTCTTAGATTCTTCGTACCCTTTATTCTTTGTATCTATCAATGAATGTATGGGAAGTCAAATTATGTAGAATAAGGGTATAATCATAGCATAAGGGTATAATCAAGAAGAAAAGGACAAAAGGAAAAAAAGAAGGGTGGTATTGATCTCAAGTGGTTGGTTGAAGATAAAAAGGTGGTACAATTCAAGTTGGTAACTCACAACACCCGTTACATCCCATCAATGGGAAGAAGAGCCCCTTATAGAGTGTGCCCTTAATTGGCTCCACAAAACACATTCCCCTCAAAAGAACAAAATCGCATCTTACATTTATGATTTTGTGATGTAGATGTCACTTTTTATCATTTCATGCATTTGTTCAAATATATAAGATTTTTTTGATGTAGAGTGAATACAATTATACAAGTTAATAATTGAAGTTGTACTTCAATTAGTATATATATATATATATATATATATATATGAAGGATTTGACATATATTTCTACCCACTTTTTATTATTGGGCAAAAAGTAAGACTACTCTCCAAACTCCGAAGTATCCCTTTTCTCAATTTCTCTCCATATGCAACAATTGTTTCTCATGGAAAGCACAATAATTTCTGTCATGAATCCATCCATCCACGCTCATCGGCTGCCCTTCTTTTTTGGGCATTTAGATACTATGCTTTCCTTGTGTAGAAAACAAATGGCTCGTGCATGATTAATCCAGTTGTCAACACTAGTCAGTGGATATTATTCTTAGGACCCCTTCACTTCAAATGAAAATTTGGACCCATATTATATTTTAAGTTGAATTACTCATGATTTAATGAATTATAAATATCACTTAAATCTTTTTCTATCAACTCTTTGGGATTGACCAAAATATTATATGGTTTTTATGTGTATGAAATGGAGTGTACTGTAGAGTAGAGGGAGGGACAGAGACATTTTTTTTGGAAAATGGCTTTGATGGGTACTCCTCACCACTGACTAGTCATCTTTGTTTCATTGCCCAACCCAAGCCAGAAACGTTGGAACACCCTCTTGCCTTCTGCCGATTGTAATTTATCATATATAGAAATCACATTTCACTCTGACTAATTCAGTTGTAATCAATACAGTAGTTAGACTTGTTGGCTGGCTAGATAGATCCTAATAATAATTATGGATCATCCCTTTCTTTCTCCACGGGGTGAGAGATTCATCTTGGCATGCAATGGAATCATGGCATGAGTGATGACACGTTGTGGAATTAATTTTGTCAATGGGCAGCTACAGCCCTTTTGAAGTGATACAGATGATTGATTCTTTTGGCCCTACACGATTTACTGCTACTCATGTAATGCTTTTACTCCAATCCCCGTCCAGCCCGGCCGTGGGACCGCTTCTGCACTACTGAGCCGTCCCTCTCAATTTCTTCCGTTGACAGGCACAGTCCCCTCAATGGATCACCCCCACTTCCTGTATGTACAAGCACATTAGCGGGCACCCAGAAGTTCGATCAACAACACGAAGAAAAGTACTTCAATTCGATTACGAGTTGTTTATCGATTTTCTGTATTTCAACAGCTATAAAATATGGAATTTATGTCAGCACATGGCAAGAGGGAAAGAGATCAAGAAGACCAGAGTTCAAGTCTTGTAAACATGCAAATTTTGACCAAGAGTTTAAGGCCTAGCCATTGATGATGCACGTCTTTTTTTGGGTTACATGGGAGCTGAGTCCATGCATGCATTATTAGAATAAACCCTATTTTATTATGTGATTTATTAGGATTATAAGAAATTAGATGCAGCCAACCTAACCTAAGTTGCCCCCTGGTCATTCCTCTCCGGGGGGATTCCTACGTGCCATGAGAAAGTTTTTCTTCTTTCTAATAAGTATTTCTAGAGAGTGAGCTCATATTCAAGAAACCCATCATGGCGAACTTTGAATTAGATGTTACCTTTGCATGATAGCATCTCTCCATTCACAACATCCATTATCCTTGATGCATTCCGTTCTTTCCGCCAGCCGAGATATTCCGTTAGTCATGTGAGTAGTGGGGTGTGCATCCGTATTCTGCACACTCCATACTTGTAAGAAATTACCACCATGGTCGAAATATATATATATATATATATATATATATATATATATTAGACAACGGCATATGTGAGAATTCTCACATAAATTCTATAAAATAAGTGTGAGTTGACTTATTCTAATATTACAAAAAAAAAAATTTCATCTCATATATCCTTCCAACCCAAAAAAGGGTAATCCCAACTCTCATCTTCCTTCCCTAGGTTTGTTTGAACATGGTATGGTATGATATGCCATAGGCTAGGAGTAGGTTGGATCATGTCTAGGGTCCTCCATTCCAATATTTAGTAATTAATCTCGTACATGGTAAGATGGTGTAATAGATTTTTATTTTAATTAAAATATCATATTTAAATTTAGTAGATAAAAATAATTTATATTATAAAATATATTTTGGAAATGACGTGGGGCGACTAGGGTTCTCTAGGGCAAGAGGAGTGTATGCGTATGCGCTAGGTGAAAGTGCAATATCTTGGATGCATGATGCCAAGTGGATATAATTCTTCAATTGGGCATTGACAAAGGGATATGAAGATCATTGAGAAGTAATTAGCAACATCAGCTGTGCAGAAGTGTTGGTATCAACCATGCACCCATGCTCATCTACTCCTCTTCCCTTGCTTTGTTCTTACTCATCTTCATCTTCCCATCATTTTTTATGCTCATCTTTTCTTGCCCATGAAAGTTTACTCTAAATCTCCAATTGTAAAAATATGTTATGATTCTAAATCCACAATATCATATACCTACAACCATAAGTGGAACTTATATTGAAACCATGCATGTTTGTTAAATATTTGATTATCTTTTATTTTAAATAAAACACAAAATAAAATCTTATTTTATTTATTTGCTTAATATACAAAAATATAACTATTATATCTTTTTTCTCGCCTTGAACCCAAAAAATATGATCCTTCTATATCAATTTGAAAGGGCCAATTATGCACGTGTCTTTTACTAGGTCCATAATTGTAAGATTAAAAAAACAAAATTGAATTATCCACCATCTTCTAACCTTTTAGTGAAATCTTAGATAAGTTTATAATTTTATTTGCTCAAATAAAATCCTTACTTTTGAATAATAGCTCAAATAAGAGATTATATAATGGGCTAACATTTTTATATAGTTTAAAGAGCGTTCAAACTCTTTACATGTATTACATACCATAATCTAAAAAAATCGTGTCGGATTAAATTCGAGTGAGATGGGGGTACATATGGTGTTTATTCACATTAAATAATGAACTTATTAATAAAAAGGTAAGAGTGTGACTGATTTTTATAAGTACATTATTATTAGTATTATTATTATAATTACAAATAAAGTAAAACGGACAAAATAAAGAAAATTGGACATAGGCACATTAACCCACTAACTGATGGAACGGATATTTCGTAGGATCGATAGTCAACGCTAAAACGATGACGTCATCATCCACATCACAAAATCGCCCTCATTTCAGGGTTCAGCTCTCAACCTCGTGTCCTTTTTTTTTGGGGGTGTGGTGAATGCTCACAGTCGTCGTCTTTAAGTATCCTCAGCACCCGCCTTGCCAATTCACCCTTTAGACCAGACCCACTCCTCTCCCTTGACCATTGCCAAGCAGAGCCACGGCCTGACTCGAACGAGAAAGCCCAGAAATTTCCACCACCGCGCGCGACCATGTACGGCACCTCATGGACGCAAGAGGGCTACGAGTATGGTTCCGCCACCGCAGCACTGCCCTTCCCTCTCATGCCGCTCTCCCAGCTCGGTGCCCCCTCCGACGACGATCACTACCACCTCCAGCAGCCTATGGTATACCCGGACGGCGGCGCCGCTACGTCCTATGCCAGCAGCGGCTGCAGCAGCTGCTACGATTCCCCCGTCAGCTCGTTGGCCGCACCATCTTGCGGCGGAGACCTCGCCGGAGCGTGCCTAATGCAGCGAAGCATCAGCAGCCACGCTCTCCTCCACCCGATCAGTGGCCAATATGAAAACTATTCCCTCTCTCCTTATCTGGCCACCTCCGAGTTTGCCGATCAAGACGACGGTCCTGTTCGTAGGGTTTACAGCGCCGGCGATCTTCAGGTCAGTTTTCGATTCACTGCGGCACTAAAGGCCAATTCCTTCCACCATATCTTTTTTCTGGGTTGTGAATCTCACCATAAATAACTCATGTTCTCATCTCACCCCATTTCACCGCTTCCATTTCTCTGCCTAGCGTCTCTTCTCCATCGATATTCGAACCCATCTCATGCATGCATGAACATAAAGTAATGATATTTCTGAATGAGAATGAGAATGTGAATGTGTGTTTTCGGGGATCAAATTTCTGAACATTTTTTTAGACATTTCCTTTGTGTTGCTGACTGCAACACAAAGGAAATGTCCATCGATCCTCTCCATCGTGCAAATGGTAGATGATGGAGTCTTAGACTGTTTCTGAACTTATGGGTATCTGGTGTTGGTGCGCAACAGAGGATGAATGGCGCAATGTCAACGATGGCGACGATGGAGAGCTGCGGCTACAAGAGATCAGAGAGCCCACGTCTGCCGCTGAGGAGCGAGAGCAGCCTCATCATCGAAGGGATGAACCGTGCTTGCCGATACAGTCCCAAGGAGAAGAAGGAGAGGATTGAGCGGTACAGGAGCAAGAGGAACAAGAGGAACTTCAACAAGAAGATCAAGGTCGTCCTTATAATTTCACAAGCCATGACCCATCATATTTGAATCCTGCAGATTATATCATAAATACGCTGCCTCTGCAGTTTTGCTTATACTCTCCCCTCTGGACTGGATATTCAGTACGCTTGCAGGAAGACCTTGGCGGATAGCCGGCCTCGGATCAGAGGGAGGTTCGCCAGAAACGATGAGCCTGACCGGAAAAGCACGTCTCCTCGGATGGAAGACGAGTGGAACCTGCAGATGGGCCGTGAATATGATGAATTAGAGGTAGAAGATAATAATTGGATCACCTTCATCAACGCCTTCTCATCTGGGAACCCCATCATCCCTTGAATCTGTAGGGATATATCTTCATCATCAGGCCAGGCGGGCTGCCTTTCTTACAAAAACGATCTATCTGTACTCCATATAGCAGATCTGCTGCGTTTCTTTCTATTTTTTTCTGAAGCTCATGTGAATTCCACCAGATGGTTGTACTGTATATATAATATAGTCCTTAAGTTACATGATTATTCATGGAAGAGATCAAAAAATTCTGACACCATGTGAGCCCTGTAACGTACATGTTACTAGATGAACCGTGATTCCATTCTCACCTGTCTATACATACATGAACAGTTGAATCCATTACATATATATATTTTATATATATAGGAAGAGAGAGAGAGAGTGAAAGAGGGAGCTGTTCTGTTCTGCTGTAATTCAATTATTGAGATATGACTGAAGAATTGGAAGTGCGGGTACTCAATACTTCTATGGCCAGTCATTTTCAAGCCCTTCAATGGAAGCAAGGACGTGGTAATTTTTCCTAAAGGCAAGGGAAGGGAAGGAAAGGGAAGTATGGATGGGTATAGAGAATCAATGGAAAATAAGATAATTAACAAATAAATTGGACAAAATTAGATCAAATTTGAATGGCATTTAAAATAAATTATAGTTCAATGGGATGATTACTTCTCTATTAAAGGAATATTAAAGTGAGTTAGTTGTGGTCTTCGTCTTGATTTGAGAGAAAAGTATCATCTTGTGACAGATTTAATCTTGAGTAAAAATTGATTCGATTTTTTCGATTTGACATCGGCCTGGCCGATTTTTTCTCTCAAGCTTTTGAGCTAATTGAATGATGAATAGTTGGGAATGTGAAAAAATTACTTTTTAAATCCACCTTTTTTTCTTATAAAATCATAAGGGTATATACTGTTTGTTAGATAATGGTTGTTCCAGCATAACTACCCATTCCAATACCACCTTGGTCATATTTGCTATCACTCTTTAATGTATCCGACTCTACCTATTCTTGTTCGCACGTTTACACTCTTTCCATATTTGCCCGCACGTGTAGGCCATTCTCACTATTCTGATGTGAATCTGACAAAAGAGTTTACAAATTCACAAGTCCAATCAATCGAACGTGGAATGGAGCTAAACACTTTGTCACCAAATGGGATAAATGATTATTTGAGACTTCAAGAGGGCCCAATCACAAGGTCAAGGGCTAAAAGATTCGAAGAAGCTTTATATGGGCTGATTAAAGAGATTGCTGAATATTCAAATAGAAGTCCAAAATGAAGAGCCCAAGATGAGCCCAAGAGAAAGTCCAGATTTAATTAATAAGGAGATAAGGTTAGATTAGATAAGGATAATATTAAGTGGTTAGATTAGATAAGGTTAGCTTATTATGTGGGTCATTCGGTTATTTTCTGAGCCTATAAAAGGCATACTCCACAGCATTGGAGAGACACACACATTGTAATTTATATCTTGTGAGGTTTTGTCTTCTTTCTATCTTGAAAGAGCTTTTGAACTTATCAGGTTTTTACCTGTGGCGTTCAAGCAATCAAGACTTATCACCCGGGGTTTTCTAAGAGTTCTTCTTAGAGGATTTGGGTGTGGTGTCTACATATCCCATACCTTGTTTCTCACATAAACAAGGTATATTCCATCTTTTTGCACTTGCGTCGTGAAAGTCTTGGGATCGTTGCCATATTTGGTGTAGGGTGTCGTCAGCATATTGGCGAGGTTCGCATCAGTTGGTATCAGAGCACACGGTTGCACGGCAAGTTCCATCTCATCTTTTTATCTAGTTCTTTTTTTTTTATCTTCTCTACCTATTTCTATTCTCTATAAAAAAAATTATCATATTCTTCTATTAATCTTCTCTACCTATTTCTATTCTCTATAAAAAAAATTATCATATTCTTCTATTAATCTTCTCTTCAGTAGGTTAAAAAAAAAGGAGAAAAAAAAAGCCAAAAAAAAATTCGTGCCAAAAAAGAAAGAGCGAAAAAAAGTTCGTGCTAAAAAAAAAAGAAAAAAAATAGTTCGTGCTAAAAAAGAAAGAGCAAAAAAAATCGTGGAAAAAAAAGGCAAAAGAAAAAAAAAAGGAGGCACACAATTATATCTTATATCTCATTCTTATTCTGCTATATCTAAGTCTATTACTTCATTCCATCTTAATTTCTTTCTTCTCATTTAAATTCTTTAGAATTACTTTTTGGAAACCTTTATTGATATGTCTTGATTGTCCCTCAAGTTGAACTGCTTCGTAAAAAAACGATTTGTTTTAAAAGTTCAATTCAGATTGAAAGAAGACATATGAGTGAAAAAAGGCAAGAGTGTTTTAAATCTTTAAGAAAAAGCCATTTGAGTTTTAAACAGGAGTGTTTGAGAGAAACATGTGAGGAACAGTTGCGAGTTTCTTTTATTTCTAACAATTGGCAGGATTACAATTTCCAACAAAGAGAAACCACAAGGAAAGAAGCCAGTTTCCCTCAGCCCGTTCAAAATCTAGATTGGAAAGCCATGATGAAACAAGTTGTAAAGTCTGGATTTGAGCCACTTCACACACAAATGGATCGCTTGAAGGAAGGTGTGATACGTCGTTCACATCAGCATACTTCCGTTGAACAACAACCTTGGTGCTTTCAATCTAGGCATTTCAATACTCAAGAACTCGAGGAATTTGAAGATCTACAAGTTAATTGTGATAGCGCCAGACATGATTGCATCAATCAATGTACTCCAAGTGAAAGGCTATGGATTGATGACATCATGGACAACCAACGTGAGAATCTATTTCATACTCGTTGTTCTATGAAAAATAGAGTTTGTTCTGTTATCATAGATGGAGTAAGCTGCACTAATATGGCTAGCACCGAGCTTGTGGAGAAGTTGGCATTACCTACACTGAAGCATCCGAAGCCTTATCAAATTCAAAGATTGAACGATCACCACAAACTCGAGGTAACCAAGCAAGTGTTGGTTTCATTCTTTATTGGAAGATATAAGGATGAGGTATTATGTGATGTGGTGCCAATGCAAGCATGCCATATTCTATTGGGACAACCTTGGAAGTTTGATCGTAAAGTTACACATGATAGATTAACAAATAGGTACTCATTTGTGATGCATAATAGACCGATATCTCTTGTACCTATGACTCTACAGCAAATACATGAGGATCAATTGAAAGGGAAAAAGGCAAATGAAAAGAAAAAAGCAGAAAAACAAGAAGAGATAAAAGCCATGATTGAAAAGAAAGATACAAAAGGCAATGTTGAAAAGGAAGAAAGAGAAACAGAAGAGAGAAAAGCCAAGTTTGAAAAGGAAAAGAAAAAAGTTATAATTGAAAAGAAGGAGAGTAAAAATAATTTTATAAGTTTACATATCCTTATAGTACCTATGTACAAGGATATATTTTTAAATACTAACCCCATTGTCGGATATCTGCCGAGCAATATTATATCTTTTTTGCAGGAATTTAAGCATGTTGTAATGAAGAAATCTCATGGAATCAAGCATCAAACTCAACACCAAGTCATAAAGCTGATGACAAAGAGAATTATATCCAGGAGAATTAATCCACCAGTTGTGCAACTATCCAAACGGGGTAAGACTTGTCAAGCATACATTGATTGTCGAGTTATTGACAGTACCCAGGTATATTTTCGATACTCTATTCCTTATTTAGATCATATGTTAGATGATTTGTATGGATCTTATTTGATTGCAAAAATAAATTTTAAAAGTGAATATAATAAATTTCGAATTAAAGATAAATATAAATTGAAAAATGCATTAAAGACAAAACCTGGTTTATATGATTGGTTGATTATGATATTTTGTTTGAATAATGCAACTTATACTTCTATTAGGATAGTGAATTATTTCTTAAATAATTTTATTGAAAAATTGGTTGATATATATTTTGATTATATAATAATATCTAATTATATATCTAATATGTCCTCATATGAACATGAAATATATTTAAAAGTGGCCTTAAATATTTTTTTTAAATATATATATGTTATTAATAATCTTATATTTTCTCAATATGTTACTATTTCTAAATGGATTGTAATTAAAAAGGAAATTAAAGCAACTCAAGGTTGGTCAATATCTTATTTGGTAAGTGAGATGAGAAGTTTTCTTAGATTAACTTACTTTTATATAGATTATGTTTCTAAATTTAATAGTTGTCATTTACCTCTCACTATGTTTTTAGAAAAGAATATTTTATTTAAATTATGTGATTTGCAAGAAAATATATTCAAATATTTAGGGGATAAACTAAGTAGTTTCCTTTTTATTGCATTACCTAACTTTGTTAAATTATTTAAACTTAATTGTGAAGTATCAAAAATAGGCAGTTTAGATATATTGAAAATATATTTTAGTGAAAAGTTGAGCAAAGTAGCATTCAACTATCATACTTATGATAATGAGATATTTATGTTTTCTCAACCTCTACAAATATGGCAGCTAAGGCAAAAAGAATCTATTATTCACATGAATCATGTATTTGATTTACATATTAAGAGGAAGTATAGGTTGAAGAAGCGTCATGCAAGGTTGGTGGTTTTCATCAAGACTTTTCCATATGTGATCGAGTATAGACAAGGTATGAAATATATAGTTATTGATGCACTATCACGAAGGTATGTCTTTCTTACCATCATTGATACTAAATTGCTTAATTTTTCTTGGAATACTGTGTTGGTTACAAAACTTCTATTTTCAATTGCATGTTTACCACATATTGTGTTTGCATATAATCGTTATATTTATTCAGTAACCAAGTTATCACCAATGGAGATTATTCATGATTTTAATCCATTGGATAGAAAACAGCAGACTCAAGAAAATATTAATCTTTACAACAAGAGTTTCATGAAAGTTGTTTTTGATCCAGGGATTTGGGTTAGTTTACATATGAGGAATGAATGGTTTATGAATAGAAAACTATCAAAATTTCTTAGATTAGATGGATTATTTAAGGTGTTAAAACTCGATAGTAATAATTATAACAGGAAGTTATCTAGCAAATATATTGTTAGTAATAGCATAAATATTTATAAGTTAATGTCTTTTGATGTAGGTGATGAAGGAAAAGAAGATTTGAGGACAAATCATTTTCAAGAGGGGGAGAATGATGTGAATCTGACAAAAGAGTTTACAAATTCACAAGTCCAATCAATCGAACGTGGAATGGAGCTAAACACTTTGTCACCAAATGGGATAAATGATTATTTGAGACTTCAAGAGGGCCCAATCACAAGGTCAAGGGCTAAAAGATTCGAAGAAGCTTTATATGGGCTGATTAAAGAGATTGCTGAATATTCAAATAGAAGTCCAAAATGAAGAGCCCAAGATGAGCCCAAGAGAAAGTCCAGATTTAATTAATAAGGAGATAAGGTTAGATTAGATAAAGATAATATTAAGTGGTTAGATTAGATAAGGTTAGCTTATTATGTGGGTCATTCGGTTATTTTCTGAGCCTATAAAAGGCATACTCCACAGCATTGGAGAGACACACACATTGTAATTTATATCTTGTGAGGTTTTGTCTTCTTTCTATCTTGAAAGAGCTTTTGAACTTATCAGGTTTTTACCTGTGGCGTTCAAGCAATCAAGACTTATCACCCGGGGTTTTCTAAGAGTTCTTCTTAGAGGATTTGGGTGTGGCGTCTACATATCCCATACCTTGTTTCTCACATAAACAAGGTATATTCCATCTTTTTGCACTTGCGTCGTGAAAGTCTTGGGATCGTTGCCATATTTGGTGTAGGGTGTCGTCAGCATATTGGCGAGGTTCGCATCATATTCGTTCTCGTTCCCGATTGGGTAGCAGCATTTCCTATGATATGCATTGTTCCCCCTACCTGTTTAGACAATCTATTTTTATAGGATTTGCACGCATATTGCAGGTAGCAAACTATACTACTCGAGTTCAAGTAGAATGAAACACGATATGTTCAATAGATTTAATTTTATTACAAAATGAACACGGCTAGCTATCATGCCTCTTATGGGTAGGTTATTTTTAGTTGCTAAAGCATTATTACACACTCCAAAAGAAATACCTTACCTTTATTTGGCATGGTTGCTAAAAATTAGTCCATACATGATGTGGTGTTACACTAGATGAACTTGCCTAATACATTCCATACCTTACCTAGTTATATAGATAAACGTCCTAGTTATATAGTGATATAGATAAACGTCCTAGTTATATAGATAAACGTAGGCAAAACACGTTGTTACCTTTCTTGTTTTCTTCCAAATCCACGCTAGCCGATCTTTCTTGTTATTTTCTTTTGTTAGTTGTCATGAATGGAGTTTGGAAGATTGTATCATGTATTAAGTCTAGTTTCCACTGTCTCCCAAATGGGTCGATGATCACACTCACCTGAAGCAAAGTTGAAAGATTAACTAATGTTGGAGATGTTAGTTTGTATTTGGTCAACGTTGGAAGCCATTGGTTTCTAAGATTGGGACTGTCCCTCCATCTCCAATTTGCCATGTAGGCTGCCTTTCAGCAACTCATTCCCAAGAGAAGCTTGCAAATTGACCAAAATATTTACCTTTGAATACACGATCTCATATGGAGTGGGATTGTTGAAATAGTCATCATATCAACCGCATGTATAACTATTAACAATAAGTATCCTTGAACCCATGTCCCCATTTTCTCTTCCGTCACCCTTCGCCATTTAATCTAATTGATCTTCCTGCATTCTCTAGATGCTCCACCAAAAGCATTAGATAATAGTATTTATTTCTTCTCACCATTGGCAATAAGAAGCAACCAATTATATAGTTAGTGATGAGACTAAGTACATATTTGTTCAGAATCTAATTATATAATTGTTTGACATGCTTACAACTTGTGATATTATTTTATTATTATAAAAGTGGGTACAGTCACCCTTTTAATAAAAATTTATCATATTATTTTGTTATTACAAAATGGTACCCTCACCCTTTTAATAAAAATTGGATCAATACTTAAAATATAAAAAATATTTTATAATTTTTTAACATTTTTCATTTAAAAAAATATAAAGTTTCTAAAAATATATAATGATAAAAATATTTCATAATTTTTTAACATTTTCCATTTAAAAAAATATAAAGTTTTCAAAAATATATAACAATAAAACCAAGGTAAAAACAAGTTCTTATCACTGTTTCAAACCTGTGTTACTCTTGTAATTTGTGGAATCAACTCCATTCTTTTTCATTTTGATTACCTGAAAAATATTTAAAAATGGGTAAGCTCACTACTTAATAAAATTAAGTAGGGTTTCTAGCGACAAACAACTCCATGCCTTGAACGTCTACCCAAATTTAGTATATATTTATCAATTTTATTTAACTAACTCATCACTAGCCTTCTTAGTTATTTTATTTTTCTTTACTTACTTTTTATGTTCACATTTATCTTTATTTCTTTTACATACTTTCACCGGCTTATATAAATGCCTAGTATGATAAATTCCTACTCATGCACGTGCAATACTCATCACATCTTCAAAACATCTCGAGCCATAACCTTACCATGCTCTCTTACACAAGAACTTCACACATGAGAGTGTTGGAATATTTGTATTATACTACACACTCCTAAGGTACCGTATAGGCCTATCTCTTCATCGGGATGTAGAGGTTGTGACCTCCAAGCATTTGTATACTATGACGCCCCACCATCTGCCTCACAATACAATATACTTGTGCTATCTAAACCCATCATCTCCTCACCCTTTGGCACAAATGGACCACTCATGGGTCCGTTGGTAACTTGAGAATTTTTGTAAATACAACTACATTATCTCTCCATTCCTAGTCAACTCGAGCTCATGACATTATCTCTTTTGGATGTACTATCGAGACCCTCACCACCACTTCTCACATATATGTATGCATGCATGCAATTCATTACTTAATCACAATCATATACATGTCACACATATCTCATATCATGTATGCATCATGACTCATGCATGATGCTCATAGTCATACTAACAACATGCTTCATATATGCATTATTTCCCTCTATGTTCATATTATATCATGATATCATACCTATGCATGCTTCATGGGGTATGATCATGCTCATGCTTATGTCATGCACTATGGATCACATATCAATTTCTAAGTTATGGTTAATCATGGTATCAATTCTACCTAACAAGCAATGCACGACATGATGCTATCATTCACACATGAATTACCTTTACCAATTTCATGTTCATCTAACATATAAATTGTAAACCTCATTTCAATAATAAGAGACCCGAAAATGGGAACCAAAAATTTTTAAGAGAAAATAAAAGTTCAAATTGAGCTAGAATTAGTATAGAGAAGCTAAAATGAGAATTTGGAAATTTCAAGTGATACATAAATACCTAAAAATAATGAAAAATAATCATGAATAGAATTGAATGAGGAAACTAGACCTATTTAGGGTGAATCGGATCGAACCAAAAGGAACTGATTCAAAGATTCATTTTTTTAGGTGACTCAAAAACATCCATTTGGTAAATTGAAGTCACCATTATGTAGAAAATAAATTTAGATTATTTAAAATTTTTTAGATTTTATAAAATTGGTCAAATTGGGCTCGAATCGACCTGTCACACTAGACCCGATTTGGTCGGAACATTGTAAACAACCCACCACTTCTTCCGGTAATTAAAAAGGGTAACCACCACTGTGTTATCGACATGAGTCAGGTGTAACCTGAAAATATTTCAAAATAAATTTGAGAAATATGTTTTTATAAAACATATTGGAATATGATTATTGCAGAAGGCTTACCAAGTAGTTAAATCTTCACCCACGTCCCCTTTCATAAAAAATATTTTTTATTAATTTTTTAGCTTCTTCTATCAAGCCTAGGGTAGATACCTTTCTACTTGGAGTGATTTAGTTGATTAAACCTACCATTGTTTGTTTCATACAAACACACAAACACTCATTTATCCATAAAGGGATCAAACAGTCACAAAACAGACCCTTAGAGGCAACAACCTAGATCTGTTCCACTTGTGACCCCAAGTGCCTTTACTGTTCTCCTTGGTGAGAGGCCACAACCTCCACCATATTGTTTATGTGAGTACCTTGGCCCAACCCCCATACTTATTAATCCTTCGATCCCCAAATCTTAGGGGTGATACCTCACTCTTCTATCCACTCAGTCTCAATGCGTATGAAGCTACCAGAGCTTCAAGACATACTAGAACATCATTTTTACCTTGTGCCAACCTTGTTGTCCAATAACCTTTAGAACTAACACAACTCCGTACGAGACGCCTCTTTGGTTCTGCACGATTGCAATAACATAAAAGTATATTTTGATTTAAGACTTTTATCTTTGCGCTACTAGCCCAATAGGCTGAGACTTGACTTCGACATAGTAGCTTCAACAAGCATTATCAAATTGTGAAAAATTTTGACAGTCTCTTAAATCAAACTTATTTATGGGACTAGACCCATTTCTGTTGGCATTTGGCCCACTTGTATGAGTTTTCAAAAAACATGGCCTTTGGCCCACTTACATAGAACTAGATCTAGCCCAGCGTTGTCGAGCATGGGTCTCACCCATATTATGCATCGATAATCAGACTAGACCATACCCCTTAAGGTGTATCCATACATCATTCATGGGTTGTACTAATAACATACTTCATGCTTTTTTTAGAAATACAATCCTAAAAAGTTTAACTAGTTTCACACAATCAGGGGATTACATTTCTGGAAATCTGTTTTCAAAATAAAGTATGATCTTAAGTATGTACATAATTGGTCCTGATGTCAAAAATCTCACTCACCCGTTTTCCGAGACTTGGCCATCCTAGAGATTTCTAAGCTTGACGTGCCTTTCCTTTGCACGAAACTGTAGTTGATCCATTCTTATAGTATATTGGGCTATTAGGTCCCAAGTAATAAAGTAATTACACTTAATACTCGAAACATTCCAAAATTACGATTTGACACTTAAGTTATACCTTAATTCCAGTTAGGTTCATAAAATTGTCAAATCTTCCATTTTTGGCCATAATTCCTCAAATTTCAAATTGGGTACAACATTTCTCTCTAATTACAGAAAATTTTCAATTTTTTGAAAATTGCAATTTAGTCCCCAAAATTTCAAAAATTGTAATTTAATCCTCCAATTTGAATTTTATCAATTCGATCTTAATCCTTCCCAATTGAGTCCTAACATGATTCTAATCATCTTCCATATGTCCCCCCTCCCGAATCATTTCAATCTTTGAAGCACTAAATTTAGCTTATAAATGCACTTAAATGGAGCTTCACCGGAAAATCATCTTAGAGAGAGAAATTCTCGATTACTCATCGATGAGGGTTCAACGATCAGAGCTTTTGCTTCTACTAGAATGCTCTCTTCCTAGGATCCTTTCTGGATCAACTTTGGTCGGCTGGGGATCAACTTTACTCTCTTCTTGGGGATCCATCCTTGATCAACCATGCCTCAATTGGTGACCCAAGTAGTGCGGATTTCTTAACTTAGGTTTCAGATAAAAATGCATCGTGAACAAGACATTCCAGTGAAGGGCAGCAGAGGGAACTTATCACGAGGGTTCAAGGAAGGTGTGGACTCCTCTAGGAAACGTCTAGAGGGCTTGGTTTGGTCATGGCTGGTCCTAGGGTGGCTTGAATTGAGCTTGATCGACTTTGGTCATAGACTTCCGAGGGAAGCAAAGGTACTATGCAAGTTTGCTAATGCTTCTCTGGTGACCTTCGAGCTAAATGAAGTAGACAGGAGGGTAGAGGACTCTCTCAGGATTCCAGGGAACCCAAATTTGCCTTTGGAGGTAGAGAAAATTGCCTAAGTCGGAGCTTTGGTTCGCACTCGATTGGAAAGAGGAGCTGTTCTTTTTCTTCAGGTGTTTGAAGGATGAGGAGGATGAACGGAGATGAGCTTTTTATGTAGGGAGCTCGGGGACTGACATGTTTATCCATTCATAAATTAGTCGGCTACAATTACTTCCATTTATGACTATGTTGGTAGGATATATCGATTATCGGCATAATGGCAACCATTCCTCTATTCTTATCTGTTCATTCTAAAGGTTGATGATGATACTATGTGCGTGCGTGCGGGCTGCCACGTGGCACACTGTGATTGGATGGCTTCACTGACGTGACTTTCTACTCGACATCCATGTCGTTTGTTGACTCATTGACCGGCCACGTGGTGACCACTCATTGGTCACTCGTTCCAACTTATTTGCTGACCATATTTGACAATCCGTTGACCATGACACGTGCCATGATTGTCTGATTAAAATTTGGCATTTTCCCACCTCACACATTGTGCCAATGCCATGTGTTAGCCACTAATTGGTGGGTGTCATACCACGACCCGGTTTGGTCGAGGTCTTGTGATCAACCCACCACTCTCCCAGACCTCAAAGAAGGACTTCTCCAGGAGATTAAAAAGAGTAAGGCGTAGTACCTGTCATGTTTTCCCCGGACAACATTAAACAAAATGGAAACGGAAAATTTTTATACCTAGGATAGGTTATGGGGAGGGAGAGGCTGACTAGTCATGTTCCTTTTGAAAAATATTTAGAGGGAGGGGGGGGGGGGGGAGTGAGTTCGACAACTTAGTGAGTGGGAGAAATCTTTTAGGAAATGTTCACTTTAACACTTTTAAATGATTGATATTTCACAAGTAGTTGCTTCTCAAGTTTTTCTTTTCACACGATCATCAACTGCCCTCCTATCATAGGAGGGATCACACATTTGCAGAACGGTCTCCAAATGTTCCACTTGTGGACCGGAACGCCTTTACCGTCCACCCTGATAGAGGTGGACTGCCTCTACCTTAAGTTCGAGTGGACATCAATAGTCCGACCCTCAAACCCTGATCACTTCACCATGTCCGCTTTGTGGGACAAGACCTCCTTTCCCCTACCACCTGGATCTCAGACTCTAATTCAGGTGTCTTGATAGCCTGAATCACATAGTGCATGCACAATCAAGAGTATTTTAAGTTATAGCCATTATCTTTGGCACTCCAACTCAATGATTTGCTGGCTTGGGTTTGACCCATGCATGCTAGCCCAATAGGTTCGACGATTTGGTTTTGGCTGAGCAGCGACTTGGCCCAACAACCTCAACAACTTAGTCTTGGCTCGACGAATATCACACACAATTTCCTGTTAATTGGATCTTTTAGAATTTCTCATCACATTCTAGTTTTGGACGGGTCCATACCTGTCACACCCCAATATGTTTTGGTCGGATCCTCGTGAACAACTCGCCGTTCTCTTGGTTCAAGAGAGGTTTCTCCCTTCTTTAATTCAAGAGGAGCCAAGCGTAATCTCAACCTTGTTCCCTGGAATAATATATATAAAATAAAATGCAAGCTTAATAAAGTTAAGCATACCTGATAGAGGGTAAGACTTGATGTTATCCCTTGTCATTTCTTTATTTCTTGAAAAGGGATAAAAATGGGTGGGTGAGTTTCTACAACTCAGTGAATGAGTATTTTAAAAAAACTAAAGTCTCAACAAAATAGTTTTTAAATTGGAGTGTCACAGACTCCTTATTTTCTTTAAAATTCTTTCTTCCTCATTTTCTCGGTTTTCAAAGCCATTTATTCATCATCAGCCACAAACAATGTGTTTAGCAACTAACACACTCCCTTTATCATGAAGGGATCACACATTCGCATGGCAGCATGACCATTGACCTTAAACTCATGTTTGTTTACGAGCTCCTACTCGTGCCAACTGACCTTGGGCCCACTATACGAGATTTTCAAAATCGGGCATATTTGCCCCCAAGTTCCAAAACTGAGGCCTCCGACCTATATGAGCATTTTGAGCTCCCGTCAAGAAGGTCTCCCAAAAGGTTTAAGCTGTGGCATATAGTCAGAGGAGAGCACTTCCGACAAAATAATCTTTTCATTTGTCCATCAGATCAACCAGGTGTCTAGACATCTCCCCTTATAACCAATAAGCGGGTTTTCTACTTCCTTCTAGGAAGTTCATCATACCAACCGTGTATGATCTACACACAACCGATAAATAGCTTTTCCGCGTAATTTCCACATCACTCAATTTAGGTGCGATGGTTGAAATTCTACTTAGTAGTGGGTTTTCATTTCTGAGGTGCTTATCATCCCAATCGGGTATGATATAAAATCCCACTCACATGTGAACGCTGTGATTTCCTCTTAACCGATTCTCTCCCTTCACGCGAGCTTGTCCTTGGTGGCATTCCCGGTACTTTGTGTTCCAACATGATATGAACATCCCTGCTCATTATCCATTGGTCTAATAGCCTTCATTCATTATAAATGAATAAAATACCCAATTTTTTAAATATTTGTAATTTGGTCCCTAAAGTTCTTTTTCCTTTACTTTAGTTACCAAATGTCGATTTTCCCCCAAATTGAGTCCCAAAATTTTAAAATCATACTTTGATACCTCAATTTATTCAAAATTACATAAAGGGGTTCAAGTTTCCCAAATTCCCAATTTGGTTCCCAATTTTTCCAAAATTACCATTTTCCCTTACTTTACAAAAATGGTAAGTTTCCCAAAAATTCCAAATATTACCCAATTGGTCCTCCAACATATTTATCATGCCCAATTGACCCTTAATTTTATGAAATTGCACTTTAGTCCCTCAAAATTTTGAAATTCCCAAAATTTCCCACAATTTTAACCTTCTAACTTAGTCGAATTTGATTTTATCAAATTGACCGATCAAATGAGTTTAATTGTTGAAACTGAAGTTATATTGGAGTTCCTACACCTTCATACGATTTAATTGCACTTTGAATCGCATGATTTGACGCTAGAACAAGCTCAAATGAAGCTTTGTCGAAAAATTGAATGTAGATAGAGAAAGCTTCGAAAGCTTACTGTTGGGGGTGCGATGGTCCAGGCTTTTGATCTGGGCAGAAAGCTCTCATCCTGAGGTCTTTCCTAGAATCAAGAATTGCTTCAATTCATGTCGAATTGGGGGAGAATTTAGTTAGTTAAAATATGTCGGTTCTCTCTCTTGCACTGATCAAAATTCATAGAGGGGAGACAAATTGGCTTACCTTTCCGCACTAATTCGGTTGTAGGAGGGTTGAGGAGGTGTTGGGATAGCTTGCGGAGGACTCGAATTGGCTGATTTCAGCTCAATAGAAGTAGGACAACTTCGGTCTATTAGAGCTGCTTCACTGTTTGATCACGCCGACACTTCTCTAGCGACCCTTAGAACAATTGGAGACTACCACCATGTAGCTGACTTCTCCTTGAGTGTAAGGAACCCGACCATGCCTTCTTTGGCTCAGAAAAGACCATATATCAGAGCTCTAGTTCGAGCTTCGCCGAAAAACTGAGTAGCTAAGAGAGAGTGAGGTTTTCAGGTGTGTGAAGGATGAATGGAGAGGGGCGCTTTATATAGGGAGCTCGGGGGCTCGTTGGCCGTCCGTTTGGCATCTTTATGACAATAATTGATGTCCTGAAATGTAATGAATGGAAATGTTTCCTCTTCGTCAGTCCTGGTTCGATTATTTTCCGACGAGTGAATAGTGTTGTCATCTGAAGGAAGAAGAAGACACTGTTTCGAACCGGACCGGATCGGACCCATCCGAATCAGGTTCAAAGCTTAAACTAGCCGGTTCAGGCCTGATTTGACCGAGTTTATTAAAATTAAAAATTTCTAAATTGATCTAAATTCATTCTCTATCCAATGGTGGCCTCAATTCTCCAATTTGAATTTTCTAAGCCACCTGGAAAAATGAATTTAGCATTTGATTCAATAGTGGTTCAAACTGGTCCAAACCGGTTCAATCTGGTTCGGATCCGGTTCACCTGATCCAGTTTGGTTTTCATCTCCAATTTATCCTAAAGTCCTTTTTCATGACTTTTATGACTCTTTAGGTCACTTGGGATCCACTAATTTCCCGATTTGTCCTTTCTCTATCGGTTCTAGTTCATAAACCGACTCAGTTTTCTTTTTGGAAATGACTAGTTCAATCTGACTTGGATCCGGTTCCCTTGAACTGGTTTGATTTGCTCTCCCGAATTGTCCTAAGGTCCTTTTCAAGGTTTTTGTGATTCTTTGGGTCACTCGAGAGTTATAAATTTCCCAATTTGCCCGTTCTTTGGTGATCGGGTTTGTGAATCGATTCAATTTTTCTCACTTGGTTTGACCGGTTCTTTCCCCGGTTTTTCTTAACTTCAAAGGGTAGGGTTTACAACTCTCCCCTCCTTTTAGGAGTTTTGTCCCCAAAACTTATTCCACATCCTTTGAAATAAATCTTTATTAACATAAATTTTGTAGTTTATCGATATACACTCTTTTCGGTTGTTTCGATTTATCCCTTATATCACATACTTTAGATTTTCTTTTTATTCAAATTCCTTTGTTCCTTAAAGCACAATTTCTCCATTCTTTGATTATTCATTCAAGATTTCGGGATTGGGAGTCCCAGACTACCCAAATCATCCATGCATTTAGGTATTCTCTTTATTCAATAACCTCCTAGGCTCAATGTCCATTCAGGCACCACTTACATACTTCCACAAGTGTTGGTATTATCACCTTTTCATTCTACATTGATCCTTCCCTAATTTGTTGGTTATTATAACTTCTTTCAATGTTTTAATGTCTGACCTTATCATGCTCAAATCACAGACTCTTCCGTATCGGATTCATATTTTCTTGGGATAGTTGAGTTTACATATCCTTTACTGTACGAGTTTCTTTGGAAATTTTCTTTAACTTCACATCTTTATGACCGCATTGGTATCCTCACTTATTGATCTTTTTCAAATTCCTTTATTAGGTCATTCAACTTTCAAATCTTTGAGTTTCTTGATAACTTTTTGACATGATGAAACTCTTCCTTTCTTATGTCATTCCTCATTTTTGCTGGCGTCCTTTCTTTTAAGGTCTCTTCTCTTTCTAAATCCATTCTCACTTACTCGTGATCATTTCATGATTCTCCTTTTTGATTCAGTTCCTTCATTACTCGTATGGTATTTTTTAATGTTGTCTTCCTACTTACCCGTTACTTGGGTTTAACTTATCCCTCGAACCTTCATAGTTACTTTTCCTTTGCACTTGATCATTTCATCTCCAGTAGCTTGTCCTTACGGAGCTTATCTTCTTCTCAATTTAATTGGTGCCATTTCCTCTTAATTGGTACACATGTGTCCTTCCAAGGTTCCCTTCCTTAGTAAGTTTTACACTTCTTTTCTCCCGGAGATCCTACGAGTACTTTTTGTCTATCTCACCTCGTCCTCACTTGCTCCAAGTACTTATTTATTCCTTTGAGGTGAATCTCACATCCTACTTGTGTCAAAATCTCTTGTATCTTCGTGTCCTTGGTATTCCCCCCTTTGCCTCGTTTAAGGTGTAGTCCTTACTACTCCCCAATTCTTATTAGGGCTTAGTTTATTCTTCCGAATGATTTGATCAATATGAGTTAATTCCTTCAATCAGATCCGTCTAAAATCCCCATTTGGTTCCCTGCTCTACTATAATCATATCCTGCTTGGCCTTCCAGGTATTTACTTGGTCACCTATGTCCTTTAATGAGGTCATGGATCCTGCCCCAGCTTACGATATCTCATCTGTTGATTGAAATTTTCTACGATTCCACTTCCTATCTTCATTCTTCTTTTTGGGACTTCCATATTGGGATTTTCATGCTTATTTTCCTTACCTCTCCTTGAAAGTTCTCTCTTCATTCTTTCTTATGCTTTTCAACCTTTGCATGGTGATTCACCCTGGCTTTTCTCCCCTATCTTCTATTCCTTTTGGTTTCCCATCCTTATCTCCAAACAAGTCCTTTATTACCATCGGGTCCCTAAAGGTGCATATCCTAGCTATTTCCAAGTGTTGGTATTATTCCCAAAGTTTTCTTTCTATCGTACTTCTTTTATCTTCTCTTTTCCTTGTCCTGTCTTACTTGTCTTAACATCTTCTGTGCTTTCTTTAACTTTCTTCCTTTCTTTTTGATCGACTTCCATTCCTTTGGTTTTCTTTGGAATAGTTTATTTATTTTCTTTATCCTTATTCTTTGAACCCTTCCTTAACTCCTTAATCCTCTATTCTTAGATGCTTACCTCCTTTTTGTTCTAACTTTCTTCTTCTTTCCTATAATTAGAATTCATCTTCCTTGTGTGAACTCTAAGAGTTCTTCCTTTCCAAATTTCTTTGTACTTTGAGGAAATTTCTTTTAAAGGTTAAGGTTAACTAGTAATAACCCGTTTTCCTTCTTTGGGTGATTTTCTATCATTTTATGTTGACTAGCGTACACTTAATGTTTGAATTTATTATGGAAATTCATAAATTTTATCAAGAAAAAATTCACTTCATTCATTCAAGAAATTTTCTTGCCATACTTGGCTTATTATAGAATTTTCTACCCCCTAATCCTTTGGGGTCATAGGCAGAGAGTTGGCCTTAGAGTGTTGTGGGATTCTTGATGAGAAGGCTCTGAAGAACTAGTTGGGGTCTACTCGTATTCCCTTATAGGATGAATCTCATGTATGGCCACCAATCCGTACCGTCTTAGTACCTCTACCTCACACTCATAGGTCCACTTCATCCATTGGGAGGAATTGAAGCCGAGTTGAGTAGGTAGAGGTACTTGGTGGACCTTCATGAATGTGGCATATGCATCCCAGTAGTTATCCCATGCCTCTTTCTTGGTTGGATTCCTCTTCGATTGTTGTGGGGCTAGAGGAGGGTTGGGCTCCTAGGAGGAGGTACAGGTTTCTCTTGTCTTGGAGGAGGATATGTGATGCCTTCTTGTCACGCCCCGACCCGTTTTGGTTGAATCCCCATGAACAACCCGTCACTCTCCCAGTTTATTTAAGGGTTTCCCCTTGTTATAAACCGTAAAGAGTAAAGCGTATTTTAAACATGCACCTTTCTTGGAATAACAAAAATAAAAACTGCATAAAATTTTAAATTTATCATACCTATCTCACATGCATATTAGTTAGTGGTACTTGAGGGTAGGCTTTTCGAGATTTCCTGAAAGGGATATAAGGGAGGGAGTGAGTACAACTACTTAGTGAATGGGTTTTCAAAATTTTAACTTTTTAGGAAAAAGATTTGTATTGTAGTGTGCCAAACTCCTTATTTTCTTTAAAATATCCTTTCATTTCAAATATTTGTTTTTATCACCATTTGTTATTAATCACGGTGTGTCATCACTCAACACATGCTTTATCATGAAGGTCAATCACACAATCGCATGCTAGCCAGTCCACTGAACCCATTTGTGGTGTCGGAGAGACTTTACCGACCACCTAGATAGAAGCACGTCCACTTCTACCCTAAGAATGAGTGGATGTAAGCAACTTCTGACCCTCAATCCCGAAATCAATTCGTCGTGTCAGTATGAGGACAGAGACCTCATCCTAACCCCACCCCAATCTCGTGTGCTTGAAGCTACGTCAAGCTTCGTAAGGTCACCTAGTTCGATGAACTGCCCTTATATCCACCAGGTTGTCTAGGGCCCTATGATACATCACTACCCCTCTTGGGCGTCTTGAAGGTCCCATAGTCACAGTGCATGCAAAATCAGTATTTTCACATCATGCCATATAATATGTGGTGCCACCAGTCCAACGGCCCCGACCCTCAACTCAACCTACAGCTGTTTGTCTTGACTGGTCTGTCGACTTGTCTTGTCGCACTGCCGCTAGTTGACTGAGTATGTCAGTCCTGTCTTGGTACCATGACCAAACAATTCATTTATTTAAATTTTTATGGCATATAACTCATGTTTGTTTACGAGCTCCTGGTTTTGTCAACTGGCCTTGGGCCCACTGTACGAGATTTTCAAAATCGGGCATATTAGCCCCCAAGTTCCAAAATTGAGGCCTCTAGTCTATCTGAGCATTTCGAGCTTCCATAAAGAAGGTCTCCCAAAAATTTGAAGTAGTGGCAAACAGTCAGGGGAGAGCACTTCCGACAAAATGATCTTTTAATCTGTCCATCACTCCAACCGGGTATGAGGTCATCTTCGCTTATAACCGATAAACGGGTTTTCTCCTTCCTTTTAGGAAGTTCATCATACCAACCGGGTATGATCTACTTACTATTGTAAGTAGTTTTTCTGAGTAATTTCCACATCACTCCTCTCAGGTGTGATGGTTAAAATACCACTTAGTAGTGGGTTTTCATTTTCGAGGTGCTTATCATCCCAACCGGTATGATATAAAAATCCCACTCACCCGATTGTGCAGTGAAATTCCACTTAGTCAGTTTCCTTCCCTAGCAAGTTTAACTTCAGCTGGCATTCCCAATGTCTCATTTTCCGACATGAAATGAACATGGTTGTTCATTATTCTTTGGCTTAATAGACCTCATTCGTTCTAAATGAAAGAGAAAAACTAACTTTTCTTTTATTTGCATTTAGGCGCCTAAAGTTAATTTTCTTTTAACTTTAAGTCCATAATACCAGTTTTTCCTCAAATTGAGTCCCAAAACTTTTAAAATTTCTCTTGGGATCTCAATTCACTTTATTTAAAAAAATGGTGCTCAAGTTTCCCAAATTCCCGATTTGGCCCCCAAATTTCAAAATTACCATTTTCCCCTTCCTTTATAAAAATAGTAAGTTTTGCCCCAAATATTCTAAAATTGCTCAATTGGACCTCTAATATTCTTATCATGTCCAATTGATCTTCAATTTTATAAAATTGCATTTTGGTTCTTCGAATTTTCAAAAATCCATAATTTCCCCAATATTTCCCTCAATTTCAACTCTATAACATAGCCGAATTTGATTTAATCAAATTGATTGATAAAACACTTCTAATTGTTGAAATTGAGTTTCTTCATATTCATACGATTCCATAGAACTTTGAATCACAAGCTTTAACGCCAGAACGAGGTCAAACAGAGCTTCGCTGAAAAAGAGACTATAAAGAGAGAAAGCTTCAATTGCTCATCAGTTAGGGCATGATAGTCTGAGCTTTCTATCTGAGCATTTCGAGCTTCCATAAAAAAAGTCTCCCAAAAAGTTAAAGTAGTGGCGAACAGTCAGGGGAGAGCACTTCCGATAAAATGATATTTTAATCTGTTCATCACACTAACCGGGTATGAGGTCATCTCCGCTTATAACCGATAAACGGGTTTTCTTCTTCCTTTTAGGAAGTTCATCATACCAACGGGGTATGATCTACTTATAACAGGTAAGTAGTTTTTCTGAGTAATTTTCACATCACTCCTCTCAGGTGTGATGGTTAAAATACCACTTAGTAGTGGGTTTTCATTTCTGAGGTGCTTATCATCCCAACCGGGTATAATATAAAAATATCACTCACCTGATCGTACAGTGAAATTCCACTTAGTCGATTTCCTTCCCTAGCAAGCTTAACATCAACTGACATTCCCAATGTCTCATTTTCCTACATGAAATGAACATGGTTGTTCATTATTCTTTGGCCTAATAGACCTCATTCGTTCCAAATGAATGAGAAAAACCAACTTTTCCTTTATTTGCATTTAGGTCCCTAAAGTTAATTTTCTTTTAACTTTAAGTCCCTAATGCCGGTTTTCCTCAAATTGAGTCCCGAAACTTTTAAAATTCCTCTTAAGATCTCAATTCACTTTATTTCATAAAATGGGGCTCAAGTTTCCCAAATTCCAGATTTGGCCCACAAATTCCAAAATTACCATTTTTCCCTTCTTTTATAAAAATGGTAAGTTTTGCCCCAAATATTCTAAAATTGCTCAATTGGCCCTCTAATATTCTTATCATGTCCAATTGACCTTTTATTTTATAAAATTGTATTTTGGTCCGTCTAATTTTCGAAAATCCCTAATTTCCCAAAAAATTTCCCCAATTTTAACTCTCTAACACAATCGATCATCAAATTTCCCCTAATTTCCCCCAATTTCATTAAATTGACCAATCAAACACTTCTAATTGTTGAAATTGAGTTTCTTCATGTTCATACGATTCCATAGAACTTTGAATTGCAAGCTTTAATGTCGGAACGAGGTCAAACGGAGCTTCGTCAAAAAATAGACTATAAATAGAGAAAGCTTCTATTGCTCATCAGAGAGGGCACGACAGTCTGAGCTTTCTATCTAGGCAGATAGCTCTTTTCCTGAGGTTCCTCCTAAGATCAAGAATGACATCAATTGATGTGGAATTGGATTAGAATTCTGTCATTGAAATTCGACCGACTCTCTTAATAACACCGGTCAGAAATTGCAAAGGGGAGCCGAATTGACTTACCTTTCAGCCCTAATTCTGCCGTGGGAGGGATGAGAGAGTGTTGGGAGAGCTTGGTTTGGCCTGAGGGGGACTCAAATTGGCCAATTTCAGCTCGGCCAACACAGGGCAGCTTCAGTCTGCTAGAGCTTTTTCACTGTTCTATCACGTCGGCATTTCTTCGGTGACTCTTGTAGCAAACGAAGACTACATGCGTGTAGCTGACTTCTCCTCGGTTCTAAAGAACTTGACCTCACCTTCTTTGGATTAGAAATGACCCTATATCGGAGCACTGATTCGAGCTTTGCCGGAAAACTAAGTAGCTGAGAGAGAGTGAGCTTTTCAAATGTGGAGAGGGTGAATGAGAAGTGTCTCTTTATATAGGAAGCTCGAGAACTTCTTGACCGTCCAATTGGCACCTTAATGGTGGTCATTTATTGTGTGAAACTCCCTGGCCGGAGACTTTTCAGCTTTGCTGGCGCTGCGCGATTTTCCAGTGAGTGAATAGTGCTGTCATCTTATGGAAGAAGACGACATTGTTTCGAACTGGACTGGACCGGTCCGAATCGGTTTCAAAGCTTAAACTAGTCAGTTCACGCCTCCATTCAACCGAAATTTTCAAATCTAAAAATTTCTAAATTCATTTTCTGTAAACCCCTCACTTTTAAGTTAAGGAAAACTGGGAAAAGAACCGGTCAAACTGAGTAAGAAAACTGAGACGGTTTACATTTGGGAACAAGCAATATGGAAATTTACAACTTCCGGGTAATCCAAAGGTTCATTAAACCTTGGCAAAGAAATTTAAGAAAAATTAGAAGACAAAAACCAAATTGTTTAGGTGAACAAGATCACATAAGAACTTTGAAGTTAAGTGTGCTTGCCCGAGATTAGTGTGAGGATGGGTGACATCCTCGAAATTATGAATTTTTTTGTAACTCAAAATTTCGGTAAAAAATTTTTATGCGAAGTACGCCTTATCATAAATAGTCATAAATTAATATATATTTAATTATTGTAATTAATACCAATAATTTAATACCTAAATTAAATTATTGGAATTAATATAAATAATTTAATACCGAAATTAAATTATTAGAATTAATACCGAAATTAAATTATTGGAATTAATACCAATAATTTATGGCAATATTAATACTAATAATAAATCTCTCCCATTTAATACACGGGTTTTACACCTATATAAAGAGCTCATCCCCATTTATTCTCCTCACACCCGAACACTTCTCTCTCTCTCTCTACTGCTCTATTTCCCGGTGAAGCTTAAACCAGAGCTTCGACTTCAACATTTTTCTTAACCTCGAAAGGAGAGGTCGGGCTCTTTAGAACCAGGGAGAAGTCAGCTATCTGATAACAAACTCCAATCAATCCGAAAATCACTAGAGAACCGCCGACATGATGGAACAGTGAAGTAGCTCTGGTGGACCGAAGCTGCCCTATTTCGGCCAAGTTGAAATTGGCCATTTCGAGCCCTCCTCAAGCAAAACCAAGCCTTATCAACACTCCCTCAGCCCTCCCATGGTCGAATTACAACTGAAAGGTAAGCCAATTCGACTCCCCTCTACAATTTTTTATCAGTGCTAGAGAGAGAACCGTTAGAATTTCAATAATGAAATTCTAACTCAATTTGGCATCAATTGATGCAACTCTTGATTCTAGGATGAACCTTAAGATGAGAGCTATCCGCCTAGATCGAAAGCTCGGACCGTCGTGCCCTCACCGGTGAGAAATCATCGAAGCTTTCTCTCTCTATAGTTTATTTTCCAGCGAAGCTTCATTTGAGCTCGTTTCGGTGTTAAAATCTATGATTCAAAGTTTCTTAGAATTGTATGAACATGCAGAAACTCAATTTCAACTCCAATTTCAACAATTAGAAGTGTTTGATCAGTCAATTTGATGAAATTAAATTCGGTAGTGTTGAAGAGTTGAAATTGGGGGAAAAATTGGGGATTTTCAAAATTCAAAGGGCCAAAATGTAATTTTATGAAATTGAGGGTCAATTGGGCATGAAAATAATGTTGGAGGACCAATTGAGGAATTTTGGAATTTTTGGGGCAAAACTTACCATTTTTGTAAAAGAAGGGCAAAATGGTAATTTTGGATAAATTGGGGGACCAAATTGAAAATTTGAGAAATTAAACGCCTTTTTGGTGAAATTGAATAAATCGAGGTGCCAATATAAATTTTAAAGGTTACGGGATGCAATTTGAGGAAAAACCGACATTTGGGACTTAAAGTTAAAGAGAAATAACTTTAGGGACCTAATTGCAAATAACTAGAAGTTTGGGTTTTCTTATTCATTGGAAATGAATGTAGGCTATGCCGAGTAATAATGAACAAGGATGCTCATATCATTTAGGAACGCGAAATATCGGGAACGCCAGCATGGACGAGCTCATGTGAATACAAAGAACCGGTCAAGTGGAATTCACTGTGTTAACGAGTGAGTGGGTTTACCAACATCATACCCGGTTGAGATGATGAGCACAACTTAAAGATAAAAACCACTTATCGTTGTGAGTGGAAATTTTATATCATACCCGGTAGGGAATGATAAGTACCTCAGTGTAAAAATCCACTATTTAGTGGTATTTTAATCATCACCACTTAGAGAAAGTGATGTGAAAATTATGCGAAGAAACTACTTACTGGTTGTAATTAGATCATACCTGGTTGGTATGATGAGACTTCCTCAAAGGAAGTTGAAAACCCGTTCATCTGTTATGAACGAAGATGTCCTTATACCGGTTGGTATAATGGATAGTGAAAACCTATTTTGTCGAAAAGTGTTCTCCCCTGACTGTGTGCCAATGCTTAAACTATTTGGGAGACCTTCTTGACAGGAACTCGAATAGCACTTATAGGCTGGGGGCCTTGATTTTAGAACTTGCAGACTAGGATGCCCAGGTTTTTGAAAATCTCGTACAGTGGGTCCAAGGCCAGTTGGCATGAGCAGGAGCTCGTAAACGAACATGGTATATGTGCCATAAAACTTAATAAGTGAATTGTTTGGCCATGGTACCAAGATAGGACCGACATGCTCAGTCAACTAGCGGCAGTGCGACATGACAGGTCGACAGACTAGTCAAGACAAACAACTGTGGGTTGAGTTGAGAGTCGGGGCTGTTGGACCAGTGGCACCACATATTACATGGTTTGATCAGAAAACATTGTTTGTGCATGCACTATGAGTATGGGATCATCAAGACGCACATGAGGGGTAGTGATGTGTCCTAAGGGCCCTAGACGACCCGTTGAGTATAAGGGCAGATCGTCGTTCCAAGTGTCTGTGCGAAATTTGGAGTAGCACCAAGCGCATGAGACCGGGGTGGGGACGGGATGAGGTCTCTATCCTCATATGGACACGAAGAAGTTATTTTGGGATTGTGGGTCGGATGTCGCATACATCCACTCATTCCTAGGGTAGAAGTGGTCGTACTTCTATTTGGGTGGCAGGAAAAGTCGCTCCGAAGCCACTAGCGGGTTCAGTAGTG
This sequence comes from Trapa incisa, assembly GCA_030064435.1. NCBI lineage: Eukaryota > Viridiplantae > Streptophyta > Magnoliopsida > Myrtales > Lythraceae > Trapa > Trapa incisa. Next base: position 17,319,028 of record CM057782.1, read on the forward strand.
ATACTGACTTGCGAATGTGTGTAACCTTCATGATGAAGGATGTGTGTTGGGTGATGACACATCGATAACTAAGAAATAATGAAAAAATCCAAATTTTTAAATGAAGGGATTTTTGAAAAAAAAGGAGTCTGGCACACTCCATTTCTTAAAAGTTAAAAGTAGACCTTTGAAAACCCATTCACTGAGTAGTCGTACTCACCCCCTCCCTTATATCCCTTTCAGGAAATCCCGGAAAGCTTACCCTGAAAGACCATCAACTAAGATGCCTGTAAGATAGGTATGTAAAGTTTAAAATTTCATGCAGTTTTTATTATGTTGTTCCAGGAAATGGTGCAGGTTTAAAGAACGCCTTACTCTTTATGGATTGTGATAAGGGGAAACCCTTTAATAAACCGGGAGAGTGGCAGGTTGTTCACGGGGATCCGACCAAAATCGGGTCGGGGCATGACATTTTCTATCCAATGGTGGACTCAAGTCTCTAATTTGAATTTTTTAAGCCACCTAGAAAATGAATTTAGAATATAGTTCAATAATGGTTCAAACCGATCCAAACCGTTTCAATCCGGTTCGGATCCGGTTCACTGGAACCAGTTTGGTTTTCATCTCTAATTCATTCTCAAGTCCATTTCCATGACTTTTGGGACTCTTTGGGTCACTCGGGATCCATAAATTTCCCAGTTTTCCCTTTCTCTCTTGGTTCTGGTTCATGAATCGACTTGGTTCATAAATTGGTTCAATACAGTTGGATCCGAGTAATCTAAACTAGTCTAGTTTCTCTATTCCAATTTGTCCTAAGGTTCTTTTACAAGGTTTTATGAACCTCTTGGATCACTTGGTAGTTATAAATTTCCAAATTACCCGTTCCTAAATGATCGGGTCAGTGAATTGGTTCGATTTTCTTACTTGGTTTGACCGGTTCTTTTCCTGATTTTCCTTTACTCAAAAGGGCAAAGTTTACACTTTTGGTTCCAATAAGGCTCATACCAGTTTTTGGTAGTCTTCCACCATGTCTTTGGGTACTCTTTTCTCGCCCTTTAGGAATCTTTGAATGGCTTCCTCCCTTGGGTTGAGTGTCTTTTTCAAGGTTATGGGTGGGGAGGGTTGGATTTTACCGTGAACTTCCTAGGGATTCTCCTTCCTATATGATAGTTTAAAGTTTGATTAATGTCAGGGGATAATATTGATAATATTTCAAGGGAACTTAGCTATGATACCACTCAAGTTGTCACGCCCCAACCTGGTTTAGTCGGATCCCTGTGAACAACCTGCCACTCTCTTGGTTCAATAGGGGTTTCCCCTTTCTTTAATTTAAGAGGAGCCAGGCGTAATCTCAACCTTGTTCCCTGGAATAACATATATTAAATAAAATGCAAGCTTAAGAAAGTTAAGCATACCTGACAGAGGATAAGGTCTGATATTATCCCTAGTTATTTCTCTATTTCTTGAAAAGGGATAAAAAGGGGTGGGTGATTTTCTACAACTCAGTGAATGGGTATTTAAAAAAAGATAAAACTCTTAACAAAATAGTTTTTAAATTGGAGTGTGGTAGACTCCTTATTTTCTTTAAAATTCTTTCTTCCTTATTTTCTCAATTTTCAAAGCCATTTCTTCATCATTAGCCACAAATAGTATGTTTAGAAAACAACACATGCCCTTCATCATGAAGGGATCACACATTCGTAAGGCAACACGTCCACTGCACCCACTTGTGGCATTGAAATGACTTTACCGGCCATCTAGATAGAAGCACATCCACTTCTACCCTGAGAATGAGTGGATGTACGTGACATCCGATCCTCAATCTCGTAAAGAAAACTCCATGTGCGTATGAGGACAGAGACCTCATCCCAACCCACCTCGGTCTCATAGGCATGAAGCTACATCTAGCTTCCCTGACTGCTGGCATGACAAACTACCTTATCTCCAACAAGTCCTCCAGTATCCCCGAGGACGCATCAGTACCCCTCTTGGGCGTCTTGAAGGTCCCGTACCTCAGTGCATGCACAAATCAATAGTTTTCCACTTAAGCCATTTAATTTGTGGTGCCACTAGTCCAACGGCCCCAACCCTCAACTCGACCTGCAGCTATTTGTCTCGATTGGTCCGTTGACCTGTCATGTCGCACTACCGCTAGTCCATCGAGTATGTCGGTCCTGTCTTGGTACCATGGCCAAACATATCATTCATTTAAAGTTTTCATGGCTTAAACTCATGTTTATTTACAAGCTTCTGCACGTGCAAACTGGCAATGGGCCAATTATATGAGATTTTCAAAATCGGGCATATTAGCCTCCAAGTTCCAAAACCGAGGCCTCCAGCCTATATGAGTATTTCGAGCTCCTATCAAGAAGGTCTCCCAAAAGGTTTAAGCAGTGGCACACAGTCAGAGGAGAGCACTTCCAACAAAATACTTTTCAACTATTCATTATACCAACCGAGTATGATGACATCTCCGCTCATAACCGATTAACGGGTTTTCCACTTCCTTCGAGAAAGTTTCATCATACCAACCGAGTATGATCTACTTACACCAGTAAGTAGTTTTTTCGCGTGATTTTCACATCACTTCTCTCAAGTGTGATGTTTAAAACACCACTTAGCAGTGGATTTTCATTTTCGAGGTGCTTATCATTCCAACCGGGTATGATATAAAATTCCCACTCACCCATTAATGTAGTGAATTTTCTCTTAGCCAACTTGTTGTCCTTACTCGAACTTGTCTTAGCTGGCATTCTTGGTAATTCGTGTTCCTACACAATATGAACATTCTTGTCATCACACCAACTGGGTGTGAGGACATCTCCGCTTATAACCGATAAGCAGGTTTTCTAATTCCTTCCAGGAAGTTTATCATACCAACTATCTATGATCTATTTACAACCGCTAAGTAGTTTTTCCGCATAATTTCCACATCACTTCATTTAGGCGTGATGATTAAAATTCCACTTAGTAGTGGGTTTTTATTTTCAAGGTGCTTATCATCTCAATTGGGTATGATATAAAATCCTACTCACCCATGAACATAGTCATTTCCTCTTAACTAGTTCTCTGTCTTCACGCGAGCTTGTCCTTGCTGATGTTCCCGGTACTTCATGTTCCTACACGATATGAACATCCTTGTCCATTATCCCTTGGCCTAATAGCCTTCGTTCATTATGAATGAATAAAATACCCAACTTTTCAATTATTTGCAATTTGGTCCCTAAAGTTCTTTTTCCTTTACTATAGGTACCAAATGTCGATTTTCTCCCAAATTGAGTCTCGAAATTTCAAAATCATACTTTGAGACCTCAATTTATTCAAAATTATATAAAGGGTTCAAGTTTCCCAAATTTCCAATTTCGTCCCCAATTTTTTTTAAAATTACCATTTTGCCCTTACTTTACAAAAATGGTAAGTTTTGCCCCAACAATTCAAAAAATTACACAATTGGTCCTCCAACATCTTTATCATGCCCAATTAGCACTTTTTGATCACGTCGACACTTCTCTGGTGATCCTCAGAGCAATTGGAGACTACCATCGTGTAGCTGACTTCTCCCCGAGTCTAAGAAACCCGACCATGCCTTCTTTAGCATGAAAAGACCATCTATTAGAGCTTTGGTTCGAGCTTCTCCTAAAAATTAAGTAGCTGAGAGAGAGTGAGGTTTTCAGGTGTGTGGAGGATTAATGGAGAGGGGCTCTTTATATAGAGAGCTCGATGACTCGTCGGCCATTCGTTTGACACCTTTATGACAGTCATTGATGGCCTGAAACGTACTGAACGAAAACGTTTCCTTTTCGTTAGCACTGGTTCGATTTGCCGGTGAGTGAACAATGATGTCATCTAAAGGAGGAGGATGGCAATGTTCCGAACCGGATTGGACCGGTCCAAACTGGGTTCAAAGCTTAAACTAGCCGGTTCAAAATCGATTCAATCAAATTTTTCAAAATTAAAAATTTCTAAATTCATCTAAATTTATTCTCTATCCAATGGTGGCCTCAATTCTCCAATTTGAATTTTCTAAGCCACATAGAAAAATAAATTTAGCATTTGGTTCAATAGTGGTTCAAACCTGTCCAAACCAGTTCAATCTAGTTCGGATCCGGTTCACCTAAATTGGTTTGATTTTCATCTCCAATTTATCCTAAAGTCCCTTATCACGACTTTTGTGACTATTTAGGTCACTAGGGATCCATAAATTTCCTAGTTTTCCTTTCTTTATTAGTTTTGGTTCATAAACCTACTTAATTTTCTCTTTGAAAATGACTGGTTCAATCCGGCTCGAATTTGGTTCCCCTAAACCGGTCTAGTTTTTTCTCCCAAATTGTCCTAATGTCCTTTTCCATGGTTTTTATGACTCTTTGGGTCACTCGGGAGTTGTAAATTTCCCAATTTACCCGTTCTCTAGTGATCAGGTTTGTGAACCGATTTAGTTTTTCTCACTCGGTTTGACCGGTTATTTCCCCAGTTTTCCTTAACTTCAAAGGGTAGGGTTTATAATACCTATGCCCATCAGCCTTGGGCCCACTTGCATACCAAGCCTAAGCCTAAAATTAGCTCCCAAAATATTTTAAGCAGATTTACCCAGTTAAGGGAGACTAATTCCGAGAAAATCCTTTTAAAATGAATTGTCATTCCAACTGGAATGGACATTATAGCAATTCCCACTCATTTGGTAATTTCGACGGGTCTATCCAGGCAGAGTTTGGCCTCGCGACATGCTTTCGGAAGTCGGCGTTTGAGCAGTCTACTCCTACATGACACGAATATCCATATTATGATGCTTGACTAAGAGACCGTATCTTTTTGGGCATTTGCATATAGGCCCTCATATTTTACCTTAATTGCAATTTGGTCTATAAGATTTGTGCTTTTACCTTTAGGTCCTTATCTGCCCCCTTAGTTTTAATTAAGCTCTAAGGTTCGAGTGTTACTTCTATTGCTTATAATTTCTTTGATAATTGAATTTCATATTTTAGAATACCATAGGTAGTGGTTGTAGTGGGAGTCTCTTCACTTGTTGGGTATGTCATTCGTTATGGTGATAGCATTTTCGGTGTCCTATTACTCACATAATCTCCATTCGATTTGCCTTGAATGTTAGTCTCTCCTTTCAGTTTTCCTTGAATGTCAATCTCTCCTTTATTCATGTGCATTCTCTTTGGTAACTAATGATTTTTTCTTTTTGGTATTTTGTAGGTATGCTCTAGGCTCTTATATAAGAGTAGGATTGTTCAATTCCATGAGGTAATTTTTATCCCTTCCTTTTATTGTTCTTGTTAGTTATAATTTAATGAGTTTTATTTGTTTGTTTGCATTAATCCTCATGATTGGGAAGGAATATGACCCTTCACCATTCCCATTCATGACACCTTTATTCTAAAAGAAATTTATATTTCTATTCCATCCATTCTTTCATTAAATTGTACTCTTTAATTCACAATCCATGTGAAATTATTTGATTCTTATAGAGGGATGTATTGGCCTAGATTACCTTGGGCTTCTCTCGAGCTCCATTCTTATTGGATCAGGTATAGAAAGTCAATCCAATAATTTAATCCATATTAATCCCACTTTTTATGTTAACCCTTTTTCTCCTTTATTAAGTTAATTTTTGATAAGGAGTTTTAGTCTTTTTCAGTCCATTGATTTGCTTATTTGATAATTCTTACGGGTATTTTTATTTGTTGTAGGTTTTGGTTAATACTCCAAGGATAGTTTCTCAAACCCAATTTTCATTAATTATTTCAGTTCGAGTTAAACTTTAGCTTAGAAAGTTTAAGTATTTTCCTTTCCTTTCTCTCGTATTCAAATTTTGGGAAGTATGATAATTGACCTTTCCATATTATACATTTCAGGATTTTAAAAGAGCATGTTATGTTGTTTAATCATCACTAAAATACTACTATTGAATGACACAATAATCTCGTCTTTTTGGTCTATCCTGTGCATAGCCCATCTCTAGGACAAGTAACTCTCATAGCTTAATAGCTAGTATGCCTTATCTTTTATTTTGTAAATGCGAAAATAAATTATATTTCTTTAGTTTCAAGAAATAGGATTGTGTTTCTTTTTCGGGTGATACCTAATAGTTATTAATGTATAGTGGGAATAGGCACTGTACTGTTTCCATTCCTTATTTCCGTGATAACCGAGGATGATCACTCTGAGTTCTTCCTTGGTAATTTAAGTAAGGTTTTAATTCCTCTTATCATATCTCTAGTAGTTTATTTCTTCTATTCTCCCACTGATTGAAATTAATATATATTTTTTTGTTTTATGATATGAGGGGAAGTAATTTTCCTTAGCATTGCTTAGAGACAATGTTGCATTATATTCCTATCCTATTTGCTCATATTTAATTCATGTAGTTTCCTTATAACCTCTCATAGTTAAAATAAGGTTATGTTAATTCTTATCGATAATAATTGGCTATAATTACTGATTTAATTTTCATAACTCACTATATGGTTGCAACTTTGTTTTTCCACGTCTAATATGGGGATTAATGTAATATATTTCTTCCCATAAAAGTTGGTTTGCCTTGGTAGCAAAAAATAGGGTGGATCATTAAGCTTCTTGTTGATCACACATCCATCCGAGGAGAAGAGGGCTAAAGAGTCAGTATTGGTCCACTCCCATAAATCATTCTTCACGTTTAGTGTTTTCTGTGTGGGCATCTTTTAATGTGGTTAGGTTAAGTTCCAATGTCCGTGATTGTTCATTGTGTTCTATTCATTATCGGTAGTTGGGTAGGTTTAGTCCAATTTGAGTAAGTGTTTTCTTTAGTCCAAGTTGAATTGCGCCTTATGGAACATTACTTGTAGGAATAGATCTTGCATGCGGTTGGTATGTAATTTACTTAAAATGTTTGACCTGTACCTCTAATCCATCACTATCCTTATAGTTATTTATTTGTGGATATATATATATATATATATATATATATATTTATAAAAAGTTATCGTAAAAATTAAAATTTTTGGGATTCTTTAATCCAAAACAATTATGTCTTTTTCGATTCATGTACTAAATTAGCTCGATCCAATAATTATATATATTTGGTTCCCTAATCTAATTAATTTGATTTTATAATTTACTTTCTTCGAAACATAAATTTTGTTTTAAACTCCTTCCCAAATTATTTTCATTGTAGACTTATTTATTTTTTTCATTTAACTTTTGATTGAAATTTTGAGTTTTAAAAAAAATGCGGTGTTAAATCTTATCTTTCTAATTATTATATATTAGTTTTTAAACTTTTTATAATTACACTTTAGTCCCTATACTTTTTACTTACCCATTTTTTAACCCTAAACCTTTACACATTTTTATTTCATGTCCTTTAATCTTTCCTAAGTTCAATTTATTCCCTAACTTCTCATAAACTTCCTTTTTGGTCATCTAACATTTTAAAATTACCATCTGGTCATTAAAATTTTCTAAAAATTTCACTTATGCCCTTAGCCTCTTTTAATCTACCATTTCGAGTCCATAAGTTTTCTCCAACTTTCTTTTATGTCCTTAAACTTCTATTAAATCTCATTCAGGACCCCATTATCTCAAAATTATAATTTGACCCCCAACGTTTTTGAAAATTATGTTTTAGTCTCCAAGCTTTCCTTTCTTTTAAAACAACTCTATAAACCCTCCAAAAATAATTTTTAAGTCTATCATCTTATTCTCTAGGTTCCCATGATCAATTTTTGGCTAAACTCAACTAGAATAGTGTTGTTTTAGCCATGATCGGACCTTCACTAGAAAATTGACACAAAGTCAGTTTAAGTTAGTAACTAATCGGAGAGAGAGAGGTGGTGACCAACAATAGTGAGACTGGAGAGCTGACTTCCCCAGGACTCTTTTGACACCTTGATCACCACCTGAGGTAGTTGTAGTCTCATGTAACACATGATTTAAAGATCAGTGAACATAAGGGTACTACTAGAGCTTTTAAGAATTTTCACGATCAAGTGGTTTACCTACAACTCAAATGGCTAGTTATGTTCAATAGATGATATTGAATGGGGCTCCCAAAATTATTTCGAGTCGTGATTGGCCATTGTAAAGGTCGGGGTAGGCTTGGGAAGGGTTTGCTATGTTTTTGACAAGGGAGGGAGGTTATTATTTGATCCTACAGCATTGATAGAGGGCACATCAGCATTGGGGAGCGGTGCGGTTAGAAAGCTAAAGTTCACGAGGTTCTAAGGACACCAAAATGTCCAAGTATGGTGGTTGAGATAGAACATTATGAGCTATTGTATGAAAGTCACTGGAAAATTGAGAGAGTTGGGTTTTAGAGAGAATATTGGCCACTGACTGACGAGGGAGCGGTCGAGTCTTATATGGATAGGTTGGGGGACCAATGGTTTATCAGACCATGTCCATAGCTAACTAGATGGGACTCCATAGACCCAACTTTTCATTTAGTTCTTCTCGGGGATAGGATGCTCGAAATCATGTGGAGAATCGACTTATTTCCGAGTCTAGGTTAGTTTTTCGAATCCATAGTCGAGCGGAGACAATGACCACGTGAGCACGTGGATGCACCCTTCACCCCGCGCATGTGGCACGTGTGTGCACACGATCTAACATGACGACCGATTCACATTATAGCGAACTAGTTTCCAATAAATAAATTGGATGGTTCGACCGATTTTGGCCATTTCTTAGTCGTTCACCTTCAATTCGACCAATTCATGGCCTAATTTATCTTTCTAAAAATATTTGTTGGAGTTAGTTTCCTACAAAACTCAAGAACGACCATTGGGGCTTCTTGTCTCAAGTTGGTTTAATCCCAATTCAAACCGATTTTCACTTGAACTTTCACTAACCCTTGATTTTTTTATTGATGGAGGTTATTTGAGGTTAAATTTCAGGAATTTATTCATTTTCTAAATGCACTCTTTGAATTTGGCTGACAATCCAGCTTAATTTCAAACCTTGGTTCTCAGGTCTTCATTTCCAGTTTAATTGGGTTTAAATCCCGATTTCAAAATTTTGGGTGTTGCACACTTACTTATCAAAACTCTCTCATTTTTGATACTAAACTTCACAAGTCTTTTATTTGGATTCTTAAAATCATTTGTGGCACTAAGTTTCCAAGAATTACTTATAGTTCCTAAATCCATTAATTTTACTTTGGCCTCTAAAATGTGCAAAATTACCATTTTATCCCTTGCAAAAATCCCATTTTTTACTTTTTACTTTTCAAAATTTTCATTTTCCCTCCATAGATCCAAATGAAATATTTTATTCTACATTAGACAAAAATGACTATTTTCCCCCTATTTAAGTAAAATTACCCTTTGCCACTCTATTACCCAAATTATGGTTTTACTCCAAAACTTCAGAAAATAACATTAGACGTCTTCATTTGTCCCAAAATTACCTCCTAGACTCTTACGCTACCCTTGAAGACTATTTCCACTATTTTTTCCATTTTTGAAAATTGGCCCATAACTTTTAAAAATTTGTACTTTAGTCCCCTGAACTTTGAAAATAAACAAAATTAAGTTTTATTTTCACAAATTCCTCCCAAATAATTTCATTATACCCTTAATGGCTCGTGGTAGAAGTGAGGCCTTACCCCGACCAAATTGAGAGAATTTGGTCATTTTCCAAATTTGGCTAAAATAGAGATATCAGAGGGTTTGTTAAAAATACTCACTAGAGTGGGCACCACTGGTAGCCGGAGGGTAGAAGTTTTGAAGCTAAGACACATCCTACTCGTTCTATTGTGGTGGTTGACCAAGTGGTCATTGGAGTTAGACGAATTTTGGTCTCAAATGACAACGATTGAAAGTTCTAAAACAAACCCATTGGAAGAAATCAACTTGTGGTGGTCGAAATTCCTCTTGTCGGAGATCAGCCAAGGTATGTGGGAGGTAGAGGATTCTTTTGAAACTAGTGTTGTTCAAAGTGGTAACAGAAAGTGGCCGAATTTGGCCTTGAAAGTGCGACAGTGATGCACCAATTTTATGTCCCCAATTGAAGTCGGCCAAGACAACCCTCGTGCATCATTTTCTAGCCACTTTCATGTTGAGACCTACCAACTCAAGAGTCCTTTAAAGGGATTTTATCACAAAAACTACCTCATTTGGTGGTCGAGTGAGGGAGAATTTTGAGGTTGATTACTCGGGTGTCGAAAGTGTATCCATGAACAGGTTTTTCAACTTTAGGAGTAAAATTCAATTTTATGGGGAGGTTGATTACTCGGGTATCGATTCAATCTTAGGTTTTGTGGCATGAAATTTGGATGAAAATCGGATCGATTTTCCCAAGCACATTACTATAGATTTTCGTGTCATGGATAAGGAAGATTGTGTGGGTGGTCGAGTCGGATAGGGAGAGTCATGTCACGCCCCAACCCAGTTTAGTCGGATCCCCGTGATCAACCCGCCACTCTCCCGATTTACTAAAGGGTTTCCCCTTATATTATAAACCGTAAAGAGTAAGACGTTCTTTAGACCTGCACCTTTTTCCAGGAATATCATAAATCAAAACTGCATAGTAATTTAAATTAATCGTACCTGTCTTGTAGGCGTTTAATTGCGCAAGTCTTTTAAGGTATGACTTTCTGGGACTTCTTGAAAGGGGTATAAGGGAGGGGGTGAGTACAACTACTCCGTGAATGAGATTCAAATATTTTGACTTAAAAAAAATATTTATATGGAGTGTGCGAGACTCCTTTCTTTTAAAAAATCCCTTCATTTAAAAATTCGGGTTTTTCCATTATTCTTAGTTACTGGTGTTTCATCACCCAACACACATCCTTTATCATGAAGATTATACACATTAGCAGGTTAGTATGACTATTGAACCCACTAGTGGCTTCAGAGCGACTTTACCTGCCACCCAGATAGAATCACAACCACTTCTACCCTGGGAATGAGTGAATGTGCAGGACATCCGACCCTCAATTCCCAAAATCACTTCTTCGTGTCCATATGAGGACAGAGACCTCATCCCGTCCCCACCTTGGTCTCATGTGCTTGGTGCTACTCCAAATTTCGCACAGACACTTAGAACGACGATCTATCCTTATACTCACCGGGTCATCCAGGGCCCTTAGGATACATCACTACCCCTCATGGGCATCTTGATGATCCCGTACTCATAGTGCATGCACAAGCAAAGTTTTCTTAAATTGCCATGTAATATGTGGTGCCATTTGTCCCAACGGTCTCGACCTTCAACTCAATATGTAACTGTTTGTCTCGACTGGTCTGGAGACCTGCCATGTCACACTGCTACTAGTCGACTGAGTATGTCGAACCTGCCTTGGTACCATGACCAAACAATTCAATTATTAAGTTTTAATGGCACATATATATATCATGTTCTTTTACGAGCCCCTGCTCATGTCCATTGGCCTATGGCCCACTGTTCGAGTTTTTCAAAAACTAGGCATTTTAGCCCTCAAGTTCCAAAACTGAGGCCCCCGACCTATAAGAGCTATTCAATCTCCCATCAAGAAGGTCTCCCAAATAGTTTAAGCATTGGCAACCAGTCAGGGGAGAACACTTCCGGCAAAAATAGGTTTTTACTGGTATAAGGACACCTCCGTTCATAACCGATGAACGGATTTTTAACTTCCTTTGAGGAAGTCTCATCATACCAACTAGGTATGATCTACTTACAACCGGTAAGTAGTTTTTCCGTGTAAATTTTCACATCACACTCTCTAAGTGGTGATGATTAAAATACCATTAAATAGCGGGTTTTAATACCGAGTTACTTATCATTCCCAATAGGGTATGATATATAATCCCACTCACCCGATAGTGCAGTGAAATTCCACTTAGTTGGGTTCCGTCCTTAGCAAGCTAAACCTCGACTAGCGTTCCTGATGTCGCGTTCTCCTACACGAAATGAACATAATCGTTCATTATTTTTTGGCCTAGTAGCCCTCATTCGTTCCAAATGAATGAGAAACCCAACTTTACATATATTTGCAATTAGGTTCCTAAAGTTATTTTTCTTTAACTTTAAGTCCCTATTGCCGGGTTTTTCCTAAATTCGAGTCCCGAAACTTTTAAAATTTATCTTAGGACCTCAAATCATTTGATTTCACATAAAGGGGTTCAATTTCCCAAATTTCCAATTTGGTCCTTTAATTTTCCAAAAATTACCATTTTGCCCCTTCTTTAGAAAAATGGTAAAATTTGCCCAAAAAATTCTAAAATTTCTCAATTGGCCATCTAATATTCTTATCATGACCAATTGACCCTCAATTTTAGAAAATTACGTTTTGGTCCTTCAAATTTTCAAAAATCCCCAAATTTCTCCAATTTCAACTCTTCAACAATGCCGAATTTGATTTTATCAAATTGACCGATCAAACACCTTTAATTGTTGAAATTGAGTTCCTACATGTTCATACAATTCTAAGGAACTTTGAATCGTAGATTTTAATGTCGGAACGAGCTCAAATGGAGCTTCGCCGAAAAATAGACAATAGAGAGAGAAAGCATCGATTTCTCACCGGGAGGGCGCGGCGGTTGGAGCTCTCTATCTGGGCAGGTAGCTCTCCTTCAGAGGTTCTTCCTAGGATCAAGAATGATATCAATTGATGTCAAATTGGATTAGATTTTCTTCATCGAAATTTGGCTGACTCTCTCTCTAACAACGATTTAAAATTGTAAAGGGGGCCGAATTGGCTTACCTTTCGGTCCTAATTCGGCCATGGAAGGGCTGAGGAGGTGTCAAGAGAGCTTGATTTGACCCGAGGAGGGCTTGAATTGGCCAATTTCAACTCGGCCGAAATAGGGCAGCTTCGGCCTGCCAGAGTTGCTTCATTGTTTGATCACGCCGGCGCTTCTACGACAACTCTCGGGACGAACGGATGCTACCACCGTGTAAATGACTTTTCCCCAGTTCTAATAAACCCAATCTCACCTTCTTTGGCTCAGAATTGACCCTATATCGAAGCTCTAGTTCGAGCTTCACTGGAAAACTAAGCAACTGATAGAGAGTGAGCTTTTTAGGTGTGGAGAGGACGAATGGAGAGGGGCTCTTTATATAGGGAGCTCGAGGACCCGTTGGCCGTCCATTTGGCACCATTATAATAGGAATTAATGATCTGAAACGTACCCAACAGAGCTGTGGTTCAAAGCTTAAATCGGCCAGTTCACCCCTCATTCGATTGAGTTTTTCAAATCTTAAAATTTTTAAATTCATCTAAATTCATTCTCTATCCAATGGTGGCCTCAAATCTCCAATTTGATTTATTTAAGCCACTTAGAAAAATGAATTTAGGATTCGGTTCAATAGTGATTCAAATTGGTTCGAACCGATTCGGATCCGATTCACCTGAACCGGTTTGATTTTCATCCCCAATTCCTTCACAAGTCCATTTCCATGTCTCCTTGGGTCACTTAGGGTCCATAAGATTCTCGGTTTACCATCTCTTTATCAATTCCAGTTCATAAACCAGTTTGGTCCTTAAATCGGTTCAATCCGGTTTGAGTCCGATTCACCCGGACTAATCTGGTATTTATCTCCCACTTTTTTCGGAGGTTCCTTCCCAAGGTTTATAAATTTCTTTGGGGCACAAGGGAGTTGAATTTCTCTGATTTTCCTGTTCTCTATCGGTTCTGGTTCATGAACCAACTTGGTTCATAAATCGGTTCTATCAAGTTCAAACCCGGTTCTATCCAGTTCGGACCCGGTTCTCTTGAATTGCTTTGGTCTTTCTTCCTCATATCATCCTAGGGTTCTTTTCCCAAGTTTATGAATATTTTTTAGTCACATGGAAGTTAGAAATTTTTGAATTTGCTCGTCCCCTAATAGAAGGCTTACATACCAATTCGGTTAAAAGATCACATTGACCAGTTCTTTCCCGATTTTTCTCATTACTAAAGGATGGAGTTTACAAAGTTGGGTTGGATCCGATGACCTGGCATTGCACCCCTTTTTTTAATTATTATTGTTTTAATGTCATATTTTTCCAAAATCACATTTTACCCTCTTTGGGCCCCCCTCGATAATTTAACATGAAATTATGATCGGTCGAAAACTAACTTTTTTTTTTCCAAATATCTCAATTTCTTACTCAGGAAATCAATCTCCAATTTGATCGGATTTATATTCTTAAATCGGGTTCTCATTCTTGTTTTCAACCTCAATTTCTGATATGATTCAATTTTTAATCTTGGTTTGGGGTTTCATTCTCAGTTCAAGTATTCATTCCTAGTTTAGGATTACATTCTTGTTTCAACCTGAGCTTCCTATTTAATTAGGCTTATATTATAGTTCTGAAAGTTTTGGTGTTAAATTTTGCCTCACAGAAAACTGACGTAATTAGTGTTCAAAGGGAATTCGAGTGTGGAAAAGAATGGAGGAGTGGTGTCCTTTATACATGAAGCTTCGTACGGTATTGATGGTTCATCCCACGAAATTATCGATGTTAATTCAATTGAGAAGACCTCTCCCTCGACACTTTTCTCTCACAAAATAAACTACCACAAAGACTTGGATATCTCCTCTTTAAATAATTATAGCGAACGAAGGTTGAAGACTATACTATATTGCCACGTGACACATGTTGATTGCCCACATCCTACTAATGTGGTTGTCTAACTAGGTGTCCTCTCTACTAACCATGTGACTTGCCATGTTGTGCATAATGATTGGTTGTGATTGTCTAACTAGGTTTAATCGATGCTGATTATGTGATCTTGCCATGCGACTCATCGAGATTGGTTGCACCCTGTTGACGTGATTATCTAACTAAGCTTGAGTTTTCGCTAACCATGTGACCTACCACGTGGCATGCAACGATTAGTCGTGTCCGCTAACATGGTTTAGTCTCTACTGATTGTGTGAGCTTTCCATGCGGCGCATGAGAGTTAATCACACCTCCTAATGTAACTTATCGCACCCGACTCTGCCCGTTAACCCAAATTGTTGTCTAATACTATTTAAACCTATTTCTAGTGAATTTTTTGACATGTTCGGCCAATTTTTGTTTGCACCTATTCACCATCAATTTGACCGCTTCCCAATCTAATTTATTTTTCTAAAATTTCTTCAATTTATTCTCTTGATTATATGGTAAAATTATACCTTTTGCCATTACTCAAATCCCTCTAAAATGTGTCCCATTTACAATTCAATTCAGTTAAATCCGATTTCAATTTGATTCTCAATTATGAATTTCCCGAACCTTGTTTCTCAATCATGAATGTCCATTTAGGTTTGATTCAAGCTGAAATACTTGATTTCTAAGGTCCTAATTCAATTTACTTTAAGTTCAGCTCAATCGATTTCTTATTCAATTCGATCTGTTCTATATCAAATTGACTT
Source organism: Trapa incisa (assembly GCA_030064435.1). Lineage (NCBI taxonomy): Eukaryota > Viridiplantae > Streptophyta > Magnoliopsida > Myrtales > Lythraceae > Trapa > Trapa incisa. Next base: position 17,334,316 of record CM057782.1, read on the forward strand.
AATGTTCAATTGATTTTAAGCCCATTCATCCAATCTCTTTGCTAGTTTAACTGATTTCCTCCTTCACCTAACCGGTTCTTAATCGGTTTGACTTAATTTAACTCAGTGCCTACCATTTTGATCAAATGTCGATGAGTGTCCAAAATTCCATCATTTCTATTTTTCCAAAACTTCTAAGTTTCCTTCTTTACACTTTGGACTCCAAAAGTTCTCTTTTTCTCTTTTTGGTCCATTTGAAAATTAAATTCTGGTTCTTTCCAATGAGTTCGATTTAAATTAATTTAATCTTAGTCCAAATTACACTTATTGATCATCATTCTTTCATTTCCTAGGAAGGAGGTTTAGGTCCAACATATTCTTTTACACTTTTCACTAATCTTAATTCGAACTAACTCTTGATTTAGTTCATTTTTTTATACTCATTCAACTTGATTTTCAATTAAAATTAATTTTATTATTTTTTTAAAAAAATTGTAGTTTTATATATAAAAATGTACATTTATTCAATAAAATCATCCTTATTAAGTTTATCTGGGGACTACTCTTTAACCCTAACTCTTTAAAGAGGAGCTTTGTGACAAATAGCTTATGAAAGAGGGGCTCATATAGTTGATAGATGATGGGTGCATCTAAAAGTGTGATTGGATAAGTGGATTCCAATCCTACCTAACAATTTAAGCAATTTACCAAGCATTGAATATGTTCACTAAATCAAATACCCTAAAAGAGTTAATGTTTGGACAGAAACAAATCTTATATCATTCATGCAAAGTAGAATTAATCTATCAAATTGCCATCATATAAAATATAATTATATGGCTATGAGAACATTCAAGTTAGGTAACAATTATGTCAGCGTACTCCTTTCTACTAGAGATGCATGACTTTACATATGAGGCATTAATAATAAATCATAATACTTATGATAAACTATTTGGGCTGATATGTGAACTGCTGGTTACCCTCCAAAGATTAAAATTTTTTTGAATGATTTGCTCAAATAGTTTAGCTATTATAAAATTATTATATATGAGAAACAATCTACCTAATGTTACTCGTCCCTTTTGTTTTGAATGTGAATGGATAGTGCATATGTTGGTTTATCCAATATCATGTGAGTGAATGATTGAGTCGAACAAAACTTGTAAAATTGTCAAAAAGAAGTCCAACATAAAGAAATCGAAACCTAAGAGAGATTTAGACAAAAGTCTAAGCACTAAAAGCAACCACCTCTACAGGTGTGGGGGATTGGCCCCTGTCGGCACCTACCTGCCGGCGAACGGCGGTGCGCCACCCACTCACCTCACCTCTCACACCCCTTTTTCCCCTTTTGGGCGAATTTATAATAGATAGGGAAGCTTTCATCACTTTCAGAGTCTCGCTAGAGTTCTATTAATGAAGCTTCAAGCCTACAACGAGGGTAGACGATTAAACAAATTTGTTGATACAAGGTGAATCCCTGTGGATATTTGGTGGTGATGCTCATCAATGAGATGAAAACCCAATTGTAATGGTGGGAGAAAAAAAACTACTTTATAGGTTCTTAGGGTTTCTATACACCAGAAGGAGAGTTGATCCTCTTGCTACAAGTTAATTCCTTCTTCTACATCTGTGACCAAGCTTCTTCGAGATCAGCAGATCCCATGATCTCTTCTTGAATGGGAAAGGTTACAGACATAAATCAACATGCATGAACAAAATAAAGTATCACACTTAATCATCTAAACAGTCTCACCAGCAGAAGGGTTACCTGAAATGGGTAGGCTCGGAATCAAATGGGATGGCCTCGTGTGTTTTCTGCTACTTGTTTCTGATTTTCTAACCCCACCTCAAGTGGAAGCTTATGGATCATAGATGAATTGGGTGTAATTTTCACCTGGCCACCTGACAAGTCATTATGCACTCATAAGTTCCGTCTCATCCTGAGATGCAGTAGACAATCTGGTTTTCCCATTGTGCTTTTCCTTGAAAAGGTACATCATCGGAGATCAGAGGTGCATAAGCTGGAGAACTTGCATCTAGACATAAGGCTGACATATCCTTCTCACTACAGTACTTTGAATTCTGAAGGTCACCATCATTTTTAGTGGAGAACCCATCATCTTCAATATGTACAGGACTTTCATAGTGACTACACACATTGAACTGATAATTAATAGAGTCCACATCTCTCATCGCCGTATCCATCAAAGACCATTCATGCTGCGCAATGAAACATCTAAATCATGTCCTGCCAAGACAGGCTATCCTGATTCCACACCAATGAAAACAGTTTTTATTTCGCAACCTAGAAGGGCTATCAGATACATTTAAGACTCAAGAACTCGTCTTGTGGAGAGTGAGCATGAATCTGATTGTCTTCAGTATCAATGGCATCACATGGTATCAACAGCTGTACCATGCAATCACCTCATATGGTAATATCAGCGTGACAAGTGCCTTCTTTTGCATCAATTTTTCCCATCACCCGTACTGGCTCTTCAGAAACTTCACCTCATCTACTTTTAAGCTCGGGAGAGATACCACAAGGTCTTAGGCCTAAGAGAAGTCAGTGTAGACTCCAGAGACATGTCAACCCTAGCAGAAGGTCTTCTCCCGAGTCAAAACAAACACAGAATTCTCTTAAGCACGAATCTCAAGAGCTACCACCGAAGACTAGATTATGTGATCTCAAAATAAACTCCTCTCTACAAACAATGCAAGATCAGGAAATCAGCTTTCTGGTTATTGAGAAACGGAATTCTGAAGATATTGAAGAAAATATAAGCACAGAAAGTAGAGACCGCAATTGCAGCTTCAATCATGTATTTCTTTAAGCCAAAGTGCAGCTTCTCTTAGAAATCAAGGGCAATTATATCCACCTATGGAATTAATCACAAATACATTCACCAAAACCATTTGAACATATTCATGTTGTCAATATATAAAATATAAATATATTGTGATTATATAATATTAAAATTTAGACCACTTATAATATTTTAACGAAATAATTATTTCCATAAAATCTTTTTATCTTTTTTTTTCTATTGGATGTTGGAGTGGTCTCATATATGATCAATATCGATTTTTCTTTATTTTGAATACGATCTCAAAATAAACTACAAAATTTTTTATATTAATTTATTTTAATTTTATATATTTATAATATTTTTTTATTTAATATAAAATCATATTATTGTTCTCGTAAAATGTGAATTCAGTTGACATATCAAATAAGTGAGATGTTATTAAGTTGGATACTTTTTCTTTTTACTTGGTTATACTACAAATCCAATTTTTGGTTTTAGGTGAGATTGATCATATAAAAAATAATATAGAGAAACTTGTATTACAATAATTTGGGTTGCTATTATTTGTACACTAGATTACAAAAGTCATAATAAATTAAATATTTATATGCCATAACTAAGTTTCCTATTTATGTGCTATGTGTAATTTATACCTTTTGGCGTGATGTACATGTTGAGAATGGGCTCTAGGAATATGTGGTTAAAACATTAAACTTAATAACATCTCACTCATTTGATATGTTAATGGAATGACAATATTTCATTAACTAATTTTCTCACTAACAAATAGATAATCAATTTTAATATTATGAGAGAAGGTTTTGTGGATCGATAAGGGCTCTGACCCATATCTACTTAAAATTCGTAACTTGTAAATAGTATAACATTTCTAATTTTATAAACCCACAACACTTCTCTATTTTATCCAATTTGTGATATTATCCTCAATACCTGCCATCACGTGCAATTTTTTAAACCCGCCCTCAAAAACTGTCTACGAGCCGGGTATTATTTTTCCGGTCTCGGACGAGGGGGAAAAGTAGAGGAAGGTTATGCTCTCATTGGAGAGACTTAAAAGGGAGAAAAATCAAAGAGAATGTATGATGAAAGATTATAGATAAGGGGAGAAGAATCAGACCATGAGTCGGGTTTCCAATCTCGGGTTAGGTATGAGTGAGATACTATGAAAAAAATAAATCAATCAAGAATAGAAAGAGCGTAATACTAGAGAGATATGAGATTATAAATTGTACTGTGTTGATACATTTACAATATCTTCATTTAAATAGGAAGAAAATGATACATTAAATAAATTAATGTATGACTATTAATATACCGTAATTAACATACAATAAATTATAAGTTACAATAAGTTTTAAATGACCACATTTAATTTAGTTATTAAATATATTTAGTACAAATATGAAAAACTAGGTTATCAATTAGTTAGATGGCTCAGAATTGTCACACCATAGTGTAGGGGAAAACTGTGTGGGTGTCACGTCTTGACCCTTTTTGGTCAGAACCCCGTGAGCAACCTGCCACTCCCATTGGTCTAGATGAGTAACCCCTCCCAAGACCAATGAGTAGTTAGACGTACCTTCTGTTATTGTTCCCTGTAATAACATTATACAAAACTAAGAGTGTAAAAATAAAATACCTGGGTTTAAGGGCTTGGCGGCAAGACTCCTTAAAGGTTGTCGCTTTCCTAAAAAAATTTTAAAGGGAGGGGATGAGTTTTACAACTCAATGAGTGAGTGTTCAAAAAAAAAAATTATAACATCTTTCATGTTCATAGATTTGTGGGTTTTTCTTCTTTTAGAAAAACTTTTCGATGCTTCCCCTTGCTCGGAATTGGTACAACCATACATGCACTTTATCAAAAAGGGTTCACACATTAGCAAAACAGTTCATCGTCTGCTCCACTTGTGGACTTGAGCGTCTTTATTGTCCACTCGAATAGAAGTCTGTGACATCTACCCTTAGTGTGAGTGAATATCAATTGTACGACCCTCAAACCCGAAAATACTCCGTGTTCGCAAATGTGGGACGAGATCTCTCTTCCTCCTACCTCGATCTCAATGTACACGAAGCTATTCTGAGCTTCGAGACTCTCTGGACGACCAAACTTCCCTTATGCATTTGGTGTTGTCCAGCAACCCTTAGAACCAACACTACCCCATGTTGGGCGCCTCGATGGTTCTGTATCTTATCATACACATACAAAAGTCTTTTGTATTTATATTCAACATCTTTGGGGCTACTGGCTCAACGAGTTTGACACTCGGCTTTGGCTTCATAATTACTGGCCCAACATGTTCGACGACCTAACTTCGACTCAACAGCTACTAATCCATCGAGTCGACGGCTTGGCTTCAACATGGTGGTGGTTCAGACATATAAATGGGTATGCAAATTTTTCTTAGCTCATAAGCTTATTTGTCTATGGGCTCAACCCGTGTCCATTGGCCTTGGACTCACTTCACAAGTTTTTTCCAAAACTAGGCCTTGAGCCCTATTATTTTCAAAACTGAGGTTTCATGCCTATTAGAGCAATTCCATCTCTCATCAAAAATATTTTTCAAAACATTTAAGCAATTTCACGCAGTCAGAGGAGACCATTCTTCGAAAAACGGTTTTTAAGATTGGAAATGGTACTTATCACCCCAACTAGGTATGATATTAAAAGTTCCACTCACCGGGTACTGTGACATGTTTGTCCTAGCTTGATTCCAATCACAAACATGCTCCTCTGCACAAGCACTCGCACAATCAGTTCCTACATGATTCGAGTATTCACATAGTAATGTTTGACATAAAAGACATCTTACTTCCATATATTTGCCTATAGATCCTTAATTTATTCCTTATTTCAATTAGGTCCCTAAAGTTGATAATTTTGACTTTTAGGTCCCAAATGCTCCATTTATTATTAATAAAGTCCCTAAGGTTTCCAATATCCCTTATATTCTTAATTTTCTCAAAATTACCAATTGGTACTTAATTTCCTCAAAATTACTAATTGGTCCCCAATTTTCCAATAATCACTGATTAGCCCTCAATTTAATTCAAATTGCCAATTGGCCCTAAATTAGGAGTTAATTTCATAAAAGTCTCCCAATTTTCCTTTAATTTCAATTTGGCTCCTAATTTTCTAAAAATTCCCAAATTGCACAATTATTCCAAAAATTGCATTTTGACCCCAGAATCCATGTTTCATCAAATTGACCACCAAAACTTAGGTAATTGCCCCTATCATGATCTTAATCATCTTCCCTATGTCCTATGATTCATTTTAAGCTTTAAAACACCAAATTTGGCTTAGAAATGAGCTTAAACGGATCTTCGTCGGAAAATCATCCTAGAGAGGGAAAGCTTGATTAATCACCAGTGAGGTTCCGATGATCAGAGCTTTTGATTCTAATTGATTGCTCTTTTCTAGGAGATCTTTCCTTAATCAAACCGCGCCTAAATTGGTGGCATGAGTAGTGCAAATTTCATATTTTAGTTTTCAATAAAAACACATTATGAATAGTAATTTTCGGAGAAGGGCGGCAGAGTGGACTTACCAACTTAGCTTAGAGAATGTCACAACACCTCTTGGGGAGCTTGGTTTGGCCAGAATTAGCTCGAGATGGCTTGAATTGAGCTTGACTAGTTTAGTTCATAGACTGCTGAGGGATCGAAGGTACTGTGCGAGCTTGCCGGTGCTTCTCTAGTGATCCTCAAGCTTAATGGAGGTTGCAGTTGTGTAGCTGACTTTCTCAGGATTCTAAAGAACCCGAATTTGCCTTTGGAGGTAGAGAAAAGTGCCCAAGTCGGAGCTCAATTCGAGCTTTGTTGAGAAACTAAGAAGTTCTTCTTCTCCAAGCGTTTGAGGGATGCGAAGTACGAATGAAGATGAGCTCTTTATATAGGGAGCTAGGGGACTCACATGTCTATCCATTCATCAATCACTCGACTTTAATCTCTCTCATTTATTGGCTATAATGGAGTGATTTTTAGGTTGCCAGAATTATGGCAGCCAAGCTGTCGATCTTATCTACCTAGCTAAAAGGTAGGAAATGACATTGTGTTGCGCGTGCGAGCTTCACACGTGCGTACTTGCCACGTGGTGCTCCATGATTTGATGGCTTTGCTGACATGGCTTCCTACTTAGCAACCTAGTTAGCCTTTGACCCGTTGACCGGATACGTGGTGGCCTCCCATTGGCCGCTCGTTCCAACGTAGCTACTAATTGTGTTCGGTCAATCATTGACCGTGACACATGTTGTCCTCTTATTAGCTTATTTAAATGTGTCAGATTTCCCTCCTAACACATAGTACCACTGCCATGTGTCAGCCTTTGATTGGGTGAGGTCATCCGACGTGGCTTTGCCACGTGTCGACCTCTGATTGGTCGGTAGTTTCTCCGACATCCTTGTCGGATGATGATGTGGCGTCCTTGCCACATGTCAGCTTCTCATTGGTCGGTATTTCTAACAGGGCTTTTCTGACATTGACAATTGATCGAGACACATGTCGCTCTCCTATTGGTATATCATCGTTGAGGTAGATTTTCTTCCTTTGATCGTTAACCGATAACACATATCACCTCCTAATTGACCAGCGCTTCCAGGAGCTGATTGAATGTGGTTTGCCATGTGTTGCATGCTTATTGGTCGTGCTTGCTGACTGGGCACTGACCTGGCAGTTGTCTGTTGACCGATTGGACTGTTGACTGGTCTGGTTCAACTGGGTTCAGTGACCCGAAATCGAAAATCGGCTAGTTTAGGCCTGATTCGACCTGTTTTCCAAAATTTTAAATTTTCTAAATTCATTTTCTATTTGATTGTCTTTAATTTTTCAATTTGACATTTTTAAGCCACCTAGAAAAATGAATCTTTGAATCGGTTCTTCACATTTCAATCCAATTCAAGTACGGTTCACCCTAAACCTAACAGGTTTTCACATCCAATCAACTTCATGGTTCTTTTCCATGTTTTTAGGGATTTATTGTCCACTTAGGATTTTCTAAATTCCCATTTTGAGCCTTCTTTACTAATTCCGGTCCACTTAGACCCTCCGATAGGATGAGGTTTACAACTCTCCCAACCTTTTAGAAGTTTTGTCCCCAAAACTAGTTATATATTGCTTATATAGTGAATGATTTCCTTTAAGGTCAACTTATGATTTGCTCCGATATGATAACGTGAGTTTCGTCCCCATCCTAGTTACGCCTTCTTTAGGCATCCATCATGCCTCTCCACCCTTTTGGCATCTTTCCTTTCCATGTCTTGGGGTGTCTATTGTTTTATCAATTGTTTTTCCATTGCTCTTAATGGCGCGATTTGGTATTCACCCTTGAGGATAAGATTCCATAGTGATCCAACCTCTCATTTCCCTTTCTTTGAGTGTTTCCTTGCTCATACGCTTTTTCCGGGGGAAAATATCCCTATGGTTACTCTTTCACTTAGTCCTTTAAATAATGTATTTAAGGGATTTCTCTTTCCCTAAAATATCCACCTACTCCATGGAACTTATTATGATATGCTTGTCTTATTCATTTGCCCAAGGATATTTTCTTATATCCAATCCTTTTATTTGAACTCATCATGCTTAGGTAAACGACTCTTCCTTACTTGAGTCACACCTTCTCAAAACTCTTGGACTTACCCGTCCTTTATAGTGTGACATGTTCCAGAATTGCCTTTGTACATTATACTTTTAGGGCATCTCCCAGTACCGAATTCGTTCACTTGCTTCCTTGGATGGTGTTCCCATACTCTTCTTCTTACGTTGTTAAAGTGTCTCCACCACTCATTTTCGGTTCGCGCATCTCTTCTATGCACATAATTTTAATTTACCTTATACATCATGCCTTTAATGATTGTTTGGGTTTTCCTTATTTAATCGTCCTTCACTATTCTCCTTATTGAGCATTCTCGGTTCCACTATCGGGTTTCCTAATCACTTCTTGACTTACCTTGTAGATCTCCATCTCTGGTACTTCGCACCCCCTTTCAGTACCAAATTCCTCATATTTGAGGGCATCCATACCTAAGAATTTCCGTTTCTTAGTCCATTCTTACTCGTTCGTGACCATTTCGAGGTTACTCTCCCTTCACTATTTGATTCTTTACAGTATACTTATTGATTCCTTTGACTCCTCTTGGGGAGTTCCTTTTGTTGATCCCCATCTCTACTCTCATCCTTCGAAGTCAGATAGCTAACTTCTCCTCAGTTCTAAAGAGCCTGACCTCTCCTTCCGAGGTTAAGAAAAATATTTAAGTCGAAGCTCGAAGCTCTGGTTTAAGTTTCAACTCGGCCGAAATAGGGCAACTTCGGTCCACCGGAGCTACTTCACTATTCCATCATGTGGGCGTTTCTCTAGTGATTCATGGATTGACTGGAGTTTGCTATTAGATAGCTGACTTCTCCTCAGTTCTAAAGAGCCCAACCTCTCCTTCCGAGGTTAAGAAAAATGTTCAAGTCGAAGCTCTGGTTATCCTCACACTACTCTTAGGAAAGCATGCTTAACTTCAGAATTCTTATGGATTCTCGTTCACCTGAACCAATTTGGTTTTTCTCTTCTAATTTGTCTTAAGTTTCTTTTCCAAGGTTTAATGAACCCTTTGGATCACTTGGAAGTTGTAAATTTTCATATTGCTTGTTCCCAAATGATCGGGTTTGTAAATCGGCTCGATTTTCTTACTCGGTTTGACCAGTTCTTTTTCCTGATTTTCTTTAACTCAAAAGTGTGGGGTTTACACTTATCCTGCAATTCTCAAGCTGAAAGGAGGTTACAGTCATGTAGCTAACTTCCTTAGGATTCCAGAGAACCTAGATTTGCCTTTGGAGGTGGAGAAAAGTGCCCAAGTCGGAGCTTTGGTTCAAGATTCATTGAGAAACTGAGCACTTCTTCTCCAGGAGTTTGAGGGATGAGGAGGACGAATGAAGAGGAGCTCTTTATATAGGGAGCTAGGGGACTGATGGGTCTATCCATTCATAAATCAATCACCACAATCTCTCTCATTTATGGTCATAATAGAGGGATTTCCTAGTCACCAGAATTATGGCAGTCAAGTTGTTGATCTTATCTACACAGCTCAAAGGTAGGACATGACACTGTGTCGCACATGCGAGCTTCGTATGTGCAAACTTGCCATGTGGTGCTTCGTAATTGGTTGGCTTTGCTAACATAGCTTCCTACTTAGCAGCCTAGTCAGCCTTTGACCGGTTGACCAGACACGTGGTGGCCTCCCATTGGCCGCTTGTTCCAACGTGTCTATTGACTGTGACTTGTGGCGTCCTTTGATTGGCTGATTTAAATGTGTTAGTTTTCACTCCTAACACACAGTGCCACTTCTATGTGTCAGTCTTTGATTGTTTGAGGTCATCTGACGTGTTTCTGCCATGTGTCGAACTCTGATTGGTCGGTCGTTTCTCCGACATCCTTATTAGATGCTGATGTGGCATTCTTGCCACGTGTCAGCTCCTCATTGGTCGGTCTTGCTCATAGGGCTTTTCTGACATTGACCGTTAATCAGGACATGTGTCGCTCTCCTAGGATAGGAGAGAAGCATTAGGAAGTATTGATTTAGACTAAGTTTGAAGTTGTTCAGGTCACAAAACCCCCTAATATTTAGAGGGTGCAAAACAAACTAGAATTCATAAATTCTTAAGTCATTTCAATTGGAAATTGGACAAAGAAATTATAGAAATTTTTATTGGGTCAAGAACCGACTGAAAAATAGGTGAAGGTGTTAAGAAACGATCAACCAACTGAGAAATGCATCAGAAACTTATGCGTTACAATGTAAACTAATCAGTGTGCGGTGCATAGATTCATGTTTGTGTCGTCTCCCTTGCCCGACCTTCGACCCAACTCGTTACTTGGACTCAGATAAAATCTGGATTTTCCCCAACTAACTTCCAAAACCCACTGCTTGGGGAATTAATTCATCTAGAGAGACACATGCTATAAAATGATGAAAGGAGGTTATGGTTGGTTAGCCACTTAAGTCTATAATCCAACCATATAAAGCCTGAATATTCCCATGTCAGGTTTGGATCAGAATTCTCTATAAAATATGAAGAGCACCATTTTCTAATTACAACATTTGTAGAGAGCATGCCTCCTTTGTTCGGTCACCATGCTTGATGTTCTATGTGTCCATAAAAAGCTATAAGGGTCACCTTTCTAATGCAACCTTTCTCGACCATCGACTTCCACTCTATCATCATCAGTGAGATTGAATAGTATCAGACCTTCTCTAGTCAGAAATAGAGAATCTATTTCAGTAGCCATTTTCGACGACCTCAATGGCCAACAAAGGCTAGAAAAAATTCAGTAAACTCCCTAGGTAAGTATCGAGAACGAATTAACTCTAAGAAGTTTAAATTTTCTTCATAGATAACATAATTTAGAAAAATGGGCATTTTAGGTTGCTTAGACTTCCATTTGAGGTGTTCTAGGTGGCCACAAACTTTTCTAGGAGTCAGCATTCGAACTACATTGGTGCCACCAACTGAGATATCCTCTCGAGTGAATACATGACCTTGATCCAATTTATATGCTTTAAACTATTAGTTTATAATAAATCACGGTCACTAGTGTTCCAGCCAACACAAGCCAAACACAAGCCGAACACAAACCACAATGTCCTACAGGAAGGCCAGAGGGACCTCATACCTTAGTTTGGGATTTTTTGAGTATTACTTTGTTTGGAAGTAAAGGTCGTGGACTAAAATGTAAATATGAATAAATTAGAGGACCTAATTAAGTATAAGTTTTCTTAGGGATATTTTTAAGGGCCTAAATCAAGTTTGATGACCCTTTGAGGGAGATTGGTTAAACTTCAAAAATGGGATGGCATGTTTAGAAATAAAAGGACCTAAATAAAATAAAAGGAAAATTGCATGCCTAGAAGTGGTTTTTGGAGAATTTAAGGACCTAGATGAGACTAAAGGAAATATAGGGACCCAATTGGCTATTGTGAGGCTGGAGGGGGTGTCGGCCTCCTTGGAGGAGAGATAGGTTCTTCCTGTCTTGGAGGAGGATATACAATGCCTTTTGGCTCTAATAGGGCTCCAACAAGTTTCCTATAATCTTCGACCATATCCTTGGGTACTCTCTTTTCACCCTTCAAGAACTGTTGAACGACTGCCTCTCTAGAGGTAGGCGTCTTTTTCACGATTTCATGTGGAGGTTTGGTTCGCATGACAAACTTCTTAGGAACTCTCCTTCCTACAGGGTAGTTAAGTTTTTATTAGTGTTAGGGCATAGTATTGGTAATGCTTTCAAGGGAACAATGCTTTGATACCACTCATGTTGTCACGCCCCGACTCGGTTTGGATAGATCCCCCTGATCAACTCGCCGCTCCCTTGGTTTAAGAGGGTTTTCCCCCTTCTTATAATCAAGAGGAGCCAAGCATAATTCAAACCTTGTTCCCTAGAATAACATAAATCAATAAACATGCAAGCTTAAAAGTGACATTTACGCATACCTGACGGAGAGTACATCCTTGTATTTTCTTTTGTCATGTTTTCTTACTCCTGAAAATGGGTATAAAAGAGGTGTGAGTTCTACAACTCAGGGAGCAGGTGTTGGGAGAGAGTTTTTAAGAGAAATAGCTTCATTTTAAATTGTGCTAAAGGATATCAATTCTTCTAAAAGAAGTTCCCCTCAAAATTCAGTTTTCAATACCCTTTTTATCATTTGCACATTAGGTGTGTTTAGCAGACAACACACGCCCTTTACCCGGAAGGGAACACACATTCACAGGTGCAGTCTGTCCACTGCACCTACTCGTGGCTCGGAGTGTCTTTACCGACCACAAAGATAGAAACTCGTTCACTTCTACCCTGGGTCTGAGTGAATGCTCTCGACATCTGACCCTCGGACCCGAATGCCACTCCGTGTTCATATGAGGGCATAGACCTCATCCCAACGTCACTCCGGTCTCGAACAAGAAGCTACAATGAGCTTCCCGACTGACTAGCATGACAAACTACCCTTATCTCCACTAGGTCGTCCAGTAGCCCTTAGAACCCACCACTACCCCTCTTGGGTGTCTTGATGGTCCTGTATCACAAGTGCATGCACAAAACAATAGTTTTCAAATATAGCCATTTATCTTTGGTGCCACTGGTCCAACAGCCTCGACCATCAACCCGTCCTACACCTTTTTATCTAGGCCGGTCCGTCGACCTGGCCCTGACGCACTACCGCCTGTCCATCGAGTACTGTCGGTCCTGACTCGGTACCATGGTGAAATCATACAACTATTTCATTAGAAAAGTTCTCATGGCTTTCATAACTCAAGTTTGCTTTTGAGCTCCTGCTCGTGCCCACTGGATTTGAGCTCACTACACGTGATTTTCCAAAATTGGGCATATAGCCCCACAAATTAAAAAATTGAGGCCTCTGGCCTATCTGAGCTGTTCTAGCTTCTATCAAGAAGGTCTCCCAAATAGTTTAAGCATTGGCACATAGTTAGGGGAGAACACTTCTGACAAAAATGTATTTTAACTTCATCTCATCAACCAGGTGTGATGATATATCCGATTACAATCGGCAAGCGGGCTTCTCCTTCCTTCAAGGAAGTCCATCATATCAACCGAGTATGGTTTTCTCTACTTACAACTGATAAGTAGGTTTTATCCTAAATTTCCCATCACCCCATCCGGGTATGATGTTGAGATCCACTTACAAGTGGTTTTTCATTTATAAGGTGCTCACCATCCCAACTAGGTATGATGTAAATAGGCCCACTCACACGATAATCATGACATTTCATCCTTAGTCGGTTTTCCAAGTCGACGCGAGCTTTATCTTGCTTACATTCTAATCACACTTGTCCCTACATGATTTGGGCAGCCTTATCACTTATGGTTTGGAATAAAAGCCTAGGCTCATAAATTATCGATAAATTGCATTTAGGTTCTTAAACTTTATTTTTTTAACTTTAGGTCCCTAATGCCAACTTTCGCCCAATTTGAGTCCCAAAGTTTTCAAAATTTCCTTTGAGTCCTCATTTTACTCAAAAATAGTATAAGGGTCTCACGTTTTCCAAATTTCCAATTTGGTTCCTAACTTTTCAAAAATTACCATTTTGCCCCTACTTTCAAAAAATGACAATTTGGCCGTAAATGTTCCAAAAATTGACCAATTGGTCCTCCAACATCTTTTTCATGGCCAATTGGCCTTCAATATCAGAAAATTGCAAAGAGGTCCCTCAATTTTTCAAAATGCCCAATTTTCACCAAACTTTTCCCCCAATTTCCCATTTCCAAATTGACCGAATTTGATTTCTTCAAATTGGCCATTCAATCGAGGTTAATTGCTTCAATTGGAGGTATAAATTAGTTCCTACACTTTCATACGATTCAATTGAGCTTTGAATCGTACGAATTGATGCCAAAATGAGCTCAAATGGAGCTTCATCGAAAAATCGTTCGTAGAGAGAGAAAGCTTCAAAAGCTTACCGTTAGAGGTGCGACAGTCCGAGCTCTCTATCTGGGTAGGTATCTCTCGTCCTGAGGTTCCTCCTAGGATGAAGAATTGCTACAAATAACATCGAATCGAGGGAGAATTCTCTCAATGAGTTTTTTCAATTTCTCTCTCTAACTCCGACTAGAAATGATAGAGTAGGGTCGAATTGGTTTACCTTTTAGCTCTGTTGCGGTTGTGTGAGGGCTGTGGGGGTGTTGAGAGGGCTTGGTTTAGCTAGAGGAGGGCTGAATTCTGCCAAACTCAGCTAGGCAAAAATAGGGCAGCTTCAGTCCTTCGAAGCTGCTTCATTGTTTGATTCTGTCGGCACTTCTCTGGCGGTCCTCAGGTTGAATGGAGGTTGCTATCAGGTAGCTGACTTCCCCAAAGTCTAAAGAACCCAACCTCGCCTTCTTAGGCTGAGAAAAATGCCTATATTGAAGCTCTGGTTCGAGCTTCTCCAGGAATTGGAGCAGTTGAGAGAGAATAGAGATTTGAGGTGTGTGGATGATGAATGGAGAGTAGCTCTTCATATAAGGAGCTCATGGTGTAAACCCCGCTCTTTTGAGCTAAGGAAAAACTAGGAAAAGAACCTGTCAAATCGAGTGAAAACCGAACTAGTTCACAAACCCGATCATTTGTGAACAGGCAATTTGGGAATTTACAACTCCTGGGTAATCCAAAGGGTTTATAATACTATGGAAATGAACCTTAGGACGAATTGTAAGATAAAAACCAGACTAATTTGGATGAGCCGGATCCAACTTAATTGAACCGATTTATGAACTGAGTCGGTTCATGAACTGGAACTGATAGAGAAAGGGAAAACAGGGAAATTTATGGATCCCTTGTGACCGAAGAGATTTATAAACCTTGGGAAGAAACCTTAGAATAAATTGAGAGAGAAAAGCTAGATCGGTTCGGGTGAACCGGACCCGAACCGGTTTAAGGACCGAGTCGGTTTATGAATCAGAATCGATAAAGAGATGGTAAACCAGGAATTTTAAGGACCCTAAGTGACCTAAGGAGTCACAAAAGACATGGAAACGGACTTGTGAAGGAATTGGGGATGAAAACCAAACTAGTTCAGGTGAACCGGATCCGAACCACTATTGAACCGGATCCTAAATTCATTTTTCTAGGTAGCTTTAATAATTCAAATTTGAGACTTGGGGTAACCATTGGATAGAAAATGAATTTAGAAATTTTTAGATTTGAAAAACTCAGTTGAATGAGGGTTGAACCGGTCGGTTTAAGCTTCGAACCCGGTTTTGACTGGTCCGGTCCAGTTCGGAACAGTGTCATCTTCTTCCTCAAAATGACAACATTGTCCACTCGCCGGAAAATTTCAATGATGAAATTCTAGCTCAATTCGACATCAATTGATGCAATTCTTGATTCTAGGATGAACCTCAGGATGAGAGCTATCTACCCAGATCAAAAGCTCGGACCGCCGTGCCCTCACCGTTGAGTAATCGAAGCTTTCTCTCTCTATAGTTTATTTTCTGGTGAAGCTCTGTTTGAGCTCGTTCCGGCATTAAACCTCATGATTCAAAGTTCTATGGAATCGTATGAACATGGAGAAACTCAATTTCAACTTTAATTTCAACAATCAGAGGTGTTTGATCGGTAAATTTGATTAAATCAAATTCGACTGTGTTGAAGAGTTGGAATTGGAGGAAATTGGGGATTTTCGAAAATTTGAGGGACCGAAATATAATTTCCTAAAATTGAGGGTCAATTGGGCATGATAAAAATGTTAGAGGGCCAATTGAGGAATTTTATAATTTTTGGGGTGAAACATACCATTTTTGTAAAGGAAGGGCAAAATGTTAATTTTGGAAAAGTTAGGGGACCAAATTGGAAATTTGGGAAAGTAATCCCCTTTTTCTGAAATGGAATAAATTGAGGTCCTATGATAAATTTTAAATGTTTCAAGACTCAATTTGAGGAAAAACCGGCATTTGAGTACTCAAAGTTAAAAATAAATAACTTTAGGGACCTAATTGCAAATAAATGAAAGTTTGATTTTCTCATTCATTTGGAATGAATGAAGGCTATTAGGCCAAAGGTTAATGAACCGAGATGTTCATATCATGTAGGAACATGAAGTACTGGGAACGCTAGCAAGGACAAGCTCGCGTGTTTACACAGAGCTGGTCTAGTGGAATTCACGTCATTAACGGGTGAGTGGGTTTACTAACGTCATACCCAATTGGGATGATGAGTACAACTTAAAGTTAAAAACCACTTACTAGTTGTGAGTGAGATTTTATCATACCTAGTTGGGGATGATAAGCACATCAAAATAAAAACCCACTACTATGTGTTATTTTAAACATCATGACTTACAGTTGTGATGTGAAAACCATGCGGAAAAACTACTTGTTGGTGGTAAGTAGATCGTTCCCAGTTGGTATGATGAAACTTCCTCGAAGGAATTTGAAAACCCGTTCATTGGTTATGAACGGAGATGTTCTTATATCGGGTCGGTATAATGGATAGTGAAAATATATTTTATCAGAAGTGTTCTCACCTAACTGTGTGCCAATGCTTAAAAAATTTGGGAGACCTTCTCGTCGAGAGCTCAAATAGCTCTTATAGGTCGGGGGCCTCGGTTTTAGAACTTGGGGGCTAATATGCCTAGTTTTTGAAAATCTCGAACAGTGTGCCATAGGCTAATGGGCACGAGCAGGAGCTCGTAAATGAATATAATATATGTGCCATGAAACATTAATAAGAGAATTGTATGGTTATGGTACCAAAGTTGGTTTGACACTCTTAGTCAACTAGCAGTAGTGTGACATGACCGGTCTCTAGACTAGTCAAGACGAACAGCTGTAGGTTGAGTTGAAAGCCGGGACCGTTGAACTAATGACACCACATATTACATGGAATAATAAGAAAACATTGTTTGTGCATGCACGATGAGTACGAGATCATTAAGACGCCCATGAGGGGTAGTGATGCGTTCTAAGGGCCCTGGACGACCTAGTGAGTATAAGGGCAGTTTGTCGTTCCAGGTGACTATGCAAAATTTGGAGTAGCACGAAGCGCATGAGACCAGGGTGGGGATGGGATGAGGTCTCTGTCCTCATATGGACAGGAAGAATTTATTCCCAAAATGAGGGTCGGATGTCACGAACATCCACTCATTCTTAGGGTAGAAGTAGACGTACTTCTATCCGAGTGTCTGGTAAAGTCGCTCCAAAGCCATAAGTGGGTTTAGTGGACATATTGACCTGTGAATTTGTGTTTAACCTTCATGATGAAGGATGTGTGTTGGGTGATGACACACCGTGATTAAATAAGGAAATGGTGATAAAACTTGAGATTTTGAATGAAATGATTTTTGAAAGAAAGGAGTCTAGCACACTCCAATACAAATCTTTTTCAAAAGTAAAATTATTGAAAATCCATTCACTGAGTAGTCATACTCACCCCCTCCCCTTATATCCCTTTTAGGAGATTTCGGAAAGCCTACCCTTAAATACCATCAACTAAGATGCCTGTGATACATGTATGATAAATTTTTATGTAGTTTTGTTTATGTTATTCTTGAAAAAGGTGCAGGTTTAAAGGACGTCTTACTTTTTACAGTCTATAATAAGGGGAAACCCTTTAATAATCTGGTAGAGTGGCGGGTTGATCATGGGGATTCGACCAAATAGGGTCGAGGCGTGACATAGGGACCCTTTACCCAACAACTTTCCTTTTTTATCGAGCTTATCCTCACCCTAAAACGGCCTAATTGGATCTATTTTTCCTTTGTTGACGTTATCCGTTTTTGCATTGAATGAATAGTGCTATTATCTGAAGGAAGAAGACAACACTCTTCGGAACCGAACTGGACTGGTCTAACCAGTTCAGTGCATAAATTGGCCAGTTTAGGCCTGATTCGACTGGTTTTCTCAAAATTAAAAATTTCTAAATTTATCTAAATTCATTCTCTATGTAATGGTGCCTTCAATTCTTAAATTTGAATATTTTAAGCCACCTAGAAAAATGAATTTAGAAACCAGATCAATTCAGGTTAGTTCGATTCACCTTGAATCGATCTAGTTTTGTCTTCCTAATTGTCACAATGTTCTTTTCCAAGCTTGTTATGATCTTTGAGTCACTTGGGGTTGTTGATTTCCCATTTTACCCTTTCTCTACCGGTTAAGGTTCATGAACCGACTAGGTTTTCTCTCTTGAGTTGACTGGTTCTTTCCCTAGTTTTCTTATCTTTAAAGGATGGGGTTTACAACTCTCCCCTCTTTTTAGGGATTTTTTCTCCAAAACAAAGTCCAAAATCATTGGCACTGGGCATGACTTTCCTTGATGTCCTCTTGGGGTTTGCTTAGCATTCTATCACTTTGGCTATCCCTTTCACTGGGTCCTTAACCACATATTTGAGAAGTCTTTCTTCCTTTATACCTTCCACTCACTCCACAGAGTGTATCATGATTAGTGATGTCCAAACTACCCCATCCCCAGGTACTCCCTTAGGTCTCCTTCTTACTTCACTTTCGGTAAGACTTTTCGTCTTAAGGGTTCTTATTAGTGTCATTGGGTTGGATGTTCCATATACACCGATCGTCTTTGTTTTCCCTTCATTTCCTAGATTGTTGATGCTCCTAGTTTAGTATCCTTTTTTACTCTTCATCCTTAATCTCATGGATTTTGATATACATTCTTCCTTATCTTGTTTGGCCCTTCCTCCATGTTTGGTTTACCACGATTCTAGTTCCATTTCTTAGGTTTGACCAACAAACTCGATCCTACTTGGATCACCTTGCTTGTAACCGTTGACATTACATGTTCCTTACATTATGATCTATTCTGAAATTATCTTTACCCCTTAGGGTTTTCAAAATGTGTATCATAGATACGATTTAGGCCCTACCTTCTGTTTAGGAGTCATAGGGCTTCGTTCCTTCCTACTTTTCGATAGTGTTTTCCAACCACATCCTGTGTAGTCCAATTGTCTTTTAATTTTCTTAATATTAGAATTGTGTCAGATCCCTTTATCTACACATTCCTTACCAACTTTCCTATGGTTTTCCCCTGGTTCTATCCGTCGGTTTTCCAGCCTACTGACACATTGGGATTCTTCCTTGCTCACATCCTTCCTCATTTACACTGGCATATTTTTCTCAAGGCTTTCCTTTCCTTCGTCCTTTCTTGCTTACTTATGACCATTCCCCATTTCTCACCCGATTTGACCCTTTTTCTGGTCTACGAAATGTTCCTTGTTTTGGGGGAGGTCTCCCTTTTAAGGTTTCCTTTCTCTACTATGTCCTTAAAGGTAAAGCCTTCCACTTTAAGGCTATACCTTCGATCTTCTTACTTATTCCTTGAAGCTCTCTTCCCATTACTTCCCTACACTTTCTTTATTTTTGGACATGTGCCCATTTTTAATCCGTCATTTTCTTAAGATTCCATTTTATCCCTTATCTCCTATCTAATGCACTTCCGATTTTTGGGTCTTATTTCGTGTATTCCACACTATGCCCAGCCGATCCTTTAGGCTCCATTAAGTGAACATGAACCACGACAAGTCTTGATGTTTGTGGTCGTTTCATTATCCACTTCTTAATTTGAGGCTTATTTCTCCCAAGATTTCTTAGTTAGTCCTTACTCTATGTCCTTACTCTTACCAATCTTTCGAGGCTATCTCCTTCTCTATCCATTCCTTGAGTTTTAGCTTACTTCTTGGGTTTTGGGTAAACTTCCTTGGTAGCTGGTCTTTTATTCCTAACTTCTATTCTTTTTGAAAGTTTTCTCCCCTATCCTACTTTAGTTGGGTTCATTACTTCTCTGTTGAAATATGTATGCCTCTTCTGAGCTCCTTTCCTTAGTAGGCTTCTTCCTCTTTTTTCCAGATTTACTCTTTCCTTAGTCATCTGAGTTATCTATCTTTAAGTTGACCTCATGACATCCTTGGTGTCATCCTATCCGACTTATCCTTAGTTTGGGGAGTTTTTTTTTATCACATCCCTTATCCTTGTCTTTATCCCAACTTGTTATTCACTACGACTTTTATTCCTTTTAGTGAAAGGGTTCTTGGTCTTTTTCCTTTCGAGGTTGCTCCATCCCCTTATAAGGGCTTACTTAATCCCCTTTGTGGCTTGGGTTTGGTCGTCGATTCGTTCTCGACCATTTATTTCTTCAAGAATTTTTTCATTCTTCCTTTGCAAAATTTTGAACTTTACATCTTTCTTTTCCTTGGTGGTGTCAAATTTATGGTCTTTTAGGGGGTTAGTTCGTTAATTGCCTCATCCCCACTATTCTCCTTGGTCAGTTGTCTTGGAACAATTGTCCCTTTTAAGGTGTAGTCCTTATTATTTTCCAGTCCTTTCTAAGGTGTCATTTATTTTCCTTGATCATTTCTTTATTTCTCGTTGTCTCCCACTTGACTACTCTTCTCTTTCCAAAGCAAGTCGTACTTGTAATTTAGAGACATCCTTAACTACTTACGCCCCTTTTTGGTTTTCTTCTTTCAGGTTATACCTCTTACGATCCACCCTTCAGTTCCTTTAGCTTGGAAATTTTCTTCTCGTGGTCTCACTTTCCACCATCATCCTTTTTCTTAGAGACTTCCATCCTGGAATTTCTACGTTCAACCTCCTTAATGTTCCGTGTGAGCCTTTCCTTCTTTCCTTTTGTACACCCTTCCAATGTTGGTATGGTTATAAACACTTTATTCTTTTCCGTCCTCTAATTCTTTTTTTGTTCCTTATCATTCATTCGAGGAGTTCCTGATTGTCGGTGGGTTCCTAGCACTTTACATTATGTCCATCTCCCTATCAAGGGTTCTTTTAAGGGTACTTATATATTTCTCCTGAGTCCTCTTTCCTAACACCTTTCCCATCCTCTTCCCTCTTACCATGTCCTATCCTAGGGTTGCCTACAGAGGTTTTCTGCATTTACCCTTTTTAGGGGTTCTTGTACCTTACCTCTCCTCTTAGTTATCTCTCATACTCTTGGTTCTTCTTAGAGGTAACCCAATTCCTCTTGATTTCCTAACTCTCATATGAGGACTCTTTCTCAATCCCTTATGGTCCTTTGGTTTTCCTTTACTACTTCTATAACTTTTGATGCTTACTTCCTTTACACCGGACCCCACACCATTTCCCTTCTTCCTACCCTTGGTATGTCTTTTCTCATGATTCTGGGCAGATTCTTGGTCCTTCTCTGGAAACTCCTTTCCCAACCTTGTTGCCTTGTTACTCCATGTTCCTAGTTCTTGTGGGGAAACTTATTTAGGTTGGCTGTCTTAGGGTTAGTGTTTAACTAGAGTTGTCCTATAGTCTTCCTCCTTAGGTGGCCTCCTTTCTATTTACTCGGTCATGATTGGTTTACCCCCAATCTATTAATCGTTATCAGGGAAGACTAGCTGTTAAATATAGAAAATAGTCTTTATTCATTAAATGAGGTAGTTTATTGTCGTACTCGGCTTATTACATGGATTTTTCACTACTTTCTAGTCCTTTGGAGCCATAGGCCAGGAGTTAGCCTCTGAATGGTTTCAGGATTCATGGCTCGAGGGCTCTGATGAACTGGTTAATGACCATCCATACTCCTGTCGGGCTTCCCTAATAGGATGAACTTCATGAATTGCCTCGAGTCTGTACCTCCTTAACACCTCAGCCTCGCACTCATAGGTCCACCTCATGTATTGGGAGGGGTTAAAGTTGGATTGAGCTGGTGGGGGTACTTGGTGGACTTTTATAAAGGTGGAGTGGGCATCCCAATAATTATCCCATGCCTCCTTAGTTGGAGTCCTTTTTGGCTGTTGTGGGGCTTGGGGGGGGGGGGGGGGGGGGGGGGGGGGGGTGTCGGGGTCCTTGGAGGAGAGATAGGTTCTTCCTGTCTTGGAGGAGGATATACGATGCCTTCTGGCTCTAATAGGGCGCCAACAAGTTTCCTATAATCTTCGACCATATCCTTGGGTACTCTCTTTTCACCCTCCAAGAACCGTTGAACGATTGCCTCTATGGAGGTAGGGATCTTTTTCACAATTTCATGTGGGGGTTTGGTTTGCATAGTGAACTTCCTAGGAACTCTTCTTCCTACAGGGTAGTTAAGTTTTTATTAGTGTCATGGCATAGTATTAATGCTTTGATACCACTCAAGTTATCACGCCCTAACCTGGTTTGGTTGGATCCCCGTGATCAACTCGCCGCTTCCTTGGTTTAAGAGGGGTTTCCCCCTTCTTTTAATCAAGAGGAGATAGGTGTAATTCAAACCTTGTTCCCTGTAATAGCATAAATTAATAAATATGCAAGCTTAAAAGTGACATTTAAGCATACCTGATAGAAGATAAATCCTTGTATTTTCTTTTGACATGTTTCCTTACTCCTGAAAAGGGGTATAAAAGAGGGGTGAGTTCTACAACTTAGTGAGCGGGTGTTATGAGTGAGTTTTTAAGAGAAATAGCTTCATTTTTAATAGTGCCAAAGAATATTATTTCTTTTAAAAGTAGTTCTCCTCAAAATTCAGTTTTCAAAACCCTTTTTCTCATTTACCCATTAGGTGTGTTTAGCAGAAAACACATGCCCTTCATTAGGAAGGGAACACACATTCGCAAGTGTAGTCTGTCCACTGCACCTACTTGTGGTTCAGAGCGTCTTTACCAGCCACCAAGATAGAAACCCATCCAGTTCTACCCTAGGCTTGAGTGGATGTTCTCAACATCTGACCGTTAGACCCGAATGCCACTCTATGTAAGTATGAGGATAGATACCTCATCCCAACCTCACCCCGATCTCATGTGCAAGAAGCTACTCCGAGCTTCTCGATTAACTGGCACGACAAACTACCCTTATCTCCACCAGGCGGTCTAGTAGCCCTTAGGACCCATCACTACCTCTCTTGGGCGTCTTGATGGTCTTGTACCACAAGTGCATGCACAAAACAACAATTTTCACATATTTCCATTTATCTTTGTTGCCACTAGTCCAACGGCCATGACCCTCAACCCAACTTGCAGCTATTTGTTTAGGCCGGTTCGTCGACCTAGCCCTGACGCACTACCGCTCGTCCATCCAGTACTGTTGGTCTCGACTCGGTACCATGGCAAAATCATACAACCATTTCATTAGAAATTTTCTCATGGATTTCATAACTTGAGTTTGTTTACGAGCTCCTACTCGTGCCCACGAGGCCTCTGGCCTATATGAGTTGTTCTAGCTCTCATCAAGAATACCTCCCAAATAGTTTAAGCATTGGCACATAGTCAATAGAGAACACTTCTCATAAAAATGTATTTTTACTTCATCTCACCAACCGGGTGTGATGATATCTCCGCTTACAACCGGGAAGCGGGTTTTTCCATCCTTCAAGGAAGTCCATCAAACCAACTGGGTATGATTTTCTCTACTTACAACCGATAAGTATATTTTAGCCGAAATCGCCCATTACCCCGTTTGGGAATGATGATAAAATCCACTTACAAGTAATTTTTCATTTCTGAGGTGCATACCATCCCAACCAGTTATGATGTAAATAGGCCCACTCACCCGATAATCGTGACATTTCGTCGTTGGTCGATTTTTCAAGTCGATGCGAGTTTTCTCTTGCTTGCATTCCGATCATACTTGTTCCTACACAATTTGGGCAGCCTTATCACTTACGATTTGGCATAAAAGCTTAGGCTCACAAATTATTGATAAATTACATTTAGGACCCTAAAGTTTATTTTTCTTAACTTTATGTCCCTAATGCCAACTTTTGCCTAATTTGATTCCTAAAATTTCGAAAATTTCCATTGAGTCCTCATTTTACTGAAAATTGTATAAGGGGCTCAAGTTTTCCAAATTTCCAATTTGGTCCCCAACTTTTAAAAAATTACCATTTTGCTCCAACTTTCAAAATATTGCAATTTGGTCCCAAATGTTCCAAAAATCGACCAATTGGTCCTCCAACATCTTTTTCATAGCCAATTGGCATTCAATTTTATAAAATTGCAAAAAGGTCCCTTAATTTTTTGAAATGCCCAATTTTTCCTAATATTTTCCCCCAATTTCCCCTTTCCAAACTGACCGAATTTTATTTTTTTTTCAAATTGGCCATTCAATTGGTGTTATTTGCTTCAATTAGAGGTATAAATAGGCTCCTACACTTCCATATGATTCAATTGAGTTTTGAATCGTATGAATTGAGACTAGAACGATCTCAAATGGAACTTCGCTAGAAAATCGTTCGTAGAGAGAGAAATCTTTGAAAGCTTACTGTCGGAGGTGCGACAGTCCGAACTCTATATTTGGGCAGTTAGCTCTCGTCCTAAGGTTTCTCCTAGGATCAAGAATCACTACAATTAATATCGAATCAAGGGAGAATTTTGTCAGTGAATTTTTTAACTTTCTTTCTCTAACTCCGATCGAAAATGATAGAGGAGGGCAGAATTGGCTTACCTTTCAGCTCTGTTGCAGTCGTGTGAGGGTCGTCGGGGTGTTAGGAGGGCATGGTTTGGCCGGAGGGAGTCTGAATTTGGCCGAACTATGCTTGACCAAAATAGGGTAGCTTTGGTCCTTCGGAGCTGCTTCACTGTTTGATTCCGCTGGCGCTTCTCCGACAGTCCTCGTGTAAACCCTACCCTTCAAGTTAAGAAAATCAGGGAAAGAACCAGTCAATCGAAGAGAGAGAACCAAACCAGTTCACGAATCGCAACCGTTAGAGAAAGGGAAATTTGGCAAATTTACAAATCCTGAATGACCCAAAGTGTCATAGAAACCATGGAAATGGACTTTGAGATAAATTGGAAGAGAAAACTAAACCAGTTTAGGTGAACTGGACCTGAACCAAATTGAACCTGTTTGAACTATCATCGAACCAGTTGCTAAATTAATTTTTCTAGGTAGCTTAAAATATTCAAATTGAGGAAATGAAGCCACCATTGGATAGAGAATGGATTTAGATAAATTTAGAAAATTATAATTTTGAAATACTCAGTCGAATTGGGCTTGAACCGACCAATTTAAGCATTGAACCCAGTCGGACCAGTCCGGTTCGGAACAGTGTCATCTTCTTCCTTGGAAGAACGGATAGTGCCGGTGAAGATGAATCGCCTTCATTCAGGGCATTTTAGGTCATGAATGAGAGCAATCAAGATACTAAATAGTCGATTAGAGTGTTCTCGAGCTCCCTATATAAATAGCTGCTCTCCATTCATCCTTCTCATGCCTGAAAACTCCATTCTCTCTCAACTACTTTATTTTCCAGTGAAACTCGAACAAGAGCTCTGACATAGGGGTTTTTTTGAGCCTTAGAAGGCAAGGTCGGGTTCTTTAAACTTTGGGGGAAGTCAACTATCTAATAGCAACCTCCGTTTGATTCGAGGACCGCCGGTAGAAACAAATAGTGAAGCAGCTCCGATGGACCGAAGCTGCCCTATTTTGGCCGAGCTAAAATTGGTTGAATTTAGTCCTCCTTAGGCCAAACCAAGCCCTCCCAACATCCCCACAACCCTCATACAATCTCAATGGAGCAGAAAAGTAAGTAAATTCGGCCTCCTTTGTCATTTCTGGTCAATGTTAGAGAGAGAAAGTGTGAAAACTTCACCGACAAAATTCTCCTTCAATTCAATATAAATTGTTGTGATTCTTGATACTAAGAGTAACCTCAGGACGAGAGCTAACTGCTCAGATAGAAAGCTCGGACCGCTATACCTCTGACGGTAGGCTTTCAAAACTTTTTCTCTCTACGCATAGTTTGCTGGCAAAGCTCCGTTTGAGCTCAATTCAGACCCAAATGACATGATTCAAAGCTCAATTGAATCATTTTGCAAAAAAAAAAAAGCTCAATTGAATCGTATGGAAGTGTAGGAACTGATCCATACCTTCAATTATAGCAATTAACCTCGATTGAATGACCAATTTGAAGAAATCAAATTAGGTAAGTTTGAATGGGAGAAATTGTGGGAAAATTATAGGGAAAATTGGGGATTTCATAAAATTGAGGGACCATTTTTCAATTTCCCAAAATTGAGGGCCAATTGGCCATGAAAAAGATGTTGGAGGACCAATTAGTGATTTTTTGGAATAATTGGGGTAAATTGCTATTTTTGGAAAGTAAGGGCAAAATGGTAATTTTTGAAAATTGGTGACCAAATTGGAAATTTGGAAAACTTGAGCCCCTTAAACAATTTAGAGTAAATTGAGGACCTAAAGATAAATTTTGGAAGTTTTGGGACTCAATTTGGAGAAGAGTTAGCATTAGGGACCTAAAGTCAAGAAAAATGAACTTTGGGGACCAAAGTGCAATTAACTGACAAATTTGAGCCTAGTCGTTCATACGTGAGAAATGAAGGCTGTTATGCCAAATTTTAATAGATAATAATGTCCAAATCGTGTAGGAACACGAGAGACCAGAACACTAGCAACGATATGCTAACGTGGAGGCAAAAGCCGACTGAAGAAGAATACGCCACGATCATCGAGTGAGTGAGTTTATTCACATCATACCCGGTTGTGATGATAAGCACCTCAGAAATGAAAAACTACTTATATGTGGTATTTAAACATCACACCTAGTTGGTGTGATGTGAGAACTAAGTGGAAACTACTTAGCGGTTGTAAGTAGAGAAAATCATACCAGTTGGTATGAAGGACTTCCTTGAAGAAAGAAGAAAACCTGCTTACTAGTTGCAAGCGGAGATATCATCACAACCAGTTGGTGTGATGAATTAAAAGACATTTTTGTCAGAAGTGTTCTCCCCTACCTTGTGTGCCAATTCTTAAACCTTTTGGGAGACCTTCTTGACAAGAGCTAGAATAGCTTAGATAGGCTAGAGGCCTCGGTCTTAGAACTTGTGGGGGCTAAATGCCCAATTTTGGAAAATCACATGCAATGGGCCCAAGGCCAGTTGTCACGAGCAAGAGCTCGTAAACAAACATGATATATTAAAGGAATAAAAATTTTAATGAATGGATTATGTGATTTCTACATGCTACCAAGACAAGAACGACATACTCGATGGGTTGGTGGTAGTGCGTTAGGGTTAGGTTGATGAACCGGCCTAGACAAACAATTGCATGTCAAGTTGAGGGTCAGAGTCGTTGGACCAATGACACCAAAGATAAACGGCTTTGTGGAAAAACTATTATTTGTGCATGCACTTGAGGTACAGGACCATTAAGACGTCCAAGAGAGTTAGTTATGTATACTAAGGGCTATTGGATGACATGGTGGAGATAAGGGTAGTTTGTCATGCCAGTAGTTAGAAAGCTCGACGTAGCTTATTACGTATGAGACTAGGGTGGGGTCAGGATGAGGTCTCCATCCTCATATGGACACAAACTATTTTGGGTCTGATGGTAGGATATCAGAGATGTTCACTCAGACTCTTGGTAGAAGTTAGGGATTTCTATTAGGGTGGATGGTAAAGACACTCCCATCCACAAGTGGGAGTAGTCGGTGTAACTACATCTTGTAAATGTGTGTGTACCCTTCCTGATGAAGGGTTTGTGTTGATTGTTAAACATACCTAATGTGGAAATGGGAAAAAGGTGAAAGAAAACCTTGGGAAAGATTTGAGAATACTTGGAAAAAGAAATGGTAAAACCTTGGAATAAGGTTTGTAAAAGAAATTTTGAAAGAAAATGTCACCCTTGGCAAGGTAAAGGTTTTGAAAACCAGAATTTGAGAAAAGAACATTCTTAAAAGAAATAAGAAGTTTGGCACACTCCAGTTAAAGCCGTTTTGTTTATGAAAATTCACTCCCAGCCCCCTTTCACTGAGTTGTAGAACTCACCCCCTCCCTTTAACCATTTTCAGGTAACCAAGAGAAACTAACTAAAGACTTTTCTGTAGCTGAACCTTTAAGGCAGGTATGTAAGATGTAATATATGCAATTTGGTTTAATGCTATTCTAGGAAAGATACAGGTGAAAGGACACCTTACTCCTCACGGTTTAGAAAAGGGGAAACTCTTAATAAACGTGAGAGTGGCGGGTTGCTCACGGGGATCTGACCAAACCGGGTTGGGGCATGACACCTCGAGTCGAACAGAGGTTGCTGTCAGGTAGTTGACTTCCCCTGGAGTCTAAAGAACCCGACCTTGCCTTCTAAGGTTGTGAAAAATGCCTATATCCTTGAGAGAGAATGGAGATTTGAGGTGTGCGGAGGATTAATGGAGATGAGCTCTTTATATAGGGAGCTCGGGGATCCTTTTCCTGACAACTTTCCTTTTTGGTCGAGCTTATCCTTGCCCTAAAATGGCCTGATCGGAGCTGTTTTTCCTTCACCGACGTTATCTGTTTCTGTATTGAATGAACAGTGCTATGATCTAAAGGAAGAAGACGACACTACTATGAACCGGACCAGACCGGTCCGATCGGTTTAGGTCCGATTTGACTGGTTTTCTCAAAATATAAAATTTCTAAATTTATCTAAATCCATTCTTTATCTAACAGTGGCTTCAATTTTTTAATTTGAATATTTTAATCCACCTAGAAAAATAAATTTAGAAACCAGTTCAATCCGATTCATCTTGAACCGGTCTGGTTTTCTCTTCCCGATTGTCCCAAAGTTCTTTTCCAAGCTTTTTATGACTCTTTGAGTCACTTAGGGTTTGTCAATTTCCCATTCTACCCTTTCTCTATAGGTTAAGGTTCATGAACTAACTCGATTTTCTCTTTTGAGTTGACCGGTTCTTTTTTCAGTTTTCTTATCTTTAAAGGACGGGGTTTACACCATTGTTGGTAAAAGTAGAGGAAGCACGAGACATGAGTAGGAGAACATCTCAAAACAAGCGCAACTTGAGGTATACCCCTTGACTTGCGTACGGAGGTTATAATTTATCGCTTATCAATTATTATAATTTTGGGTTATTTGTGAAACCATTTTTGGATGTTTATGATTTTAAGAAAAAAATTAAAATTTTCACTAAAAAATAGAGATGGATTTTTTTCCAGAGCTCTAGTACCTTCAGTTTTACTGTGTCGATGGTACCCAACATGGTAACATCAAGAGAATTGGCGGGTTGCATGAGCCCGTCGACCGATGAATTGGATTAGGGCATGACAACGTATGTAACTCTATTTTCCTCCTTATCACACATCATGTGGTGCACAAATAAAAATTTGATGGTTACCTTACTATTTAGCAAAATCTTTCTACTTGCATGTATAAATATCATAAGGCCTTTAATCCCAATCTTTGTATTAGGGATACACACATAATTGGCTAACGTAACAATTGTCTTGGGATGTGGACCATCACTTCTTAGAGTCACATGGATTCAGTTCACTTTCATATTTAACTCTCAACTCTTTTTAATGTTATATTCTTTAACTTAGTTTTCATAAATTCCTTTGGGCCTTATCATTTTTTTATAAATGTTGGACACTAGCCCTTTTTATAAAATAATAGGACTTAGCCCCTCTCGTAAACAATGGGTCATATGTACCCTTTCATAATTATTGGTTTTAGCTATTTTAAAAAAAAAAATGAGCCTTAGCCCCTTTCACAAAATGGGTTATATGCTCATTTTTTTAAATACTCGGGTTATCACTCATCTATTTTAGACTATCATATTTTTTTAAAACCTTGGGTTCACACCCATTTATTTTGGACTATTGGGTTTTGATCTATTCTTCAAAATAATTCGAGATTTCTCATATCTTATGATAAGCCTTCATGTTAGATTTACTATATTTTTCTTAAAAATATTTCCAAATCATGCATATTAGCATTTTATAAAATGAGAAGTATCAAATCTATACAATCGGACGTGATGTCAAAAATCTCACTCACCTTATAATTAAAATTAGTTCATTCCAACTTTTTATTCTTACATTATGGGAGAGCATGATCCCATTTGTGAGTGATCTTGGTATGCTAGAAAATTTGAAGTATAACACCATGATCATATTGATCCATCCCATTATCATCGTATTGTTCCAAAGGTTCTAAAGTTGGGGTTTACTTCCTGTGACTTGCTCTCGCTACTATTGATTAATGAGATATGATTCTCTCGTCATTTCCTCATAAATTCATAATTTGATAGTTAATCCATTAAATTGCTCTATTTTTTCAAATGCCACTACATCTTTACACTTGAATATTTAAAATTCCCAAGTTTTTTAAAGTTTCCCGTTTTGCCCTTAATTTTACAAAAATTCCATTTTGGCCCCTAATCTTTCTAGCATTACCTAATTATCATTTTACCCATAAACTTTACTTTACCAGTTCTTAAGTTTTTAAATTCTTTCCCTCACATCCACATAGTTCTTAAAATTTTAATTTAGACTTTATCTAATTACCATTTTACCCCTAAAGTTTATCAAAATTGCATTTATGTCTTTAACCTTCCTAAACTATCATTTTAGATCTGTATGTTTCCTAGCTATCTTTCCCATGTTCCAAAGGGGTCGTTGGTGCAGGAGTGGAAGGAGGTTGGTGACTGTTCGAGCTCACCGACACTGACAAAGGGGTTGTCGGTGCATGTCAGCAATGAGAGGTGAAAGTCTACTTTCACGCCAGTTCAGATACACCTAAATCCATGATTATGGTGGGACTTGGTGAAAGAATTTTGGCTCGAAGCTTTCCGATGTCGGGAGGTCATCGGAGGATCTCTCTCTTGACTTTTAAAGTGAAATTCTTTCTTTTGAGGGCATGAGGTTCGAATTAAACCTATGAATTGAAAGAGGGTTGAGTTGTGATGTCAATATTAATTTTTATAGTGTGCAATTTGATCATTATTCAAGTTTTATGAGTGATTTCCCATCGTGTATCATGGAAGGAAAATCTATCATGAAGTGGGTAATGGAATATATGAACTCAGATCATAATCGAGTCACAGTTCACCCAATCGGTGAAGAAAATGATGTTTGTGTGTCACACGATCGAATTGCATAGTAGAGAACTTATTTTCAGCAAATTAATTCACCGGTTCGGCTAATTTCACCCTTTCCTTGGTAGATTCACCCATTTTTTAACCGATTCTTAGCCTAATTTATTTTTCTAAAATTATCTAGTCAATTCTCTATGATCTCGACCTTGAAACAACTAGTTCCATTTTTTAATCTATTCTATTTTCCTATTTTTCAATTCCTTGGAAAAATCAAAGTGTTTCTTGACCCGTGTTGGTTTGATCTTGATTCAAACCAATTCTCACTTAGGCTTTTCCCGTTCCCTGATTCCTGATTATGGAAAGTTCATTGGAGGTAAATTTAGGCCACTTATCTAGTCCCACAACCTTGGTTTGAATCGATCCTTATTCTAGTTCAATTTCTACTCTTGATTCATGTTTGCATTCTTAGTTCATTTTCGATTCTTGACCCAATTGAGTTAGATTTTCCCTTTGGGGAATTTTGATGTTACATATAAGGTGGTATCTAGTGATTGATTAGGTGGTGGTTAGAGATTGTTATAGTATTCCTAAGCGCCAGTGGTCTGGACCTTAGTGGGTACAAGAGGTTACTCTCCCTCTCACATGCTTCAGTGGAAGCTAGTGGATAGTTATTGTGACCCACCACTAAGTACCAGTCAAGAGGAATGTGACCCCACTACTAGATTGTAACCCTCATGTGTGAATATTGTAATAAAGTTCATATAGGATGTTGTGTAAAGCAATGCATGAATAAATTATTATGATGTAATAAATGTGTGGATGGTGATTTGTTCTTTAGATAATCATGTTTCACCAAAATGTCTTTAATAGAGTAAAACTTTGGAAGAAACATTTATACTCTATGCTAATATATTTTTAGTAGAGGTTGTGCTCTGAACGTTAAATCCTGACGCTAGTGTCCTACTAACTAAACTTCCCAGATCACCTCTCTCTAACTCATAAGTATTATACAAAGTAGCACAATAAAAGTCATAAGGTGAAGCAAAGTATTTCGAGGTAAATCTCTCGGACAATTACTACAAGAGTCTCCCAAACATCCAAAGTTTTGAGTTGGAAATTTTTTTTATCAAATGTAATTGTATAATGTGAATTTAGAAATATTTTAAATTTTTACTAAAAAAAGAAAAGATTTGGTATTATATGTGCATTATAGTATGTCAACTATATAATGGTATGAGATCCACTATTATAGTATTGGAAGTAAATAGTAATTACGACACTGGTCTGACTCGAAGAAAATAGTTAAAAGCGTTATAATTTCAACATGTTCAGAAATAAAAATAGGTTATACCTACTAAGTAGTGATCATAATTTGAGCCACACAGGGCGTATGTAGTAAACAAATGATGAGATATTAATTAAGCTCTAAGAAGTACGTAACACTACATGAAAAGTTGATGCCAAAGATTGTGTGATTCCAATGGAGGAATTTTTAGCCATAAGGAATTATTTGATTATGTCACGTGACTACGAGAGAGTTATTTTAAGATATAGCATGTGATGCTATAAAATATTTTCCTGTAAGGTTAGAACCACCGTCAAGAGGGATGTTCTTTCGAAAATTGGGTAGTTCAGATAGAGTACCTCTATAGTTTATGCACCATTGAGTCCGAAAAAGAGTAGCTAAATGCTCAAAGGGAAGAATGAATTAGATTTAACTGATGCAAGAAGGTTGAACACGAGAAGAAAGTTCGAACCTCACATTGAAATGGGATCTTCAATAAAGATCTTAGATATGGATTTTTGGATGCAAACCATGGATAGGGATGATCCGACATAAATGACCCCATATGGCCAAAGATTATATATGAAGATTTGTATTAACCCTAAGGAATGTAGCGAGAAATTAGTACTCGAAAGGGTCAAAAGAAAAATTGAGGGTAAATTCCTCATAAGTAATGATTATGGGTAAAACCATATAACTCGGTTAGAAGATACCCAGGAGGAATGAAAAAATTAGAAGAAAGTATGAGTATTGGAGGCTCAAGTCAGTATGACTGAATACATCACCAATGTTAATCAAGTGAACGATTTGGCGCTTATATTACTCACATATTTAGGCCAGTATTAAATCATCGTAAGATATTGTAGTTTATATTAATGTATAGTTGGTTGGGAAAAACAAATGGGAGAGATGTGTCCCGTAGAGATCATACAAATATAAACTATTTATAATTGGGAAAACCATGGCAAAGGTGGATTTAAATCGACGGATTTTTGGTACAATTTTCACCAAAACAATAATAATTTTTGAGATAAGGATAAAAATTATTGTACATGATCAGAATCTAGTACGAAAGATATCTAAAAATGTTCAAATGAATCGTGATATACAAAATCCGTGTAGAAAATAATTCATGGATTATGCCATTTAAAGGAAAGAGAAATATTGTCTCAAGGTGATATTTAGAAAATGTAAATTTTTGTGGGTAAATTACCCTAAGGCTTAGAAATGGATAATGGAACATGACTAGTATAAATGGTCACCCCTTAGGAATTGAGACGGATAACATAGAAGTTTTTTTTAAATAGAATTTAAACAAGATCGAAAATTAAGATTTAAAAAGAAATGAAACTTAAATTGAGAGGAAATTTTGAATTAGGTGCAAATCAATTACTTGAACAAAAATATATAATTTTTTTAAAATAGTCGATTTTAATAAGTTGGGAGGAGCGAACATGATTTAGATTATCTAAAGGCTTAAAATAAGAAAAAAAAGATAATTTTGGGATAAATTTAAAATTATTTAAAAAGGTAGTCAATGATTTGGGTCACCAGACCCAAACTCACTTTTCCCATCGAGCCACTCTCGTGTGTGCAATATGACAACCAATATGTTTGAGAAATTGATCGAACTAATTTAATTTTTCAAAAAATTGAATGTGAAAAATCCCATAATTTAATTGACAACTTTTATACTGGTCTCCCTATTGATTAATTGAGTTATATCATCTTTATCATATCGAATTTTTCTCCTAAATTCGAGAAAACCTATCTCATGCACATTGTCGATTACCGAACATTCGACCGATAAATTCTCCCTCACCAGACCATCAAATAAGGTAATTCATATCTCAAAAGAATGATTATAGACTACTCTTCCGTTCTATAGTGGGGTCCTGACTTAAAAGTGACTAGAAATCATCGAGTAAGTGTCATTTTTTTAACTATATTTTCGAGACAGAGAAATTGGGTTTTATCGAGAGTACCTCGAGCCAACCATTCCGTTGATATTAGTGTTAAAAGAACTTACTATCTCTCATCTAACTTCAATAGACTCATCCTAGATCTAACAAAGTAATTATTGGTCATCCCAAGTCGATTTTCAATAAGGAGCCTTCTATATAGCTTTTGAGGTTGAAATTCGACCAACCAACCTATGACTCATATTATTAAAATATATCACAATTTTTATAAAAATTTCACGTATCATTAAAAGTAACATAAGAGTTTACAATACATAAATTCTCTAAAAAAATTAGCACTAAATGGATATCCTAATTCTCTCTTCAATGACTTATTCCTCATTTTGACTTTCGTCAGGAACTTTGTCCAATTTCCAAGTTCATCTTTATCTCATTCTTTATTTTACCCTTGAAATTAAACATGTTAGGGAGGAGTAAAAAATATTTAATGAGTTAAAAGGACTAACCTTGAGTATTCATATCCTCGATTTAATCTCTACTCAAATTTTTTAATACGTGTATTCTTTTAAAATAAATTATAAATTATTTATTTCAAGTGCACCTTCCAAACACATCATGTGAGTGTCATGAAACAACCTACACTTGGATGTTTTATAAATGCATGCAAGCATCGTGATTCAGTGATATGTTCCTGATCACTCATCTAAAGGTCGTAAGTCAAGCCAACCATTTAGGTACACTTTCCCATTCTTAAAGCAATTACACAAATCCAACTAATCCTGATCATACCTTGGACAATGTATCTACGACTCACAGATCTAGGCATACTAGATATGGAAATCTCTTCATATTATATAATATGATTTTTAGTGACCCTTGATAATCATACGATCTCTTAACTAAGGTGTCTATGGTCCCGATAACTCATACTCCTCAAGCAAAATTAATGATGTACCCTTCATCGTCATAGTATCCCAATTTACACTAAGAATTTGAAACTTTTTTTATAAATGCAATATACGACATTACAACATATTTAAAACCTTGGAGAAAGTGAATGGTACTTAATGGAAAGCCTTTGTGCATTTTCTTAGAAGATGTCTACTTCGATCTCAATATCAGTCAGAGTCATGGTTCGATACTTGGTGTAAACCGCACCCTTTTGAGCTAAGGAAAAACGGGAAGGGAACCAGTCAAACCGAGTGAGAAAACTGAACCGGTTTATAATACTGATCAATTGTGAAAAAACAATTTAAGAATTTACAACTCCTACATGATCTAAAGGGTTCATAATACTATGGAAATGAACCTTAGTACGAATTGGAAGAGGAAAATTAGACTGGTTTGGATGAACCGGGTCCAACAAGATTGAATCGGTTTATGAACTGAGTCGGTTCATGAATTGGAACTGATAGAGATCAGGCAAAACAAAGGAATTCAACTCCATTGTACTCCAAAAAAATTTATAAACCTTGGGAAAAAACCTTAGAACAAAGTGAGAGAGAAAAACCAGACCGGTTCAGGTGAACCGGACTCGAACTAGATTAAACCGGTTTAAGAACCGAGTCGGTTTATGAACCAAAATTGACAAAGAGATGATAACTGGGAATCTTATGGACCCTAAGTGACCTATGGAGTTACAAAAGTCACGGAAATGGACTTGTGAAGGAATTGGGGATGAAAACCAAACCGGTTCAGGTGAACCGAATTCAAACCAGTTTGGACTAGTTTGAACCACTATTGAACCGAATCCTAAATTTATTTGTCTAGGTGGCTTAAATAATTTAAATTGGAGATTTGAGGCCACATTGGATAAAGAATGAATTTAGATGAATTTAGAAATTTTTAGATTTGAAAAAAATCAGTCGAATGGGGGGTGAACCGGCCGGTTTAAGCTTTGAACTCGGTTCAGACCGATCCGATCTGGTTTGGAATAGTGTCATCTTCTTCCTCAAGATGACAACACTATTCACTCACCGAAAAATCGAAGCAGCGCTCACAAAG
Source organism: Trapa incisa (assembly GCA_030064435.1). Classification (NCBI taxonomy): domain Eukaryota; kingdom Viridiplantae; phylum Streptophyta; class Magnoliopsida; order Myrtales; family Lythraceae; genus Trapa; species Trapa incisa. The sequence continues at coordinate 17,370,572 of CM057782.1, forward strand.
AAGAAACGTTTCCATTCGGTACATTTCAGGTCATCAATGACTATCATAAAGGTGCCAAACGGACGTCCAATGGGTCCCCGAACTCCCTATATAAAGAGCCCTTCCCCATTTATCTTCTCTACACCTAAAAACTCTATTCTCTGTTAACTGCTCCATTTTCTGAAGAAGCTCGAACCAGAGCTCCGATATGAGGTCTTTTCTGAGCCAAAGAATGCGAGGTCAAGTTCTTTAGAACCAGGGAGAAGTTAGCTACACGCCTGTAGTCTCCGTTTGCTCTGAGGGTCGTCGGAGAAATGCCGGCGTGATGAAATAGTGAAGCAGCTCCGGCGGACCGAAGCTGCCCTATTTTGGCCGAGTTAAAATTGGCCATTTCGAGTCCTCCTTAGGCCAAACCAAGCCTTCCCAACCCTTCCTCTGCCCTCCCACGACCGAATTAGGATTGAAAGGTTAGCCAATTCGGCTGCCCTTTGCAATTTCCGGCCGGTGCTAGAGAGAGAACCGATAGAATTTCAATGATGAAATTCTATCTCAATTCGGCATCAATTGATGTGATTCTTGATTTTAGGATGAACCTTAGGATGAGAGCTATTTGACTCTTAATTCGAAAGCTCAGACCGCCGTGCCCTCACTAGTGAGTAATAGAAGCTTTCTTTCTCTATAGTCTGTTTTCTAGTTAAGCTCCGTTTGAGCTCGTTCCGGTGTTAAAATTCGTGATTCAAAGTTCTATGGAATCGTATGAACATGGAAAAACTCAATTTCAACAATTTGAGGTGTTTGATCGGTCAATTTGATGAAATCAAATTTGGCTGTGTTAAAGAGTTGGAATTGGGGGAAAATGGGGATTTTCGAAAATTCGAGAGACTGAAATGCAATTTCCTAAAATTGAGAGTCAATTCGGCATGATAAAAATGTTAGAGGGCCAATTGAGGAATTTTAGAATTTTTGGGGTGAAACTTACTATTTTTTAAAGGAAGGGCAAAATGGTAATTTTGGAAAAGTTGGGGGACCAAATTGGAAATTTGGAAATTTAAACCCCTTTTTGTGAAATGGAATAAATTGAGGTACTATGATAAATTTTAAAAGTTTTGGTACTCAATTTGAGGAAAAACTAGCATTAGGGACTTAAAGTAAAGAGAAATAACTTTAGGGACCTAATTGTAAATAAATAAAAGTTTGACTTTCTCATTCATTTGGAATGAATGAAGACTATTAGGCCAAAGGATAATGAACTGAGATGTTCATATCATGTAGGAACACGAAGTACTGAGAACGCCAGCAAGGACAAGCTCACGTGAATACAAAGAATCAGTCTAGTGTAATTCACGACATTAACGGGTGAGTAGGTTTACTAACGTCTTACCCGGTTAGGATGATGAGCACAACTTAAAGTTAAAAACCACTGACCGGTTGTGAGTGGGATTTTATGTCATACCCAATTGGGGATGATAAGCTCATCGAAATGAAAACCCACTTCTATGTGGTATTTTAAACATCACAACTTAGAGTAGTGATGTGAAAACCATGCAGAAAAACTACTTACCGGTTGTAAGTAAATCATACCTAGTTGGTATGATTAAACTTCCTCGAAGGAAGTTGAAAACCCGTTCATCGGTTATGAACAGAGATGAACTTATACCGGTTGGTATAATGGAAAGTGAAAACCTATTTTGTCGGAAGTGTTCTCCCCTGACTGTGTGCCAATACTTAAACTATTTGGGAGACCTTATTGACGGGAGCTCGAATAGCTCTTATAGGCCGGGGGCCTCGATTTTGGAACTTGAGGGCTAGAATGCCCAGTTTTTTTGAAAATCTCGTACAGTGGGCCCAAGGCCAGTTGGCACGAGCAGGAGCTCATAAATGAACATGATATATGTAACATAAAACTTAATATGTGAATTGTTTAGCCATGGTACCAAGATAGGACCGACATGCTTAGTCAACTAGCGGTAGTGCGACATAACAGGTTGACAAACCAGTCAAGACAAACAATTGCGAGTTGAGTTGAGAGTCGGGGCTATTGGACCAGTGGCATCATAGATTACATGGCATGATAAGAAAATTTTGATTGTGCATGTACGAGACCATTAAAATGTCCAAGAGGGGTAGTGATGCGTCCTAAGGGCCCTGGACGACCCGGTGAGTATAAGGGTAGTTCGTCAATCCAGGTGTCTGTGCAAAATTTGGAGTAGCACCAATCACATGAGACCGGGGTGGGGACGTGTCCTCGTATGAACACGAAGAATCAATTTTAAGATTGAGGGTCGGATGTCGCGTACATCCACTTAATCCCAGGGTAAAAGTGGACATACTTCTATGTGGGTGGTCGATAAAGTTGCTCTGAAGCCACAAGTGGGTTCAGTGGTCGTGCTGACCTGTAAATGTGTGTAACCTTCATGATGAAGGATGTGTGTTGGGTGATGGCACACCATGGTTAAAAAAAATGTTTATAAACATGAGAATTTGAATGAAATGATTTTTGAAAAGAAAGGAGTCTGACACACTCCAATAATAAATATTTTCTTAAAGGCCTAAACTTTTAAAAACCCATTCACTAAGTAGTTGTACTCACCCTCTCCCTTATATCCCTTTCAGGAAATCCCAGAAAGTCTACCATTAAAGACCATCAATTAAGATGCCTGTAAGACAGGTATGTAAAGTTTAAACTTTCATACAATATTGATTATGCTATTTTAGAAAATTGTGCAGGTTTAAAAGGACACCTTACTCTTTATGGTTTATAATAAGGGGAAATCTTTTAATAAACTGGAAGAGTGGCTGGTTGATCACAGGGATCCGACTAAATAGGGTTGGGGCGTGACACTTGGAATCTCCATCACCTATTTCTTTCTCCTCTTTTTCCTGAAATATGTTGGAGGAAGGGGTGAGCAACACTCATTGAGTGTGAGGACCGCTCATAAGGTCATTCATGGCCTCAATATTATCTCAAATCAAAATGATTAATGCATAGTTTATAAATGTTTCTTTTCCAATTTATAAAAATTTGTTTGAAATACTAACAATCCTCATTTAGGGGATATTTTAAAAATCAGTTCTCAAAAGAACAATCATTCACAAATGATTTAGCATAGTCTAATTTCATCATGAAACACAAGATGAAATCATATATATATGTAAGCAACATATTCAAATCAATCAAGTACATGGACGATGTCACACTCCTGAATGTCTCTCATTTGACTCATCTGAATGTCACAGTCTTGCCATCAATCGTTCTGGTGACCATATTCCATAAATTCCTAGTCACACATATGGATCTCGTCATATAACTCAGTGGTCCTGATATATTGGAAAATTGAATTTGCAATACCTATTATTACTTTATTTTCTAGTAACCTTTGGTAGTTGACATAACCTCGAGCAGGAATTTGTCAAACCACTGGTCACACACATCTGCCAAAATCACAGCACAAAACATGCATGCCAACAATAAATTGACTTATCAAATTATTCACACAACCATTCTAGAATTGAGGATTGGCTTGCTAATTGTACATCCCCTCTGTTGGTTTCAATATCAAATTGACCTCAAGAGTTATCATAATCACACAAATCCCGTTCATTTATGAAAACATCGAATCAAAACCCGTGTTTGAAATTATGTCAGGTAGAGTCATGTCATTTTAATTTCATGGGTCATTTTCATTCTTTCACAATACATGACTTTTAGTTTATTTCTAAAAGTTGGCATAAGCACATTTCTTACACGTTGGCCTTAGTCATTTCCTAAACATAGGTCTTACCATTTTTTCATAAATATGGGTCTTAGCCCTTTCTTGTAAACCTGGGCATTAACTTTCTTTCACAAATATGGATCTTAGCTCTTTCTCCTAAACATGGTATTAGCCCTTCTTTCATAAACATGGGTTTTAGCCATATTTTTTTCATAAACATGGGTCTTATCCTTTCTTTCATAAACATGGTTCTTATCCTTTCTTTCATAAACATGGTTCTTAGCTCTTTTTCAAAAACATAAGTCTCAGGCCTCTTTCATAAATATGGGCATTAACCATTTTTTTCTTATGAATATGGGTTTTCACCTTCTTTCATAAATATGGGTCTTAGCCCTCTTTTATAAAAATGGGCCTTAACGGCAACTCCCCGACCCAATTTGCTCGGAACCCTATGAACAACTCGCCACTTCTCATAATACTATGATAGTAACATTTCCATTTTCATAGTATTGGTAGAAGCAAGGCTCGAGACCGAAAAAAAAATTATATTAGATCAGTTTTCCAAAAGGAAAATTTTTCTGAATAAATATTGCAGTACATAAATATTTAAGTAACTATTTACATACAAGGTTGGTAACTCGTTCTCTAACATTATTTGCGATATAAATTAAGACCTAAAAAGGTAAGGGAGAGAGGTTGAGTTTTCAACTCAATGAGTAGGGTGAGTGACATCGTGACTTTCTCTCCACGATTTAACATATACTCAAATAGAACTTACCACTTTCTTTTTAAAATCAACGGAACATAATATGATAAACAAATCACCACTTGTCTTATCTTTAGAAAAAAGTTCCTTTAAGTTTACTACTTGTTCCTACAAGCTTAAGGTAGGTACCTTCATAGTTAGAGGGATTTAATTATGTAAACCAACTATGGTTGGTAACACACAACCACACAACACCCTTTTTCAATAAAGGGATCAAACAGTTGCATAACAAACACTCAAATGTTATAACCTCAATTTGTTTCACTAGTGACCTAGAGCATCTTTACTGTCCACCCTAGAGAGAGACTACAACATCCACCACATTGTCTGTGTGAGCACAAATGCCCAATCCCTATACATCATCGATTCTTATGTCCACTATTGAGATACGAGATCTCCTCCCTTCTTCCTTGGTCTCAATGCGCACAAAACTCCCTCAACTTCATGACATACTGGAACAACATAACTACTCTTGTGCCAATCTTGCTGTTCTGTAGCCCTTAGCACCAATACTACCCCGTACTAGCGTCTCTTTGGTTATGCACGATTACAATCACACACAATAATTTTTTTTATTTAAGAACTTTATTTTTGTGCTACTCGACCAACAGGTTGTGACCTGGCTTTGACTTAGTAGTTTCAACAAGCATTATCAAATTATGATAATTTTATCTGACTCTTAAATCAGAACTTATTTATGAGACTAAACCCATTTTTCATTGGCCTTGGGCCCACTTGTATGAATTTTGAAAACATGGCCTTAGGCCCACTTCATTTTTCAAAACCTTGGCCTTGGGCCTACTTGGAGAGAACTAGATCTAGACAACCATTATCGACCATGGGCCTCTCCCATTTCCTACATCAACGGTCAGGCAAGACCATATCCCTTGTAATGTATCTATACATTGTACAAGGGTTATCATATTAATATACTTCATGCTTTATTCAGAAATATAATCCCAAAATGTTTAATTGGTTTCATATAATGAGTGGATTATACTTCTGAAAATTTGTTATCAAATTAAACCATGCTTATAAGTATGTATCATCGGTCCAATCGAACTCCATGTTAGTAATCCCACTCACTCGGGATTCATGACTTGTTTGTCCCAGACAAAATTCGGATACCTCGGGTTGGATTCTCGGTTGTAGATTTAAGCTTTTCTTTCACACCTACATAATCACAAATAACATATCCATCAATTATCCAATAATTACACTTAGTTCTCTATTTTCCTTTAATTACACATAAGTCCCTAAGTTTATTTTCTAGAAAAATAAACTCCAAATTATTTTCCACAATTTCCACAAATTAATTTATTTACAATTTTACAAATACATTATTTATTCACTTTTAAATGCAATTAAATTCCCCAAAAATCATTTTATTTACAATTAAGCCTTCAATTTCATTTAAATACTCAATTGACCTTTAATTTATGTCAATTACACAAAATTCCCAAATTTCTATAAATTCCCAAATCGTCCAATTTCTTCAAAAATTGTAATTTAGCCCTGAAATCACAATTTATCAAATTAATTTTTCAAACTTGATTAATTACCTCATATCATGTTGCTAACCAACTCCCCTACCTTTTCATAATCATTTCAAGCTTTGAATTGTTCAATTTGGCCCATAATTGAGCTAGAAAGAAGCTTCACCGGAAAAGTTTTATAGAGAGAGAAAGCTTCTAGTTCTTACAGGAAAGGGCATGGTTGCTAGAGCTCTTGATTTAGGAAGTTAGCTATTGTCGATTAGGTCATCCTAGGATCAACTTCCACTTCAATTGACAGCCTCAGTAGTGAGAATTCGATGATCAATATTTACTCTATTCTCTCTCTATAAATTTACAATTCTAGCAAAAGGCGGCAACTACGACTTACCTTAAGGGTTTAGGAAGGACAAAGCTTTGTCATGGAGAGTTGTGGAGGGTTGGTCTAGCCTTAAGGCATCTGTGGGTGGCTCGAACTCAGCTCAAGAATTACTGCTCAAACTCGGCAATCGGAGCAACTGTACTTTGCGGTCTCACCGGTGCTTCCCTAGTGATCCTTAAGCTGAATAGAGTATGCAACAAGGTAGAGAACTTCCGCCTAGTTTGAGAGAACCAAAATTCATGTTTAAATGTGGAGAATTGGGTCGATGTCAGAGCTCTGGTTCAAGGATGGTCAGAAACTGGAGTAGTTCATCTTCTTAAGGCTTTCGAGGAAGGAAGAGAATGAGTGGAGGGGAGCTCTTTATATAGGGAGCTCAGGGACTAACCGTTCTATCTGTTAACCCATCGGTCGACCATTAACTCTCTAATTTAAGGCATTGTCGGAGAGATTTATTGGCCACTAGAGCAATGGCGGTTGTTTTGGCATTTCTCTTCCCTGCCTGTTCAGAGTTTGAAGATGGCACTATGTGCGTGTGTGTGAACAGCCATGTGGTGCTATGTGATTGGTAGGCTTTGTTGACGTAGTGTCTGTCTGAGTCATTCATTGACCCGTTGACGGGACATGCGACGACCTCCCATTGGTCACTTTGTCCAATGTGGCATTTAACTGAATTTGACTATTAGTTCACCATGACTTGTGCCATCCTCTAATTGGCTGATTTAAATTCATCAGTTTTCCCATATGATGCAATGTGTCAATGCCACGTGTTAGTCTCTAACTGGCTGTGGTAATTTGACGTGGCTTTCTCACGTGTTGACCTCTAATTGATCGATTGATCTCTATCATTCTAGTCAGTCGTTGACCTGGCACCTTTGCCATGTGTTAGCTTCTCACTGGCTTCTCCTAGTTAACCATTGATTGAGGACATGTGTCACATTCCTATTGGCCAATCTTTGGTGGTGTGAATTTTCTTTGTCTAACTGTTGACTAGGGACACATGTCACACTCTTATTGGTCAACACTTTAAAAAGCTGACCTAACGGTTGACTAGGCATGTTTCACCATGTGTCGCGTGCTGATTTGTCGTGCACACTAACTAGGCATTGACCTGGCAGGTGGTCCATTGATCAGTTTGGTTAGACTGGTTCAGTCAGATCAGGTTTGTTGACCCAAAATAAAAAAATCGACCGGTTCAGGCCTGATTTGACCAATTTTCTCAAAATTAAAAATTTCAAAATTCATTTTCAACACATTGGTGGCTTCAATTTCCCAAATTAACATTTTTATGTCATATAGAAAAATGAATCTTTAAACTGATTCAATTAGGTTGAGGTATGGTTTTCCTAAAACCAGTCTGGTTCTCACATCCAATTTGGTCATTTCCATTATTTTTGTATCTTCATTGAATACTTGGGATTTCCTAATTCCTATTTTTGATTTTCTATTTACCAATTTCTGTTCACTTTGTACCATAGTTTTTGCCCAAAATTTTCTGGTTCTCATTTACAATTTCTTATTTTGAGAGAACAGTGTTTACATTAATCCTCTTTTATAAATATGTGCATTAGCCCTCTTTCATAAATATGGGTATTAGACCTCTTTCATAGATATGGTAAAGGGTCGGTTTCTCACCCCTTTTTAAACCCTTGGGTTCTCAACCATTTATTTTAAACTATCAGGTCTCAACCGATTTTCAAAATCGTGGGATATCTCCCGCCATTTTTATAAAATTCTTCGTATTATAGTTTATATGTACTTATTCAAAATATTTCAAAAGCAAGCACATTAGCTTCTTATAAAATGGGAAGTATTGACTATATTATTCTAATTGAACACAAAGTCAAAAATCTCACTCACCTATTATTTGAGACTTTTTCACCACGAAAGTATTCCAAACCCTCGTTCTCTACTTGCACGATACCTAGGTAAGTGTATATATTCCAACAAATAGTATATACACATTATTATTTTATCCAAAATGCTTTTAGTTGGTATATATTAATATATGTAATAAGGCCCCATAATTTCCCATAATTACGATTTTACGACTAACCGTTCGCCTGATTTGTGCATTGTTGAACCATTTTTCACTAAATTTAGTCGATTTTATTAAGATATTAAAACTTCCCTAAAACTTATCCAAATATCCCTTAGGTCCTTCTTTTCTCCAAGAATCACATTAAATCCATCATATTTGCAAAAATTACCATTTTTCCTTTTTTTAAGAAAACTTCCATTTTTGCCCATCTAGTTTTTCAAAATTATTATTTTCACCCATCATTTGTCAAAACTAACCATTATTACCCTCATGGTGCAAAATGACTATTTTGCTCCTGTTTAGGCAAAAATTACCATTTTCCCATATTTGTGTATAAATGACAATTTTACCACTTTTTAGGAAAAAATCACCATTTTGTTCACCATTCATTCAAACTTATCAATTTGTCCTTCATTTACCCAAAAATGACCATTTTACCATCCATTTACCAGAAATGACATTTTTTACCCTAAACTCCCTTAAATAATGTTTCACATCTCCATTTACCCCAAAAGCACCTCCTACCCCCTTAGGCTTCCATTGGGGACCATTTCCCATGTATTCCCTTTTTTGCAAACTAGCCCCACCCTAAACTTTTTAAAATTTGCACTTTAGTACCCGAACTTTGAAAGCAACTCCACCAATTTCAAATTTCACAAATCCACCCCAAATACTTCCATTTATCTCATAAAGGCTCATGAGAGGTGTTGGGGGACCCAACCAAATTTTGTCATTTCCCAAAAATGGTTGAAATTGAGCTAATGGGGGATTTATCAAAAATACTCCTAGAGAGGGCACCACTGATGGGTAGAGGGTAAGCATTTTTAATCTAAGGACCAAGCGACTTGTTTTGTGCTTGGGGTCGACCAAATGGTCATCAGAGCAGGAATATCACACCCCGACCCGGTTTGGTTAGAGCCTTATGATCAATCGGCCACTCTCCCAAACCTCGAGTAGGATTCCTCCCTAGGGTCAAGAAGAGTTAGGTGTAATACCTGTCATGTTTTCCTAGAACAACATTCAACAAAACTGAAATTTAATTTGTACCTAGTTCAGATTATGGGGAGAGAAGCTCGTGCATAGTTATCTTCTTTCCTGAAAAATGTTTAAAGGGAGGTGGTGAGTTCCACGACTTAGTGAATGGGATAGATCTTATGAAAATATTTGTTTAGGAAACTTTTAGGATTTTAACAGTTCATGTTCATTCCCTTCTCAGGTCTTGCACACAATCACACACCCTTACTATCATAGGAGGGATCACACGTTCGGAGAACGGTCCCCGACCGTTCCACTTGTGGACTGAAGTGCCTTTACCGTCCACCCTAGTAGAGGTTAATAGCCTCTACCTTGAGTTTGAGTAGACCTTGCTCGTCCGACCCATAGACCTTACTCATGCTCCGAGTCTACTTTGTGAGATGAGACCTCATTTCCCCTACTGTCTCGGTCTCAGTGCGCAAGAAGCTCCTCGAGCCTCTTGATATACTGGATGCCAAACCGCCCTTATGCACCCTGGGTCATCCAACAACCCTAGTATCCATCACTACCTCATATCAGGTGTCTTGATGGCCTCGCATCATAGTGCATGTACAATCAAGTGTATTTTTCATTTATAGCCATTATTTTTGGCCCTCTAGCTCAAGGGTATATTGGCTTGGCTTCGGCCCATGCTTGTTGGCTCAACAAGTTCGACGACCTGGCTTTGGCTTAGTAGTGGTTTGGCCAAACAAGCCCAACATCCCAGCCTTTGCTCGGTGGGTATCACACACAATTACCCATTATCAGGACTTTTAGCAGTTTATCACATGCTGATTCTGAATGGGTCCACACCCATGTCCATCGACCTTGGGCCCACTTGCATTTTCAAACCTAAGCCCCAAAATTAGCTCCCAAATATTTTAAGCAGATTCACTCAATTAGGGGAGGCTAATTCCAAGAAAATCATTTTTAAGGCAAGCCATCGTTCTAATAAGAATCGATGCTGTAGAGTTACCACTCACCCGATAATCTCAACGGGGTTGTCTCGGCGAAACCTTCCTGGAGCCGGCGCTTGGGCAATCTACTCCTACATGACATGAATATCCATAGTAGAATGCTTTGCCTAAGATGCAACATATTTTTGAGTATTTGCGCATATACCCTCACATTATGCCTTATTTACGTTTAGGTCCCTAAAGTTTGCCCTTTTTCAGTTGGGTTCCTACTTGTCCCTTTAAGTCAATTAAGCCCCTTGTATTTCCAATTTCCTTCTTGGGTCCTTAATTTTTCTAAAACCAGCAATTGGCCCTCAATTTTTCAAAAATTGCCATATGGTCCTTAATTTCCTAAAAATTACCAATTGGCCCTTTAATTTCTCAAAAATTTTCAATTGGCCTTCCATTTTATCCAAATTGCCCAATTAGACCTCAATTGGGAGTGAATTTCACAAAATTGCCCTTAATTTCATGAATTTATCATTCGGCCCCCAATTTTCTAAAAATCCCTAAATTTCCCAAATTTCTCAAAATTACAATTTGGTCCCCGAATCACAATTTTGTTAAATTGATTTTCAAAACATTGTTAATTGCCCCCATTCGTGATTTGGATCAATTTCCCTATATTTCCCTCACCATTTCAAGGCCTGAACCACTTCATTTGGCTTATGAACGAGCTTAAACGGAGTTTCGCCGAAAAATGTAGTTGAGAGAGAGAAAGCTTCGATATCTTACTGGTGAGGGTCCGGTGACCGGAGCTTTGGTCATCACCAAGTTGCTCTCTTCGTGGGGATCCTCCCTAGATCAAACCACGCCTTAATTGGTGACTTGAGTAGTGTGAATTTCTTAGCTAAAGTTTTGTAGAATTATGCCGTGGATAGTTTTTTTGGTGAAGGGTGGTAGAGGGCACTTACCTTCTTAGCTCGAGGGAAGGTTGGGGCACCTCTATTTGGAGTTTGGGGGGGTCTGGTTCGTCCAGAATTGGTCGGGGGAAAGCTCGACTTGAGCTGCAAAAGTTCGGTCAGCTGCCTGGCTCAGGAGTGGCAGCATTGTTTGAGCTCCCTTGCTCTTCCTCGGTGGTCCTCGGGTTGGAAGGAAGGTGCAGCTAGGTAGAGGGCTTCCTCCTAGTTCCAAAGACACCAAATGTGGCTTCTAATGTTGAGAAAAGTCCTGTTGTCGAAGCTCTGGTTCGCTGCTCTCTAGGAACTAGTACACTTCTTGTTCACTCGATTGTGGGATGCTAAGAATGAATGGAGGGGGTGCTCTATATAGGGATCTCGACAACTATTCAAGCTATGATCCGGCGTGAGACTCGGCCCCCGCCCCACTTGCCGGTGACCTGACCAGAGCAATTTTTGAGTCGCTAGAGACTCCCCCTTTCCTCACTCTCTCTCCTTTCGGTCAATGGACTGATGTTGAAGATGATGACATGGCGGGTGTGCCAGGTGGTGCACTGTGATTGGCTGGCTTTTCTAATGTGGCATTCCAACTCAACCGTTGTGTTAGTAGTTGATCGGAGACGTGGTAGCCTCCATTTGGCTGCTCATGTTTGCATGGCAAGCTAATAGCTCGCCCATTGACCATTGACTGGACATGTGGCAACCTCTCATTAGCTGTCCATGTCTACATGGTTGCTGACTGGACATCGTTGACAGTTGACTGGTTGGACCATTGACCGATCTAGTCCAACTGGGTTCAGTGACTTGAATTAAAAAATTAGCTAGTTCATGCCCGATTCGACTGGTTTTTCTAAAATTAAAAAATTTCTAAATTCATTTTCTATCTAATGGTGGACTCAATTTTTTAAATTGATATTTTCAAGCTACCTAGAAAAATGAATCATTGAACTGGGTCACTATGGTTCATTCTAGTTTAGTATGGTTCGAGCCTGGTTCACCCCGAACCGGCCCGGTTCTCTCATTCAACTCACTTCATGGTTCTTCCCCATGATTTTTGTGAATTTTTGGTCATTTGGGATTTTCCAATCCCCCATGTTAACCCTTCTATAATATTTTTCATTCATTTAATGGCTCGATTTTTGCATATAAAGATCGGTTGGTTCTTATCCTGGTTCTCCTTGGCCCTAGAGGACGGGTTTTACAAATCTCCCCTCCTTTTAGGAGTTTTGTCCTTAAAACTATTAAATACTGAACAATTACGGGTACCTACCCTTTACAACCGACTTGATCTTCCATATTTCCTCTTTTACGTGATCATTTCACTAGAGGATCTTCCCCATGGGAATCTTCTTATTCTAGAGGTATTTCTCTTATCGATAGAGGATTCTTATTAGCTCCACCTCGTAAACTAGGTCTTCCTCGATCTCTAGTGGTGGTTGATCTAGCACGTGGCTGGGTTTGGGCTCATATTTTCTCAGCACCGATACATGAAATACAACATGAATCCTTTGTAGGTCTGTAGGCAATTCCAGCTTATACGCTATTGGTTTGATACTCTAACTTAAGGCGTATGTTCCTATGTACCTTGGTTTCAACTTCCACCTCTATTGAAACCAGAGTATTCCCTTCCATAGCATCACTTTGAGGAATACTCGGTCCTCTACTTCAAATTCTATGTCCTTCCTCCAGTGGTAGACATAACTCTTCTACCGATCCTAAGCCGCCATAAGTTGGCTCCTTATTATTTGGATCTTTTCAGTTGCATCCTGTCACACCCCGAACCAGTTTGGTTGGATCCCTGTGAGAAACCCGCCATTCCTCTAGTGTATGAAGGATTTCGCTTCCTTCTAAACCGGGAGGAGTCAGGCTTCCTTTTTACCTGATTTTTCTAGAATAACATTATACAAAATTGAATATGTTAAAACTTACATACCGATCCTTGTCTTAAGGGTTTGGATTCGAGGTATTCCTTAAGAGTTTTCCTTCCATCCTAAAAAGGGGTTAAAGGGATGGGATAAGATTCTACAACTCAGTGAGCGGGTGCTGGGAAATGAGTTTTTCAAAAATACTCTTTCTTCACAAAAATCATGGGGTTTCTCTTAATCTTAGAAGAATAAATCATCCTTTAAAATTTATTCACCATTATTTGAGTTTAACTCTTTTAACACTTCCCCTTGCTCGGGAAGTGTTTCACATAGTAAAACCCTATGAGTTTTTAAAACCTTTCACCATTTCACTTATTATGTGTGTTTAGCTCTTTTAGCACATCCACTTGCCTCGTGAGACATTTAGCAAACAAACACATGCCTTTATCATAAATGATACAAATGTTTGCATGCCAGTCCCAGACTGCACCCACTTGGGGATCGGCGCGACTTTGCCGTCTATCCTGATAGAAGTCTTGAACTTCTACCTTGAGTCTGAGTGGATGTCCCAGACGTCTGACCCTCAGACCTAAAATTCACTTCGTGTCCGTTTGAGGACATAGACATTTAATAATTTTCATGGCTTTTGTAACTCATGTTTGTTTACGATCTCTTGATGGTGCCCACTGGCCTTGGGCCCATTGCACGTGATTTTCCAAAACCAAGCATATTGCCCCACAAGTTCAAAAACTGAGGCCTCTAGCCTATCTGAGCTGTTCCAGCTCCCATCAAGAACGTCTTCCAAAAACTTTAAGCATTGACACATAGTTAGGGGAGAACACTTCTGACAAAATACATTTTCATTTCATCACAACAACCGGTGTGATGATATCTCCGCTTACAATCGGCAAGCGGTTTCACCTTCCTTCGAGGAAGATCATCATACCAACCGGGTATGATTCTCTTTACTTACAACCGGTAAGTAGGTTTTAACTTCATTTTTCCCCATCACCCCAATCTGATATGATGTCAAAATTCCACTTACAAGTAGTTTTTCTTTTCTAAAGTTCTCATCATCCCAACTAGGTATGATGTAAAAAAGCCAACTCACCAGCTAACTATAACCTGTTTGTCCTCAGTTGGTTTTCCATGTCGACGCGAGCTTTGTCTTGTTGGTGTTTCGATCACACTTGTCCCTACACGATTTGGGCAGCCTTTTCACTTAAGGTTTGACATAAAAGCCTAGGCTCATAAATTATCGATAAATTACATTTAGGTCTATAAAGTTTATTTTTCTTAACTTTAGGTCCCCAATGCCAACCTTTGCCTAATTTGAGTCCCAAAACTTCCAAAATTCCTTTTTAGTCCTCATTTTACTTAAAATTGTATAAGGGGTTCAAGTTTTCAAAATTTCCAATTTGGTCCCCAAGTTTTCAAAAATTTCCATTTTGCCCCTACTTTCTAAAAATGGCAATTTGACCCCTATTGTTCTAAAAATCGACCAATTGATCCCTCAACATCTTTTTCATGACCAATTGGCCTTAAATTTTGGGAAATTGCAAAGAGCTCTCTCAATTTTAGGAAATCCTAAAATTTCCCCATTTTCCCCCTTTCAAACTAGCCAAATTTGATTACTTCAAATTAACCATTCAATCTAGGTTAATTGCTTCAATTGGAGGTGTAAATCAGTTCCTACATTTCCATACAATTCAATTGAGCTTTGAATTGCATGAATTGAGGCCGAAACAAGCTCAAACGAATTTTCACTAGAAACTTGTGCGTAGAGAGAGAAAGCTTCGAAAGCTTACCGTGAGAGGTGTAGCGGTCCGAGCTCTTTATCGAGGAAGGTAGCTTTCTTTCTGAGGTACCTTCTAGAATCAAGAATTTCCACTATTGATATTAAATAGAGGAAGAATTTCTTCAGTGAAATTCTACAATTTCTCTCTCTAACTTCAACCTACAACAATTGAGGAGGCCCGAATTGGCTTACCTTTAAGCTCAGTTGAGGTCATATGAAGGTTGTGGGGATGTTGGGAGGGCTTGGTTTGGCTGGATGAGGGCTGAATTTAGTTGATTTCAGCTTTGCCAAAATCGGGCAGCTTGGGTCCTTTAGAGCTACTTCACTATTTGATTCTGCCAGCGCTTCTCTAGCAGTCCTCGTATCGAACGAAGGTTGCTATCAGATAGTTGACTTCCCCCAGAGTCTAAAGAGCCTGACCTCACCATCTGAGGTTAAGAAAAGGCCCCAAGTTGGAGCTCTAGTTCAAGCTTCATCGGAAAATGAAGCAGTTGAGAGAGAATGGAGATTTTAGGTGTGAAGAGGATGAATGGATAGGAGCTCTTTATATAGGGCACTCGGGGACTCTCTATCCGACCGTTTCACATCTTGGTCAAGCTTATCCTCACCCTAAAATGGCCTTAACGGAGACAATTTCTCTTCATCGGCACTATACATTCATTTATTGAATGAACAATATCATCATCTAAAGAAAGAATATGACACTGTTACAAACTGACCGGACCGGTCTAACCGGGTTCAATGCTTAAACGAGCCAGTTCAGGCCCGATTCGACCGATTTTCTCAAAATTAAAAATTTTCAAATTCATCTAAATTTATTCTTCATCCAATGGTGGCTTCAATTCCCTAATTTGAATATTTTAAGCCACCTAGAAAAATGAATTTCGCAATTGGTTCAATGATAGTTCAAACCAGTTCAAATGGGTTCAATCCGGTTCAGGTCCGATTCACCTGAACTAGTCTGGTTTTCTCTTCCAATTTGTCGCAAGGTTCCTTTCCAAGGTTTCTATGACTCTTTAGGTCACTCGGGATTTGAAAATTTATCAATTTACCCGTCCCTTCTCAGTTAGGGTTCATGAACCGGCTTGGTTTTCTCTTATGAAACAATTGGTTTTTTTTCCCAGTTTTCTTATTAATAAAAGGACGGGGTTTACAACTCTCCCCTCCTTTTAGTAGTTTTATCCCCAAAATAGTTTACATATCAAACAACTAAGGGTACCTCTACCTCATAATGCTTTCAATTTCCCATGTCTTCTCTTGCACGAGTTCGTTCTGCCAAAGGACTTTGACCATAGGAATGTTCTTATTCCTCAGGTTCTTGTCTCTCTAGTCGATGATTTCCACCAGTTCTACTTGGTAAGTTAGGTTCTCTTCTAATTCTGGTGGAGGTCGGTCTAACACATGGCTAGGATCAGGCTGGTACTTCCGGAGTACCGATATTTGGAATACATCATGTATTCTTTGTAAGTTAGGAGGCACTTCTAATTTATATGTTACCAACCCTACCCTTTGAATTATTGGGTAAGGACTGATGTACCTTGGTTTCAACTTTCCCTATTATTTAAAACTAAGTATTCCCCTCCATGGGGATACTATTAAGTACACTTGGTCCCCCCACATCAAATTTTAGATCTCTTCTCCGATGATCTGGAAAACTCTTTTGCCTGTCCTAAGTGGCCTCAAGTCGACTTTTGATGATCTTGATCTTTTTTGTTGCATTCTTGATTAGTTCAACCCTTTCTAGCTTCCTTTCTTCCACCTCTCCCCAAAATAAGGGGTACGTCATGGTCATCAAAAAAGGCCTCATAAGGGGCCAATTGAATAATGGCCTAATAACTATTATTATATGCAAATTCCATCTGATAGAAGTATTCCTTCCAATTCTTATTCATGGTGAGTATGCACACCCTTAGCATGTCTTCTAGGGTTTGGATCGTTTGCTCAAATTGTCCATTGGTCTGAGGATGAAATGTCGTACTCTTATGGAGCTTGGTTCCGAAGACACTTTGCAAACTAGGCCAGAACCTCAAGGTAAATCTAGGGTCTCTATTTGACAATATGCTTACCAGGACGCCATAGATTTTCACTATGTTGTTCATGTATAAGGTGGCCAGTTGTTCCACTGAATCTGTCACACTTATAGGTAGGAAATGGACAGACTTGGTCAATCTATCCACAGTGACCAAGATTGTGTCTCGTCCGTTTCTAGTCACAGGTAATCCTATGACAAAATCCATAGTGATGTGTTCCATTTGGGGATTGGCAAGGGTTGTGGGAGTCCTAATGGTTTTTGATGCTCAGCTTTAATATGTTGATAGGACAAGCATTGGGCTACATATTTTTCAATATTCCCCTTCATCCCTTTCCACCAATAACCTTATTTGAGGGTGTGATACATCTTAGTATTGCTCGGATGCATCGCATAAACAAAGTCATGCACCTCTTCCAGAATTAACCTCTCCAGTTCCTTATTTTAAGGTGCACACACTCTATACCCTTGTAGGTTAGAACTCCGTCGCCTCGAAGGTCATAGTTTGGTTTCATCCCTCTGTTGACCGGCTCCAAATACGATTAGAGTTCCTTATCCACTTTTTGTTGAACCTTAATTTGCTCTGTTAGGTTGGGTCTTACCACTACATCAGCAAGCAAGCATTTCTCCTTCTTGTCCACCTTAAGATCCGCCTCCATTCTTCCCAACTACTGCAACAAGGGTAAGTAGATTGTTTTTATCTGCGCCACATCGGTTTGGTACTTACAACTTTGGGCATCTGCCAATAGATTGGCTTTCCCAGGGTGATATTCTATCACAAGTCATAGTATTTAACCAATTCTAGCCATCTTCTTTGGTGGAGGTTCAACTCCTTATGAGTTAGGAAGTATTTAAGACTCTTGTGATCAGTATATATCCTATACTTAACCCTGTATAGGTAGTGTCACTAGATCTTGAGGGCGAACACTATTGTCACTAACTCCAAGTCATTGGTAGGGTAGTTTCTCTCATGTACCTTAAGTTGTCGTGAAGCGTAGGCGATAACCCTTCCTTGCTGCATCAATACACATCTGAGTCCATGTCCGGATGCATCACTATAGACGGTGTACTCCCCTACACTTGGGTCAAGCATAGAGAATACATGTGCTGTTATCAAACGGGTCTTCAACTCTAAGATGGATTTCTCACAGCTTTCATCCCATTTATACTCTACTCCATTCCTTGTGAGACGAGTCGGGTAGCTATCTTAGAGAAATCCTGCACAAACCGCATGTAGTATCCCACCAATCCCAAGAAACTACGTATCTGAGAGGGATTATTGGGCGCCTTCCAATGGGATATGGCTTCCACCTTTTCTAGGTCTACCTTGACTCCATCCTTGAACACTATGTGCCCTAAGAAACCTACCTCCTGCAACCAGAACTCACACTTGGAGAATTTTGCATATAAGCAGTTTTCTGATAGTATCTCTAAGGTGATAGCTACATGTTCTTCGTGCTCCAGCCTAGTTCGTTAAATCCATGAAGGCTGCAGGGGCATTTGTCAAGTCAAAAGGCATCACCCTAAACTCATAATGTCTGTATCGGGACCAAAATGTAGTCTTAAGAATATTCTTCCTCTCGGATCCTAAGTTGATGGTATCCTAACCGAAATTCTATCTTGGAGAAGTAGGCTGCTCCTTTTAGTTGGTTGAACATGTCATCAATCATTAGAAGTGGATACTTGTTCTTTATGATGATCAGGTTCAACTTCCGATAGCCTATGCACAGCCTCATGCTCCTGTCCTTTTTCTTTATGAATAGGACTAATGCATCCCATTGAGATTGACTAGGGTGTATGAAGCGCTTCTCCAATAGCTCATCTAGCTGCTCTTTTAATTCCTTTAAAGTTTTTATGGCTTAAACTCATGTTTGTTTACAAGCTCCTGCTCATACCAACTAGCCTTGGGCACACTGTACAAGATTTTCAAAATTAGGCATATGAGCCCCCAAGTTCCAAAACCGAGGACTCCAACCTATCTAAGCTATTCGAGCTCCCATCAAGAAGGTCTCCCAAAAAGTTTAAGTAGTGGCACACATTCAGGGGAGAGCACTTCTAACAAAATAATCTTTTTACATATCCATCACACCAACCGGGTGTGCGGGCATCTCCACTTATAACCAATAAGCGGGTTTTCTACTTCCTTCGAGAAAGTTCATCATACCAACCGGGTATGATCTACTTATAACCGGTAAATAGTTTTTCCATGTAATTTCCACATCACTCCATTCAGGTGTGATGTTTAAAATTCCACTTTGTAGTGGGTTTTATTTCCAAGTTTCTTATCACCCCAACCGGGTATGATATAAAAATCTCACTCACCCGATAACGCAGTGAATTCTTCTTAATCGACTTTAGTCTTCTCGTGAGCTTTGTCTTAGTTAGCGTTCCCTATACCTCATGTTCCTACACGGTATTAACATCCTTGTTCATTGTCCTTAGGCTTGATAGCCTTCATTTATTATTAATGAATAAAATACACAACTGTTTAAGTATTTGCAATTTGGTCCCTAAAGTTTCTTTTCCTTTACTTTAGGTATCGAATTTAGATTTTTCCCCCAAATTGATTCACGAAACTTAAAAAAATATACTTTGAGATCTCAAGTTTCCCAAATTTCCAATTTGGTCCCCAAATTTCCCAAAATTACCATTTTGCCCCTACTTAACAAAAATGGTAAGTTTTGCCACAAAATTCTAAAAAAATTGCCCAATTGGGCCTCTAACATTTTTATTATGACCAATTGGCCCTCAATTTTATGAAATTGCACTTTAGTCCCTAAAATTTTCAAAATTCCCAAAATTTCCCCAATTTCAACCTTCCAACTCAGCTAAATTTGATTTCATCAAATTGATCGATCGAAATTGAAGTTAAATTGGAGTTACTACACCATCATATGATTCAATTGTACTTTAAATCGCACAATTTGACACCGAAATGAGCTCAAACAGAGCTTTGGCGGAAAACTGAACGTAGAGAGATAAAACTTCGAAAGTTTACTAACAGGGGTGCAGCGGTCCGAGCTTTTTATCTGGGTAAATAGCTCTTATCGTGAGGTTCTTTCTAGAATCAAGAATCAAATCAATTCATGTCGAATTTAGTTAGTGAAAATCTGTAGATTCTCTCTTTAGCACCGATCGGAATTTAAAGAGGGAAGCCAAATTGCCTTATCTTTCTACACTAATTTGGTCGTAGGAAGGCTGAGGAGGTGTTGGTAGAGCTTGGTTTGGCCTAATTTGGGCTCAAATTAGCTGATTTTAGCTCGACATAAATAGGGTAGCTTTGGTCCATCGAAGCTCCTTCACTGTTCGATCACACCAGCGTTTCTCCAGCAATTCTCGAAGCAATTGGAGACTACCACAGTGTAGCATACTTCTCCCTGAGTCTAAGTAACCTAACCACACCTTCTTTGGCTCAGAAGACCCTATATCAAAACTCTGGTTCGAGCTTTTCCAAAAAACAGAGTTGTTGAGAAAGAATGAGGTTTTCAGGTGCGGAAAGGATGAATAGAGAGAGGCTCTTTATATAGGGAGCTCACGGAAAGGATGAATGAAGATAGAGTGAGGCTTTCAAGTTGTTTGTTTGGCACCTTTTTTACAGTCATTGATGGCCTGAAATGTACTGAATGGAAACGTTTCCTCTTCATCGGCATTGGTTCGATTTTCTGGTGAGTGAATAGTACTATCATCTGAAGAAAGAAGATGATACTATTCCAAACTGGACTGGACTAGTCTGAATCAAGTTCAAAGTGTAAACCGACTGGTTTAGGCCCAATTTGACCAAGGTTTTCAAAATTAAAAATTTATAAATTCATTCCCTATCCAATGGTGGCCTCAATTCTCCAATTTGAATTTTCTAAGCCACCTAGAAAAATGAATTTAGCATCTGGTTCAATAGTGTTTCAAATCAGTTAAATACAGTTTTGATCTGTTTTACCTGAATTGGTTTTGTTTTCATCTCCAATTCATTCTAAAGTCCTTTTTCATGACTTTTGTGACTCTTTAGGTCACTCGAGATCCATAAATTTCCCAGTTTGCTATTTCTCTATCGGTTCTAATTCATAAATCGACTTGATTCACAAACCGATTCAATCTAGCTCGAATTTGGTTCACCTGAACTGGTCTAGTTTTCTCTACCAAATTGTCCTAAGGTCCTTTTCCAAGGTTTTTATGACGGGTCACTCAAGAGTTTTAAATTTCCCAATTTGCCTGTTATTTGATGATCGAGTTTGTGAACTAATTTGGTTTTCTCACTCGGTTTGACCAGTTCTTTTCCCAGTTTTCCTTAACTCCAAAGGGTGGTGTTTACACTGCCTGTTCTTCTTGTGAATGAATAGTGTCGTCATCTGAAGGAAGAAGATGACACTATTCCAAACCGGACTGTACCGGTCCGAACTAGGTTCAATACTTAAACCGGTCGGTTTAGGCCCGATTCAGGCAATTTTTTCAATATTAAAAATTTCTAAATTCATTATCTATCCAATGATGGCTTCAATTTTCCAATTTTAATATTTTAAGCCACCTAGAAAAATGAATTTAGAAACCGGTTTAATGATGGTTCAATCCAGTTCAAGTCTAATTCACTTGAACCGGTTTGGTTTTCTTTTCTTATTTATCTCAAAGTCCTTTTTCATGACTTTTATGACTGTTTAGGTCACTCAGGATTTGTAAATTTCTCTTTGTTCCCTTTCTCTTTTGGTTAAGGTTCATGAATTGACTCGTTTTTCTCTTTGGAAATAACTGGTTATCTTCTCTATTTTCTTATTATAAAAGGAAGGGGTTTACAACTAGTAAGTAGGTTTTCTTTTCATAAAAGTAAGCTCAACATCCCAACCGGGTATGATGTGATTAAACCCACTCACAAGTAGTTTTTCTTTTCTAAAGTGTTCGCCATCCCAACCGGGTATGATGTAAATATGCCCACTTCCTGATAACTAGGATGTGTTCGTCCTCAGTTGGTTTTCCAAGTCTAATTGAGCTTTCTCTTGCTTACATTCTGGTCGCACTTGTCCTCACACAATTTGGGCAGCATTATCAATTATGGTTTGGCATAACTGCCTAGGCTGACCAATTATCGATTAGTTGCACTTAGGTTTCTAAAGTTCATTTATCTTAACTTTAGGTCCCTAATGCCAACTTTTGCCCAATTTGAGTCCCAAGGTTTCCAAAATTCCCTTTAAGTCCTCGTTTTTCTCAAAATTGTATAAGGGGCTTAAGTTTTTCCAAATTTCCAATTTGGTCTCCAACCTTTCAAAAATTAACATTTTGCCCCTACTTTCCAAAAATGGCAATTTGACCACAAATGTTTTAAAAATCAACCAATTGGTCCTCCAACATGTTTTTCAAGACCAATTGGTCTTCAATTTTGGGAAATTGCAAATAGGTCTCTCAATTTTTTGAAATCCTTAAATTTCACCCTTTCAAACTGACCTAATTTGATTTCATCAAATTGGCTATTCAATCGGGGTTAGTTGCTTCAATTGGAGGTATAAATCAGTTTATACACTTCCATATGATTCAATAGAGCTTTGAATCACATGAATTGAGAACGAAATGAGCTCAAATGGAGCTTTGCCGAAAAATTGTTCGTAGAGAGATAAAGCTTCGAAAGCTTATCACCGAAGGTGCGACGGTCCAAGCTCTTCTTCTGAGGTTTTTTCTAGGATCAAGAATTTCTACAATAGACATTGAATCGAGGGAGAATTTTATCAGTGAAGTTTCACACTTTCTCTCTCTAACTTCAATAAAAAATGACAGAGTAGGGCCGAATTAGCTTACCTTTTAGCTCTGTTGCAATTGTGTGAGGGTCGTGGGGGTGACGAGAATGTTTGGTTAGGCTGGAGGAGGGCTAAATTTGGCTAAATTCAGCTCGGCCAAAATAGGGCAGCTTCAGTCCTTCGAAGCTGCTTCACTATTTTATTCTGTCGGTGCTTCTCTGACGATACTCGTGTCGAGAGAAGGCTGTTGTGAGGCAGTTGACTTCCTTGGAGTCTTTAGGACCTGAACTTGCCTTCTAAGGCTACAAAAAATGCCTATATCGGAGCTCTAGTTTGAGCTTCGCTGGAAATTGAAGCAGTTGAGAGAGAATGGAGATTTTAGGTGTGTGGAGGATGAATGGAGAGGAGCTATTTAAATAGGGAGCTCAGGGACCCTCTACCCGACAAATTTTCATTTTGGTTGAACTTATCCTCACACTTAAACAGCCTGATCGGAGTATTTAAAGCTTCATCAGTGTTATCCATTTCTACATTGAATGAAGAGTATAGTCATCCTGAGAAAGAAGATGATACTATTCCGGACTGGTCTGACTGGGTTCAATGCGTAAATCAGCCAGTTCAGTCCCAATTCGACCAATGTTCTCAAAATTAAAAATTTATAAATTCTTCTAAATTCTTTATCCATTTAATGGTGGCTTTAATTCCCCAATTTGATCATTTTAATCCACCAAGAAAAATGAATTTAGGAACCGGTTCAAGTATGGTTCAAACCGGTTCAATCCGGTTTAGGTCTAGTTCAGCCCTTAATTAACAAAGTTTTCCTTTGAGTCCTTAATTTTCCAAAAATTGTAGTTTGGTCCCCCAAATTTTCAAAATTTCCAATTTGCCACAAATTTGTCCAATTGACGCTCAATAGGGGTGAATTTCATGAAAACACCCTCAATTTCATGAAATTGTCGTTCAGACCTCCAAGTTTTGAAAATTATACAAAAGTCCCCTAAAATCCCCACATTGCCCTTCATCTTCTTCCCCAATTCAAGCATGTGGAACTTCAAATCTTACCTCATCTAATTGGCAGCCTATAAATTCTTATTTGCTTTGATTCTTGCTTCTAACCATCTCTTCAAGCTACCCTCAATCGTCCCGCAATTCGAATTTCTGAATTTGGCTGAATTTTATGCCCCTATTGAAGCTTCACCGGAAAATTCACAATAGACAGAGAAAGCTTGTGTTTCTTACCAATGGAGGGGTGGCGTCCAAAGCTTGAGGTAGAGGCAACTAGAGTTAGTCAAGGGGGCTAGCAGGATTGAATTCTGCTCTAATTCGTTGCTGCCCTGTGTGAATTTAAAGAGAGAATTTTTGGTTGGTGCAACTCTAAAAGTTGGAAATTCCGATGAGGGGCGGCAAAATTGTGCTTACCGGGGACTGTAGAGGTATTATGAAGGGTCTTAGGTGATCATTGATGGCCAATGTGGGTGGTGGAAGGGCTAGAAGGGGCAAGGTGGCTTCGAGTAGGAGCTCACTGCTTCGAGCTCCGAAGTAGCTTCACTATGCGATTCTCTATGCAATTCTCTGAGCACCCTCTGGTTGTTCTGAGATGGTGTGGAGCTAAAGAACTCTTCTTTGGTTCCAATGCCAGTCTTCGAAGCTTCTTTGGTGGAGGTTTTGCCTGTCATCAGAGCTCTTGTGTACAGCTCACTGGAAAACTCACTCTTCTTCTTATTCGCTCAATTGTGGGATGTTGAGATTGAATGAGTGGGTGCTCTTTATATAGGGAGCTCGACAACTGTTCAGGCTACTTGCCGACGCAAGACTCTGCCTCCCACTCAGCTGTCAGAGACTTGACGGAAGCATTTTCTAA
This sequence comes from Trapa incisa, assembly GCA_030064435.1. NCBI lineage: Eukaryota > Viridiplantae > Streptophyta > Magnoliopsida > Myrtales > Lythraceae > Trapa > Trapa incisa. The sequence goes on from CM057782.1 coordinate 17,395,079, forward strand.
GTCACTAGAGACTCCATCTTTTTCGGTGACTCCCCCTCTCTCTTCTCTGTCAGCCTCTGAAGGTTGAAGACAATGATGTGGCAGTCATGCCATGTGGCGCACTGTCATTGGTAAGTTTTACTAACGTGGAGTGCCATCTCGGCTGCCACGTCAACCGTTGACCGGACACATAGCAGCCTCTCATTGGATGCTCGTGTCTGTGTGGTGTGCTGACGGGTGCTAGCTATCCGTTTACCGGACATGTGGTAGCCTCTCATTGGCTGATATTGTCTGCATTGTAGCTGATATGGTGCCAACTGGCCATTGACCATTGACTGTTGACCTGTCCAATCCAACCGGGTTCGCTGTCCAAAAATTGAAAATCAATCGGTTTGGACCAGGTTCAACCATTTTTATCAAATTTAAAAATTTCTAAATTTATCTAAATTCATTTTCTATCTAATGGTGGTTTCAACTTTTCCAATTTGACATTTTTAAGCCATCTAGAAAAATAAATTTGTGAAGTGTTTCACTATGGTTCATGCCGGTTTGGTCTAGTTTGGGTTTGGTTCACCCCCAAAGCAGTTTGGTTCTCTCCTTAATTCAACTTCTCAATTCTTCCTCATAATTTTTGTTAATTTTTCGTCACTTGGAATTTTCCAATTTCCCACGTTAGCTATTTTTCATTCATTAAACGACTTCTTTCTTCATGTATAAACCTATATCGGTTCTTTTCCTGGTTTTCTCTTGTCCAAAAGGATGGGTTTTAAAACTCTCCCCTCCTTTTAGGAGTTTTGTCCTCAAAACTCTGTCGCCTATTTTTCTTTCTAAAGAGGTTCTAACGTGGCTTCCTTAGGGGGTGAGTTGATATCCTACAAGCGTAAGTTACTCTCTTTGCTTCACTTCCTCCACTCTTTAGAATTTGGTCAGATTGACTTGTCCTCCTTTATCTCAGTATTCATAGAGCCTCACCGATCTGATACTTTCGGTAGATTGGGGTCAAAATTTTGTTCCAGGGTGTTGCCTAGGTTTTAGGGTTTCGATACCTCCCATTGTACCTAGGTTCGTTTACATCCTTCGTTGGTCTGGCACCTTGTCCGGCCAGCTATTGCGTTTGCCTTTCTCGGCGTACTTCCCTTTTTATAGCCCTCTAGCCCCTCCTTGGTTACTCGAGTTCTTTCCCTGTTGACATTTAATTTAATTACCCATAGCAGTGCGACTCCTAAGCATGTGGTTCTATCCTAGGCCTCAAGCCCAGCTTGCCTTATGATCGGAATCGTATTCCTTTGCTTTGGTTCTTAGGCTGTACTCTCTCTCATTCTTGTCCTTTGTAATGCCTAGGCCACTTCATTGCATGACTCTCTTACTTTTGGGGTCCCGATTCTCGATGTCCTGGCCATGCTTCGACGTCCCTGAGGACATGGGGATCCGATTCCTTATGTGAGTTTGGGGGTCACTACATTTGTTGAAGGCGGTACTCCATTGGAAATCTCTCCTTCCTACCACAGTTGTCTTTCACAGAACTTCTTCCTCTAGTGAAGTTTTTCCTCTCATGGAACTGGTTACCCTTACTAGCTCTAGGGTGTGGTCTCTAGTTTTGTCCTAAAAATCTGAGTCCTCCCTTGTTAGTCCTTGGTTGCTTTGTCTAGATAGTTGCTTTATTTCAACTCATCCTACTCCTCCCTTTGGGGTTGGTGGTTTTACGGGTTGGTCCTTCCTTCTTGGGTTGGTGTTCCTCCTGTGTGCTGGGATTCATGCCTCTCTTTTGCTTTTTGTCCTATGATTGGTTTGTCCTTTCAATTCAGTGTCATTCTCCAATTTTGAGTCTCTTGATGTGACTCCCTTACGTAATTGTTTCGTTTGACTTTATAATTTCCATGCTTGCTGACTCCTACCTTTTACCTTTCCCTAATCTCTGGGGCCGGGAGGTTTCATTCCTTCATCGCGGTCTTGCCTATCTGTCACTCACCCTTGGGGTACTATGATACAACCCTTTGGCTATCTCGTGGGGTGGTTAGGTCTATCCTTGGGCTATTCAAGGTGTCAGGTTTGAGCCTCTAGGTAATTTGGCCTTTGTCCTGCTGCCAGTCCTGGTCCGAGTTCTTCTTCTCTATTTTTTTGGGGTTGCCTTTCTTGATGTGGATCTCCTTTGGCTCACCTCTTAGGGGCCTTACTAATTTACTAGTGGTATCTACTCCATATAGTTTCCTACTATTCTCTCTAGGCTAGTCATGCATGGTCCCGACTTTCCTTTGTCCTATAAGGCACTTCATGGGCCTCTTGTCATCTGAGCCTCGTCCTGTGGGGTGTAGGTGTTGGAAGGGGATGGCCTAAGGTGGGCTTTGGTTTTACTCCTTTAGGGTTCTTGGTATTTCGGGGCTTCTGGAGCTCCCTTATTCCGGGAAATGGTTTAAGAGATTTGGGTTTTCTTTTTGAAAAGGAAATCTTCTTTATTCGTTTGACCAGAAAAACCTCGGCCAAGGTTTATTACAATAGACATTTCTAGAATCTACTACCCCTTTTCTATCCCCACCGGTTAATTGACCTAAAATTATACCTATGCAGATTGCGAGACTCTGCATCTAGTGTTTGGAGGCGCCTTCTCCTTCTGGATGGGCATTTGCCCCCATGGTACCTACTACACCAAGAGCACAAGTTCATGTTGGGCTCCTCAAATTCTGTTGATGCCAATAGACTAGGGGCTCTTCTAACTTGTGCGGTAGGTGCTATGTCTATTCTATATCGACGTAAGATAGCAGCATCGTGGGCATGTTGGGCAGGGCCTGCAGTACACACACTACTTTGGATCGAGAGGAGTCGGTGAAAAACCCTTACGTAGTTGGTATATGCTTCCCATAAATTTCTTTCAGCTTCAGCCTGAACCTGGGCCAAGTCGGGTTCCCTGGGTGGAGACACTTCATCCTCCACCAGGTAGGGAGGGGTCCTATCTTGGGGTGCATCCTAAGGAATGGGTTCCTCTAGAGCCAGTACCCGTTGTTCAATAGCGTGGATCAATGGAATATATTCTTCAGGGGCATTTACGTTCATGTTTTTTGCAAGGTTCTCGAGAATTAGGGATTAGGATGGGTTGAAAAAAAAACTAATCAGGAAAGTTATGCTCTAATACTACTCAAGTTGTCACGCCCTGATCGAGTTTGGTCGGAGTCCGTGATCAACCCGCCACCCTTCTCTATATCATTCAGGTGATCTCAGCGGGGTCGTGCTAGCGAAATCTCTCTCCTCGGTGTGCTTATAGGGCTGATGCTCGAGTAATCCATTCCTACAGGGTGAGAGTGTTTGTATTAGGACATGGTGATGAATGGGTCCCATACTTTCTCATATCTACACCTAAGGTCCCGTACTTTGCTTAAATTACACTTGGGTCCCTAATTTCCCTTTAATCTCTATTGGCTCCCAAGGTTCCCAATTATTCTTTTTGGGTCCTTAACTCTTTCAATTTCACTAATTGTCCTTTAATTTACCAACTTTTCCTTTTAGTCCTTAATTTACCAAAATTTGCAGTTTGGTCCCCCAATTTTCAAAATTTTCAATTTGCCCAATTAATCCTTAATTATGGAGAATTTCATGAAAACACCTACAATTTCGTGAAATTGTCGTCTAGCCCTCCAAGTTTTGAAAATTGCACAAAAGTCCCTCAAAATCCCCAAATTGCCCTTCATTTTCTTCCCCAATTCAAGCATGTGGAAGTTCAAATGTTACCTCATCCAATTGGTGGCCTATAAGTCCTTATTTTCTTCGATTCTTGCTTTTAATCGTCTCTTCAAGCTCCCCTCAATGGTCCTGCACTTTGAATTTCTGAATTTAGCTGAGTTTTACACCCCTATCTGAGCTTCGCTGGAAAATTCACAATAGAGAGAGAAAGCTTGTGTTTCTTACCGATGGAGGGGCGGCGGCTGGAGCTTGAGCAGGGGGCAGCTAGAGCTAGTCGAGGGGATCTAGTAGGACCAAATTCTGTTGCAATTTGCCGTTGCCCTGTAGGAATTTGAAGGGAGAAGTTTTGGTTGGTGCAGCTCTAAATGTTTGAAATTCTGACGAGGGGAGGCAAAATTGAGCGTACCGAGGACTGTAGGGGTGTTGTGGAGGGTCTTAGGCGATCAATCATGGCCAATGTGGGTGGTGCAAGGGCTAGATGGGGCGAGGTGGCATTGGGTAAGAGCTCGCTGCTTCGAGCTCTGAAGCAGCTTCACTGTGCGATTATCTACACACTTCCCCGAGCACCCTCTTGCTATTCTGAGACGGTCTGGAGCTAGATAACTCTTCATGAGTTCCAATGCCACCCTTCAGAGCTCCTATGGTGGAGGTTTTGCCCATTGTTGGAGCTCTGGTGTGCAGCTCACCAAGAAACTCACTCTTCTTCTTCTTCACTCGATTGTGGAATGTTGAGAACAAATGAGGGGGTGCTCTTTATATAGGGAGCACGACAACTATTCAAGCTACCCGCCGACGTAAGACTCGGCCTCCCACTTTGCCGCCAAAGACCTGACCGGAGCATTTTTCGAGTCGTTGGAGACTTCAGCTTTTTCGGCGAATCCCTCTCTCTCTCTCTCTCTCTCTCTCCTCTATTAGCATCTCAAGGTTAAAGACGATGACATGGCAGTCGTGCCACATGACACAATGTGATTAGTCATTTTTTCTGACGTGGAGTGCCAGCTCAGCCGTTGCATCAGCCGTTGACCTATTGACCGGACACGTGGCAACCTCCCATTAGTTGATTGTGTCTACATGGCAGCTGATGTGGTGCCAGTTGACCCTTGAGTGGTCCTGTCCGACCGAGTTCGTTGTTCAAAAATAAAAAATTAGTCGGTTCAGACCCGGTTTGCCCATTTTTCTTAAATTTAAAATTTTCTAAATACATTTAAACTCATTTTCTATCTAATGGTGATCTCAATTTTCCAATTTGTCATTTTTAAACCACGTAGAAAAATGAATTTGTGAACCAGTTCACTATAGTTCATGCTAGTTTGGTCTGGTTCGGGTCCGGTTTATCCTGAACCAGTTCAGTTCTCTCCTTTATTCCACTTCTCTGTCCTTCCTTGTAATTTTTGTGAATTTTTTATCGCTTGGAATTTTTCAATTTCCCATGTTAGTTATTTTTTATTCATTAAACGCATTGTTTATTCATGCATAAACCTATACCGGTTCTTTTCCAGGTTTACTTTTGTCCTAAAAGATGAGTTTTACCCAAAACTATGTCCACAATCATTTGCACTGGGAGTGACTTTCTTTGATGTCCTCCTGAGGTTTGCTCGGCATGTTCTCACTTAGGCTATTCCTCTCACTTGGTCCTTTAGCCATGTACTTGAGAAGTCTTTCTTCCTTTATGTTTTCCGCCTACACAATAGTGTGTATCACGTTCAGTCTTGTCCAAACTACCCATCCCAAAATACCTACTTAGGACTACTTCTTACTCTATTTAGGGTAAAACTTTTCTTCTTAAGGATTCTTACTCATGTCATTGGGTTGGACATTCCATATACATCTGATCATCTATGTTTCCCCTCATTTCCTAGATTGTTGGTGCTCTTAGTTTAGCATTCTTCCCGACTCTTCATCCTTAATCCTGTGGGTTTTGATATACTTTCTTCCCTATCTTATTTGACAATTCCTTCATTTTTTTTGTTTACCATGATTCTGGTTCCATTTCTTAGGTTTGGCTATCGAACTTGGTCCTACTAGGGTCACCTTGCTTGGAACTGTTGGCACCACATGTTTCTTACAATATGATATGTTCTGGAATTATCTTTACCCCGTTATGGTTTCCAGAATGTGTATCATTCATAATGGTTTATGCCCTTCCTTCTATTTAGTAGTCGTAGGGTTCCATTCCTTCCTACTACTCAGTAGTGTTTCCCAACTACTTCCTTTGTAGTCCAATTGTCCTTTAATTTTCTTAATATCTGAAACTTGTCAGTTCCCTTTATCTACTCATTTTTTACCAACTTTTCTAGAGTTTTTCCCCGGTTCCAACCGTCGGTTTTCCTCCATCCTTTCTTGCTTGCTTATGACCATTCACCATTTCTCATTCCGAGTTCACCCTTTTTCGATCTACATATTGATTCCTTGTTTTGGGGAGGTCTCCCCTTTTATGGTTTTCATTCTCTACCATGTCCTTCTAGGTAGAGACTTCCATTTTTAGGGTTATACCTTCGATCTTCTTTTTTTATTTCCTTCAAAGTTCCTTCCCTTTACTTCCCTACACTCTCTTTATTTTGGGGACATTTGCCCGCTTTTAATCCTCCATTGTCTTAAAATTCCCATTCCATCCCTCATTCCTTATCCAATGAACATCTGGTTTTTGGGTCTTATTTCATGTATTCCACACTATGCCCAGTCGTCATCCTTTAGGCTCCATTAAGTGAACGTGGACCACGACAATTCTTGATGTTTGTGGTTGTTTCAATTATCCACTTCTTAATTTGAGGATTATTTCTCCCAAGGTTTCTTAGTTAGTCTTTCCTCTATGTCCTTATTATGGCCAATTCACCCCTTTCTTACTTATACTACATCTTTCGATGATATCTCCTTCTCTACCCATTCCTTGAGTTTTAACTTACTCCTTGGGTTCTAGGTAAACTTCCCTTGTAACTAGTCCTTTATTCTCAACTTGCATTCTATTTGAAACTTTTCTCTTATATTTCACTTTAGTTGGGTTAATTACTTCTCTGTTGGAATATGTATGCCTCTTCAGGGCTCCCTTCCTTGGTAGGCTTCCTCCTCTTTTCCCCGAATTTCCTCTTTCCTTCATCTTCCTGATTATCTATCTTTAAGTTAACCTCTTGACATCCTTGATGTCATCCCATCCGACTTATCCTTACTTTGGGGAGTTTTGCTAGCACATTCCTTATCATTGTCTTTATCCCAACTTGTTATTCACCACTATTTTTATTCCTATTCATTAAAGGTTCTCGGCCTTTTTCCTTTCGAGGTTGTTCCATCCCCTTTTGAGAGCTTACTTAATCCCTTTCATGGCTTGGGTTTTGTCGTCGATTCGTTCCCGGTCATTTATTTCTTCAAGAATTTCTTCATTCTTCCTTTCCAATGTTTTGACCTTTACACCTTTCCCTTCCTTGCTGGTATCAAATTTATGGTCTTCTAGAGGGTAAGTTTGTTAGCTACCACATTCCCACTATTCTCCTTAGTCACTTGTTTTGGAATAGTTGTCCTTTGAGTTTACTTGTCCTCAATGCCTATCACGTTGTCCTTTTTAGAATGTAGTCCTTGCTATTTTTCGGTCCTTCATAGGGCGTCGTTTATTTTCCATTATCATTTCGTTATTTCTCGTTGTCTCCCACTTGACTACTCTCCTTTTTCCAAAGCAAGTTACACCTGTCACTAAGAGACATCCTTAAAAACTTATGCCCATTCTTAGTTCTCTTATTTTAGTTTATGCCTCTTATGATCCACCCTTTCATTCCTTAGCTTGGAAATTTTCTTCTCATGGTCTCACTTCCTCCCTTCATCCTTTTGCTTAGGGACTTCCATCTTGGGATTTTTTACATCAACCTCCCTAATGCTCCTTTTAGACCTTTCCTTCTTTCCTTTCGTACACCCTTCTGACATTATTATGGTTATCCGCCCTTTATTCCTTTCCGCCCTCTAATTCCCTTTTTGTCCCAATCCTTCCTTCGAGGAGTTCCTAATTGTTGGTGGGTTCCTAGCACTTTACGTTATGTCCATCTGCCTATCAATAATTCTTTCAATGGTACTTACACATTCCTCCAAAGTTCTCTTCTTAGCACACTTCTTTTCCTCTTCCCTCTTACCGTGTCTTATCCTAGAGTTACCTGAAGAGGTTTTCCGCGTTCCCCCCCTTTTTAGGGGTTCTTGTACCTTACCTCTCCTCTTGGTTATCTTTCATACACAAGTTCTTCTCAAAGGTAACCCAATTCCTCTTGGTTTCCTAACTCTTGTATGAAGGCTCTTTCTCAATCCCTTATGGTCCTTAGGCTTTCCTCTACTCTTCCTGCATGTTTTGATGCTAACTTCCTTTTTCCTAGATTTATCTGCTTTCTTTGACCCTGCTTCCCTTATACTGGACCCCTTATGAACACACTTTCCTTCTTTCTTTAGTTAGGGTATGTCTTTTCTGATGACTCCCTTTCTAGGTAGGCTCTTGGTTCCTCTCTAGAAAAACTCCCTTTCTAGTCTTTTGTCTTGCCTTGTTACTCTGTGCTCCTAGCTCTTGTGGGGGAACTATTTAGGTTGGTTAACTAGAGGTGACATATAGTCTTCCTTCTCATATAACCTCCTCTCCATCAATTATCTTGGGTCCTAATTGGTGTACCCAATCTATTAGTTGTGTTTGTCGTTAATAAGGAAAAACTAACTTTTTAATAAAGAAAAGAGTCTTTATTCATTAAAGGAGGTAGTTTGTTACTATATTTGCCTTATTACAAGGATTTCTCACTACTTGCTAGTTCCTTGGAGTCATAGGCCAGGAGTTAGCCTCCGAATGGTTTTAGGATTCATGGTCGGAGGGTTCTGATGAACTAGTTGACGTCCATCCATACTCTCGTCCGACTTCCCTGATATGACGAACTTCATGAATTGTTTCGAGTTTGTACCTTCTTAATACCTCTGCATCGCACTCATAAGTCCACCTCATCCATTGAGAGGGTTGAAGTTGGGTTGAGCTGGTAGGGGTACTTGGTGGACTTTCATAAAGGTGGCATGGGCATTCCAATAGATATCCCAGGTAACTTTCTTAATTGGAGTCTTTTTAGTTTGTTGCGGGGCTGGAGGCAGTATCGGGCTCCTTGAAGGAGGAATAGGTTCTTCCTACCTTAGAGGAGGATATGTGATGTCTTTTGGCTCTAATAGAGCTGCAACAAGTTTCCTATAGTCTTCGGACATATCATTGGGTAATCTCTTTTCAACCTCCAAGAACCATTGGGCGGCTGCCTCTCTAGAGGTAGGCGTCTTTTTCACAATCTCATGTAGGAGTTTGGTTCACACGACAAACTTCCTAGGAACCCTTCCTCCTACATGGTAGTTAAGTTTTTGTTAGTGTCAAGGCATAGTATTGATAATACTTTCAAGGGAACAATGCTTTGATACCACTCAAGCTGTCATGCCCTAACCCAGTTTGGTCGAATCCCCGTGATCAACCCACCGCTCCCTTGGTTTAAGAAGGGTTTCCCCTTCTTTTAGTCAAGAGGAGTCAGGCGTAATTCAAATCTTGTTCCCTGTAATAGCATAAATCAATAAATATACAAGCTTAAAGATGACATTAAGCATACATGATGGAGGGTACATTCTTGTGTTTTCTTTTGTCAAGTTTCCTTACTCCTGAAAAGGGGTATAAAAGAGAGGGTGAGTTCTACAACTCAGTGAGTGGGTGTTGGGAGTGAATTTTCAAGACAAATAGTTTTAGCAAAATTGTGCCAAGGTTGTTGTTTTCTTTAAACAAAGTTCTCCTCAAATTCGGTTTTCAAAAAGTTTTTTCCCATTTACATATTAGGTGTGTTTAGCAAATAACACACACCATAAATCAGGAAGGGAACACACATTCGCAGGTGCTGCCCGTCCACTGCACCCACTCGTAGCTCAGAGCGTCTTTACCGGCCACCAAGATAGAAGACTGTCCACTTCTACCCTATGTCTAAGTGGATGTTCTCGATTAATTGCACTTAGGTCCCTAAAGTTCATTTATCTTAACTTTAGGTCTCTAATGCCAACTTTTTCCCAATTTGAGTCCCAAGGTTTCCAAAATTCCCTTTGACCCAAAATGTTTCAAAAATTGACCAATTGGTCCTCCAACATCTTTTTCATGGCCAATTGCCCTTCAATTTTGGAAAATTGCAAATAGGTCCCTCAATTTTTTGAAATCCCTAATTTTCCCCAAATATTTTCCCCCAATTTCCCCCTTTCAAACCAACAGAATTTGATTTCATCAAATTGGCCATTCAATTGAGGTTAATTTCTTTAATTGGAGGTATAAATCAGTTCCTACACTTCCATAAGATTCAATTGAGCTTTGAATCGAATGAATTAAGGCCAAAACAAGCTCAAATGGAGATTCAACGGAAAATCATTCGTACGTACAGAGAGAAAGCTTCGAAAGCTTACCATTGAAGGTGCGGTGGTCCAAGCTCTCTATCTGGGAAGGTAGATCTCGTCCTGATGTTACTTCTAGGATCAAGAATTTCTACAATTAACATCGAATTGAGAGATAATTTTTTCAATGAAGTTTCACACTTTCTCTCTCTGACTCCGATTGGAAATGACAGAGGAGGGTCATTTACACCTAAGGTGGAAGTCTCTACTTTGAATGACATAGAAGAGAATGAAACCATTCAAAGGGAATTTCCCAAATAAAGAAATTGACACATAGACCAAAAAGGATCAACTCAGAATAAAGAATTGTTAAGTGGTCATAAGTGAGTAAGAGTAGATTTAAGAAAGGAAAGTCCTTGAGTAAAGGACGCCATTGGAAATGAGAAAGGACATAAGAAGGGAAAAATTTCAACAAGTCGGTAAGTCATCGGGAAACCCGATGGATTGGAACCAGAGGAAAACCAATAAGGAAGTTGGTAAGAAATGAGTAGATAAGGCAAAACTGACATGATCAAGATGTCAAAATGTAAATGGGCAATTGGATAACGCCGAAGTAGTCGAGGAACACAACCAGGTAACAAGAAGGAATGAAGCCACACTACTCCTAATGGTTGGAAAGGTATGAATCGTTATCGAGAAAATATTCTATAACTATAATGGACAAAGAAATTTCTGAACATGTCATGCTGTAAATGACATGTAGGTCTAACAATCCCAGGAAAATGTGACTCAAGTAAGAAAGAGTCTGTTAGCTAACCATGATGAAGTCAAACCTAAGAATTGGAATCGGAGCTGTAGTAAACAAAAGATGGAGGAATGACCAAAAATAAGATGAGGAGGAAATCATATCAAAACCCACGGGGTTAAGGATGAAAAGTTTGAATGGATGTTTAGCTAAAGAACATCAATGACCAAAGGAATAAATAGAAATAGGGATAATCAGACATGTACGGAACATCCAACCCAATGACCTGGATAAAACCCCTAAAAAGAAGATTCTTACCCTAAGTAGAGTAAGGAGTGGATCTAAGGGTGTACCTTTGGACTTGTGGGTAAAACATACCTAATCAGGATACACTCCTGAGAGTGAGTAAATAGTGGAAAGGAAAAGAAATTCCTTAAGCACGTGGTTTAAAGGGTTAAGTTAAGGAACAACCATAGCGATAGCATGTCAAAGCAAACCCCAATTGACATCAATGGAAATTATTCCCAATATAAATGATACATAATTTAGTTTTGGGGACAAAACTCCAAAAAGGAGGACAAAGTTGTCAAACACATCACCTTGAATCAAGGAAAACCGAGAAAGAACCGATCAATTAAATGAGAAAACCGAACCCCTTAAGGAACCACAGATGATAAAGAGGAGTAAAAATGGGAAATTGGAAAATTTCAAGTGACCAAAAAGTCATGAAATTCATGGGGTAGAACCATGAAGTAAATTGTAAGGGGAAACCAGACCGGTTTAGGGTGACCCACACCTGAACTCTTGAACCAATTTGAACTATACCTGAACTGGTCTTTAAATCCATTTTTCTTAGTGGATTAAAAATCTCAATTTGGAAAATTGAGGCCACATTAGATAGAAAATAAATTTAGATTAATTTAGAAATTTTTAATTTTGAGAAAACTGGTCGAATCGGGCCTGAACTGGCCAATTTTCACCATTGAACTTGGTCAGACCAATCTGGTCTGGTACGGAATAGTGTCATTTTCTTCCTCAGGATGACAACACTGTTCATCAGTTCAAAAATTATCCTTCTCCAAAGAAGGAATATCTTCTCTGATTAGTGCATTTTCGGGTGAGGATAAGCTCAACCGAAATGGAAAATAGTCCGGTAGAGGGTCCCCGAGCTCCCTATATAAAGAGCTCCTCTCCATTCATACTCCACACACCTCAAATTGCCATTCTCTTTCAACTGCTCAATTTTTCATTGAACCTCGAATCAGAGCTTCGACTTGGGCATTTTTCATAGCCTAAGAAGGCAAGGTCGGGTCCTACAGACTCTAGGGGAAGTCAGCTGCCATATAGTAACCTCCCTTCGACCCGAGGACCACTAGAGAAGCGTCGGTGGAATCAAATAGTGAAGTAGCTTCGATAGACCGAAGTTGCCCTATTTTAGTCGAGCTGAATTTGACCAAATTCAGACTTCCTCCGACCAAATAAAGCCTCCCCAATGCCCCCATGGCCGTCACACGACCTCTACAGAGAGAGAAAATAAAGCCATCATCGACCTCCGACCAAATAAAGCCAATTCGGCCCCCCTACGTCATTGCAGATCTGTGTTAGAGAGAGAAAATGTCGAATTTCACTAACAAAATTCACCCTCTTATGTACTTCAATTATAGCAATTCTTGATCCTAGAAGGAACCTAAGGATGAGAGGTACTTCTCTAGATCGAGAGCTCGAACCGCTGCACCTCCGATGGTAAGCTTACAAAGCTTTCTCTTTCTACAAACAATTTTTCGGTCAAGCTCCATTCGAGCTCATTTCGGACTCAAATTATGCAATTCAAAGCTCCAATTGATCATATGGAAGTGTATGAACTGATCCATGCCATCAATTGGAGCAATTAACTCTGATTGAATGGCCAATTTGAAAAAAATCAAATTCGGTCAGTATAAAGGGGTGAAATTAGGGAAGAAATTGGGGAATTTTGGGGATTTCGAAAAATTGAGGGACCTCCATGCAATTTCTCAAAATTGAAGGTCAATTAGCAATGTGAAAGATGTTGTGGGACCAATTGGCCAATTTTTAAAGAATTATGGTCAATTGACTATTTTTGGAAAGTAGGGGAAAACCATAATTTTTAAAAAATTAGGGACCAAATTAGGAATTTGGAAAATCTAAGCCCCTTACATAATTTTAAGTAAATTAAGGAACCAAGGAGGATATTGGAAGTCATGGGGACTTAATTTGAGGAAAATTTAACACTAGGGACCTAAAGTAAAAAAAATATGAACTTTAGGGACCTAAGTATAATAAACCATAAATATGAGCCCAGTAGCCCATATTGAAAAGATGGGAAGCGTTTATGAAGAAAACCCTAATATATAAAGGGTGGCCAAACTCTGTAGGGACTCTTGAAACTAGAATGCTAACAAAGGAGCCAGACTTGGACTTGGGAGAATCGACTAGGGACGAGCGCATCAAAGTCACCGAGTGAGTGGGATTATCTAATGTCATACCCGGTTAGGATGATAAGTATTTTTTAACGGATAAAACCTACTTACTGGTTGTGAATAGGAAGAAACAAGCATCATACATGGTTGGTATGATGAGTTCCCTTAAGGAAAGGAGAAAACCGCCTATCGGTTGTATGCTGATCCATCATCACACCCAATTGGTGTGGTGAGATAAAAATATAATTTTTGTCATAAGTGTTTTCCCCTAACTGTGTGACAACTACTTAAAATATTTGTGTGACCTTCTTGACGGGAGCAAAAACGGCTCAAATAGGCTAGTGGCCTAGGTTTTTGAACTCATAGGGCTCCATGCCCAGTTTTGGAAAACACGTGCAATGGGCCCAAGGCTAGTAGACATGGGCAGAAGTTCATAAAAAAACTTGATTAGAAAGAGCTATGAAAACTCCTAATTAAAATGGAATTGATTGTGTGTTGCGCCATGGTACCGAGTTAGGATCAACAATGCTTGATGGACTAGCGGTAGTGCGTCAAGGCCAGGTCGACGGACCAGCCTAGACAAACAGTTACAGGTCAGGTTGAGCATTGGGGCCGTTGGACCGTTGGCACCAAAGAGGATGGATAAATATATGAAAACTATTGTTTGTGCAGGCACTTAAGGATCGCAACTGTTACACCCTGACCCAGTTTGGTCGGATCCTCATGAGCAACCCACCACTCCCTTTGGTCCATGAAGGGTTTCACCATTTTCTAAACCGCGAGGAGTAAGGCGTCATTTCTCCTGTCTTTCCTGATATAGCATTATACAAAACTAAATATCTTAAAACAGACATACCTATCTTACAATTCTAATAAGGGAGGTTGTCATGCCCCGACCCGGTTTGGTCAGATTCCCGTGATCAACCCGCCACTCTTCCGATTCATTAACAGTTACCCTTTGTTTATAAACTGCGAAGAGTAAGGCGTCCTTTAAACTTGCACATTTCCTAGAATAACATAAATCAAAACTGCATAAGATTTTAAATTGAACATACTTGTCTTATAGGCGTATTAATTGATGGTCCTTGGGGTAGGCTTTTCCCGAGATTTCCAGAAAGGGATATAAGGGAGGGGGTGAGTACAACTATTCAGTGAATGGGTTTTCAAAATTTAACTTTTTAGAAAAACTGTTTGGGTTGGAGTGTGCCAGACTTCTTATTCTCTTTGAAAACCTCATTTAAAAGTTTCGGTTTTCATCACCATTTCTTATTTATTTCGGTGTGTCATCACATAACACACATCCTTCATCATGAAGGTAAAAAACACACAATCGCAGGTCAGCCCGTCCAGTGAACCCACTTGTGGCATCGGAGCGACTTTATCGGCCACCTAGATAGAAGCACATTCACTTCAACCTTGAGAATGAGTGGATGTATGCGACATCCGACCCTTAATCCTAAAATTAATTCTCCGTGTCCGTATGAGGACAGAGACCTCATCCTAACCCCACCCCAGTCTCGTGTGCTTGAAGCTACGTCGAGCTTTACAAGGTCACCTAGTCTGACAAACTACCCTTATACCCACCATGTCGTCCAGGGCCCTAGGAAATATCACTACCCCTCTTGGGCATCTTGAAGGTCCTGTAAACACAGTGCATGCACAATTAGTATTTTCACATCATGCCATATAATATGTGGTGCTACTGGTCCAACGGCTCCAACCTTCTACTCAACCTGCAACTATTTGTCTTGACTAGTCAGTAGACCTGTCATGTCGCACTGCCACTAGTTGACTGAATATGTCAGTCCTATCTTGGTACCATGGCCAAACAATTCATTTATTTAAAGTTTTATGGCATATATCTCATGTTTGTTTACAAGCTTCTACTCATGCCAACTAGCCTACGACCCACTATTCGAGATTTTCAAAACCAGGTATATTAGCCCCTAAGTTCCAAAACTGAGGCCTCCGGCCTATCAGAGCTATTCGAGCTCCCATCAAGAAGGTCTCCCAAATCGTTTAAACAATGACACATAGTAAAGGGAGAGCACTTCCAACAAAATTATATTCTCAACTATCCATCATACCAATCAAGTAGGAGGATATCTCCACTCATAACCGATGAATGGGTTTTCCACTTCCTTCGAGGAAGTTTTATCATACCAACCGGGTATGATCTACTTACATTCTTTAAATAGTTTTTTCGCATTATTTTCACATCACACTTCTAAGTTGTGGCATTTAAAATACCACAAAGTAGTGAGTTTAATTACCGAGGTACTTATCATCCCCACTAGGTATAATATAAAAATCCCACTCACCTGATTATGTAGTGAAATTTCTCTTAGATAGCTTTGTTGTCCTTACTTGAACTGGTCTCAACTAACGTTCTTAGTACTTCATATTCCTACACAATATGAACATTCTTTGTTCAATATTCTTTGGCCTAACAGTCCTCATTCATCCTAATTAAATGAGAAAATCAAACTATTCCTTTCTTTGCAATTAGATCCCTAAAGTTACTTTTCTTTAACTTTAAGTCTCTAATGTTGGTTTTTCCTCAAATTGAGTCCCTAAACCTTTAAAATTCCTCTTGGGACTTTAATTTACCCATTTTCATAAAAAGGTGTTCAAGTTTTCCAAATTCCCAATTTGGCCCGCAATTTTTCTAAAATTACCATTTTACCCATCCTTTACAAAAATGGTAAGTTTTAACCCAAAAATTCTAAAATTTACCCAATTGGCCCTCTAGCATTCTTATCATGCCCAATTGACCCTCAATTTTATAAAATTACATTTTGTGACTTCAAATTTTCAAAAATCACTAATATCCCAAATTTTCTCCCAATTTCAACTCTCTAACATAGCCAAATTTGATTTCATCAAATTGACTAATCAAATACTTCTAATTATTGAAATTGAAGTTGAAATTGAGTTTCTACATGTTCATATGATTCCATAGCACTTTGAATCGTAAATTTTAACGTCGGAATGAGCTCAAATGAAGCTTCACCGGAAAATTGACTATTGAGAGAGAAAGTTTCAACTGCTCACTGGTGAGGGCACGAGGGTCTGAGCTTTCTATCTGGGCAAGTAGTGCTACTTTTTCATGACTGCGGGTGTGTAGCTGACTTCTCTCCAGTTATAAAGAACCCGACCATGCCTTCTTTGGCTTAGAAATGACCCTATATTAGAGCTCTGGTTTGAGCTTCATCAGAAAACTAAGCAACTAAGAGAAAGTGAGCTTTTCAGGTGTGGAGAGGATGAATGAGGAGGGGGTCTTTCCGTCCGATTGGCACCTTAATGGCGGTCATTCATTGCCTAAAACTCTATGGCTGGAAACTTTTTAGCTTCGTTAGTGCTACGCGATTTTTTGGTAAGTGAACAGTGCTGTCATTTGAAGGAAGAAGATGACACTATTCCAAACTAGACCAGACTGGTCTGGACGAGGTTCAAAGCTTAAACTGGCTGGTTCACCCCCAATTTAACCGAATTTTTAAAATCTAAAAATTTCTAAATTTATCTAAATTCATTTTCCATCCAATGGTGTGCTAAAATCTCAAATTTGAATTTTTAAGCCACCGAGAAAAATGAATTTAGAATCTGGTTTAATAGTGGTTCAAACTGATCCAAACTGGTTTAATCTAGTTCAGATCCAATTCCCCTGAACCAGTTTGGTTCTCATCCTCTATTCATCTTAAAGTCCTTTTTCATGACTTATATGACTCTTTAGGTCACTTGAGATCCATAAATTCCCCGGTTTACCCTCTCTCTATTGGTTCCGGTTCATAGACTGGTTCGGTTCATAAACCAATTCTATTCGATTCGAATCCGGTTCACTCGAACCGTTCCGATTTTTCTCTCCCAATTTGTCCTAAGGTTTATGAACCATTTTGAGTCAGTTGGGAGTTGTAAATTCTCTAATTTGCCTGTTTCCTGATAATCGGGCTTGTAGACCAACTCGGTGTTAAATTTGAAACTAACCAATTCTTTCCCCAGTTTTCTCATTATCAAAGGACGGGGTTTATAAAGGTCTTTAAGTTTGGTTATTACTCAGTTACCTGAAAGGAGTAAACGGGAGGGGGCGAGTTCTACAACTTAGTGAGCAAGCGTTGGGAGTGAGTATTCAAAATAGCTTTAGTTTACACTGCCAAGGGTAACATTTCCATTTAAAAAGGGTTTCCACAAATTCAATTTCTTTTCCAAAACTTTTTTCCAAGGTTTACCATTCCTTTCTCCAAGGATTCTCAAATCTTGAAACCTTTTTCCCATTTCCATATTAGATGTGTTTAGCTTTCTTAGCGCATCCCCTTGCCTTGGGATGCATTTAGCAAACAACACTCACCCTTCATCAGGAAGGGTACACACATTCATGAGATGCAGTTACGATTACTACACCCACTTGTGTATCGAATCATCTTTACCCTCCATCCCGATAGAAGTCCCTAAATTCTACCTTGAGTTTGAGTGAACGTCGTAGACTTTCAACCCTCAGACCCAAAATACTTCATGACCGTATGAGGATGGAGACCTCATCCCGACCCCACCCCGGTCTCATGCGCAAGAAGTTTACAAAGCTTCAAGACTGATTGGCATGACAAACTACCCTTATCTCCATCATGTCGTCTAGTAGCCCTTAGGACCCATCACAACCCCCTAGGGTGTCTTGATGGTCCCATGCCACAAGTGCATGCACAAACAAGAGTTTTTCACATATAGCCATCATCTTTGATTCCAACGGCCTCGACGCTCAACTTGACCTACAGTTGTTTGTCTGTGCCAGTTTGTCGACCTGGCCCTGACGCAATACCGCTAGTCCATCAAGCACTGTTGGTCCTGACTAGGTAGCGTGGCGAAATCACACAACCAATTTCATTAGAAATTTTCATGGCTCTTCTCAATAAAGTTTTTTTACGAGCTCCTACTCGTGCCCACTAGCCTTGGGCCCACTACACGTGTTTTTCCAAAACTGGGCATTTAGCCTCAAGAGTTCAAAAAATGAGGTCCAAAAGAAGGTCTCCCAAATGTTTTAATCATTGGCACATAGTCAAGGGAGAACACTTCTGACAAAATTTCATTTTTAACTCATCACACCAATTGGGTGTGATGATATCTCCGCTTATAATCGGTAGGCGTGTTTCTCCTTTCCTCAAGAAAACTCATCATACCAACCGAGTATGATGTGAAATAATCTAACTCACAAGTGGTTTTTCATTTCTAAAGTACTCATCATACCAACCGGTTATGATGTATAATTAAGCCCACTCATCCGATGACCATCACGTGTTCGTCCCGAGCCAATTTTCCAAGTCCACGATAGTTTTTCCTTGCTAACATTCCGGTCTCTTTTGTCCCTACACAATTTGGTTATCCTTATCAATTAAGGTTTGGCAAGATAGCAATTGTTTTCTCACGTATGAGCGACTAGGCTCAAAATTGTTGGTTTATCGCACTTAGATCCCTAAAGTTCATTTTCCTTCACTTTAGGTCCCTAATGCTAACTTTTCCCCAAATTGAGTCCCAAGGCTTCCAAAATTCCCTTTGGGTCCTCAATTTACTCAAAATTCTGTAAGGGGCTCAAGCTTTCCAAATTTCTAATTTGGTATGCAACTTTTCAAAAATAACCATTTTGCCCCTACTTTCCAAAAATAGCAATTTTGCCCCAAATGTTTTGAAAATTGACTAATTGGTCCATCAACATCATTGCCAATTGGCCTTCAATTTTGAGAAATTTCATGGAGGTCCCTCAAATTTTCGACATCCCCAATTTTCCCCAATATTTTCTTCAAATTTCTCCCCTTCAAACTGACCGAAATTGATTTCTTCAAATTGGCCATTTAATCGGTGTTAATTTCTCCAATTGATAGTATGGATCAATTCCTACACTTCCATATGATTCAATCGAGCTTTAAACTACAACATTTGGGTCTGATTTGAGCTCAAACGAAGCTTAACCAGAAAAATGTTCGTAGAGAGAAAGTTTTGAAAGCTTACTGTGGGAGGTGCAGTGGTCCGAGCTCTCAATCGAGAAAGGTAGCTCTTGTCCTAAGGTTACTTTTAGGATTAAGAATCACTACAATTGAAGTCCAATTGAGGGTAAATTTAATCAGTGAATTTGGCACTTTCTCTCTCTAACACCAATCCGCAACGATGGATGAGGGCCGAATTGGCTTACCTTTCAGGTCCGTTGAGGCCGTGTGAGGGTCGTGGGGGTGTCGAGGAGGCATGGTTTGGCCAGTGGAGGTCTGAATTTGGCTGAATTCAGCTTGGCCAAAACAGGACAACTTTGGTGTGTTGGAGCTACTTCACTGTTTGATCCTGCCAGTGCTTCTCCAGTGGTCCTCAGGTCGAAAGGAGATTGTTGTCACATAGCTAACTTCCCTTAGAGTTTGTAGGACCTGACCTTGCCTTCTGAGACCAAGAAAATTGCCCAAGTCAGAGCTCTAGTTTGAGCTTCACCTGAAAATGGAGCAGTTGAGAGAGAATGGCGATTTGAGGTGTGTGAAGGATGAATGGAGAGGAGCTCTTTATATAGGGATATCCAGGACCCTATGCTCGACCACTTTCCATTTTGGTCGAGCTTATCCTTGCCCAAAAATGGCCTAATAAGAGTGGTTACACCATCGCCAGAGAAGGAAAGCTTATGCATTGATGAACAGTATTGTCATCCTAAGGAAGAAGACAACACTATTCCGAATTGGATCGTACCAGTCCGACCGGGTTCAATAGTAAAAATCAGTTGGTTTATGCCGGATTCGACTGGTTTTCTTAAAATTAAAATTTGGTAAATTAATCATAATTCATTTTTATCTAATAGTGGCTTCAATTTCCTAATATGAACATTTTAATCCACCAAGAAAAATTAATTTAGAAATTTATTCAAGTATGGTTCAATCCGGTTCAATTCGGTTCACCCTGAACCAGTCTATTTGTTCCAAGTTTCATTTCCATGATTTTTATGACTATTTGAGTCACTTGGGATTTTCCAATTTCTCATTTTACCCTTTTTTTACCGATTTGGGTTTGTTAAGCGGCTTGGTTTTCTCTTTTGAATTGACCAGTTGTTTTCCCAGTTTTCTTATATTTAAAGGATGAGATTTATAACTCTCCCCTCCTTTCAGGGGTTTTGTCCCTAAAACTAAGTTAGCAATCCTTTGCACCAAGAGTAACTTCCATTGATGTCCTCTTGGGGTTTGCTTGACTTGTTGCCACTTTGGTGGTTCCTTCACCTTGCCCCTTTAAACCACGTGCCTAAGAAATTCTTTTCCTTTCAATTATTTTCTCACTCCATGGAGTTTATCATCATTAGGAATGTCTTACCCATTGGTTTAAAGGTACATCCTTAGGTCTACTTCTTACTCTGCTTAGGGTAAGACTGTTCTTCTTAAGGGTACTTATACATATCATTAGGTTGGATGTTCCATAAACGTCTGATCTTCTTCATTTCCATTTATTTCCTTGGTCGTTGATGTTCTTTAACTCAACATCCTTTCGTACTCTTCATCCTTAACCTTGTGGGTTTTGATGTTATTCCCTTTCTACCTTATTTTGGTCCTTCCTCCATCTTTTGTTTATTACAATTTCTGTAAAACCCGCCCTTTTTAGCTAAGGAAAACTAGGAAAAGAACCGGTCAAACCAAGTGAGGATTCAGAACCGTTTCACAAACCCGATTATTTTTTAACAGGCAAGTTGGAAATTTACAACTCTCGGGTTAATTAAACCTTGGAAAAAAACTTAAGAAAAATTAGAAAACAAAATTCAAAGTGGTTCATTCAGGTGAATTATATTCCATAAAAACTTTAAAGTTAAGCGTTCTTGCCCGACAGTAGTGTGAGGATGGGTGACCTCCTGGGAAGTATTAATTTTTTTGTAACCCAAAATTTCGGTGAAAAATTTGTATGTACACCTTATCATAAATAACCAAAAATTAATATATATTTAATTATTATAATTAATACTAATAATTTAATACCTAAATTAAATTATTGGAATTAATACCAAAATTTAATTTATTAGTTTCTCGGACGTTCTTTCCTTTATTTCCTTGTTATAGGTAGTCCACCCATATTTACTTGTCACAACATCTTTGAAGTTATCATCCAACTAACCTATTCCTTGGGGTTAACTTACTCCTTGGGTCATCCTAGTATGATTCCCTTGGTTCTTTCACCTCAACTTGCACTTCATTTGCAAATTCATCTCCACATCCCTCGTTACTTAGTTTCATTATCTCTTAGTTGGGACATGTATGCCTCCCTAAGGTTTCTTTCCTTGGGAGGATTCTTCCCTTACTCTCCCGGAATTCCTTCTTCATTTTCCCTTGAGGGCATCTAACCTTAAATCTACTTCATGACATTCTTGGATGCCATCCTTCCCGATTCCCTTTCTTTGGAATTTCGGTGGATACGTCCTTTGGATTTTTCTCCTACTTGTATCTAATCACAAGTTTATTTTTGTAGCGAATAGAACTTTCATTTATTATATGATACCGAATAACAAGGTTTTGGCAATATTTGTCTAGGGAAGTTTTGCTAAGTACTAGCTACGGTATAAGGATCCTTTTGTGCTTCATCCTGGGTGAGGTTGTATACTCTGGTTAGTACCCTCGACATAGTGGCTAGGTCTTGCACCTCCCCCCGTCTAGTTCCCTTAGGTTCTCCTGAGGTGGTTGATTGGTACTCCGTTGTATATTGCCTCGAAGGACAAGGTAGCTCTTTGCAAAGTGTCCGAGTTTTTCGGCACCTAGGGCAATAAGAGCCTCTCCTTTGTGGGGTTATACTTGCCTCCCTTTGGGCATGATAACCTTAGTTTCTCCTAAGGAACCCCATTTTTGTCCCCCATCTCTTCCCACCTGGCTCCTATTGACCTATGTTGATGTTCTGGCCTAGTTCCTCCTTCTTGTTGGCCTATTCTATCTAACGGCGTCTTGTCTGTACCAGATGTTCACATATATGAGTCATGTTGATGATGGCAGCCAGATCTGTGGGGTGACCTAGCACTCCCATCCGGTCTCGTATGTCCATGTTGAGATAGTCCACGAATCATTGGCATATATCTGCATGTCCAGCTAGGTCATGGCAAAGGGTCTTAACTCGATAAACTTAG
Source organism: Trapa incisa (assembly GCA_030064435.1). Lineage (NCBI taxonomy): Eukaryota > Viridiplantae > Streptophyta > Magnoliopsida > Myrtales > Lythraceae > Trapa > Trapa incisa. The sequence goes on from CM057782.1 coordinate 17,417,364, forward strand.
TTTCATACTCTGAGATAGAGTTAAGCCTTTGTCAGAGTCACAAGATGTGTTGCTTCTTCTTGTTGATCAGATGCAAAGCTAGGTATTCCTCCGTATACCTCTCCTTGAATTGTTCCCATGTGGGGGTGGTGGTATGCAAGCTTCTGACATTGTCCCACCACCTTTTTGCATTGGCTTCTATGAAAAACTCTGCCAGGATTTCCCCCTTCTTTAATTCAAGAGAAGCCATGCGTAATCTCAACCTTGTTCCCTAGAATAACATATATCAATAAAAATAAAACATAAAATAATTAAGCATACCTGACAAAGGGTAAGGCCTGGTGTAAACTCCAACCTTTGGAGTTAAGGAAAATCGAGAAGAAGAACCGGTCAAACCGAGTGAGAAACACCAAACCGATTCACAAACCGATCATCAGACAATGGAAAATTTGGGAAAATTTCAACTCCTGGATGACCCAAATTATTCATAAAACCTTGGAAAAGAACCTTAGATGATTTAGATAAACCGGATCCAATAGGATTGAACCGATTTATGAACCCAGTCAGTTTATCAACCGGAACCAATAGAGAAAGGGCAAATCAGGAAATTTATGGATCCCAAGTGACCTAAAGAGTCACAAAAGTCATGAAAAAAGGCTTTAAGAGGAATTGGAGATGAAAACCAAACTAGTTTAGGTGAACCGGATCCGAACCAGAATAAATCGGTTTGAACCGATTTGAACCACTATTGAACCATATGCTAAATTCATTTTTCTAGGTAGCTTAAAAAAATCAAATTTGAGATTTGAGGACACCATTGGATAGAAAATGACTTTAGATGAATTTAGAAATTTTTAAATTTAAAAAATTCGGCCGAATTGGGGTGAACCAACCGATTTAAGCTTTGAACTCGGTTCAGACCCGTCCGGTCCGGTTTGGAACAATGTCGTCTTCTTCCTTCTGATGATAACACTGTTCACTTACCATAAAATCGCACAGCGCTGACGAAGCTGAAATGTCTCCAGCCATGGAGTTTCAAGCAATGAATGACCACCATTAAGGCACTAATCGAACGGCCAAGAAGTCCCCGAGCTTCCTCATTCATCCTCTTCACACCTGAAAACTCCATTCTCTCTCAACTACTCCATTGTCCAGTGAAGCTTGAACCAGAGCTCTGACTTGGGCACTTTTCTAAGCCAAACAAGATGAGGTCAGGTTCTTTAGAACTAGAATAAGTCAACTACATGCCTGTAGTCTCCATTTTCTTCGAGGGTCGCCGGAGAAGCGCTACCGTGATCGAACAGTGAAGCAACTCCGGCAGACCGAAGTTGCCTTATTTCAGTCGAGCTAAAATTGGCCAATTTGAGCCCTTCTCAGGAAAAACCAAGCCCTCCCAACACCTCTACAACCCTCCTATAACTGAATTAGAGCTCAAAAGTAAGCCAATTTGGCTCACCTCTACAATTTCCAACTGGTGCTAGAGAGAGAACTAGCAAAATTTTGATGATAAAATTCTCACTCAATTCAGTATCAATTGATGCAATTCTTGATCCTAGGAGAAACCTCATGACAAGATCTATCTGCCCAGATCGAAAGCTCGGACTGTCGCGCCCCCGATGATAATCTTTCAATGCTTTCTCTCTCTAAGTTCAATTTTCCGGCAAAGCTCCGTTTGAGCTCATTCTGGCACCAAATCGTGCAATTTAAAGGGAAATTGAATCGTATGAAGGTGTAGAAACTCTAATCTAGCTTCAATTTCAACAATTAAACTCATTTGATTATTCAATTTGATGAAATCAAATTCAACAAAGTTAGAAGGCCGAAATTGGGGGGGGGAATGGGGGAAATTGGGGAATTTCAAAAATTTGAGGGACTAAAGTGCAATTTCATAAAATTGAGAACCAATTGAGCATAATAAAGATGTTGGAGGACCAATTGGGAAATTTTAGAATTTTTGGGGCAAAACTTACCATTTTTATAAAGTAGGGGCAAAATGGTAATTTTGGAAAATTAGGGGACCAAATTGGAAATTTGGGAAATTGAACCCCTTTTGTGAAATTGAAAAAAATGAGGTCCCAAGGTGAATTTTAAAAGTTTTGAGACTCAATCTGAGGAAAAACCAGCATTAGTGACTTAAAGTTAAAGACAAATAACTTCAGGGACCTAATTACAAATAAATGTAAAGTTTGGTTTTCTCATTCATTTGGAATAAATGAAGGCTATTAGGCTAGGGGATAATGAAGAAGGATGTTCATATCGTGTAAGAACATGAAATACCTTGAACGCGAGCTAGGTCAAGCTCGCTTTAATACAAAGAACCAGTCGAGAGCAATTCATTGCATTAACGAGTGAGTGGGTTTTTTTATATCATACTCGATTAGGATGATAAGCACCTCGGAAATGAAAACCCACTGCTAAGTGGTATTTTAAACGTTACATTTGAGAGGAGTGATGTGAAAACCACATGGAAAAACTACTTACTAGTGTAAGTAGATCATACCCGGTTGGTATGATGAAACTTTCTCGAAAGAAGTGGAAAACTTGTTCATCGGTTATGAGCTGAGATGTCCTCATACTCAGTAAGTATGATGGATAGTTGAAAAGTATTTTGTCGGAAGTGTTCTCCCCTAACTATGTGCCACTGCTTAAATATTTTGGAAGACCTTGATGGGAGCTCGAATAGCTCTGTTAGGCCAAAGGCCTCGGTTTTGGAACTTGGGGGCTAATATGCCCGATTTTGAAAATCTCTAACAGTAGGCCCTAGGCCAGTTGGTACGAGTAGGAGCTCGTAAACCAACATGATTCTAAGCCATGAAAACTTAAGTAAATGAATTGTTTGGCCATGGTACTAAGATAGGACTGACATACTCGATAGTCTAGCAGTAGTGCGACATGACAGGTCGACGGACCAGTGAAGACAAATAGCTACAGGTCAAGTTAAGAGTTAGGGTCGTTGGACCAGTGGCACCAAAAATTAAATGGCTTTTGAGGAAAACTTTGTTTGTGCATGCACTTGAGGTTCAGGACCATTAAGACGACCAAGAGGGGTAGAAATGCGTTGTAAGGGCTGTTGGATGACATGGTGGCGATAAGGGAAAAGGGAAGCTGCTAGGTTTATGTTTCTTGTCATACCAGTTAGTCATGGAGTTTTATGTTTGTACTCCACGAAGTTTCTATGTTTGAACTCCGCAAAGCCGTTGTGTTTTGAACTTTCTAAAGCTTTTGTGTTTGAGTTTCATGTGAACGAGACTGAGATATGGTCTCTATCCTCATACAGACACAAAGTTTTAATTATATGTGTTCCCTTCATGATGAAGGGCGTGTGTTAGTTGATAAACACATAGGTTATGGTTTAGGAGTGAGTAATGGCGATGAAATTGACATTTTGAAAATGAGAAATTTTAAAATAAGGAGTTTAGCACACTCCAATTTAAATATTTTCCCCTAAAAGTCAAACTTTAAACACCCATTCACTAAGTCATTGAACTCACCCCTCCCTTATATCCTTTTTCAAGTAACCAAGGGAAACCTACACAAAGACCTCTTGTTAGTCACACCTGCAAGACAAGTATGTAAGTTAAAATGTTTAATGCAGTTTTGATTTATGTATTCTGGGAAAGGTACAGGTTTAAAGGACGCCTTACTCCTCCTAGGTTTAAAAGAGGGCAAAACCCTTAGTAAACTAGGAAGAGTGGCGGGTTGCTCATAGAGATTTGACCAAACCGGGTCGGGGCGTGACACCTGGTGTTATCCCTAGTCATTTTTTTATTTCTTGAAAAGGGATAAAAGGGGGGGCGAGTTTCTACAACTCAGTGAATGGGTAATTTTAAAAAAAATAAAGTTTTAGTAAAATAGTTTTTGAATTGGACTGTACCAAACTCCTTATTTCCTTTAAGATATTTCATCCTAAAAATCTTGGTTTTCAAAGCCATTTTTTATCATTAACCACAAATGGTGTGTTTATCAACCAATACACGCCCTTCATCATGAAAGGAACACACATTCGCAAGGCAACACGTCCACTGCACCCACTTGTGGCGTCGAAGCAATTTTACCAGCCACCTAGATAGAAGTCCATCCACTTCAACTTTGAGAATGAGTGGATGTACATGACATCTGACCCTCAATACCGTAAAGAAAACTTTTTGTTCATATGAGGACAGAGGCCTCATCCCGACCCCACCTTGGTCTCATGCGCATGAAGCTACGTTGAGCTTCCCTGACTGTTGGCACGACAATCTACCCTTATCTCCACCATGTCATCCAGTAGTGCCTAGTCCTAGTGACTTAATTGAGATTAAAGGAAGAATAAGGACCAAATTGTAAAGTTACAAACTTTAAGGGACCTAAATGAAAGTAAGACATAATTCGAGGACTTATGCACAAATACACGAAAGTATGTGGCCTCTTATGCCAAATTCTCTTGATATGGATACTCGCACCATGTACGAGTTGGTTGTCCAAGTACAAGTGCAAAGGAGAGCACCACGAATTGAGGTCTCACAGGACAACCACGTCACTGTTATCGGGTGAGTGGGAAATCTACAACATCGGTTTTGATTGGGAGAATGGCTTTGTTTCTAAATTGATTTCCTTGAAATTAGCTTCCCATGACTAAGTGACTCTGCTTAAAATATTTGGTAGCTAATTTTAGGGCCTAGGCTTGAGGATATAAGTGGGCCCAACGTCGATGGGCACGGGTGTGGACCCATTAAGAATGAGCATGTTATGAACTGCTAAAAGTCCTAATAATGGATAATGTTGTGTAACATCCACCGAGCCAAGGTTGGGATGTTGGGCTTCTTGGGCCAAATAGTTGCTATCTCTTTTGAATTGATCAATTATTTTCCTAGTTTTCTTATCTTTATAAAACGAGGTTTACATGGGCAATTTAGGGATTTTTGGAAAATTGGGGGACAAATTGTAATTTAAGGAATTTTAAGGGATTTTTATGAAATTAACTCCCAATTGGGAAAATTGGATGAAATGGATGGCCAATTAGCAATTTTTGAAAATTTAATGACCAATTGGTAATTTTTGGGAAATTAAGAACCAATTGGCAATTTTAGAAAAATTAAGGACCCATGAGGGAGGATGCATCACTACACCTCTTGGGCGTTATGAAGGTCTCGTACCTCAGTGCATGCATAAAACAATAGCTTTCATCATAAGCCATTTAATCTTTGGGGCCACTGGTCCAATGGCCCCGACTCTCAACTCAACCTGCAGCTATTTGTCTCAACTGCTCCGTTGACCTATCATGTCACACAGTCGGTAAGTAGTTTTTTCGTGTGTTTTCTCACATCACCCCATCTAGGTGTGATGTTGAAATCCCTCATTTTTCATTTTCAAGGTGCTTATCATCCCAACTTGTTATGATATAAAAAAATCTCACTCACTCGTAAATGTCGTGAATCCTTCTTAACCAACTTTCGACTCCTCACGAGCTTTGTCTTAGTTGGGGTTCCTGATACTTCATGTTCCTATATGGTATGAACATCCTTTTTCATTATCTTTTGGCTTGATAGCCTTCATTCATTATGAATGAATAAATTTCTTTTTCTTTAACTTTAGATCCCTAATGCTGATTTTTCCCTAAATTGAGTCCCGAAACTTTAAAAATTTACTTTGAAACCTCCATTTATTCAAAATTTCGTAAAGGGCTTGAAGTTTCCCAAATTCCCAATTTGGTCCCCAAATTTTCTAAAATTACCATTTTGACCCTACTTTACAAAAATGGTAAATTTCACCCCAAAATTTCCAAAAATTTACCAATTGGTCCTCCAACATCTTTATCATGCCCAATTGGCCCTCAATTTTAAGAAATTGCACTTTAGTCCCTTGAATTTTTAGAAATCCCCAAATTTTCTCCAATTTTCCCCCCAATTTCAACCTTTCAACTTGGTCAAATTTGATTTCATCAACTTGACCAATCAGATGAGTTTAATTGTTGAAATTGAAGTTAGATTTACGTTCCTACACCTCCATACGATTCAATTACACTTTGAATCATACGATTTGATGCCAGAACAAGCTCAAATGGAGCTTCACCGAAAAATTGAATATAGTGAGAGAAAGCTTTGAAAGCTTGCCATCGAGGGCGCGGTGGTGTGAGCTTTCAGCTTGACAGAGACAGGACAGCTTTAGTCCGTCGAAGCAATTTGAGACTACCACCGTGTAGCTGACTTCTCCCCAAGTCTAAGGAACCCGAACATGCCTTCTTTGGCTTAGAAAAGAACCTATATCGGAGCTCTGGTTCGAGCTTCATCAGAAAACTAAGTAGCTTAAAGAGAGTGAGGTTTTCAAGTGCGTGGAGGATAAATGGGGAGGGGCTTTTTATATAAGAAGCTTGGGGACTCTTCAGATGTCCGTTTGGCACCTTAATAACAGTCATTGATGGCCTGAAACATACTAAATGGAAACGTTTCTTCTTCAGCGGTGCTATTGAATTTTCCGACGAGTGAACAGTGCTATCATCTGAAGGAAGAAGACGACACTGTTCTGAACCGGACCAGACCGGTCCGAACCGAGTTCAATGCTTAAACCGATCGGTTCAAGCCTGATTCAACCAAGTTTTTCAAAATTAAAAATTTGTAAATTCATCTAATTTTATTCTCTATCAAATGGTGGCCTCAATTCTCAAATTTGAATTTTCTAAGCCACCTAGAAATATGAATTTAGCCTCTTTTTCAATAGTGGTTAAAACCAATCCAAACCAATTCAATCCAATTCGGATCTGGTTCACTTGAACCAGCCTGGTTTTCTTTCACAAATTGTCCTAAGGTCCCTTTCCATGGTTTTTATGACACTTTGGGTCACTCTGGAGTTGTAAATTTCCTAATTTGCATGTTATCTATGATCGGGGTTTGTGAACCAGTTTGGTTTTTCTCACTCGGTTTGACCGGTTCTTTCCCTAATTTTTCCTTACCTCCAAAGGGCGAGATTTATAGTACTTCCTCAGGTTCAGCTTGAAAGATGGTATCCTCCTCAGGGGTGAGGCTAGGGGTCCAAACACTCGAGTGAACTCCTCGTACACTCTCTGATGTACTGAGTTTAGTCTAGGTGGAAACGCCTGAGCTTCTCGGGGAGTTTCCACAAGGAGGGGTTGTTAGGTAGTGTGATTGATTACGGCTCTTGTTCTCTTGGTTCCTCTCTTGGGAGCCATCTATAAATTTTAAAGCTTATTCCTCTTAGTTACTACGTTATATAGTCTTGATAATACATTCGAGGAAATAGTCTCTGATTCCACTCAAGATGTCACACCCCAACCCAGTTTGGTTGGATCCCCTTGAGCAACCTGCCACTCACTTTGATCCATGAAGGGTTTCACCCCTTTCTAAACCGCGAAGAGTAAGTTTTCATTTCTCCTGTCTTAGCATTATACAAAACTGAATATCTTAAAATAGACATACCTATGTTATAGTTCCAATAAGGAAGTTCTTTAAGTTTGGTTATTCCCCAGTTACCTGAAAGGAGTAAAAGGGAGGGGTGAGTTCTACAACTTAGTGAGCGGGTGTTGGGAGTGAATTTGAAAATAGCTTTAGTTTACCCTACAAAGGGTAACATTTTTGTTTAAAAAGGGATCCTCAAATTCAATTTCTTTTCCAAAACTTTTTTCCATGGTTTACCATTCCTTTTTTCAAGGATTCTCAAATCTTGAAACCTTTTTCCCATTTTCATATTATGTGTGTTTAGCTTTCTTAGCTCATCCCCTTGCCTCGGGTGGCATTTAACAATATCACATGCACTTCATGAGGAAGGGTACACACATTCGTGAGATGCAGTTATGATGACTGCACCCACTTGTGGATTAGACCATCTTTACCGCCCACTCTCATAGAAGTCCCTAACTTCTACCCGGAGTTTGAGAGAATGTCCCAGACATTCGACCCTCATACCCGACCCCACCCCGGTCTCATGCGCAAGAAGCTTATAGAGCTTCAAGACTGATTGGCATGATGAACTGCCCTTATCTCCACCATGTGGTCCAATAGCCCTTAGGACCCATCACTACCCCCTAGGGCAACATGATGGTCCCGTACCACTAGTGCTTGCAGAAAAAAAAGCTTTTCACATATAGCATCATCTTTGATTCTTACGGTCCAACGGCCTCGACGCTCAACCCGACCTACAGCTATTTGTCTAGGTCGATCTGTTGACATGGCCCTGACGCACTGACGCCATTCCATCGATCACGATCGGTCCTGACTCAGTATCGTGGTGAAATCACACAACCAATTTCATTAGAAATTTTCATGTCTCTTCTTAATCAAGTTTGTTTATGACCTTCTGCTCGTGCCCACTGGCCTTGGGCCCACAACATGTGTTTTGCCAAAACTGGGCATTTAGCCCCAAGAGTTCAAAAATTAAGGCCCATGAAGAAGGTCTGCCAAATATTTTAAGCATTGGCACATAGTCAAGGGAGAACACATCTAACAAAATCTCATTTTTAACTCATCACACCAGCTGGGTGTGCTGATATCTTTGCTTACAATTAGTAGGTGTGTTACTCCTTTCCTCAAGGAAACTCATCATACCAACCAGGTATGATGTGAAATAATCTCACTTACAATTGGTTTCTCATTTCTAAAGTACTCATCATATCAACCAATTATTATGTATAATTAAGCTCACTCACCTGATGACCGTGACGTTTTTGTCCCGAGTCAGTTTTCCATGTCCACGCTAACTTTTCCTTGTTGGCATTCCAATCTCTCATGTCCCTACACAATTTGTGCATCCTTATCAATTAAGGTTTGGCATGATAGAAATCGTTTTCTCATGTATGAGTGATTATGCTCAAAATTATTGGTTCATAGCACTTAGGTCCCTAAAGTTCATTTTCCATAACATTAGGTCTCTAATGCTAACTTTTCCCCAAATTGAGTCCCAACGCTTAAAAATTTACCTTTAGGTCCTCAATTTACTCAAAATTGTGTAAGGGGCTCAATTTTTCCAAATTTTCAATTTAGTCCCCAACTTTTCAAAAATTATCATTTTGCCCCATATTTTCCAAAAGCAGCAATTTGGCCCCAAATGTTTCAAAAATTGACCAATTGGTCCATCAACATCTTTCTCATTACTAATTGGCATTCAATTTTGAGAAATTGCATAGAGGTCCCTCAATTTTTTAAAATCCCCAATTTTCCACAATATTTTTCCCCAATTTCTCCCCTTCAAACTGATCGAATTTGATTTCTTCAAATTGGCCATTCAATTGGGGTTAATTGCCCCAATTGATTGTATGGATCAGTTTCTACACTTTCATACAATTCAATCGAGCATTGAACCGCAACATTTGGGTCTAGATTGAGCTCAAACGGAGCTTCACCGGAAAAATGTTTGTAGAGAGAAAGCTTCGAAAGCTTACCGTTGGATGTGTAGCAGTCTGAGCTCTCGATTGGGGGAGGTAGCTCATGTCTTGATGTTCCTTCTAGGATCAAGAATCTCTACAATTAAATTCCATTTGAGGTTGAATTAAATTAGTGAAATTTGACACTTTCTCTCTCTAACACCGATTTGCAAAGATGGAGGAGGGCTGAATTGGCTTACTTTCAACTCTGTTAAGGCCATGTGAGGGTCATGGGGGTGTCGGGGAGGCTTGGTTTGGCTGGAGGTGGTCTGAATTTGGCCGAATTCAGCTCGGCCAATATAGGGCAGCTTTAGTCCGTCGAAGCTGCTTCACTATTTATTTTCGTTAGTGCTTCTCTAGCAGTCATTCGGTCAGAAGGAGGTTGTTGTCAAGTAGCTGACTTCCCCTGAAGTGTGTAGGACCCGACCTTGCCTGCTAAGACCAAGAAAACTGCCCAAGTCAGAGCTCTGATTTGAGCTTCACTGAAAAATGGAGCTGTTGAGAGGGAATGGCGATTTCAGGTGTATGGAGGATGAATGAAGAGGAGCTCTTTATATAGGGAGCTTAGGGACACTCTACCCGACCACTTTCAATTTTGGCCGAGCTTATCCTCATGTAAAAATGGCCTGATTAGAGTGGTTACTCCTTCGCCAAAGAAGGAAATTTTCTGCATTGTTGAATAGTGATGTCATCTTGAGGAAGAAGACGACACTCTTCTAAACCGGACTAGACCGGTCTGATCAGGTTCAATGGAAAAAATCAACAGTTGAGGACCAATTCGACCGATTTTCTCAAAATTCATTTTCTATATAATGGTGGCTTCAATTTCCCAATTTCAACATTTTAAGCCACCAAGAAAAATAAATTTATAATCCGATTCATTTATGGTTCAAACTGTTTCAATCTAGTTCAATCTAGTTCAGGTCTAGTTCACCGTGAACCGGTCTGGTTTTCTCTTCCCATTTGTTCCAAGATTCTTTTCCATGATTTTTATGACTCTTTGAGTCACTTGGGAATTTCCAATTTCCCATTTTACCCTTTCTTTACCAATTTGGGTTTGTTAACCGTCTTGGTTTTCTCTTTTGAATTGATTGGTTCTTTTCCCAGTTTTCTTATCTTTAAAAGACGGGGTTTACAAGGACCATCAAGATGCCCAAGAGGGGTAATGATGGGTCTGAAGGGCTATTGGACGACATGGGGCGATAAGGGCAGTTTGTCTTGCCAGTCAGTCATGAAGCTCTAGAAGCTTCTTGCGCATGAGACTGGGGTGGGGTCAGGATGAGGTCTCTATCCTCATATGGACACGAAGTGGCATTCAGGTTTGTGGGTAGGGCATTTGGAACGTCCACTCAAACTCAGGGTAGAAGTAGACAGGCTTCTATAAGGGTGGACAGCAAAGTCACGTTGGTCCCCCAAGTGGGTGCAGTCTAGGACTGCCCTGTAAATGTGTGTACCCTTCCTGATGAAAGGTGTGTGTTTGTTTGCTAAATGTTTCCCCCAGCAAAGGGATGGGTTAAACACACCTAATAATATGGTAATGGAAAAATTTTTGGGGGATTTGAATTTGAGGAAATCCTTTAAAAAGGATTTGTTAACCTTGGCCTAGTTTTGATTAAACAAAATTATTTTGAACTCACTCCCAATACCCACTTATTGAGTTGTAGAAACTCACCCCTTCTCTTTACCCCTTTTCAGGAATAAGTAGATGAATTAAAAGAGAGTGTGAAGATGTACCCTCTGTCATGTATGCTTAAAGTTTATTTTAAGCTTGTTTTAGATTGATTTATGTTATTCTAGGGAACAAGATTTGAATTTACACCTGAATCCTCCAGAATAAAGGAGGGGAAACGACTCTTAAAACAAGGGAGCGGAGGGTTGATCACGAGGATCTGACCAAACTAGGTCGTGGCGTGACAGCGTATATCGAGTCATGTGCCTCCTCTAGTATCCTCCTTCTCAACTCTGGATTGTTCAGTACCCATCTTGTCACGCCCCGACCCAGTTTGGTTGTGTCCACCCATATAGAAGTGCGTCCACTTCTTCCCTGAGAATGAGTGGATGTTTGTGATATCCAACCCTCATTCCTGGAATAAATTCTTCGTATCTGTTATGAGGATAGAGACCTCATCCTGTCCCCACCCTGGTCTCATGCGCTTGCTGCTACTCCAAATTTTGCACGATCACCTCGTACGACGAACTGTCTTGATACTGACCGGGACGTCCAGTATTCACGCGTTAACGCAGTTAATTTCACTTGACCGGTTCTTTGTATTCACGCGAGCTCGTCCATGCTGGCGTTCCCGGTATTTCGCATTCCTACATGATATGAACATCCTTGTTCATTATTACTCGGCATAACAGCCTTCATTCATTTCCAATGAATGAGAAAACCAAAACTTTTAGTTATTTGCAATTAGGTCCCTAAAGTTATTTCTCTTTAACTTTAAGTCCCTAATGTCGATTTTTCCTCAAATTGAGTCCCTAATCCTTTTGTCGCCACAAGGCTGGCTAATCGTATGCAACAGGCTCAAAGACCCCTGGTTCTGGAAGGCACATGAGTCCGAACGCTATGTTGAATGTGCGACCGACACTACACTACGTAAGTACCTGAAAATCCCCAATTTTTCTCTAATTCTAACTTCTTAACACAGTCGAATTTGATTTTATCAAATTGACCGATCAAACATTTCCAATTGTTGAAATTGAAATTGAAATTGAGTTTCTACATGTTCATACGATTCGTTAGCAATGTGAATCGTAAGTTTTAACGTCGGGACGAGCTCAAATGGAGCTTCGCCGAAAAATGAACTATAGAGAGAGAAAGTTTTGATTACTCACCGGTGAAGTCATGGCAATCCGAGCTTTTGATTTGGGTAGATAGCTCTCATGCTGAGGTTCATCCTAGAATCAAGAATCGTATCAATTGATGTCAAATTGAGTTAGAATTTTATCATTGAAATTCTATCAATTCTCTCTCTAGCACCAGCCAAAAATTGCATAGAGGAGACAAATTGGCTTACTTTTTGGTCCTAATTCGGCCGTGGGAGGGCTGAGGAAGTGTTGGGAGGGCTTGGTTTGGCCTGAGGAGGGCTCAAAAAGGGCCGATTTCTACTTGGCCAAAATAGGGCAGCTTCGGTCCGTTGGAGCTGCTTAACTGTTGCATCATGTCGGCGCTTCTCCAACGATTCTCAGATTGATTGGAGTTTGCTATCAGATAGTTGACTTCTCTCCGGTTCTAAAGAGCCCGACCTCTCCTTCCAAGGTTAAGAAAATTGATGAAGTCGAAGCGAGTTCATGCTTCATCAGGAAATGAAGAAATTAAATTATTGAAATTGATACCAATATTTAAATATATATTAATTTATGGCTATTTATGATAAGGAAAAAATCATACTTCCTAGGAGGTCACCCATTCTCACACTACTCTTGGGCAAGCACGCTTAACTTCATAGTTCTTATGGGATCTCGTTCACCTGAATCAATTTGGTTTTTCTTTTCTAATTTCGTAAGTTTCTTTTCCAAGGTTTAACACCCTTTGTATCACTCGGAAGTATTAAATTTCTAAATTGCTTGGTCCCAAATGATCGGGTTTGTAAACTGGCTCGGTTTTCTTACTCGGGTTGACCGGTTCTTTTCCTAGTTTTCCTTAACTCAAAAGTGCAGGGTTTACACATCCCCTCTCTTTGAAAGTCATCATTCTATCACTCCTTACACTTAGCATCCCACATATAATCCACTCTCTTCTTTGTGAGGCGAGTTAATGGAGCTGTAATTTTCGAGAAGTCCTCCACAAATTTCCGATAGTATCCGGTGAGTCCAAGGAAACTATGCACTTCGATTAGGCTGGTGGTTGCTTTCCAATTGGAGATGGCCTCTATTTTTGTTGGGTCCACCTACATTCCATCCTTTCACACTATATTTCCTAAGAAGCCCACCTCTTGTAGCCAAAACTAAGCAACCCCCCACTCCCCCAGTTTATTAAGGGTTTTCCCCCTTCTTTAACCTGGGAGGAGTAAGGTTTCTTTTAAACCTGTACTATTTCTAGAATAACATTAATCAAAATTGCATGAAACATTTTAAACTTTACATATTTGTCTTATAGGTGTGACTAACATGAGGTCTTTGGGCAAGTTTCCCTTAGTTACTTGAAAAGGGATATAAGGGAGGGGGTAAGTTCAATAACTCAGTGAATAGGTGTTTAAAGTTTAACTTTTAGAAAAATAGTTTAAATTGGAGTGTGTCAGACTCCTTATTTTCTTTTAAAACAATTCATCCTAAAAATCTCAGTTTCCATAGCCATTTCTCAATCATTATCACAATTGATGTGTTTATCAACCAACACACACCCTTCATCATGAAGGAAACACACATTTGCAAGGCAGCACGTCCACTGCACCCACTTGTGGCATCTTAGCGACTTTACGTGCAACCTAGATAGAAGCACATCCACTTCTATCCTGAGAAAGAGTGGATGTACGCGACATCTGACCCTCAATCCCATAAAGAAAACTTCATGTCCTTATGAGGACATAGACCATATCACAGTCTTGTGCGCATGAAACTCAAACACAGTAGCTTCAGGAAGCCCCAAACATAGTAGCCTCATGGAGTTCAAACACAATAACTTTGTGGACTCCAAACATAGTAACTCCATGACAAACTGGTATGACAAAAAATGCAAACACAGTAGCTTCTCTTTCCCTTATTGCCACCATGTCGTCCAGTAGTCCTTAGGACACATCACTACCTCGCTTTTGCATCTTAATGGTCTCGAACCTTAAGTGCATGCACAAACAATATTTTTCCAAATAGCCATTTATCTTTGGTGCCTATGGTCCAATGGCCCGGACACTCAACTCGGCTTGCATTTGTTTATCTGACTGGTCTGTCGACCTAGTCTTGATGCACTACCGCTAGACCATCGAGCCTTGTTGGTCATGTCTTGGTACAATAGCCATGAACATCATTCATCAAAGTTTTCATGGCTTAATCTCATGTTTTTTTACGAGCTCCTACTCGTGCCAACTAGCATCAGGCCCACTGTACGAGATTTTCAAAATCGGGCATTTTAGCCTCCAAGTTCAAAAATTGAGGCCTCCGGCCTAACTCTACTATTCGAGCTCCCATCAAGAAGGTCTCCCAAAAAGTTTAAGCAGTGTCACATAGTCAAGGGAGAGCACTTCCGACAAAATATTCTTTTCATTTATCCATCACACCAACCAGATGTGAGGACATCTCCGCTTATAACTAATAAGTGGGTTTTCTACTTCCTTCCAAGAAGTTCATCATACCAACTGGGAATTATCTACTTACAACTGTTAAGTAGTTTTTCCATGTAATTTCTACATCCCTCCATTCCAGTGTGATGGTTAAAATTCTACTTAGTAGTAGGTTTCCAGTTCTGAGGTGCTTATCATCCCTACCAGGTATGATATAAAAATCTCACTCACCTGATAAAACAATGATTTCCTCCTAACTGGTTATTTGTCTTCACGTGAGCTTGTCCTTGCTAACATTCCCGATACTTCGTGTTCTTACATGATAAGTTTGATGCTTGATTCCACGAGATATCTTCATTGGAACATGCTTGAATTCCTGCAAAAAAAGATATAATATTGCTCGACAAATATCCGACAATGGGGTTAGTAATTAAAAATATATCCTTGTACATAGGTTCTGTAAGGACATGTAAACTTATAAAATTATTTTTACTCTCTTTCTTTTCAATTTTAGCTTTTTTTTGTTCTATTTCAATGCCGCCTTTTATCTCTTTATTTTCAATTTTGGCTTTTGTTTCTTCTTTTTCAGCTTTGCCTTTTATCTCTTTATTTTCAATTCTGGCTTTTTATTCTTCTTTTTCAGCTTTGCCTTTTATCTCTTTATTTTCAATTATGGCTTTTTCTTCTTCTTTTTCAGCTTTGCCTTTTATCTCTTCCTCTTCAATTTCAACTTTTGTTTCTTCTTTTACCAAACCTGACTTGATCATAGTAATCTCCATCTCTTTGAAGAATTTATCAAGGCACTTACTGCATGATTCCCAATAGTAGTTGATAGGAACAAATCGTTGGCGCATAATTACTTTCAGCTCCCTCCATGACTCCACGGGGCATTCATGGTTGCATCTTATGTCTTTCACCAATTGGTCCCACCATGTAATTGCATAATTTGAAAATGCAAAGGATGCAACTCATACCTTTCTTCCTTCATAGTAATTTCAATTTTTAAAGAATTTATCCATCTTCTTTTCCCATTGGATATATTCTTCTGGGTCCTCCTTTCCATAGAATAATGGTATATTCAAATCATACAGGTTATCAGTCATTGGTCTTCTTCTTATTGTATATTGCTCTTGATCCCTTCGTTCCTCCAAACAATCTAATTGCGTGTGTAATGACTCAACTGCTGACTTCACCATCCGTCTCGGTTTGCTCAACATGTTTTGAACAGACCGAGGGGAACTGTCTTATTTCCATGTGTTTCCTCGTTGTTGGGACTTCTAATCCTGCCAATTGTTAGAAACAAAAGAACCTCGCAACTCTCTCTCACATGTTTCTCTCAAACACTCATATTTAACACTTAAATGGCTTTTCCTTAAAGATTTAAAACACTCTTGCCTTTTTCCATTCATATGTCTTCTTTCAATTTTAATTGAACTCAAGAACAAATCGTTCTCATGAAACAGTTCAACTTGATGAACAATCAAGACAAATCAACAGAGTTTCAAAGAGTAATTCTAAAAAGAATTTAAGTGTAAAGTATGAGAATATTCAAAAAATATAGGAAGAAGAATAAAATCTAAGAGAGTAGTATGAATAAGATATTGAATATATACTTTTGTGCCTTTTTTTATAATTCTTTTTTTTGCCTTTTTTTATTCTTTTAACTTTTTTGCACGCCTTTTTTTTAAATAATTTTTTTTACGAATTCTTTTTTAGCTTTTTCTTTAAACAATATTTTTGGCTTTTTTTGGCTTTTTCTATTATAAAAAAAGTAGATAAAAAGATGAGTTTTTTTATAGAGAATAGAAGTAGAATAAAAGTATAACTAGATAGAACAAAAAGAGATTTTTTTATATTGACTAGAAATAGATAGAAGATAATGAAAATAATACTATATTTAACATTTTATATATATATTTTTTAATTTCTTACTTTATTTGGAGTTTATTGGTATTTTATACATAACTTATTATTTGAGTTGTTTGTATAAATATATCTTACTATTGGTTGTTGGTTGTTTATGTGTTAATTGATATATTATTGGTGTTAGATTGAGTATTTAGTGTAATTTACTATTTTTAATAATTCTATTTACTATTTATTTTTGAAATATTATTGTATTTTTTATCATCTTTAATATTATTTTTCTCTCATTATTTTTACGGATTTATAGAATTTTATATATTTATTGCTATTTGTGGTGTTTATTCCAATCTTTTGAATTATTCAATTTTATAGTTTATTTTTTATTTTAATTTTATGTTTTATGGTTTTATATTAATTTATGTATTCTGAGTAGTTCTTACCATTTTTTGTATATCGAACAATCGATACAATATTTAACATTTATTTATATTTTTTAAAGTTTATTACTTTATTTGGAGTTTATTGGTATTTTATACATAACTTGTTATTTGAGTTATTTGTATAAATGTATCGTTTATGTGTTACTTGGTATATTATTGGTGTTTGATTGATTATTTAGAGTAATTTACTCTTTTTAATAATTCTTTTTACTATTTATTTTTGAAATATTATTATATTTTTTATCATCTTTAATACTATTTTTCTCTCATTATTTTTGCAGATTTATTGAATTTTAAGTATTTATTGATATTTATGGTGTTTATTCCAAAGGATTTTACAATGTTTTGTTGTTAATTCAATTATTTGTTATTATATTATATTTCTTACTATTTTGTATCTTTTTGTGCTTCTTTTTATTTTTATATTATAAATGATCAATGCTATTTTTAAAGTTTATTCATTTTTTTACTTTCTTCATTTTAATTTTTGGAGTTTTTTTTGTAATTTTAAGTGTTTGACTATTTATGGTGTTTATTTAAGTGTATAATACTATGCTTTATTGGTTATTTAGGCACTTTTTAATGTTTTTTCCATTTATTTACATTTTGGTTTTATGTTATTATTTTGAGTGTTAGGGAATTTTAAGCACTATTTTTTTAATATTTGGGATTTTCTTTTAAATTTATTTTTTATAAATTTTATTATTAATTTAGGCAATTCTCGGTATTTTTTTAGTTTACTTGGGTTTTTAGTTTGAGTTATAATTTTATTAATTCTTTTCATTATTTACTTTTAGTAATTTATTTTTTATAAATTTTATTTTTCATTGGCTTTTCTGAATATTTGTCTTTGCTTGGTTTCTTAGGTTGAATTACTATTTTGGTAATTCTTCTTGTTATTTACTTTTAATTATAATTATTGTTGTAAATATTTTCAACCATTTTTTTTGTTGTTTTTTTATTAATTCTATTCATTTTATTTGTATTGAACGACCACATATATTTTTTGTATTTAATTTTATTTTTGAGTGTGTTTTATGAGTTTTTTACACTAATTGTATTTTAAATATTTATTTATATTTTTTATGTTCTTTTAAAGATATCTTACAATATTTTGTTATTGATTTACAATTTGTTAATGGTCATTAATGTGTTTCTTACTATATTTTTTGTTTTTGCTTGAGTTTTTAATGTCACTTATTAGTATTTTTAGTAACTCGTCTTATGGTTTGTTTTTCAAATATTATTTTTTTAGTGTTTATACTATTTTAGATTGTTTCATTTTATCATAACTATGAATTCAGTTATTTTAGTAATATACATTTATACAAATAACTAAAAAAATAAGTTATGTATAAAATATAAATAAACTCCAAATAAAGTAAGAAATATTAAATATATATATATAAATAAAGGTTAAATATAGTTTAGATCGATCGATATACAAAAATAGTAAGTGTCACGTACCAACCCAATTTGGTCGGATACTCAACCTGCCACTCTCCCAATTTATTAAAAAGTTTATTTTCTTTAAACTGTAAATAGTAACGCGTCTTTTAAACTTATATTTTTTCTGAAAATACATTAATCAAAATTGTATAAAATTTAAATGTACATGTCTTGCAAATTTAGGTAACTGAAAATTTTTAGTTAGGTTTTCCCTTGTTTACTTGAAAAGGGGTAAAGGGAGGGGTGAGTTCGACAACTCAGTGAATAGGTATTTGAAACATGATTTTCAGAAAAAATAGTTTGAATTGGAGTGTGTTATACTACTTATTTTCTTTAAAACAAAACCATTTCTTCCTCAATTTCTCGATTTTCAAAACTATTATTCCTCATTAACCATAATCGGTGTGCTTAAAAATCAACACATGTCCTTCATCATGAAGGGATCACACATTCGTAGGGTAGTCCGTCCACTGCATCCCCTTGTGGCATCGGAGCGACTTTACATGCCACCTAGATTGAAACTCGTCCACTTCTACCCTGGGAATGAATGGATGTACGCGACATCCGACCTTCAAACCCGTAATGAAACTACAGGTCCGTATGATGACAGAGACCTCATTCCAACCCCACCCTAATCTCATGCGCATGAAGCTATGTCGAGCTTCCCTGATTGTTGGCACGACAAAATGCCCTATCTCCACCATGTCGTCCAGTAGCCCCTAGGACGCATCACTACCCCTCTTGGGTGTCTTGATGGTCTCGAACCTTAATGCATGCACAAAACAATAATTTTTCACATAAGCCATTTAATCTTTGGTGCCATTGGTCCAACGGCCCCAACTCACAACTAGACCTGCAACTATTTATCTGGACTAGTCCATCAACCTTTCTTGTCGCACTACCACTAGTCCATTGAGTACATCGGTCCTGTCTTGGTACCATGGCCAAATCACATCATTCATTAAAGTTATCAAGGCTTAACATCATGTTTGTTTATGAGCTCCTACTCATGCCAACTGGCCTTGGGCCCAATGTACGAGATTTTTTAAATTAGGCATTTTAACCCCCAAGTTCCAAAACTGAGTCCTCTGGCCTATTAGAGCTATTCGAGCTCCCATCAAGAAGGTCTCCCAAAATGTTTAAGCAATGGCACACAGTCAGGGGAGAGCACTTCCGACAAAAAGAATTCTTTCATTCGTCTATCACACCAACCGAGTGTGATGACATCTCCTGTAAACCCTGCATTTTGAGTTAAGGAAAACTAGGAAAAGAACCGGTCAAATCGAGTAAGAAAACCGAGCCGGTTTACAAACCCGATCATATGGAAACAAGCAATTTGGAAATTTATAACTTTCGGCTGATCCAAAGGGTTTATTAAATCTTGGAAAAGAAACTTAAGACAAAATAAAAGAGAAAAACCAAATTGGTTTAGGTGAACAAGATCTCATACGAACTCTAAAGTTAAGCGTGCTTACTTGAGAGTAGTGTGAACTATAGTAATAAATCTCTCCCATTTAATACACAATTTTACACCTATATAAAGAGGTCATTACCATTCATTCTCCTCACACCTAAACACTTCTCTCTCTCTACTACTACATTTCCCAGTGAAGCTTGAACCAGAGTTTCGACTTGAACATTTTTCTTAACCTCGGAAGGAGAGGTCGAGCTCTTTAGAACTGAGGAGAAGACAGTTATCTAATAGCAAACTCCAGTCAATCCGAGAATCACTAGAGAAGCGTCAGCATGAAGGAACAGTGAAGCAGCTCCGACGGACCGAAGTTGCCCTATTTCGGTGAACCTGAAATCAACCATTTTGAGCCCCCCTTAGACTAAACCAAACCCTCTTAACACTTCCTCAGCCCTCCCACAGCCTAATTAGGACTGATAGATAAGCCAATTCGGCTCCCCTCTGCAATTTCCGGCCAGTGCTAGAGAGAGAACCAGCAAATTTTCAATGATGAAATTCTAACTCAATTTGACATCAATTGATGTGATTCTTGATTCTAGGATGATCCTCAAGATTAGAGCTATTTGCCCAAATTGAAAGCTCGGACCGTCGTGCCCTCACCGGTGAGAAATCGAAGCTTTCTCTCTCTACAATATGTTTTTCGACGAAGCTCCATTTGAGGTCGTTCTGACATTGAAATCTGCGATTTCAAAGTTCCTTAAAATTGTATGAACATGTAGGAACTCAATTTCAACTCCAATTTCAACAATTAGAGGTGTTTGATCGGTCAATTTGCCAAAATCAAATTCGGCAGTGCTGAACAGTTGAAATTGAGGGAAAAATTGGAGGAAATTTGGGGACTTTCAAAATTCGAAGGACCAAAATAAAATTTTATGAAATTGAGGGCCAATTGGGCATGAAAATAATGTTAGAGGACCAATTGAGAAATTTTACAATTTTTGGGGTAAAATTACCATTTTTGTAAAGGGAAAAATGGTAATATTGGAAAATTTGGAGGACCAAATTGGAAATTTGAGAAATTAATCCCCTTTTACTGAAATGGAATAAATCGAGGTTCTATGATAAAGTTTTGAAGTTTCAGGACTCAATTTGAGGAAAAATCGGCATTAGGGACTTAAAGTTAAAGAGAAATAACTTTAGGGACCTAATTGTAAATAAATGAAAGTTTGACTTTCTCATTCATTTGGAATGAATGAAGGCGATTGAGCCAAAGGATAGTGAACCGAGATGTTCAGGTGAACCGGATCCGAACCAGATTAAACCAGTTTGGACCGGTTTGAACCACTATTGAACCAGATTCTAAATTCATTTTTCAAGGTGGATTGAAAATTTCAAATTTGAGATTTGAGACCACCATTGGATAGAAAATGAATTTAGATGAATTTAGAAATTTTTAGATTTGAAAAACTCGGTCGAATGGGGGGTGAACCGACCGATTTAAGCTTTGAACCCGGTTTAGACCGGTCCGATCTGGTTTGAAATAGTGTCTTCTTCTTCCTCAAGATGATAGCACTGTTCACTCACCGAAAAATAGAAGCAGCACCGGTGAAGAAGAAATGTTTTTGTTCAGTATGTTTCAGGCCATCAATGTCTGTCATAAAGGTGCCAAATGGACGGCCAACGAGTCCTCAAGCTCCCTATATAAAGAGCCCCTCCCCATTCATCCTCTCCACACCTAAAAACTTCATTCTCTCTCAACTGCACCATTTTCCGGTGAAACTTGAACCAGAGCTCCGACATGGGCACTTTTTTGAGCCAAACAAGGAGAGGTCAAATTCTTTAGAGCCGTGGAGAAGTCAGCTTCATGCCTATAGTCTCCATTTGCTCTGAGGGTTACTGGAGAAACGCCGACGTGATGAAACAGTGAAGCAACTTCGACGGACCGAAGCTGCCCTATATCAGCCAAGTTGAAATCAGCCATTTCAAGCCCTCCTCAAGCCAAACCAAGCCCTTCCACCGCCGAATTAGGACTAAAAGGTAAGCCAATTCGGCTACCCTCTACAATTTCCAGTCGGTGCTAGTGAGAGAACCGACAGAATTTCGATGATGAAATTCTAACTCAATTCAACATTAATTGATGCGATTCTTGATTCTAGGATGAACCTCAGGACGAGAGCTATCTGCCTAGAATCAAAGCTCAGTCCAGCATGCCCTCACCGGTGAGTAATCGAAGCTTTCTCTCTCTATAGTTCATTTTCTGGCGAAGCTTCATTTGAGCTTGTTCCGACTTTAAAACTTGCAATTCAAATTCCTGTAGAATCGTATGAACATGTATAAACTCAATTTCAACTTCAATTTCACCAATTGGAACAGTGTTGATTGGCCAATTTGATTAAATCAAATTCGGCTGTGTTAAGAAGTTGGAATTAAGAAAAAATTGGGGAAAATGGGGGATTTTCGAAAATTCGAAGGTCCGAAATGCAATGTCCTAAAATTGAGTGTCAATTGGGCATGATAAAAATTTCAGAGGGCCAATTGAGGAATTTTAGAATTTTTGCGGTGAAACTTACCATTTTTGTAAAGGAAGGGCAAAATGGTAATTTTGGAAAAGTTGGAGGACCAAATTGGAAATTTGAGAAATTAATCCCCTTTTTGTGAAATGGAATAAATTGAGGTCCCATGATAAATTTTAAAAGTTTCGGGAATTAATTTGAAAAAAAATCAGCATTAGGGACTTAGAGTTAAAGAGAAATAACTTTAGGTACCTAATTGCAAATAAATGAAAGTTTGACTTTCTCATTCATTTGGAATGAATGAAGGCTATTAGGCCAAAGGATAATGAACCGAGATATTCATATCGTGTAGGAACATGAAGTACCGGTAACGCTAGCAAGGACAAGCTCGCATGAATAAAAAGAATCGGTCTAGTGGAATTCACTGCATCAATGGGTGTGTGGGTTTATTAACGTCATACTCGGTTGGGATGATGAGCATAACTTAAAGTTAAAAAAACACTTACCAGTTGTGAGTGTGATTTTATATCATACCCGGTTGGGGATGAAAAGTACCTCAAAATAAAAACCCTCTATCATGTGGTATTTTAAACATCACAACTTAAAGGAGTGATGTGAAAATTATGCAAAAAAACTACTTACCGGTTGTAAGTAGATCATACCCGATTAGTATGATGAAACTTCCTCAAGGGATGTTGAAATCCTATTCATCGGTTATGGCAAAGATATCCTTATACTCGGTCGGTATAATGGATAGTTGAAAATATAATTTTTTCAGAAGTGCTCTCCCCTAACTGTGTGCCAATGCTTAAACTATTTGGGAGACCTTTTTTACGAGAGCTCGCATAGCTCTTATAGGTTGGTTTTGGAACATGGGGGCTAATATGCCTGATTTTGAAAATCTCGTACAATGGGCCCAAGGCCAGGTGGCACGAGCAGGAGCTCGTAAACAAACATAAATTATATGCCATAAAACTTTAAATGAAGGAATTGTTTGGCCATGGTACCAAGATAGGACCGACATACTCAGTCGACTAGCGGCAGTGCGACATGACAAGTCAACGGACCAATCAACATAAATAACTGCGGGTTGAGTTGAGAGTCGGGGCCGTTGGACCAGTGGCACCATAGTTATATGGCATAATGAGAAAATATTAATTGTGCATGCACTGTGAGTAGAGACCATCAAGATGCCCAAGAGGGGTAGTGATGTGTCCTAAGGGCACTAGACGACATGGTGAATATAAGGGCAGATCATCGTACCAAGTGACCGTGCGAAATTTGGAATAGCACTAAGAGCATGAGACCGGTGTGGGGATAGGATGAGGTCTATGTCCTCATACAGACGCAAAGAATTGATTTTAGGATTGAGGGTTGGATGTCGTGAACATCCACTCATTCTCAGGGTAGAAGTCGACATACTTCTATTTGGGTGGCCGGTAAAGTCGCTACGAAGCCACAAATGGGTTCAGTGGACGGGTTGGCTTA
This sequence comes from Trapa incisa, assembly GCA_030064435.1. NCBI lineage: Eukaryota > Viridiplantae > Streptophyta > Magnoliopsida > Myrtales > Lythraceae > Trapa > Trapa incisa. Next base: position 17,441,081 of record CM057782.1, read on the forward strand.
CGAATGTATGTTTAACCTTCATGCTGAAGGATATGTGTTTGGTGATGACACACCGTGATTAAATAAGGAAATGGTGATAAAATCCGAGATTTAAAATGAAATAATTTTTAAAGAAAGGAGTCTGGCACACTCCAAAATTTATTTTTTTCCTAAAGTTAAAAAGTTTTGAAAACCCATTCACTGAGTAGTTGTAGTCACCCCCTCCCTTATATTCCTTTCAGGAGATTTCGAAAAGACTACCCTTAAATACCATCAACTAAGACGCCTGTGAAACAGGTATGATAAATCTAAATTATTATACAGTTTTGATTTATGTTATTTTAGGAAAAAGTGCAGGTTAAAGGACGCTTTACTCTTTACGGTTTATAGTAAGGGGAAACCCTTTAATAAACCGGGAGAGTGGCGGGTTGATCACGGGGATCCGATCAAAATGGGTCGGGGCATTACAATAGAGCCTAAAGAGTGGATGGCTAGGCATATGGTGGAGTACACGAAATAAGACCGATAATCAAAAGCTACTCAAATAAGGAATAAGGAATGGAATAGTTGTCAAATCATATTATTTTAGAAATCCAAAATTAAATAACATACTAGCACTAACGCATTGGATCTTATCAAAACTCCAAGGTTAAGCGTGCTTGGACTAGAGTAGTGTTAGGATGGGTGACCTACTGAGAAGTATTCATGTAGGGTTGCTCCCTTTCAATAGTTGACAAATCATATTTTTTTTAGTAATCCAAAATTAAAAACATACCAGCACTAATGCAGGATCCCTTTAGAACTTTGAAGTTAAGCATGCTTGGTGAGAGTAGTGCTAGGATGAGTGACCTATTGGGAAGTATTCATGTTGCATCCACTCAATAGTTGTCAAACCATATTTTTTAATAACCTAAAATGTAATAACATACTAGCACTAATGCACTAGATTCTATCAAAACATTGAAGTTAAGTGTGCTTGGTTGAGAATTATGCTAGATGGGTGACCTCTTGGGAAGTTTTTTTTAGAAACCCGAAATTTCGATTAAAAGTAGTTTATGAAATTATATTATAAGTTTAAAATTAAATTGATATAATTGGAATAAATAAAATGAAAATTGTAAATTATTAGGTGAAAATAATGTGATAAATTTAAATTTTTTTTGTTTAATTAGTATTAACCCTACGCCCCTAACGTAAATATCATAAATGCCTATATTTATTTATTGAAATTAATACCAATAATTTCATACATATATTTAATTATAGGAATTAATAATAATAAATGCCCATCAATTTCCTGAGAATAATGACAACATTAATACCGTAGTAATAAATACTCCCCATTTAATACACAATTCTACTCCTATATAAAGAGCTCATCCCCATTTATTCTACTCACACCTAAAAACTACTCTCTCTCTCTCTAATACTCCATTTATATGTGAAGCTCGAACCAGAGCTTCGATTTGAGCATTTTTCTTAACCTTTGAAAGAGAGGTCGGACTCTAGATTCCGGGGGAAGTCAGCTATTTGATAGCAACCTCTATTTGATTTGAGGAATACCAAAGAAGCGCCGACATAATCAAACATTGAAACAACAACAGTAGTGTAAAACTCATCCTTTTGAGCTAAGGAAAATCGGGAAAAGAACTGGTCAAACCAAGTGAGAATTCAGAACCGGTTCACAAACCCGATCATTTCTAAACAGGCAATTTGGGAATTTACAACTCTCAGGTGATCCAAAGAGTTCATTAAACCTTTAAAAAGAAACTTAAGACAAATTAAAAGAGAAAACCAAATTAGTTCTGGTAAACGAGAATCCATTAGAATTGTCAAGTTAAGCGTGTTTGTTCAAAATATTTTTATGCGAACGTCTTATCATAAATGACCATAAATTAATATATATTAATAGCTAAATTAAATTATTGGAATTAATACAAATAATTTAATACCGAAATTAAATTATTGCAATTAATACCAATAATTTATGGCAATATTAATACTATTAATAAATCTCTCCTATTTAATACATGATTTTTACACCTATATAAAAAGGTTATCCCCATTCATTCTCCTCACACTTGAACACTTCTCTCTCTCTCTCTACTACTACTCCATTTCCCGGCGAAGCTCGAACCAAAGTTTTAACTTAAACATTTTTCTTAACCTCGAAGGAGAGATCGAGCTCTTTAGAACCAAGAAGAAGACAACAATCTAATACCAAACTCCAATCAATCTAAGAATCGCTGGAGAAGCGTCGGCATGATGGAACAGTGAAACAGCTCCGACGGACCGAAGCTGCCCTATTTCGGCAAATCTAAAATCAGCCATTTCGAGCCCTCCTCAAACTAAACCAAGCCCTCCCAACACTTCCTCAGCCCTCCCACGCCCAAATTAGAAATTAAAGGTAAGCAAATTCCGCTCCCCTCTACAATTTTCGGTCGGTGCTAGAGAGAGAACCTGCAGAATTTTAATGATGAAATTTTAACTCAATTCAGCATCAATTGATGCGATTCTTAATTCTAGGATGATCCTTAAGATGAGAGCTATCTGCCCAGATCGAAAGCTCGGACTGTCGTGCCCTCTTTCTCTCTCTACAGTATGTTTTCTGACGAAGCTCCGTTTAAGCTCGTTCCAGCGTTAAAATCTGTGATTCAAAGTTTCTTAGAATTGTATGAACATGTAGGAACTCTATTTCAACTCCAATTTCAATAATTAGAGATGTTTGATCAGTCAATTTGATGAAATCAAATTCGGCAGTGTTGAAGAGTTGAAATTGGGGGAAAAATTAGAGATTTTTGAAATTTGAAGGACTAAAATGAAATTTTATGAAATTGAGGGCTAATTGGGCATGAAAATAATGTTGGAGGACCAATTGAGAAATTTTAGAATTTTGGGACAAAACTTACCATTTTTGTAAAGGAAGGGCAAAATGGTAATTTTGGAAAACTTAGAGGACCAAATTGGAAATTTGAGAAATTAATCCCCTTTTAATGAAATGGAGTAAATTGTGGTCCTATGATAAATTTTAAACATCACTAGTTAGAGGAAGTGATGTGAAAATCATGCGAAAAAAATACTTACCGGTTGTCAGTAGATCATACCAGATTGGTACGATGAGACTCCCTCGAAGGAAGTTAAAAACCCGTTCATCGGTTATAAATGGAGGTGTCCTTATACCGGGCGGTATAATGGATAGAGAAAATATATGTTTTGTCGGAAGTGCTCTCCCCTGACTGTGTGCCAATGCTTAAACAATTTGGGAGACCTTCTTGACGGGAGCTTGAATAGCTCTGATAGGTCGGGCGCCTCGATTTTGGAACTTGAGGGCTAAATGCCCGATTTTGAAAATCTCATACAGTGGGCCCAAGGCCAATTGGCATGAGCAGGAGCTCATAAACGAACATGATATATGTGCCATAAAACTTAATAAGTGAATTGTTTGGCCATGGTACCAAGGTAGGACCGACATGCTCAGTCAACTAGCGGCAGTGCGGCTTGACAAGTCAATAGATCAGTCAAGAAAACAACTACGGGTTGAGTTGAGAGTCAGGGTTGTTGGACTAGTGGCACCATAGATTACATGGCAATATGAGAAAACATTGTTTGTGCATGCACTGTGAGTATAGGATCATCAAGATGCCCATGAGGGGTAGTGATGCGTCCTAAGGGCACTAGACGATCTGGTGGCTATAAGGGCAATTCATCGTTCCTGGTGTCTATGCGAAATCTGGAGTAGCACCAAGCACATGAGACTGGGGTGGGGATGGGATGGGGTCTCTGTCCTCATACGGACACAAAGAAGTGATTTCAGGATTGTGGGTCGGATGTCACGTACATCCACTCATTCCCAGAGTAGAAGTGGTCGTACTTCTATCTGGGTGGTAGGAAAAGTCGCTCCAAAGCCTCTAGCGGGTTTAGTAGTGATACTAACTTGCGAATATGTGTAACCTTCATGATGAAGGATATGTGTTGGGTGATGACACACCGGTAACTAAGAAATGGTGGAAAAACCCGAATTTTTAAACGAAGAGATTTTTTTAAAAATAAAAAGAGTCTGGCACACTCCATAGAAATGTTTTTTTTTAAAAGTAAAAAACTTTTAAAAACCCATTCACTGAGTAGTCATACTCACCCCCTCCCTTATATCCCTTTCAGAAAATCCGGGAAAGTCTACCCTTAAAGACCATCAACTAAGATGCATGTAAGATAGGTATGTAAAGTTTTAAATTTCATGCAGTTTTGATTATGCTATTCTAGGAAAAGGTGCAGGTTAAAGGACACCTTACTCTTTACAGTTTACAATAAGGGGAAATCCTTTAATAAACCAAGAGAGTGGCGGGTTGATCATGGGGATCTAACCAAATCGGGTCGGGGCGTGACAAATATCTTAAAATGGACGTACATGTCTTACAATCTCAATACAAGGTGGTTTTTATGTTTGGTTTTCCCTTGGTTACCTAAAAGGAGTAAAAGGGAGCAGTGAGTTCTACAACACAGTGAGCAGGTGTTAGGAGTGAGTTTTAAAGATAGACATGCCAAGGTTGTCACTTCTTTAAGAAGAAAGTTTTTCCTTAATGTTCGATTTTTCAAAACCTTTATCTTGCCAAGGGTAACATTTTTCTTTTAAGAGGGATTCCTCAATTTCAAATTCTTTTCCAAAACGTCTTTCCAAGGTTTACCAATTCTTTCCCAAGGATTCTTAAATCCTTTCCAAGGTTTTCAAAACCTTTTTCCCATTTCTATGATAAGTGTGTTTAGCAAACAACGCACGTCCTTCATCAAGAAGGGTACACACATTAACAGATACAGCACGTCTAAAGCACCCACTTATAGCTCGGAGTGTCTTTACCGACCACCAAGATAGAAGTCCATCCACTTCTACTGTGGGTCTGTGTGGATGTTCTCAACATCAGTGTTCATGCGAGGACAGAGATCTTATCCCGATCTCGTGCACATGAAGCTCAAACATATTAGCTTCAAGAAGCCCTTAACACAATAGCTTCATGGAGTCCAAACACAGTAACTCCGTGGAGTCCTAACACAGTAACTTCGTGACTAACTAGTACGACGAAAAACCCAAACGTAGTAGCTTCTACTTCACTTATCGCCACCATGTTGTCAAGCAGCCCTTAGGACCCATCACTACCCCCTAGGGCATCTTGATGGTCTCGTACCACAAGTGCATACACAAAAAATAGTTTTCATTTTTTTTAACCATTCTCTTTGGTGCCTACCATCCAATTGCCCCGATTCTCAACCCGACCTGCACTTGTTTATCTAACTAGCCCGTCGACCTAGCCCTGACACACTACCGCTAGCCCATCGAGCCTTATCAGTCCAGACTTGGTACCGTGGTAAATCACACAGTAAATTCCACTTTTAATGAAAGTTTTCATTGCTCTTCCTAATCATGTTTGTTTATGAGATTTTGCTCGTGCCTATATGCCTTGGACCCACTATACATGATTTTCTAAAATCGGGCATTTAGCCCCCATGAGTTCACAAACCGAGGCCTCTAGCCTATCTGAGCTATTCTAGCTCTCGTCAAGGTCTCCCAAATAGTTTAAGCAATTACACACAGTAAGGGGAGAACACTTCTAACAAAAAAAATGTATTTTCAACATCATCACACCAATCGGGTGTGATGATATCTCCGCTTACAACTGGTAAGTGAGTTTCTCCTTCCCTCAAGGAAATTTGTCATACCAAGTGGGTATGATCATTTCTACTTACAACCAGTAAGTAGGTTTTCTTTTGATAAAAGTGCTCATCACCTCAACCGGGTATGACGTTAGAAATTTTCCACTCACCCGATAATCGTGACGTTTTCTTCCTTGGTCGATTTTCCAAGTCAATGCAAGCTTGCTCATGTTTGCATTTTGGTAACACTTGTCCCTACACGATTTTGGGCAGCCTTATCACATATGGTTTGGCATAAAAGCCTGGGCACACAATTTATCGATAAATAGCATTTAGGCCCCAAAATTTTATTTTTCTTAACTTTAGGTACCTAATGCCATCTTTTGCCCAACTTAAGTTCCAAAGTTTCCAAAATTCCCTTTTGAGTCCTCATTTTACTCAAAATTGTATAAGGGGCTCAAGTTTTCCAAATTTCCAATTTGGTCCCCAAATTTTCAAAAATTACCATTTTCCCCCTACTTTCCAAAATTGGAAATTTTGCCGCAAATGTTCCAAGAATCGACCAACTGGTCCTTCAATATCTTTTTCATGGCCAACTGGCCCTCAATTTTGGGAAATTGCAAGGAGGTCCCTCAATTTTATGAAATCCCCAATTTTCCCCCAAAAAACTTCCCCTTTTCAAACTGACTGAATTTGATTTCTTCAAATTGACCATTCAATCGGGGTTAATTGCTTCATTTGGAGGTGTAAATCAATTTCTACACTTCCATATGATTCAATTGAGCTTTGAATCGCTTGAATTGAGATCGAAACTAGCTCAAACGGAGCTTTTCCAAAAAAATTGTGCGTAGAGAGAGAAAGCTTCGAAAGCTTATCATCGGAGGTGTGGCGGTCCAAACTCTGTATCGGGGAAGGTAGCTCTCTTCCCAAGGTACCTTCTAGGATCAAGAATTCCTACAATTGGCCTCGAATTGAGGAAGAACTTCATCGGTGAAATTTCATAGTTTCTCTCTCTAACTCCGACTTGCAACAAGTGAGAAAGGCCGAATTGGCTTACCTTTCAGCTCAGTAGAGGTTGTATAAGGGTTGTGGGGATGTTGGGAGGGCTTGGTTTGGTCGGAGGATGGCTGGATTTGGCCGATTACAGCTTAGTCGAAATAGGGCAGCTTCGGTCCTTCGTAACTGCTTCATTGTTTGATTCTGCAGGCGCTTCTTTGGCAATCCTCGGGTCGAACGGAAGTTGCTGTTACGTAGCTAACTTCCCCCAAAGTCTAAAAAACCCAACCTCACCTTCTAAGGCTGAGAAAACTGCCCAAGTTGGAACTCTAGTTTGAGTTACATCGAAAAATGGAGCAGTTGAGAGAGAATGGAGATTTCAGGTGTGAGGAGTATGAATGGAGAGGAGCTCTTTATATAGGGAGCTTGAGGACTCTCTTCCCAACCGTCCACTAAACCCACTTGTGATGTCGGAGTGACTTTACCGGCCACTTAGATAGAAGCACGTCCACTTCTACCCTGAGAATGAGTGAATATACGCGACATCTTACCCTCATTTCTAAAATCAATTCTCTGTGTCCGTATGAGGACAGAGACCTCATCTTGTCCCCACGCTAGTCTCATGCGCTTGGTGCTACTCCAAATTTCTCACGGTCACCTAGTATAACGAACTACCCTTATACTCACCATATCGTCCAAGACCCTTAGGACGCATCACTACCCCCACATGGGCATCTTGATAATCTTGTAATCATAGTGCATGCACAAATAGTATTTTCTTATCATTCCATATAATCTGTGGTGCCACTGGTCCAACGGGACCCTCCACTTAACATGCTGTTGTTTGTCTTGACTGGTCCAGAGACCTGTCATGTCACAGGTCTCTGGACCAATAAACGAGTTTTCAACTTCCTTCAATGAAGTTTCATCATACCAACTGGGTACGATCTACTTACAACCAGTAAGTAGTTTTTATGCTTGATTTTCACATCACCCTTCTAAGTTCTAATGTCAACCGATTTTTTTCTTCCATTTGAACTGATTTCGATAATACTTTTAGTTGCTTTGATAGGTGCAATTGCTGTTGCTCGGCAATGATAAATCTTTATAATCGTTAACAGCAATCAAAAATCAACCCCGTTCCGTGTTATAAAATTCATTTATCTTCAATTCTATTTGAAGACTCTCATTTTTTTTATCTATCACCAAATACAACTCTCTTGCTTTGTACTTATTATAGTTTGATAGTAAATGAACTCGTTTGAATTGTTGTTCATATTGAAATGAATCCAAATTAATAAGGAGCTGGTCAATGATACTCGAATATGTACTTGTTTTGAGTGCCTATTTATTTTCTATTGGTATCTATGGATTGATCACGAGCCGAAATATGGTTAGGGCCCTTATGTGTCTTGAACTTATACTGAATGCAGTTAATATGAATTTCGTAACATTTTCAGATTTTTTTGATAGTCGACAATTAAAAGGAAATATTTTCTCAATTTTTGTTATTGCTATTGCAGCTGCAGAAGCCGCTATTGGGCTAGCTATTGTTTCGTCAATTTATCGTAACAGAAAATCAATTCGTATCAATCAATCGAAAATACCACTTGTTAGTGGGTTTTCATTTCGAGATACTTATCATCCCCAACCAAGTATGATATAAAATTTCACTCACAACTATTAAGTGGTTTTTAACTTAATTTTCCCATCACCTCAATCGGGTATGATGTTAAAAGTCCCACTGACGATGGCTTTCAATTAAGAAAAAAGGTGCTCATCATCCCAACCGGGTATGATGTGAATAACCCACTTACCCATTAATGTAGTGAATTCCACTCGATCGGTTCTTTGTATTCACGCGAGCTTGTCCTTGTTGGCATTCTCGGTACTTCGTATGCATACATGATATGAACATCCTTATTCATTATCCCTCAGCGTAATAACCTTCATTTATTTCAATGAATGAGAAAACTAAACTTTCTATTTATTTGTAATTAGGTCCCTAAAGTTATTTTTCTATAACTTTAAGTCCCTAATACTGGTTTTTCCTCAGATTGAGTCCTGCAACTTTTAAAATTTATCTTATGACCTCAATTTATTCAAATTCACAAAAAGGGGTTTAATTTCCCAAATTTCCAATTTGGTCCCCCAACTTTTCTAAAATTACCATTTTTCCCTTCCTTTACAAAAATGGTTAGTTTTACCCCAAAAATTCTAAAATTCCTCAATTGGTCCCCAATTTTCCCCAATTTCAACTTCCTAACACACCCAAATTTGATCTCATCAAATTGACCTATTAAACACTTCTAATTGTTGAAATTAAAGTTGAAATTGAGTTTCTACATGTTCATACGATTCCATAACACTTTGAATTGCAAGCTTAAACGCTGGAACGAGATCAAACGGAGCTTTGCCAAAAAACAAACTAGAGGGAGAAAAAGCTTCAATTGCTCACCAGTGAGGGTGCGGCGGCTTGAGCTTTCTATCTGGGCAGTTAGCTCTCCTTCTGAGGTTCCTCCTATGATTAAGAATAACATCAATTGATGTCAAATTGGATTAGATCATTGAAATTTTGTCAACTCTCTCTCTCTCACCAGTCAAAAATTGCATAGGGGAGTCGAATTGGCTTACCTTTTGGTCCTAATTCAGTTGTAGGAGGGTTGTGGAGGTGTTGGTAAGGCTTGGTTTGGCCTAAGGAGGGCTCGAATTGGCCAATTTTAGCTCAACTGAAACAGGGCAGCTTCGATCTACTGGAGCTATTTCACTATTTGATTATGTTGGCGCTTCTTCGGCAATCCTCGTATTGACTGGAGTTTGCTATGAGATAGCTGACTTCCTCTGGAGTCTAAAGAGCCCGACCTCTCCTTCTGAGGTTAAGAAAAATGCTCAAGTCAAAGCTCTAGTTCGAGCTTCACCTATAGAGAGAGAGAGAAGTGTTCAGGTGTGAGGAGAATGAATGGGGTGAGCTCTTCTTTATATAGGTGTAAAATTGTGTATTAAATGGGGGAGATTTATTACCGGTATTAATGTTGCCATAAATTGATGGGTATTTATTATTATTAATTCCAATAATTTAATTTAGGTTTTAAATTATGAATTAAATTAATACCAATAATTTAATTTAGGTATTAAATTATGGTTATTTATGATAGGGTGTACGATTAATACTAATTAAACAAAATTCGCACCAAAATTTTGGGTTACAAAAAAAACATACTTCCGAGGAGGTCACCCATCCTTACACTACTCTCACGCAAGCATGCTTAATTTTGGTGTTCTGATGAGATCAAGTTCATCTGAACCAATCAGGTTTTTCTCTTCTAATTTGTCTTAAGGTTCTTTTTTAAGGTTTTATGAACCCTCAAATGGTCGGGTTTGTGAATCGGTTCGGTTTTCTTACTCGGTTTGACTGATTTTTTTTCTCGATTTTCTTTAACTCAAAAGAGTGGGGTTTACAACTCTCCCCTCCTTTTAGGAGTTTTGTCCCCGAAATTTAATTAGCAATCTTGCATGAGGAACCAATTCCTTTGGTGTACATTTGGTATTTGTTTAACATGTAAACTCTTATCTTGTTCTTTCAATTTACCCTTTTTACATCATTCACTGAAGGAATTTCTCTTCCTGTATAATATTTGCTCCCTCCATGGAGTTTATCATACCTAGACATATCTTACTTAAGGGTATATCCTTAGATTCACATATTTATTTGCTTAGAGGAACATTTTTTTCCTTTGAGGTCCCATACTCAGGATTGGGAATTCCAACATACCTAAGCATTCCTGCGTCTAATTAACCACTTGGTTGTTGAAACCCTTATCTCGATGTACTTTAGAACATTATAAACCTACTTTCACGGGTTTCTTGGGAACATTACAAACCCTTTTCATCCTATTTCGACTCTTCCTTCATCCGTTGTTCATTACAATTTCAGTCCAAATCTTATGTTTGACCTTGTCATGCTTACTAACTGACTTTTCCTTATTTTGAGTCATGTTTTTCTTGGGACTATTAGATTTACATGCTCCCTTATTGCATGACATTTTCTAGACCTTATCTTTATGCCCATTATATTTCTAGAACACCTCCGTTAAGTTTATTCCAAATTTTTCCAACCTCTTAGGGGTTGTATAAGTTTATCCCTCTTTTCTTCTGGTAGTATTCCTCGACTACCTTCACCGTTATCAAACAAACTTACACAACTGTGTCAGTTTTCCTTACCCATTCGTCCTTTCTCAACTTCCTTATTGAGTCTTTCTGATTCCAATGATTGGGTTTTCCAATAATTTACCGACAAGCTAGGATTCCTTCCTTCTTAAGTCCTTGGCATTTTTTATTCAAGGATTTTTCCTTTTTTCTTAATCCACTTTTACTCACTCGTGATCAATTCATGATTCTTCATTCTTCCAATAATCGTTTTCATTCTATGGTTCGATTCATTTACTTGGGAGGGTTCCCTTATTCTGATTTCGTTCTCTACTATGTCCCTCATAATAGAGATTTCCATCTTAGGAGTTACATGCTCAATCTTCTTATCATTCCTTGTAGGGTTCTTTGCACCCCTATCTATGTTAGGGCATTTGTCTGCTTTGGATTCTTCTCAATTCACAACTTATGTTTCATCCCTTATTCTTTACTTGGGATACTTCCGATTATTGGTTTTATTTTGTGCATTCCACACTATGCTCAGTCATCCACTCTTTAGGCTTCATATGCACGTGTGGACTATGACGCGTCTTACTAATTGTGGTTATTTCTCCTTAGCCACATCTTATTTGGAGGGCTTACTTTTCCAACGTTTTCTCGGACATTCTTCTTTATTTCTTTATTATGGGTATTCCACACGTTCTTACTTGTCACAACATCTTTTGATGCTAAATTCCTATTCCATGTTCCTTTTAACCTATTTCCTTGGGTCATCCCAGTACGCTTTCTTGGTTCTTTCATCTCAACTTGTGCTTCATTTGTAACTTTATCTCTTTATCCCTTTCACTTGGTTCCATTATCTCTTAGTTGGGATACATATGTCTTTCCATGCTTTCCTTCCTTGGTAGGACTCTCTCCTTTTTCCTTGGTTCTAGGGAATATCTACCTTTAAATGGAATCCTTTAATGTCATCCTCTTCTGTTTATCCTTTCTCTTGAAATTTCATGGGTATATCTTTGGTACTCTATCCTCATCCCCACTCATACCATAGTACACATCTATTTCTTTTAGGGAGAGTTTAAATTTTCCTTGTTTCAAGATTTCCCGACCATTATGTGAAAGGCTTACGTACTTTGAATCACAAGCTTGAATGCTAGAACGAGCTCAAATGGAGCTTCGCCGAAAAATAGACTATAGGGAGAGACAGCTTCAATTGCTCACTAGTGAGAACGCGGCGGCCTGGGCTTTCTATCTGGGCAGGTAGCTCTCCTTCTAAGGTTCCTCCTAGGATCAAGAATAACATCAATTGATGTTGAATTGGATTAGATCATTCAAATTCTGTCGACTCTCTATACCACCGGTCGAAAATTGCATAGGGGAGCCGAATCGGCATACCTTTCAGTCCTAATTTAGTTTTAAGAGGGTTGTGGAGGTGTTGGTAAGGCTTCGATCTACCGGAACTTTTTCACTCGTTGATTATGTCGGCACTTCTTCGGTGATCCTTGAATCGACTGGAGTTTGCTATAAGATAACTAACTTCCCCCGAAGTCTAAAGAGCCCAACCTCTCCTTTTGAGGTTAAGAAAAATGCCCAAGTCGAAGCTCTGGTTCGAGCTTCACCAAGAAATGGAGTCGTAGAGAGAGAGAAAGAAGTGTTCAGGTGTGAGGAGGATGAATGAGTTAGCTCTTCTTTATATAGGTGTAAAATTGTGTATTAAATGGGGGAGATTTATTGCTGGTATTAATGTTGCCATAAATTGATGGGTATTTAAAATTTTGGGTTACAAAAAAAACATACTTCCCAAATGGTCAGGATTGTGAACCAATCTGGTTTTTCTCTTCTAATTTGTCTTAAGGTTCTTTTCTAAGGTTTTATGAATCCCCAAATGGTCGGGTTTGTAAACAGGTTTAGTTTTCTTACTCAATTTGACCAGTTCTTTTCCCAGTTTTCCTTAACTCAAAAGGGTAGGGTTTACATGAAATGTCGTGAACGGAGACGTTCTCTCTTTGCCAACGCTGTCCGTTCATGCATTGAATGAACAGTGTCGTCATCTGAAGGAAGAAGACAACACTGTTCCGAACCGGACTGGTTTTAGTGTTTAAACTAACTAGTTCCGACCCGATTCGACCAATTTTCTCAAAATTAAAAATTTTTAAGTTTATCTAAATTCATTCTCTACCCAATGGTGGCTTCAATTCTCCAATTTGAATATTTTAAGCCGCCTAGGAAAATGACTTTAGAAACCAGTTAAAATCGGTTCAATCTAGTTCAGTCTGATTCATCTTGACCCGGTCTAGTTTTCCCTAACCAATTGTCCCAAGGTTCTTTTCCATTCTTTTTATGACTCTTTGAGTCACTTGGAATTTGTAATTTTCCCAATTTACCCTTTTTCTTATCGGTTATGGTTTGTGAATCGGCTCGGTTTTCTCTTTTGAAATGACCGGTTCTTTTCCCGATTCTCTTATCTATAAAGGAATAGGGTCTACAACTCTCTCATCCTTTTAAGAGTTTTATCCCCTAAAACTTAATTAGCATCCTTTGCATCGGGAATAATTTTCCTTGGTGTCAACTTGGGGTTTTCTTGACATGCTAACACTTTGGTTGTTCTTTCACTTAGCCCCTTTATAGCACGCACTTAAGGAATTTCTTTTCCTTTTCCATTGTTTACTCACTCCATGGAGTTTATTATAACTAGGCATGTCTTACCCATTAGTCCAAAGGTACATCCCTAGATTCACTTCCTACTCTACTTAGTGCAAGATTCTTCAACTTGAAGGTCCTTGCCTAGGATTTCAGGATTGGGAGTTCCAAAATGCCCAATCATTCCTATGTCTAGTTGTTCTCTTGATCGTTGAAACCCTTAGCTCAGTATTCTTTCAAGCGGTACATATTTGTTATCACGGGATTCAGTGTTATCACCTTCTCATCCTATTTTGTCCCTTCCTTCATCCGTTATTTATTACAACTTCAATCCAAATTTTATGTTTGACCTTATCATGCTGACTATTCCTTACTTGAGTCACATTTTTCCCCGAGTTTATTAGGCTTACATGTCCCTTACAACATGACATGCTCTAGAACCAGTCTCTGTCCATTAGATTTCTAGAATACTTCCTTGAGGGTTGTTCTCGATTCTCCAAATTGTTAAAGATCGTATAACTTCCTCCCTCTTTTTGTCTAGTAGTATTCCTCGACTACCTTTATCCAATATAATCGTGTCGATTTTCCTTACCTACTCGTCTTTCCCTAACTTCCTTATTGCATTTTTCCGATTCCAATCATTTGGGTTCCCTGATGACTTACCTACACATTGAGATTCTTCCCTTCTTATGTCCTTCCTCATTCCCAATGGCATCCTTTACTCAAGGACATTCCCTTTCCTCCAACCACTCTTACTCGTTCGTGACCATTTCATGATTATTTATGTCGAGTTGATTCCTTTCAGTCTATGCCTCAATGGCTTTGTTTGGGGAGTTCCATTTTTATGATTTCATTCTCTACTATGTCCTTCAAAGTAGAGACTTTCACCTTAGGAGCTATATGTTCAACCCTCTTACCATTCCTTGAAGGTTTCTTTCCTCATTTCCTTACACCCTTTCTATATTGGGCATTTGCCCGTTTTGAATCCTTCCTTGTCTAAAAATTCCATTACATCCCTTATTCCTTATCTGAGAAACTTCCAATTATTGGTTTCGTGTACTCCACCCTATGCCCAGTCGTCCACTCCTTAGGCTCCATCAAGTGAGCGTGGACCACAACCAGTCTTGATGTTAGTGGTTGTTCCACTTAACCACTTCTTAATTGGAGGGCTTACTTCTCCAAGGTTTCTTGGATGTTCCTTTCTTTATTTCCCTATTATGGATAGTCCACCCATTCTTACTTGTCACAACATCCTTGGGTTTAACATACTTCCTTGGGTCCTCCTAGTATGTCTCCCTTGATTCTTTCACCTCAACATGCACTTCCTTTGCAATTTCATTTCGTCTTGTCACTTGGTTCCACTATCTCTTAGTTGGGACATGTATGCTTTCCCAAGGTTTCCTTACTTGGGAGGATTCTTACCCTTCTCTCCCGGAATTCTATGCGTCCTTGAGGGCATCTAACCTCAAATCTACTTCATGACATCCTTAGATGCCATTCTTCTCGTTTCCCTTTTTCTAGAAATTTGTTGGGTATGTCCTTTGTATTTTCTCCTACTTGTATCAAAAGTTTATTTTTGTAGGGAATATAACTTTCATTTATTATGATGGTAATGAATTACAGTTCTTGGCTATATTTGTTCAGGGGGACATTGGTAAGTACTAATTATGGTGCTAGGATCCTTTTGTGTTTCCTCCTAGGTGAGATTGTATACTCTGGTCGGTACCCTCAATGTAGTGGCTATGTCTTGCCCTCCGTCTAATGTCCTTGGGTTTCCTTTAGGTGGTCGATGGGTACTTCATTGTATATTGCCCTAAAGGGCTAGGCAGCTCTTCACAAAGTGGCTAATCTGTCTGCATTCAAAGCATACTCGGCATGGTCCTTAATAGTTTTTCTGTCACTTGAGACAATAGGGGCTTCTCCTTTGTGGAGTTGTACTTGCCTCCCTTTGGGTATGATAACCTTCCATTGTCCTAGGGAACCCTATTCTTGTTCCCCATTTCTGCCCAACAAGCTCCTTTTATCCTACAAGACAGTTCTGGCCTCCTACCTCCTTCTTGCCAGTCTGCTCTATCTGGCGACGTCTCGTCTGTACCGGATGCTTACATTCATGGGCCATGCTGATGACAGCAACCAAATCTGTGGGGCATCCTAGTACTCTCATTTGATCTCGTATGTCCATAGTAAAATCATCCATGAATCATTGGCATACATATGCAGGTTTAGCTAGGTCCGGGGAAAAGGGTCTTAACTCATTAAACTTGGTTTCATATTCCGAGATAAAGTTAAGCCCTTATCGAAGTTAGAGGAAGTCTTGCTTCTTTTCGTTTATCAGATGTGGAGCTAGGTATTCCTCCGTATAACTTTCCTCAAATTACTCTCATGTGAGGGTGGTGGCATGCAAGCTTCTAACATTATCCCACCACCTCTTTGCACTGGCTTCCAAGAAAAACTTTGTCGATATTACCATATCCTCTAGTAAAATCCTAACAATCCCCATGGGTTTCTTGATGTTGGTCAGCCAGTCCATAGCAGCCCCAGCATCCTTCTCTTCTAGGAAAGGCTTACATCCTAGTTGACGGAGGGTTTTGGGGTATTTGGGGATGTCAACTGGAGGAGGAACGTTAGTAGGAGAGGGATGAGATTGTACTTCCTCGGGCTCAACTAGAGAGTTGGTGTCCACCTCAGGGGTGAGGTTATGCCGTCCAAACACTTGGGTGAACTTTTTGTGCAATTTCTGGTGTTCTGAGCTTAGTCTAAGTGGAACTGTTTAAGCTTCTCGGGGAGTTTCCACGGGGAGGGGTTGTTGGTTAGTGATAGTGACTTCGACTCTAGTTCTCTCAGTTCCTCTCTTGGGAGACATCTGTAAATTTTAAAATTTATTCATCTTAGTTACTATATATATAGTCTTGATAATGTATTTGAGGAAACAGGATCTGATACCACTCAAGTTATCATGCCCCGACCCGGTTTGATCGGATCCCTATGAGCAACCCGCCACTCCCTTTGGTCCATGAAGGGTTTCACCCTTTTTAAACTACGAGGAGTAAGGCATCCTTTTTTCTTGTCTTACCTGGAATAGAATTATACAAAACTGATTATCTTAAAATTGATGTACCTATCTTACAATCTCAATACAGGATGGTATTTAAGTTTGGTTTTTCCTTGGTCACCTAAAATGGGTAAAAGGGAGGGGGTGAGTTCTACAACTCAGTGAGCAGGTGTTGGGAGTGAGTTTTAAAGATAGACAAGGTTATCATTTCTTTAAGAAGAAAGTTTTTTCTCAAATTTTAGTTTTTCAAAACCTTTACCCTGCCAAGGGTGACATTTTCCTTTTAACAAGGTTTCATCAAGTTCAAATTCTTTTCCAAAACCTCTTTCCAAGGTTTACCAATTCCTTCCCAAGTATTCTTAAATCCTTTCCAAGGTTGTCAAAACCTTTTTCCCATTTCTAAATTAGGTGTGTTTAGAAAACAATACATGCCCTTCATCAAGAAGGGTACACACATTCACAAGTGCAGCACGTCCACTGCACCGACTTATGGCTTAGAGCGTCTTTACCGGCCACCAAGATAGAAGTCCATCCACTTCTACCTTGGGTCTGAGTGGATGTTCTCGACATCCGATCCTCAGACCTGAATACCACTCCGTGTTCATATGAGGACAGAGACCTTATCCTGGTCTCATGCGCATGAATCTCAAACATAGTAGTTTCAAGAAACCCCAAACACAGTAGCTTCGTGGATTCCAAACATAGTAATTCCGTGGAGTTCCAACACAGTAACCCTGTAACTAACTAGTACGACGAGAAACCCAAACATAGTATCTTCTCCTTCCCTTATCGCCACCATGTCGTCCAATAGCCCTAAGGACCCATCACTACCCCCTAGGGCGTCTTGATGGTCTTGTACCACAAGTGCATGCACAAACAATAGTTTTCATTTTTCTTAGCCATTCTCTTTGGTGTCTATGGTCCAACGGCTCGACACTTAACCTAGTCAGCAGTTGTTTATCTGACTAATCCGTCAACCTAGCCTTGACGCACTCTTGCTAGCCCATCGAGCCTTGTCAGTCTTGACTTGGTACTGTGGTGAATCACACAGTAAATTCCACTTTTAATGAGAGTTTTCATGGTTTTTCCTAATCATGTTTGTTTACTAGCTTCTGCTCGTGCCCCACTGGCCTTGGGCCCACTATATGTGTTTTTCCAAAACCGGACATTTAGCCCCCATGAGTTAACAAACTGAGGTCTCTAGCCTATCTGAGATGTTCTAGCTCTCGTCAAGAAATTCTCCCAAATAATTTAAGCAATGGCACATAGTCAGGGGAGAACTTATAACAAAAAAATATATTTTCCACTTCATCACACTAACCAGGTGTGATGATATCTCCACTTACAACCAGTAAGCGAGTTTCTCCTTCCCTCAAAGAAATTTGTCATACCAACCGGGTATGATCATCTCTACTTACAACCTGTAAGTAGGTTTTCTTTTGATAAAAGTGTTCATCACCCCAACCGGGTACTACGTTAGAAATTTCCCACGTATTCATCCTCGGTCGGTTTTCCAAGTCTACGCAAGCTTGCTCTTGTTTGCATTTCGGTCACACTTGTCCCTACACGATTTTGGGAAGCCTTATCACTTACGATTTGGTATAAAAGCCTAGGCTTAAAATTTATCGATAAATTGCATTTAGGTTCCAAAAGTTTATTTTTCTTAACTTTAGGTCCCTAATGCCATCTTTTGCCCAATTTGAGTTCCAAAGTTTCCACAATTCCCTTTTAAGTCCTCATTTTACTCAAAATTGTATAAGGGGCTCAAATTTTCCAAATTTCCAATTTGGTCCCCAACTTTTCAAAAATTACCATTTTGCCCCTACTTTCCAAAAATGGAAATTTGACCCCAAATGTTCCAAGAATCCACCAATTGGTGCTCCAACTTCTTTTTCATGGCCAATTGGCTCTCAATTTTTGGAAATTACAAACAGGACCCTCAATTTTATGAAATCCCCAATTTTCCCCTTTCAAACTGGCGGAATTTGATTTATTCAAATTGACCATTCAATCGAGGTTAATTGCCTCATTTGGAGGTGTAAATCAATTCCTACACTTCCATACGATTCAATTGAGTTTTGAATCACATAAATTGAGGCCAAAATGAGCTCAAACGGAGCTTCACCAAAAAAATTATACGTAGAGAGAGAAAGCTTCGAAAGCTTACCGTTAGAGGTGCAACGGTCCGAACTCTCTATCGAGGAAGGTAGCTCTCTTCCCAAGTTACCTTCTATGATCAAGAATTCCTACAATTGACCCCTGAATCAATGAAGAATTTCGTCAGTGAAATTTCATAGTTTCTCTCTCTAACTCCGACCTATAACGACTATAAAGGGGCGAATTGGCTTACCTTTTAGCTCAATTGAGGTCGTATCAGGGTTGTGGGGATATTGGGAGGGATTGGTTTGGCTGGTGGAGGGTTGAAATTGGTTGATTTCACTGTTTGATTTCGACGATGCTTCTCCATCGGTCCTCGGGTCAAATAGAAATTGCTATCAGGTAGTTGACTTCCCCCGGAGTCTAAAGAACCCAACCTCGCCTTCTGAAGCTGAGAAAACTGCCCAAGTTGGAGATCTGATTTGAGCTTCATAGGAAAATGGAATAGTTGAGAGAGAATGGAAATTTCAGGTATAAGGAGGATGAATGGAGAGAAGCTCTTTATATAGGGAGCTCGAGGACTCTCTGCCCGACCATTTCACATCTTGGTCAAGCTTATCCTCGACCTAAAACACACTGAACGGAGGCATTCTCTCTTCGTCAACATTGTTCGTTCATGCATTGAATGAACAGTGTCGTCACTTGAAGAAAGAAGATAACACTGTTTCAAACTGGACCGGACCGTTCTAACCAAGTTCAATGCTTAAACTGGTCAATTCAAGCCCGATTCGACCGATTTTCTCAAAATTAAAAATTTCTAAATTTATTCTCTATCCAATAGTAGCTTCAATTCTCCAATTTAAATATTTTAAGCTACCTAGAAAAATGAATTTAGAGACCGGTTTATTCTCGTTCAGTCTGGTTCATCTTGAACCGGTCTGGTTTTCCCTTCCCAATTGTCTTAACGTTCTTTTCCATTCTTTTTATAACTTTTTGAGTAAGTTGGAATTTGTAATTTTCCCGATTTACCATTTTCTTATCGGTTATAATTTGTGAATCGGCTTGATTTTCTCTTTTGAAATGACCGGTTCTTTTCTCGATTCTCTTATCTATAAAGGAATGGGGTTTACACGAGACGTCATTGACCATTGCCCATTTACCTTGACTGATCCATTGACCATTGTGTGCTTACTGTTAACTGGTTCATTGACCGTTGATTGGTTCGTTGACCGGTCCGGACCGATTGGGTTCGGTGACTCAAATTCAAAATTTGACTGGTTCGGACACGATTCGATCATTTTTTTTTAATTTAAATTTTCTAAATTTGTCTAAATTTATTTTCTATCTAATGTTGTCCTCAATTTCCCAAATTGACATTTTTAAGCAACTATAAAAATGAATTAGTGAAGCGGTTCACTATGGTTTATCCCGGTTCAGTTCAATTCGAGTTCGGTTCACCCCGAACCGATCTAGTTCTCTCATCAATTCCCCTTCCTAATTCTTCCTTATGATTTTTATAAATTTTTGGTCAATTGTTATTTTCCAAATTCCCATTTTAAACATTTTTTTCACTTTTTCTTCTTTTTTTGGCTTGATTTTCTCAAAACCGTCTGTTTTTTCCCCGGTTTACTTGGACTAAGGGTCGAGTTTCACATGTATACACATATTATATGCAATTTCAAACCTATAATCAACAATTATCTATGAATCGTGTATTATTCTTATAGTATTGGACGAGTGAGAACAATTAGCTCGAGTTGAATATTTTTCATCCATACTCAGGTCAGATACGGGTGTGAGTCTACTGGATATTAAAAGTTATCATTTGTAAATAATGTAATATTTTTAAATTTATAAATTTATAATATATAATTTTCTATCTAATTAAAATTAGTTATATAAAAATTATCTAATTACCTTTTGAATTTATATTCCCTATGTAATTAAAATTAGTTATATAAAAATTATTTAATTACCTTTTGAATTGAATTCCAAGTGATTGATCCTTTCCCATGAAAAATTCTAGTGGTTGGTGATGTATTTCAATGATTTATTCTTAATGGTGAAATTTCTTTCCTACATCAATATATCACATTCTTTTCTAATATATAATTAATCACATTATATTTACAATACACACAAATTAAAAAATAAAAAATTTAATACAAATTTTATTTGATTTTAGCCGGAGATCTTCAATCTCGGTAATTACAATTTTTCTATTTGGATAAGTATTTATATTTATATTAAGTTAAAATTATTAATTATAAATGGTAGAAACTTTTATAATATTATGATTACTTAATAGTATTATATTTTACACTATATATGATCCAATTCTTTGAACATGCATAAATTCAAATTACATTACACTCTCAATGGCATCATCTCACCCTATAAGATAAATATCTTAATTGGAAGTATTGTACTTTCACAGACAATGGAGGCGTTTTTTATATGGTAAAAATGAAGTTTTGACGGTAATGAGGTTGGCTCCCACTTCATTTGAGTGCCTAACACATATATCACTGGAAGGAGCTGGAGGGAAGAGAGGGAGGGCCTAGCTGAATGATGGAAGAGGAAGAAGAACATTGAAAGATTTACTTGCGGAAAAAAAAAAACATACTTGTAACAGTATTTCCCATGAACAGAAGTCAAGCCGCTAGCTATCAAAGATCAAAATGAAGCTATGAATAGCCGGATCATCCATCGACCACAGTACATTTGATCAGCTCCGCCTATCTGATTTACTGATGGGTCCCTCTCCCTCTCCCTCTTTCTCTCCATTTTCATATTTTTCTTCTCGTAGTCCTATATAGAGCAAGTACATGGCTAAGTTCCATGCTGAGAAGGGATACTCCCTCCAGCAAAGCAAATTGACAGGGATGAAGACCAACCCTTTGGACCTTGGACTACCCTTCGACAGAAGGGAGTTTATATGGATGAAATGTTTTTTTGCCGACAAGTGTCTTTTAGGGTTTAACAAAAGAAAGCCTCTCTACTACTATTCATGAGAGGATAACTTGGACTCCAGCTAAGATTGCACTACCCTATGACAGAGGGGTAGGGTAGACTAGACACCATCAAGTGTATAATACAGATCAGCCTTCCAAAGAAGATACCAGCTCACATAAACAAAATGATAGTTCACTCCATATTGGTACTATGATGAATGGTTGGACTGTACTTCAGTGTTATATTTGAAAATGTCATATCAGATTCTTAATAATAATCCATCTATGATAGTCATAGAATAAAAAAATATATGTGTCTAAATGGTAATAAAGAAAAAATGGGTCAAAACTGTTAATTGTATAAAATATTAGGGATGGAAGTAATAATTTACTCTAAAATTGTGTAGGGGTGAATCCATCAAAGAAAACAGCCAAAATCTCAGGTGCTTAAAATGGAGAAAACACGTCACCATTTTGTACTCTTATTAACCCCATTTGTATGCATAATGTCTGCATACATGCATGTGTGTCTACTGGTCACATCACCACACGAGGGCACTCAGCAGAGCATTGCTTCAGGGAAAGGGACAAAAGGCCCCGTCCGATTCTTGACGGAAGCCTGTTCTCAGATGAATGCCATTTTTTAATATTTCAGGAAATTGAATGCCCACTAAAAAAATGTTAATAAATTTTTAAATGCAGAATTCTTCATTCTGCAATCTCTTTGTGCATCCTTTATCCATTTAAATATTTAAGCATTTTGCTCGAAAAAAATATTTGTTTTCTTGCATATTGGTTTACCCAATTTACCCAATTGGATCCTTGTATGAAATAAGACAAGTGATCATAATAATATCTTAGCTATAAAGACATTGTCAATCACATGACTCCATTATATTTAATATATTTTGTTCTATAGTAAAACTTTATTTTATTATAAATGATTACATTTGAATAGTACATTTTTCTCATTTATATATATATATATAGATAAAAGTGTCTAATTCCCCATGCAAAATAAAATTAGTCAAATGGCAATTAATGAACCATTTTTTACATTTAATTACAAGTGATTGGCTCTCGAAAAACTCTAGAGGTTGGTAATGTCTTTCAAGGAATTTTTTTATGGTAAAAATGAAGTTTTGATAGTAAGGAGGCTGGCTACCTCCCACAACATAAAAATCTAAAAAACCTAAACAACCTTAACAATCTTAAAATATTTTAAAAATTATAAAAGATCAAATAACTCTAAAAATCCCTAAAATCTTAAAAATTCTAAAAAAAATCCTAAAAACTATAAAAATAAAAATAAAATCTAAAAAAATCCTAAAAACCTATAAAACTTTAAAAAACCATAAAATCCCTAAAAATCTAAATAAATTCTAAAAAATCCTAAAAACTCAAAAAAACCATAAACCCTAGAAAATTTTATCTCTCCCTTCTCCCCCTCTCACTCTACCTATGACTTTCTTTCTCTTCCATTTCTCCCTCTCTCTACATCTCTCCCCTTGTCTCTTCCCCTCTCTCCTCCTTTCTCCCTCTACCTCTATCTCTCGCCATCTCTCTCTTCCTCTTTCCCTCTTTCGATCTCTCTCTCTTCCTCACTCTTTCTCTCTCTCTCTACCCTACTCTCTCCACTAAAATAATATTATTTGTTGATAAGGGATCGTGCACATATCTTGTGACTTTACTATGAAGTGGAACACTTACAAACTTATAAATACACAACATTTCTATATTTTTTCTAATGTGGACCGATAATGGGCCAAACTCATTTCTCTCTCCCTCTCTCACCGCTCTGGATCTCTACCCCTCTATCTCTCCCCCTTTTGGATAATATTATGGGTCAATAAGGGGTGTGACCCATGTTTTATGGTTTTTAGGCATTTTTTGGTTTTTGAGAATATGATCTCACATTTGATAAAATAGAGAAGTGTTGTAAATTTATAGAATTGGAAGTTTTCCACTACGTATAAGTCATAGGAGAATGTTATTTTAGGAATTTTAAGGTTTTTTTAGGGTTTTTAGGGTTTCTTTTATATGTTTTAAGGGTTTTCTTAGGGGTTTTTTAGGTGTTTTAAGTTTTTTATGGTTTTTAGATTAATTTAGGTTTTTAGGGTTTGTAAGGGTTTTTTAGTGTTTTCAAGTTTTTAGGGGGTTTTAGTATTTTATGGTTATTTTGGGGTTTTTAGGGATTTTAGTCTTTTCTAGAGTTTTTTAGGTTTTTATAGGGTGTTTTAGGGTTTTATAGAGAGTTTTAGGGGTTTTAGAGTTTTTAGGGTTTTAGGGTTTTTTGGGGTTTTTTTAGGAGTTTTAGGGGTTTATTGTTTTTTAAAGTGTTTTTAGGGGTTTTTAGGATTTTTTTTTTTGGATTTTATAGGTTGTTTCTAGAATATTATCTCATATTAGATAAAATAGAGAAGTGTTTTGATTTTATAAGGTTGAAAGTGTTCCACTACTTATTAGTCATAAGAAATGGGTCCAACCCCTTATTTGCCCATAATATTATATCATAGGGGGGAGAAATAGAAGGAGAGAAGGAAAAAGGGTTTTTAGGGTTTTTATGTTTTTAGGTTTTTTAAGTGTTTTTTTGGGGTTTTTAGGTTGTTTAAAGTGGTTTAGAGTTTTTAGGGGTTTTAAGGTTTTTATGATTTTATGGTGTTTATGGTTTTTAGGGCTTTTTAAGGATTTTTAGGGATTTTTTAGGTTTGTTTATTTTTTTTATGTTTTAAAGATTTTTTAGAGTATTTTTAGGGTTTTGGGGTTTTTAGGGGTTATTATGGTTTTTTAGGGATTTGATAGTTTTTTAGGGTTTTATGATTTTTACAAATTTTTAAGGTTTTTAGAGTTTTTTGGATTTTTATGGTTTTTTTAGGTTTTTTAATATTTTTAGGATTTTATAAGTAACGGAACACTTTCAATCTTCAAAATTGATGATATTTCTCCATTTTATCTTATGTGGGTCAATAATATGAGAAACCCATTTCTCTCTCCCTCTTTCTCTAACTCTCTCTCTGCCCTTTCTCCCTCTCTCCCTCTATCACCCCCATGATATAATATTATGGTCTAATAAGGACCGGGACCATTTCTTATTACTAGTAAGTTGGGGAACAAATTCAACCTTATAAAATCACAATACTTCTTTATTTTATTTAATATATGATCATATTCTCAAAAATCCTAAAACAATTCTAAAAACCCTAAATACACTTAAAAACTCTAAAAATATCCTAAAAACCCCTAAAAGCCTAAAAAGTCCTAAAAACACTAAAAATCTTTTAAAAAATCCTTAGAAAACCCTAAAAACTCAAAAAATCCTAAAAAACCCTAAAACTCCGAACCACCCTTTAAAATACTTGAAAAATGCTAAAACCCCTAAAATACATGTTGTGAATTCGACTAAAAACAATACGAATTCACAAGTCCAATCAACTGAACCTGCAATCGAGTTGAACAGCCTGTCACCAAATGAGATGAAAGATCATTTGAGACTACAAGAGGACCCAATTATAATTGTTATATGTGCCTATAAAAGGCATACTCCACAATATTGGAGGATACACTTTGGAAAATTAATTTTGTGAGGTTTTGTCTAAAAGAACTTTTGAACTTATTAGGTTTTTACCTGTAGTGTTCAAGAAATCAAAACTTATCACCTGAGGTTTTCTAAGAGTTTTTCTTGGAGAATTTGGGTGTGGCTTCTACATATCTCATACCTTATTTCTCAAATAAACAAGGTATATATCATCTTTTCGTACCTACGTTGTGAAAGACTTGGGGTCATGTCATATTTGGTATAGGGTGTCGTCAGTATATTGGCGAGGTTCGCATCAGTTTGTATTAGACCACACGGTTGCATAGCAAGTTTTATCCTATCTTTTATATCTATTTCTTTTTTTTTATCTTCTTTACCTACTTCTATTCTCTTAAAAAAAATAAAAAATATATCATCTTCTTCTATCTTCTTTTCAGTAAGTGCATAAAAAACAAAAAAATATTCGTGCAAAAAAAATATAAAAAAAGAAAAAAAAAGAGCAAAAAAAAACATTCGTGCAAAAAAAAGAGAGGCATACAATTATAGCTTGATTTTCATTCTTATTCTGCTATATTTAAATTCTATTATTATTTATTACTTCATTCTATCTTAATTTCTTATTTTTTTATCGATCTAAATTTTATTCATCTTTCTTATATAGGTCTATTTGTACATCACACTTTAATTCCTTTGGAATTGGGTTTTGAAAATCTTAGTGTTTTGTTTTGATTGTTTCTCAAGTTGCACTGTTTCATAAAAATGATTTATTTTTAAGTTCAATTAAGATGGAAAGAAGACAAATGAGTAGAAAAAGGTAAGAGTGTTTTGAATCTATCAGAAAAAAGTCATTTTAGTGCGAAACATGAGTACGTGAGTGAAACATATGAGGAAGAGTTGCAAGATTCTTTTCTTTCTACCAATTGGCAAGATCATAAGGCCCAACGATGAGGAAACACTATGAAAGAAGAAGGTTCCATACCGCCCATTCAAAACCTATAGTGGAAAGTAATGAAAAGTGAAATGAAACAGATAGTGAAATCTGAATTTGAGTCACTTCATACGCGAATGGATCACTTGGAGGAAGGTGTGAGACGATGCTCACATCAACATACTTACACTGAACGACCATAGACCATTGGATCTCAATGCTTTGATCTACATTAACTAGGGGAGTTCGATGATCTACAAGTTAATCGCGACAACCTCAAGCTCAATTACTTCAATTAGCATACTACTTGGGACAGAACATGGATTGATGATATCTTGGACAACCAATGCAAGAAGTTATTTCATACTCGTTGTTCTATAAAAAAAATAAGGTTTGTTCTATTAACATAGATGGGGAAAGCTGCACTAACTTTGCTAGCACCGAGCTTGTGGAGAAGTTGGCATTACATACAATAAAGCATCCAAAGCCATATCAATTTCAAAGGCAGAATGATCAACCCAAACTCGAGTTAAGAAAACAGGTGTTAGTGTCATTCTCCATTAGGAAATATCAGGATGAAATATTATGTGATGTAGTACTAATGCATGTATACCATATTCTATTGGGAGAACCTTGGAAGTTAGATCATCAAGTTATATATGATATATTAATTGATAGATAGTCATTTGTGATAAATAATAGACTAATATCTCTTGCACCTTTGACTTTACAATAAGTTTTTCAGGATCAGTTGAAAAAGAAAAAGGCAAATGAAAAGAAAATATTAGAAAAACAAGAGAGAAAAGCCAAAATATAAGATGAAGAGAGAAAAGGCAACATTGAAAAAAAAATCAAAGTTGAAAAAGAAGAGAGAAAAGCCAGAATTGAAAATGATGAAAGAAAAGGCAAGATTGAAAAAGAAGAGAGAAAAACCATAATAAAAAGAAAAGAGAGTAAAAACAATTTTATGGAGAGAAAAAGTGAGATCAAAAGAGATATAATTTCAAATTATATACTTACAGTATTTATGTATAAGGATTTATTTTTTACTAACCAAATTGTCGGATATTTGCCGAGCAATATTATCTCTTTTTTTTGCAGGAATTTAAGAATATTATTCCAAAGAAGATAACTTCTAGTTTGCCACAGTTCGACAAATCAAAAATCAAAGTCAACACCAAGTCCTAAAACTGATGGAAAAGAGATATATATGTAAGAGAAAGCAATCATATGTTGTACCCATGAAGAACGAAACTTGGCAAATATGCATCAATTGTCAAGCCATTGACAATATCACGGTAAAGTATCAACGACATCTTTCTCATTTATATAATATTATTATTGAGTTGCATGGATACTATTTATTTTCAAAACTTGATCTTAAGAGTGAGTATCATCAATTTCAAATTAAAGAAAAATATGATTTGAAAACAACATTTGAAACAAGACTAGGTCTATATGACTGGTTAGTTGTGACTTTTGGATTAACTAATGCCTCTAGCACTATCATGAGATCAATGAACCATATCTTGCATATTATTATTTTAAAGTTTGACTATATATATTTTGATAACATCCTAGTATATGATAAGATCTTAGATGAACTTGCAAAATATTTGAAAATTATGTTAGTTTTAAGGAAAGGTAAGTTGGTTGAGAAATTTAAGATTTTTATTGTTTGTTCGGATAAGCTTGTATTTGCTAGAAATGTGGTAAGTTCTAAAGAGATTGTCATTGACAAGGAAATTACGGTAATTCGAGATTGGAAAACACCTTATTTGGTAAGTAAGGAAAAAAGATCAATTGCATTTAATAATGAAAAGTTCAGTGGAGTAGCCCTCAAGCTAAACTAGTGTCATGTAAGGTGGGTGGATTTCATCAAAATATTTTCCTATGTGATCAAGTGTAAGCAATGTATGAAAAATGTAGTTGCTGATACATTATCTCGCAGGTACGTTTTGCTTAAAATCATTAATACTAAATTGTTTAGTTTTACTTGTAATACTTTGTTGGATACAAAACTTATAATTTTAACTGCATGTTTACCACATGTTGTATTTGCATATAAGTTATCACCATTGGAGATTTTCTATGGTTTTAATTCATTGGATAGAAAATGACATACTCAAGAAAATATTAATCTAGCCAATAAGAGTTTCAAGAATGTTGTTTTTTATCTAGGGATTGGGATTAACCTACATATGAGGAATGAACGGTTTATGGAGAGAAAAGTATCAAAATTCCTTAGATTAGAGGGATTATTTAAAGTGTTAAAATTCATCAATAATAATTACAATATGAAATTATCTAACAAATATATTGTTAGCTATAATTTAAATATTTCTAAGTTGATGCCTTTTGATGTAGGTGATTAAGGAACTAAAGATTTGAGGACAAATCATTTTCAAGAGGGGAAGAATGTTGTGAATTCGACTAAAAATAATACGAATTCACAAGTCCAATTTACGGAACCAACAATGGAGCTGAACAATCTATCACCAAATGAGATGAAGGATCATTTGAGACTACAAGAGAGCCCAATTACAATACTAAGGGCAAAAAGATTCAAAGATGCTTTATATGGGCTGATTTAAGAGATTGAAGAAAATTCAAATAGAAGTCCAATAGAAGAGCCCAAGATGAGCATAAGAGAAAGTCCAGATTTAATTAATAAGGAGAGATTTATTAATATAATAAATATTTTAGGATATTCGATGATAATATTATATATTTAATTAGATAAGTTCAGATCTTTAAATTAGTTATTAAAATATCCTAGATATTTAGATTATATATGGTTATCATGTAACAATAATAGATATTTTTCCTTGTTTTTAGGCTTATTCAGTTGTTATCTGTGTCTATAAAAGGCATACTCCACAGCATTGAAGGATACACTTTGGAAAATCAATTTTGTGATGTTTTATCTTCTTTCTCTCTTGAAATAACTTTTAAACTTATCAGGTTTTTACCTATGGTGTTCAAGAAATCGAGACTTATCACCCGAGGTTTTCTAAAAGTTTTTCTTAGAGGATTTGGGTGTGGCGTCTACATATTTCATACCTTGTTTTAAACAAGGTATATTCCATCTTTTTTGTACTTGTGTTTTGAAAGTCTTGGGGTCTTACCATATTTGGTGTAAGGTGTTGTCAGCATATTGGTGAGGTTTGTATCAACACCCTATAAAACCTTAAAAAACTATAAAAACACCATAAAAACTATAAAACACTAAAACCACAAAAAACCCTAAAAACCAATCAAACCATAAAACGCCCAAAAAAAGCCTAAAAACCTTAAAAAACATAAAAACCCCATAAAAACCTTAGAAAACCCCAAAAGCCCTAAAAACACTAAAAATCTTTACAAAAAACCTATAACCCATAAAAACCATAAAAATAAAAAAAATCTTAAAAAATCCTAAAAGCCCTAAAAACCATAAAAACACTAAAAAAAACCCAAAAACCCTCAAAAACCTAAAATCCCTAAAAAGTATAAAACACTAAAAACGCTTAAAACCAAAAAAAAAACCCTAAAAACATTAAAAATCCTAATAAACCCAAAAAACTATAAACCCCACGAAAACCATAAAAAATCCTAAAACCCCTAAAAACTCTAAAAAAAGCCCAAAAAATTCTAAACAACCATAAAAATACCTAAAAACCTTTAAAAAAAACCCAAAAAAAAACCCTTTCTCCCTCTCTCCCACTATCTCTTAGAGTTTTTAGGATTTTTTTTAAAGGTTTTTAGGGTTTTTAGGGGTTGTTAGGATTATTTATGGTTATTTTGTGTTGTTTAAAGTTTTTCTTGGGAGTTTTTAGTGTTTTTTTTAGTGTTTTATAGTTTTTAGGGTGTGTTAGGGTCACGCCCCAACCCGGTTTGTTTGGATCCTCGTGAACAACCCGCCGCTCTCTCGGTTTATGAGAAGTTTCCTCCGACTTTAACTCAAGATGAGTCAGTCGTAATTTCAACCTTGTTCCTTGGAAGACATATATCCAATAAAATGCAAGATTAAGGAAATTTAAGCATACCTAACAAAGGGTAAGGCTCAGTATTATTCTTAGTCATTTTTCCTTTTATGAAAAAGTGATAGGAAGGAGGGGTGAGTACGACTACTCAATGAATGGGCTTTTCAAGAAAATATCTTTGAGGAAAAGAGTTGTATTTAAGTGTGTTTGACTCCTTTCTTTCAAAAATCATTTCATTTAAAATCTCGGGATTTACCACCATTTCCTTATTTAATCACAGTGTGTCATCACCCAACACACAACCTTCATCATGAAGGTTAAACACACATTCGCAGGCCAGCACGACCACTGAACTAACTTGTGGCTTCGGGGCAACTTTACCGGCCACCTAGATAGAAGTACGTCCACTTCTACCCTAAGAATGAGTGGATGTATGTGACATCCGACCCTTAATCCCAAAATTAATTCTTCGTGTACGTATGATGACATTGACCTCATCTCGTCCCCGCCCCGGTCTCATGCGCTTAGTGCTACCAAATTTCGCACAATCACCGAGTACAACTAACTGCCCTTATACTCACCATGTTGTCCAGGGCCCTTAGGATGCATCACTACCCCCCTCATGGGCGTCTTGATGATCCCGTAATCATAGTGCATGCACAAACAGTATTTTCTTATCAAGCCATATAATCTTTGGTACCACTAGTCCAACGGCCTCGACCCTCAACTCAACCTGTGGCTATTTGTCTTGACTGGTTCAAAGACTTGTCATGTCACACTACCACTAGTTGACTGAATATGTCGGTCTTGTCTTGGTACCATGGCTAAACAATTCATTTATTAAAGTTTTATGGCACATATCTCAAGTTTGTTTATGAGCTCCTACTCGTGCCCACTAGCCTATGGCCCACTAGCCTATGGCCCACTTGTTCGAGATTTTTAAAACCGGGCATAATAGCCCTCAATTTCCAAAAATCGAGGCCCCCAACCTATAAGAGCTATTCGAGCTCCCATCAAGAAGGTCTTCCAAATAGTTTAAGCATTGACATACAGTCAGAGGAGAGCACTTCTGACAAAATTATATTTTCAACTATCCATTATACCGACCGGGTATAAGGACATCTCCGCTCATAATCAATGAGCAGGTTTTCAACTTCCTTCGAGGAATTTTCATCATACCAACCGGGTATGATCCACTTATAAACGGTAAGTAGTTTTTCCGCATGATTTTCACATCACTCCTCTAAGTTGTGAAGTTTAAAATACCACTTGGTAGTGGGTTTTCATTTCGAGGTACTTGTCATCCCCAACTGGGTATGATATAAAATCTCACTCACTCGTAAATGCAATGAATTCCACTAGACCGGTTCCTTGTATTCACGCGAGCTTGTCCTTGTTGGCGTTCCTAGTACTTCGTGTTCCTACACGATATGAACATCTCGGTTCATTATCTTTCAGCCTAATAGCCTTCATTCATTCTAAACGAATGCGAAAAACCAAACTTTTATTTATTTGAAATTAGGTCCCTAAAGTTATTTTTCTTTAAGTCCCAAATGCCAGTTTTTCCTCAAATTGAGTCCCAAAACTTTTAAATTTTTCCTTGGGACCTCAATTTATTCAATTTCACAAAAGGGGTTTAATTTCCCAAATTTCCAATTTGGTCCCCCAACTTTTCTAAAATTACCATTTTACCCTTCCTTTACAAAAATGGTAAATTTTATCCCAAAAATTCTAAAATTCCTCAATTGGCCCTCTAACATTTTTATCATGCCCAATTGACCCTCAATTTTAGAAAATTGTAATCTGGTCCTTTGAATTTTCAAAATTCCCAAAATTTTCCCAATTTTTCCTCCAATTTCAACTTCTTAACACAGTCGAATTTGATTTCATCAAATTGACCGATCAAATGCTTCCAATTGTTGAAATTGAGTTTCTAAATGTTCATACGATTCTTTAGCAATTTGAATCGCAAGTTTTAACACCGAAATGAGCTCAAATGGAGCTTCGCCGAAAAATATACTGTAGAGAGAGAAAGCTTCGATTACTCACCGGTGAGGGCGCGACGGTCTAAGCTTTCTATTTGTGCAAGTAGCTCTCCTTCTAATGTTCTTCCTAGGATTAAGAATAACATCAATTGATGTTAAATTGGATTAGAATTTCATCATTGAAATTCGGCCAACTCTCTCTCTCTAACACCGATCGGAAATTATAGAGGGGAGCCGAATTGGCTTACCTTTCTGTCCTAATTCGACCATGGGAGGATTGAGGAAGTGTTTGGAGGGCTTAGTTTGGCTTGAGGAGGGCTCGAATTGGTCGATTTCAGCTCAGCTGAAATAGGGCAGATTCGGTCCGCCAGAGCTGCTTCACTGTTCGATCACGCCGGCGCTTCTCCGCGACTCTCGGAATGAATGCAAGTCACCATCGTGTATGACTTCTCTCCGGTTCTAATAAACCTGACCTCGCCTTCTTTGGCTTAGAAATGACCCTATATCGGAGCTCTGATTCGACATTCACCGAAAATATATTGTCTAAGAATATTCTAAATATACCTTTGTTTGGTTATAACATGATTTTGAGATGTGAGGGAACATCAATGCCTATGAAAGGATGGCCAAAGAGGCTAGAAGAATAGTTTCATCATCATATATGAGTAGAAAATATTTTAAAGGATTGGTCAATAAATGAACATTGAGGCAAGTCAAAAAAAAGTATGAGCAACTAATGGGATGAAACCAAGTTGAAGGAGAAAATAATTCACGTATAATATGTTAGGTATCCATCCAAGTTCTAAATGGACGAGCTAACAACCATTGTATTACTCCCACTACTATACTAGTGAGACATTTACTACCATCATACAATACTAAAAAATACAAAACAAACATCACCCATTTTTTTTATAAAAATAAACTTTCTCACTAGTATCATGAAAATATTTATAAATTCCATAAAAATTCTAGGAATAGCGAGTAATTATAATTAAATGCATTTGAACAATTTTTCTTCTTTACTTATACCTCAAGTGCTCTAAGTATAGGTTTGATTTTAATATTATCTTTGTGTTCCACTTATATCTAAAATGTGATTAGTGATTTTAATACTATCTTTGTGTCCCACTTATATCTGAAATGTGATTAGAGAGAGGTGATAGTAAAGCTTTTTTATTGCAAATACAGATGTTAAACACAAGTTCTCCACACCTATCTCGGGTCAAATCTTCACAATTTACCCCCAATCACATTTATAATACTCCTAATGGCTTGTGGAATGAGTGAGGGCTCTTACCCCAACTAAGCACAACCGAATTTGACCATTTGTCAAAACTGGTCAAAACCAAGCAAAAGAGGGTGTTGCCAAAAATTCTCAATGAAGTTGGGCAGAGAGCTTACCACACCTTAGGTGTTTTGTAGATAAGAGCCAATTTTTATGTGTGGTGATCATCCAAGTGGTCGCTGGAGTTAGTAGCAATTGGTTGTCGACTTGTCACGATTGGGCTAAACTGTATAAACCCATTGAAAAATATTAGCTCATACTAGTCGATTTCTTCCTTGCCAAAGGTCGACCTTCGCCATGGAGATGTAGAGGGGAGGGAGGCCGACAATTTGGCACTGGTGGGGGACGGAGTTGAGGTCGAAGGACGGTGATAAGACCATCGCGACAACCTATTCTACTATCCAAAATGGGATTGGCAAGAATGGTTATATTTCGGCCCTTTCCGGCCACTATCAGGTCAGGGCTCAATAATGAATCTCCAGAGTACTCAATTATAGTCAATTTGACACCAAAATCAATACATTTGGTGATCAGACGAGAGAAATATGACCATTTTATTTACTAGAAGTCAGGGAGCAGCTAATGAACGATTTTTCTCACTTTGAATTACAATATCAAGCTATCCATGAGAAGTTAATTTAATTAAATTCATAGGGATGCTCTTAGCTCAATTTCTAGCTAATCTTTCAAATTTGTAGCACTCAATTTGATAAAAAAAAAATTAAGTTAGTTATAGCGATATCTTGAAGAAGTGCAAGAGAAATTGTGGGTTGGTGTTCAGTGGCTCGAGTTGAGTTATGTAAACCCCGCTCTTTTGAGTTAAGGAAAACCGGGAAAAGAATCGGTCAAACTGAGTGAGAAATACCAGACCGGTTCACAAACCCGACCATTTGAAGGTTAATAAAATCTTGGAAAAGAACCTTAAGACAAATTAAAAAAGAAAAACCAGATTGGTTCAGAAGAACTAGATCTTATTAGAATACCGAAGTTAAGCATGCTTGCATAAGAGTAGTGCAAGGGTGGGTGACCTCCTGAGAAGTATGTTTTTTTAACCCGAAATTAATATATATAATTATTGGAATTAATACCAATTATTTAATACCTAAATTAAATTATTATAATTAATAGCAATAATTTATGGCAACATTAATACTAGTAATAAATCTCCACCATTTAATACACAATTTTACACATATATAAAGAGCTCATCCCCATTCATTCTCCATATACCTGAACACTTCTCTCTCTCTCTCTCTCTCTCTCTCTCTCTCTCTCTCTCTCTCTACTGCTCTATTTCCTAGTAAAGCTCGAACCAGAGCTTCAACTTGAGCATTTTTCTTAACCTTGGAAGAAGAGGTTGGGCTCTTTAGAATCAGAAAGAAGTGCTACGCGCCTGTAGTCTCCATTTGCTCCGAAGGTCGTCAGAGAAGCACCGGCGTGATGGAACAGTGAAGCAGCTCCGGCAGACCGAAGCTGCCCTATTTCGACTAAGCTGAAATTGGCCATTTCAAGCCCTCTTCATGCCAAATCAAGCCATCCCAACACTTACGCAGCCATCCCACGACCAAATTAGGACTAAAAGGTAAGCCAATTAGGCTCCCCTCTACAATTTCCAACCGGTGCTAGAGAGAGAATCGACAGAATTTCGATGATGAAACTCTAACTCAATTAGGCATCAATTGATTTAATTCTTGATTCTAGGATTA
The DNA here is from genome assembly GCA_030064435.1 of Trapa incisa. Taxonomy (NCBI): domain Eukaryota; kingdom Viridiplantae; phylum Streptophyta; class Magnoliopsida; order Myrtales; family Lythraceae; genus Trapa; species Trapa incisa. Next base: position 17,475,995 of record CM057782.1, read on the forward strand.
ACTTCAGGACGAAAGCTATCTTCCCAAATCAAAATCTCAGACCAACGTGCCCCCGACGGTAAGCTTTCAAAGCTTTCTCTCTCTATAGTCTATTTTTCGGCAAAGCTCCGTTTGAGCTTGTTCCAGCGTTAAAACTTACGATTCAAAGTGCTATGAAATCGTATAAACATGTAGAAACTTAATTTAAACTTCAATTTCAATAATTGGAAGTTTTTGATCGGTCAATTTGATGAAATCAAATTCGGTTGTGTTAAGGAGTTGAAAGTGGGGGAAATTTTAGGCAAAATTGGGGGATTTTTTAAATTTGAGGGACCAGAATGTAATTTTATAAAATTGAGGGTCAATTGGGCATGAAAGAATGTTAGAGGGCCAATTGAGAAATTTTAGAATTTTTGGGGTAAAACATACCATTTTTGTAAATGAAGGGCAAAATGGTAATTTTGGAAAAGTTGGGGGACCAAATTGGAAATTTGGGAAATTAAACCCTTTTTTTGTGAAATTAAATAAATTGAGATCCCAAGGAAAATTTTAAAAGTTTTGAGACTCAATTTGAGGAAAAACCGGCATTAGGGACTTTCAGTTAAAGAAAAATAACTTTAGAGACCTAATTGCAAATAAATAAAAAGTTTGGTTTTCTCATTCATTTGAAATGAATGAAGGCTATTAGGCTGAGTGATATTGAACAAGGATGTTCATATCATGTAGGAACATGAAGTACCGGGAACGCCAACAAGGATAAGCTCGCGTGAATACAAAAAACTAGTCTAGTGGAATTCACTGCATTAACGGGTGAGTGGATTATTCACACCATACCCAGTTGGGATGATGAGCACCTTTTTTAAATTAGAATTCACCGTGAGTGGAACTTTTAACATCATACCCGGTTGGGGTGATGAGCAAAATAAGTTAAAAATCACTTAAAAGTTGTGAGTGAGATTTTATATAATACCTGATTGGGAATGATAAGTACCTCGAAATGAAAACCCGTTATTTAGTGGTATTTTAAACATCACAACTTAGAAAAGTGATGTGAAAATTACACGAAAAAACTAATTACAGATTGTAAGTAAATCATACCCGGTTGGTATGATGAAACTTACTCGAAGGAAGTAGAAAACCTATTCATCAGTAATGAGCGAAGATATCCTCATACTCGGTTGGTATGATGGATAGTTGAAAATTTATTTTATCGGAAGTGCTCTCCCCTGACTATGTGCCAATGCTTAAATAATTTGGGAGACCTTATTGACGGGAGCTCGAATTGCTCTTATAGGTTGGGGGGCCTCGGTTTTAGAACTTAGAGGCTATTATGCCCAGTTTTGAAAATCTCGTACAGTGGGCCCAAGGCCAGTTATATGCCATAAAACTTTAAATAAATGATTGTTTGGCCATGGTACCAAGGCAGAACTGACATACTTAGTCAACCAGCGGTAGTGCGACATGATAGGTCAACTGACTAGTCAAGACAAACAGCTGCAGGTTGAGTTGAGGGTCGGGGCCGTTGGACCAGTGGCACCATAGATTATATGGCATGATAAGAAAATATTGATTGTGCATGCACTATGATTACGGAACCAACAATACGTCCAAGAGTGGTAGTGATGCATCCCAAGGGCCCTGGACGACCTGGTGAGTATAAGGGTAGTTCGTCGTACTAGGTGTCCGTGCGAAATTTGGAGTAGTACCAAGCGCATGAGTCTGGGGTGGGGACGGGATGAGGTCTCTGTCTTCATATGGACACGGAGAATTGATTTCAGGATTGAGGGTCGGATGTCACGAACATCCACTCATTCTCAGGGTAGAAGTGGACATGCTTCTATCTAGGTGGCCAGTAAAGTTGCTCCGACGCCACAAGTGGGTTCAGTGGACATAATGTCCTGTGAATGTGTGTTGGGTGATGACACACCGTGATTGATAAGAAATTGTGGCAAAACCGAGATTTGAAATCGAAGGACTTTGAAAGAAAGGAGTTTGGCACACTCCAATACAAATCTTTTTCCTAAAGTTAAAAGTTTTGAAAACCCATTCACTGAGTAGTCGTACTCACCCCCTCCCTTACATCCCTTTCAGGAAATTCTGGAAAGCCTACCCTTAAAGACCATCAACTAAGACACCTATGAGACAGAGATGATAGATTTAAAATATTATGCAGTTTTAATTTGTATTATTCCAAGAAAAGATGCAGGTTTAAAGGACGCTTTACTCTTTACGGTCTATAATAAGGGGAAACCCTTTAATAAACCGGGAAAGTGGCAGGTTGATCACGGGGATCCGACCAAACCAAGTCGGGGCGTGACAAGTTGAGTCAACCCAACTTGTTCATTTCTTCTTTTCTTTCCATTTTTAAACTTTTAAATTACCATTTTTCCCTTTTGGGTCCTTTTTGTAATTAAATTATAAATCCCTGCCATGTTTGGGTGAAAACCGGCTTCACCCAAAAATCTTGATTTTCGTGCCCGGCACTCAATCTCTAATCCGATCAAATCCCTAGCTTCGATATCAAGTTTCCTATTCCATTTTCATTATGAGTTTATGATCCAAATCCCAACTCATGTTACATTCTGGGTTTTGTTCCAAGTTTTAGTTTTTGTCTCTCAATCAAGACTTCAATTCCGACTTCCGATCATATCCTCATGTCCCGTGTCTATAATTTCATTAGCAGTTTTGGTTATTATTTTGAATTTGGGATCTCATTTGTCCATTTAGGGTTTTATTTTTAGTTTGAGATATTATTCTCAATTCACACACGATTTCCGGTTCACTTATTCTTAATCCTGATTTGAATTTTCTGGTGTTACAATCTATTATTTTTTTCAAATATTTTTATGTTTAGATCCATTTAATCTTCAAGGGATTCTTCCCCTTCTTACCAAAGATCATCTTCAATTAATTTAAACCTCCGTTTCAACTCAATATACCATTATTTGAATTTATAGAGTTAGTTTTAAGAAGTGAGACTCTTTTTCTTCAAACCCAATTAATGTTGTCCACAAATTCCTTATTCAATTATTTTATTAATATTCAATCTCAAGTTATGTTAAATTTTTTAAATTTGGATCAAGCAATAGAAAATGAATCACATTTGTAGCACTTATACACAAGTTAGACAAGTCCCATCAAATTTTTGTAAGAAAAATAAATCCTATAAGATTTACTTCAAATTATTCTAATATATTGCTAGATTTTTCTAGTGACCTATCAAAACATTTTGTTTATTCATTTAAAAACTTTATTAAATATATATAAAGTTCATGTAAAAATTTAAATTTAATTATTATAATAATATTATACACAGTTTATTTATAATTATTCTATTTTGTTTCAAGTAAGAGTTATTATTAGAATGGTTGTGGTGGGATTAAAGGTGATTCATATTTATTTAAAAGTTATTATTTATAAATAATAAATTCATATTATAAATTAACCAGATTTTTGTAGTAGACTCAATTTAATATAATTTTTTTTAATATTAGTGTTTATGGTGAATACAATGGTTAGTTGTAGCGATATAAATTCTCTTGTTTACATATATAGATGATACAATTGTTACGGGTAGGGATAATAACTACAAGATGAGTATTTATTTTCTTTCATATTTTGTTATATTTAATAATATGTAATAAATGGTAGTTTTTAAATAATTATATTTATATTAAGTTAAAAGTTATTATTTATAACTAATTAACTCTGAAAATATAGTTAAATATTTTCTATTTTATCTAATATAATATAACCAGACTAAATTTAAATTAATCCTAATGTCAATCTCTCATCTCACCATATAAAATAAATATATTAATTCTAATTAATATATTATCAGATAATGGAGCCATACATGAAATTTATTATAGGGTAAAAATGAAGTACAATAATGAGGTTGGCTATCACCTCATTTGAGAGCCTCACACCTTTTGCCATAATATTGGAAGGAGGAGGAGGGAAGAGAGGCAGGGAGACGAAGATTGTTAGGATAGAAAGATTTACTTGCAGGTACAGGAAGAAAAAAAACATACTTGTAACAGTATTTCTCATGAACAGAAGTCAAGCGGCCAGCTACAAAGATCAAAAGGAAACTAGGAATGGCCGATCATCGACCACAGTACATTTGGCCACCTCGGCCTATCTGGTTTACTGATGGCCCCTCTCCCCCTCTCTCTCTCCCCCATTCTCTTTTTGTCTCTGTATTTTTTTTTCCAGTTTTGGAGAAGATCATTTAGTCTCTATCTTATTTTCATTTTTTTTTCTTCTCCGGGTCCTATATAGAGCAAATTGACAGGGATGAAGATGAACCCTTTGGAGTAAATTAGGGTTTCTACTAATTAAAAAAAGGCAAGCAACAAACTATACGCCTGCTTTTACATACGGAAAGAAGCACATGGCCCATGCCATGCCATGACATGAAAGTGACTAATCATTCTATTTCATCTCATTGATATTCTCATTTCGATTCATTTCCAGCTAACCAGATGGGTTAGAGTATTTATGAACCTACAATATAAAAGCAGGACATTGAAGACAACCATCGTTGCACCTCTGATCTAAGCAATTACATTTCATCCATCAGAGGACTTCAATATACCTCAAGAACATGCGACACGACAAATTCTCTCCTCTTAATCATGCATTGAAAATTGTGGTTGTTTCTATACTTAATGAGAGCCTATTGCTTGAAAATATCCCACGTTCTAAATATAAGGTTTAAAGCAAATATACTATAAAGTTTTATAATATTGGATTATCTTATTGTAATTAGAATATTTTCGTAAATAAAACTATCTAATTTATTCGGTATTCATAATATATTTTTCTAATGACAATAATATCACCTGAAATATTGTTAGTAATAGTATTTGGTATTTTTGCTGTGTAAATCCTATATTTTTAGAATTAGGGATGGCATTGTTAGTTTTATATTTTCCTATTTTTGCTCATATATTTAAAATATCATTTTTATTTTTATGTTTGATGAAATAATTTTTTAACAATTTTTAGTGCGATACGTTATATAAAAGTAATTTTTATGTCAAATATTCGTAATAAATGATAATTTTATATTAGACATTTAAAAATAATTCTTATCCTACTAAATATTTCATAAAATACAATTATCTAGTTAACATTTATAAAGAAATGATACTTTGATATTAGATCTATTAAAATATATATATTTTTAGTGACGAATAATTAATAAAATAAATTTATTTAGTGTTATGACTAAATAATAAATATGTCTATTTACTAAAATTTTGGAACTAATATAGTGATTTTAAAATATTGGATACAAAACTGTTAATATGTTTTAAAAAAATAGAATTATAGTTGAGTGGTTTGATACTAAATATATATATATATTTTTTTTTAATATTAAATTATATTTTTTAGAAAAAAATTGGTATAATGTTTTTTTTGCCGACAATGATTCTCCAGCTACGATACCACTACCCTTTGAGAGAGTGGTAGGGGTAGACACCATCAATTGTATAATACAAAAAAGATGTCAGCTCACGTAAACAAAATCATAGTTCATGGTGATTGGTGTACTATGATGAATAGTAGGACTGATTGTACTTCATAATCGACCTATTTGGCTCTCACAGAATAAAAAATATATGTGTAAATGGTAATAAAGAAAAAATGGGTCAAAATTTACCTTAAGAGAAAACATCCAAATCTCAGGTGCTTATGGACAATGGGTTTCTCTGTCTAGTGGTCACATCGGAGGCACTCAGCATGAGTATTGCTTCAGCCTCACGGAAAGGGACAAAAGGATGGGACGCATCTCGAGTCTTGACTTCTCAAATAAATGCCCACTAAAAAAAGTGCTAATGAATTTTTAAATGAGCAATTATTGGTACTGCAATCTCCTTTGCATGCTGTCTCCGTATAAGCATTTTGTTAAAAAAAGATGTACTCGAGAGATTTTTAGAAGTAAAAAAAATATTTGTTTTCTTACATAGTGGTTTATAGATGATAGGTCTGATACTGCATTTATCACACTCAACCTTTCTATAACTGAGACAAGTTACCATAATATGTTATCTATACGGGACATGAAAATTCCCTTTAAAGCCATCGGCAATCACATGATGAATACCTTCTATTATATATAATAATACTTTATTTTATTATAAATGATAAGGATTTTAATCATACATTTTGTCATATATATATATAATTCACCAAGTAAAATAAAATTAGTTGTACACTATCAAATGACATTATCCAAGGTGAGGTCTCAAATTGCTAAGTTATGTCAACATCTAATATATAATTAATCACATTTTACTCATAATAGATCAGCTAACCCCATTAAATTCTAGTAAAAGATATCTAAATTAAAATACTATTAAAATTTTCTGAAGAAAATATTATATCTATTAATATAAATATTTTTTTGAAGTTATATAAATTTCAGAATATAAATTTAATTATTGTAATAATAATACACAAATTTTATCTACAATTACTATATTATCTTTTCACTATAAGAGTATTTATAAAAAACCCCTAATTACGATTATATGGGCTTCGTTTTCATATTATTTTTATACTTATCAACTCAAAAAATAAAAGCTATAAACATACTTATACAGAGATTTTTTTTGAAGATATTAGTATTTAGTTTTGTATACTATTTCTAAATTCTACAAAGTAATTTTAATTTTCTTTTTTAATTTGACTCGTATGTGAGCAAATGTTAGTTAACTTCAATTTTATTATTTCAAATATAAAAGAAATTGTTCATTTATTTGGACCATCTTCAAGTTAGTTAAAATGCCATTTATATTTAATATATTTTTAAATTTAGTACAAGTACAAAATAAAAATTCACAGAATTTTCTCTATTTTTCTATCCCCTATCGTACCAATTATTTTGTAATATTTTTTATTTTTAACATATTTATTTATTTATTATATTTAATTCATGCCCATTTCAACCTAATTATTTATTTTTATAACTAAAAATCAATATATCTATTTTTTAAGATATTTTTATATTTTGATCGTTTTCATCTTAAAGGGTTCTTCCCCTTCTTATTTAGTTCTTCATCATTTAATCTAAATGTTTATTTCAACTCAATATGCCATCACAAGGTATGGTGGTATTTAATAAACTAAATATAACTCTATTTTTAGCATATCAGTAATTAAAAAATATCCTTTCATTAATGATGATAAAATTTAGATTATACATAAATTAAATATGCATAGGAAAATTATGAGAATACCTCATTGCCACTTTGAAAATTAATTTAGATAGTTTATTTGATATACTTACAATAGATTAAATAACACGAATAATAGTTAGAAATAATTAGAGCGTTCTATTCTGTACTCCCGATTTTATTGTATACATGGATTATAAGTTGAAAAATAAGTATATTAAAATTATTAAAACTTGTAAAATAAAAGGGCTGACCCAAAATTATATTTAAATATGAGTCTCCATACACAACCTATAATACTTAAGAAACAAAAATAAGAAGTTAAATAAATTATTAGCTTGATGCATGAGAATACTGAAATTATTAAAACTTACAAAATATCTGAGTTGAATCAAAATTATATTTAAATATAACTCCCGTACATTATACACTATTTATAATAAAGTGAGAAGTTAAATGTATTATTCGTCCTTATATTGATCGATCGTTATATTATATATTAAAGATTTTAGAGCATCAAATAATACTAATTAAACGATTAGTTAACTATTATATAAATATATTGACATATTTTTATAATAATAATTAGATATCTAAAGGTTTAAATACTATTTTAAACCATAACCTTAAATATATTATTGAGATTGTAATTTTATGTTTTTATTTTACTTATATCCAAGTTGATATATTAATGAAAGATTACTTTGATTAGAAAAATAAATTCAATATACCATTATATGAATTATTAGAGTTAGTTTTAAGTAGTGAGATTTTTTTTCTACAAACTCAAATAAGATTATTCATAAATTTCTTATTCAATCATTTTATTAATATACAATCTAAAGTTTTATTATATTATTTTTATTTGGGGCAAGTACTAGAGAATGAATGCATTTGTACCAATGAAACAAAGTTAGACAAGCCCGTCAAATTTTTGTAAGAGAAATAAATCCTATAAGATTTGACGTATCAAGACATTTTGTTTATTCATTTAAAATTTTTATTAAATATTTATAAAATCCATGTAAAAATCTAAATTTAATTATTGTAATAATATTATAAAAGTGATGGTTAGAATTGTTGTGGTAACCATAAATTGTGATTTATATTTATTTAAGAGTTATTATTTATAAATAATTAAATAATATTATAAATTAATAAAAATTTTCTATTTGAACCATTGATATAAATTCTTTCAATATCTATTTCCTGAATACAATTGTTACTAGTAGTGATATAAATTCTCTGCATATTCGTGTCCGTATACATATGTAATACTATTGTTACTAGTAGTGATAATAACTACAAGTTAGAGTATTTTATTCTCTCATTTTTTGTGCACTATCTTTAATAATATGTAATAAATTGTCGTTTTTTTCTATTTTATCTAATATAACCTCACTAAATTCAAATTAATCCTAATGTCAATCTCTCATCTCACCGTATAAAATAGATATATTAATTCTAAATAATATATTATCAAATGAAGGCTTACATGAAATTTATTATAGGGTAAAAAAGAAGTTTTGACAAAAGAGGAGGAGCAATCTCTCATCTCACCATATAAAATAGATATATTAAAGGCTTACATGAAATTTATTATAGGGTAAAGAGGAGGAGCAATCTCTCATCTCACCTTATAAAATAGATATATTAAAGGTTAAAGGCTTACATGAAATTTATTATAGGGTAAAGAGGAGGAGCAATCTCTCATCTCACCTTATAAAATAGATATATTAAAGGTTAAAGGCTTACATGAAATTTATTATAGGGTAAAAAAGAAGTTTTGACAAAAGAGGAGGAGGAGAAGACGAAGATTGTTAGGATAGAAAGATTTATTGCAGGTACAGGAAAAAAAACATACTTGTAACAGTATTTCTCATGAACAAAAGCCAAGCGGCCAGCTACAAAGATCAAAATGAAGCTAGGAATGGCCTATCATCGACCACCGTACATTTGGCCACCTCCGCCTCTCTGGTTTGCTGATGGGTCTCTCTCCCTCTCTCTCCATTCTCTCTCTTCCATTTTTATATTCTGTATTTTTTTCCAGTTTTGGAGAAGATCATTTAGTCTCTATCTTATTTTCATTTTTTCTAAAATGAAAGTAATAATTTACTCTAAAATTGTGTAGGGTGAGTCCATCAGAGAAAACACCCAAAATCTCACGTGCTTATAATGGAGAAAACACGTAACCATTTTGGACTCTTATTGCCATTTGAATTTTATATATCTGTATGCATAATGTCTGCATACATGCATGTGTCTACTGGTCAGATCACGGCACGAGGGCACTCAGTAGAGTATTGCTTCAGCCCTGAGCCCCGTCCGATTCTCTGACGGAAGCCTGTTCTCAGATGAATGCCATTTTTTAATATTTCAGGAAATTGAATGCCCACTAAAAATTGTTAATAAATTTTTAAATGCAGAATTCTTCATTCTGCAATCTCTTTGTGCATCCTTTATCCATTTAAATATTTAAGCATTTTGCTCGAAAAAAATATTTGTTTTCTCGCATAGTGGTTTACTGCATCCGACCATTTACCCAATTGGATCCTTGTATGAAATAAGACAAGTGATCATAATAATATCTTAGCTATAAAGACATTGCCAATCACATGACTCCATTATATTTAATATATTTTGTTCTATAGTAAAACTTTATTTTATTATAAATGATTACATTTGAATAGTACATTTTTGTCATTTATACATATAAAGATTCGTGGTAATATGGTTTATCAAGGAAATCCATGTACTCATGGAAGCATGATCAATTCCAGCCACCAAATAGGCTTGATGAGCATGAAAAATTGTGTTGTAAATGCAGGTAGCAGACAAATAACTAACCCAAGTGAGAACATAATTGGAAAATGTTTCTAGGAAACTTGTTCGGTCAATATATGCCAATTTTAGAGCGATGAGTGGAAACCAGTTGATGGAGTTGATCAAGAGTATGTTCATTGTTATATTTGAAATAAAGTGATGCACTAATTTTAACCCATAAAAATCAAATGATTATGGAGAAATATGGCCAAATGATGGCATTAGTTCATTGCTCTCTCATTCTCGGGATAACCGTGCTCTTCATCAACCACCCTCAGTCACACAGTGTACAATTCAATTACCTCATCCTCTCTCTCTCTTCTTTTTTTTTTTGTCTTCTGTATTTTTTTCCTTTTTTGGAGACAATCATTTCGTCCCTAACTTATTATTCTTTCTTCTTTTTTGATTTCTTCTTCTCCAGGTCTTATATAGAGAAGTACATGGCTAAGAAGGTATAACCCGGAAGAAAATTGACGGGGATGAAGATGAACCCTTTGGAGTAGATGTTCTTCTAAATTAGGGTTTCTATTAATAAAAGGTAAGCAACAAACTATGTCCCTTTCAGAACAATCTCGGGAGCTCTATCCATCACCCATGCCATTAACCAGAGCTTTTTACACACGGAAAAGAAATAGGTGGATTCATGTTTTCATGAATCTCATCTATACACAGGAGGTGGATAGACTATATGATGCTCCGGGTGAGATTGTTGCTTCTTTTTTTTTGGTGATTTATTCGCCTTCTGCCATCGTTCCCATGTTATGCTGTTTGTTGGGTTTCCTCTTGCTATCTCTTTTTGTATATCAATAACATCCAAATGCCCTAACCATTTATCAGATATTGATTTAATGGATTAAACACACATGTAAAGATGTACTAAGTTGTCAAGATCTTAGCTGTGGCACTTGGGTTGTCTTGCTGTTTCTTCAAATCTAATTTTTCGCTTGTCTACTGATAATTTCCTTTTTTTGAAAGGTGATGCGCTGGTGATTTCCAGTTGAGCGGCTTAGGCGCTGGAATCGACCATTGGTGTGAGGGTGATTGGGATGAAATCCAACATCTTTTGAAGGTCAGGAGGAAGGAAGAGAGAAAAAAAATGGGGAGGAGGGAGCTTTCCTAAGCCCAATCACGGATGGCAATATTAAGGGGTAGAATTTTCTGCCGACTCATTCATTCAATCAGTCAGTGGAGATCTGAAGTGATGCACGGAAAACCTTCAACCGCATATATGTTCTACAGATTGACTGTGTGAATGATGCGGGAGATACTTCTGGCCCCTCCATTTTCCATGCTTGGACTGAAGGGAGCTCCTTTTTCCCTAATCCCTCTCTTCTCCGGGCATTAGATGTACCAGGGAGAAAGAAATGCATGTTTGATATTATATTTTAGTGACAATTGTATATTGTTAGCAACTTAGCTAGGGATTGCTGTAGAATTTTTTTTTTTCTGGATGAAATCTGCTCATTTCTTCCTGGAAAGGCTGTACCTGACTTGATTCCTGATTCATAACCAGACTAGACTGCCCCTACCATGCTCCCCAGGAATCTTACCCTCTTGCCACTTCTGCCCTGCACCTTCAAACATTTGATTGCCCTTGTGATTTCTTGGCTGCCATTGATCCTCCCTGACTCCCACTGTTGTTCCGTCTACAAGGTGCTGAACTGGGATTATCCATGCATGTTCCTGGTGGCTCATAGCATTTGATTATGAAGGGACTCTGTTGGATGCAAGAAAAATCCACCTAAATACAATGCTTGTACTTTGAGGCTTTACTCCCCTTTTTGGGGTATTGATGCATTTGTACCTTTGCTTTGTCTCTCCTCATGTAAACCCCAGAGATATTCCCCTATGCCCCCGATAGGTCTTTTGTGTATTGCAACTTGGAGCTAGCTAATAATAGGGAGTTCTGTTTGGGCCTATGAATATACAGTTTAGCTTATGCCCAAAGTATGCCTTTTATCAATATATACATCTCTTTTTACTAAATATCCACTTTTATCCTAACAAATAAATTGATTAGTACAAAAGTCACTCCTAATTTGACTTAAAGTTTCCATATGCAGTCACCATATTGGCTCAAAATCAACTCCAACATTTGTCACGTGGTGGCAGCAGGCCCTTGAGTCCTCATTTCTTGCATTGCATATGTTCTCTGGTTTGACAAGGAAAATTTTGATGGAATGACACCAATATAGGTAAAAAGTAATATTATTTACTATTGTAATTGTAATTTTTACCATCCCTACCAAAATTTTAAAGCTATTTATGATTACCCATAATTATATTAAAAAATCCTGACCTATTAATGAGTGGAAACAGGCGCACAAGTTGAGCGGCCAACCTTTGATTCTACTCTCTTGGTTGGAGGATAATTTGTGACTGTGGTGCTCATCTCTCAAAACATTGACAAAATTTAATAATGTCAGGATCATTGGCCAAAAAGAAGAAAAAACTGGTCCAATTCGAAATATTGAGTTTTAAAAGAGTAATACCTTCAAGTTCTTTTGTGCCAAAATGAAGAACTACATACTGAGATACCATTACGCAATTAATTCCTTATGAACCGAGCCCTCTCTCTCAAATTTTGTCTTTTTTTCAGGCATTGGGCCGTGCTTATTAGGCTTTAAAATCATAATGGGCCGTATTTTCTGAAACCCATGAATTATTTAATTTTTTTTTATGAATATAGAGAAAATTATAATTGATTCAGACTCGACAATGAATCAGAAATGAGTTTCTTTACACTTTCCTTCAAACTGAGCGCAATCTAGTGGGCGAAAAGCTTTGGACAACCAGTAACGGGGAGATGCCCAGATGGGCATCTCGTCATTTCATCTTCAACTTTCGGTCTTGTCAACGTCCAGGGGACTTCTTAGTGGCGCCACACGGAGCCCAAAGCTCTTGCCTTTGCAGCCCCGAGCTCCAAGCCCGGTGTTTTGAAGCTCATTGCTCTTCCTTCCACTCCTCGGCAGCGGGCTCCGGCGCTGGATATTCCGGTAAATCAATGTCCAGTTCACGCATGAACAGTTTAAGTGTCGTTGATTTGTTCCTTCTTCAATGTGTTTCTGTTTGATCACCTTGAGCTGACATGCCATGATATTGTCGCAGGGAAGAAGAAGTTATAATTTTTTGTTCGGATTGAGTTTTTTTTATGAGGCATTTCTGGGATTTGATGTGGGAGAGAACAGGAAAAAGAAGTTTTCCAATATTTGTGGTTTTATTGCTGGAAACTTATTGTCTTTTGAGGTGCCTTTGAAGCCCAACAAATGGAAACTAAAATTTTCTGGAAATTCTTGCCTTCTGATCATCAATTTGTATCTAGAGGGGCTGGTGGAAGTTATAAAGAATCCGAGAAAGAAGAAGATAGCTGGTGTAGATCAAGATGAACTAGTGGACGACCTGGAACTTCTTGCCAATCCCGACAGTTCCTTTTGCTAGTTTAATGGTGTCAAGATACACCACAATGTCTATGATGCTGGTGCTTCCCAGCAGCATGAATCTCTGCTTCAAATTGATAGTGTGAATGTTCCAATGATTCTATTACACGGGTTCGGAGCCTCTATCTTCTCTTGGAATCGCATTGGAGCCTTTAGCTCAGGCCACTGGCTCTAGAATTCTTGCATTTGATAGACATTTGGATTAACTTCGAGGGCTGACCCAAGTTCTTTGAAGGTCCCCCCCAGGTGGCGGGGATTCAAAATCTCTGAATCCTTATTCGATGGCGCTCTCGGTGCTAGCAACCTTGTATTTTATCAACTTCTTGGCAGCTGAGAAAGCCTTTCTAGTTGGGTGGGTGACAAATGGTTTCTTTGGATACAAGTGCCCTTATCTCATTATTTTTAGTATGTAAATATATTGAACTTTATTATTTCACATCATGTAGATTCACCTCCAGAACTAGCCTAATTAAGTCGATTTTCTTATGCATTCAGCTGGATCTCTTGTAGCAGTTAACTCATATTTTGAAGCCCCCGGAAAGAGTTGCCGCTCTGATCCTTCCCCTGCTATTTTCGCTCGAAATCCTCCAAGGGGAGAGAATCAGCCTGAGGGACAGAAGTCGAGGTTAGAAACAGCAGAAGGAGATAACCTTATATCCATGATCTGGGCATTATTATCTAGGATTGCCAAGTATGTAGAATGCTAATAGCCAACTGTATAAGTGAGTCCTTTCGGCTATACTTCAGTCTGCTGTTGGTCTTGTGCTGGTTAGATAACTTCATGATTTGCCTTTTATTTTGTATATTTTATTTATTGGTCTGATCCGTCTCTTCAATATTCAAACTGTTCCTAAGAATCATTAAGACTTCAAACTTATATTGACAAAACTGTTTTTTCAGGTAAGGATGATAATTGATAAATTTGGCATATCTGCCATCAAGATTGCATGGAACCATAAAAAACAAGTTACTGATCACATCCTCCAAAGTTATACAAGGGTATAATCTGAGACGGTCATGATTTTGCAGTATAAGAAAGTTGAATTCATAGATTTTAACTTATGAATGTGCATTTACACCATATATATGTGTGTGTACAATTGCAGCCATTAAGGAATAAAGGTTGGGACAGAGCTCTTGTAGAATATACAGCAGCTATGCTTTTGGATGTTAACTCTGAATTGAGACCTCCCATTCAAAAGCGGCTTCATGAGAATTCTTGCCCAGGTAAAATTCAGTGCAAGGAACCTATTTTGTTTGTTTGACTGGTCCATGGGGCACTATTTGACGGTGTTATTCTCTTACTGATAACAGTCCTGATTATTACTGGTGATAATGATAGGATTGTACCGTCTTGGAATGCTGAGAGACTCTCCCAGGCAATTCCAGGATCAATTATTGAAGAACTGTGGACACCTGCCTCATGAAGAGAAGGTTGATGAGTTTGTTAATGTTGTGAGGAAGTTCCTGCAGAGAAACTTTGGTGGCTATGGGGAACAAATGGTTCAGCAAGCTCTAGCTTGATTTCTCATGCTACAATCAACGCAAGGAACCAAAGCATTTTGGAAAGCAAAGGGATCACTTTGGAGGCTGGTGCCAGACAAAAAAATATCCAAGTACGCCATATCTACTGGCCCAAGAGCTTCTAATCAAGTTATTCCATTTTTTACCACTGGGTCCTGTTAAGCATGAAACTCCATTAAACTTTGTACTCTCTGTTCGAGATTGATTGATTCTGATTGAACCAGAGGGAAGAGAATCCAAGCTTCTTGAAGAACATATTCCTACAGTTGAACATATGATGCGTCAATGTAAGCCACATGTTGGCTAGCTACTATTAGCTTTTAAAAGACAGGTTAATTGATATTGTAATCAATTATTTGCTCATTAATATAACTTTTGTTCAAGCATTTGTACCCACTAGATTCCTCTAGATTCAGCTAACTTTCGCATGATTGATTTTCGTTGATCATGCCTCCGTGGTGTAAATAACATCAGGACGGAAGCTTTGCTGAACCTCAAGCACGAGCTCCTCCAGACTCAGTTTGCATTCAAGCCCTATCTGTAAGAATGCAGTATTCTATATCATTGTTCATGGCAACAAACCCTAATAACAGGTCCCAGAGAATAATAGCAGCGGATATCGTAATGACTGAGCAGAAGAGTTGGAACTGATCCCAATGATGCATACCTTAACGACGAAGGAGTACAAGACGGCATCTTCCATGCTACTAATGTTGAGGTGGAGGATGTCGAACGATAGCCTCTCCAGGATGGCGATTATCTTCAGTATCTGCCCGGGTATCCTCCTGGCAACTACCTTGAGGATCACGTTCGATCCGGAGATCCTCGCCTCGACATCAGCAACCCTAGAGCTGCAGCAGGCTCCCCCAGTGAGCTCCTTATTAGCGGTGCTCTCGAAGATGAAGGGACTGTCAAGTGGCGGCGGAGGGGCCATCAGCTGGAGGGGGCGAGGGCGAGGGCTAGGGCTAGGGCAAGGACTGAGGCTCATGCTCATCCTCCTCTTCTTGGCCTCGAGGGACTGAAGGACTTGGTGCAGCTCCTTGATGAACTCTATAACTCCTCCGATTACCGACGCCTGATCTCCCTACATAGATCACAACCCAAAAGAAGATATTATTTCTTCAACCTGACATAGAAAGGTGTCTTCGGAACTCTTATAAGACACGTAATGTTCAGGCTAGGGTTCATCCCTGTAAGTAGCCAATTATTCTGTTTCCTCATAAAATCTTCTCCACAGCAAGATACCCGTGATATACCCTTTTGATGTAGAATCGTGGAGTCAAGGAACGGAGGACTTTGAGGTGATCGTTCATCTGCCTTCTCCTGTTCCTCTCCACAGCGATGTGTGACATCTTCCCACCTCCCTTGCTACTTTACTTTTCAGCCCTACAAACAGTTCAGTTCTCTCTCTCTCTCTCACTTCAATGCTATTTCTCTCGACAGCAGCTGGGAGATTTCCTTATATACAACTCAGAAGCATGCCGCAAACCACTAATATATATATATATATATATGCAGTGTAAGAATTTGTTTTTCTTTACTTTGCTTCCCCCACTCGCTAACCCACCCACTCACCCACACAGGCGACCTCATAACCTTGTATAAAAAATGATCCATACCACACTCACCATAGGGAGAGAGTTGGGCTGGGTAAGACTGTAAGCTCAATAAATGCGGCATGCTGCAGTCTCGTGAGGCAATTTTACTCTTCATGCTTTCTGGTCTTCTTCTAGGGTTTATAGAGAGAGAGATAATGAATGAATGTCACTATAATTACTTGCTCACGTTTAGTATATTGGTTCAATTCACGAGAGTTGAAAATAACATCGGGATCGGTTCATGTTCATAGTGTTTGATCCTCCCCTCTCTCTCTCTCTTTCTCGCCCCCTCCCCCTCCCCCTCCCCCTCCCCCTCCCCCTCCCCCTCCCCCATCAAACAGCACTTGACTTGGAGTCGGAAGAGGAAGAGGAAGAGGAAGAGGATGAATGTGAACACTTCCTTCTATAATAATTCATCATTTAATCGACTGCTGCTCCCATTATCACCTGAAACTTAACCGTCTTTTTGCTCCTACTACGCACTCAGAACAACAGTTGCTGGGTTGCATTACCAACTCTCTCTTTCCCCCTCTCTCTGCAGCTCTAAATACATAGATCATGCCGACCTTGCCCACTTCATCATCACCCTACACCAATATACAAATTTACCATTGGCACAAATTCTCTTCCATGAGAATAAATACATGACTAGGTATACATACACCATTTTGAATATTCTAAATGAGTATAATTATCAGTTCTTATTACCTTTTTAGTTAAAAAAATAATATTATCTCGTTAAAATTGAAGTACTCATGCACATTTTCAGAGAAATTTTTTGGTCCGAGAGTGTGGAAACAGTTTTTTTTATGAAGGTCTGCTTTATCAAGAACTAGCTACATGGATAACACAGAGTATGCACAATAGCTTGATTACTACTTGAGCTTGATGATAAGTGTCAACCCAAACAAATAATCGGAGGTGGGTGAGATTGAGAGTTAGAATTAGTAGAGCAATGTTCGGGCGGGTGGAGAGAGGAATAAGAAGAGAGGAGAAAATTATTAGTGGGCTCTTAATAGGGCCCCAATTGGGTCTCCTCAAGGCCCAAATTTCTTACCATTGATATAACTAATAGAAAGTTTTGCCTTAATTTGCATATGTATGGAAATTCTTAAATTTTCTTCAATCAATTCATAATACATATACATCTTCTCATTAAATAAAAACTTTATATGTATATAAAATAATGAAATAAATAATTTTTATTCACAAAAATGTGAATTATTTTAGGTAAATTAACATTTTTATATTATTCAAAATAATATATATAACTCGCATATATAATTCATAAATTTGTGATATTTTTAAATAAAAGATATTTATGCTTAGTTGAACATGTTCAATTGAAATTTAATTTTATTTAATGGTTTTATTAAATTATATTAGTAAATTTAATGAAAAATATTAATATTATAGGTGTGAATTAAATTTAAAACTCTTGAATATTTATGTAAAAATATTAAAATTTATGATGGATTTGAAAATTTATCCTAATTTTATAGTCAAATTGGTTTATTTATTAAATTTGATATTAGGGTATTTTTTTTTTATAAATTTAGTATAAAATTAACAATGTTAGTTTGTATTTAATATAAAAAATTAATTGCAGTAAATGGTAAATTATAACTTTGTAATTATTTTGGCTAAATATTAAAATTTGTAATAAAATATTAAAATGAAAAATGTTCATATTTAAATTGAGTAATTTCTCCTACTAATTTTATCCAAATTAATGCAACAATCATTCTTATGAAAAGTGCATATCCAATAATATCCTAAGTGACAAGGCCCGACATCACATGATCTGTACCCGCACCGACCCAATTGACAGGGGATCGGTCCAATTAGTTGGACCCTTAAGAAGAACCCTTAAAAAGAAAAGTCTTACTATTAGTGGAGTAAGAAGGAGACTTAAGTAGGTATCTTGGGATGGGTAGCTTTAAAATGACTGATTATGATACACTCCGTGGAGTGAATGAAAAATATAAAAGAAGAAAGACTTCTCAAATACGTGGCTAAAGGATTAAATAAAACGAATAGCCAAAGTGATAATATACCAAGTAAAACCCAAGATGACATCAAGGAAAGTCACTCCCAATACAAATGATTGTTAACTTAGTTTTGGAGACAAAATCCCTAAAAGGAATGGAGAGTTGTAAACCCCGTCCTTTTTAAAGACAAGAAAACCGGGAAAAGAACTGGTCAATTCAAAGGAGAAAATTGAGCTGATTCACGAACCATAACCGGTAAAGAAAGGGTAAAATGAGAAATTGACAAATCCTAAATAACTCAAATAGTCATAAAAATCATGAAAAAAAACCCTTGAAACAAATGGGAAGAGAAAACTAGACCGGTTCAAGGTGAACCATACCTGAACCGGATTGAATTTGAATCATACTTGAATCGGTTTTTAAATTAATTTTTCTTGGTGGCTTAAAATGATCAAATTGGGGAATTGAAGCCACTATATGATAGAGAATGAACTTAGATTAATTTAGAAATTTTTAATTTTGAGAAAACTGGTTGAATCGAGCATAAACTGACTGATTTACGCATTGAACCCGGTTAGACTGGTTCGAAACAGTATCATGTTCTTCCTCAGTATGACACCTGTAAATCTTGTCTCTTAAAGACAAGGAAACTGGGGAAAGAACCGGTCAACCTGGGTGAGAAAACTGAACCGATTCATGAACCCCAACCGATAGAGTAAGGGGTTTTCCACTTCTTTGAAATCCCCAATTTTCCCCAATTGTTTCCCCCAATTTTAACTTTCCAACACAGTCAAATTTGATTTCATCAAATTGACCAATCAAACAAGTTTAATTGTTAAAATTGAAGTTGAATTAGAGTTTCTACATCTTCATATGATTCAATTGCACTTTGAATTGCAAGTTTAGACGCCGAAACGAGCTCAAACGGAGCTTTGTCGAAAAATAGAACGTAGAGAGAGAAAGCTTCAAATGCTCACCGTCGGGGGTGCAGCGGTCCAAGCTTCCAATTTGGACAAATAGCTCTCCTCCCGAGTTTACTCCTAGGATCAAGAATTGCATCAATTAATGTCGAATTGAGTGAGAATTTTATCATCGAAATTCTGTCGGTTCTCTCTCTAGCACTAGTAAGAAATTATAGAGTTAAGCCAAAATGGCTTACCTTTCAATTCTAATTTGGTCGTAGGAGGGCTGAGGAGGTGTTGGGAGAGCTTAATTTAGCCTGAGGAGGGCTCGAATTGGCCAATTTCAGCTCAGCAAAAATAGGATAGCTTCGATCCACCTGAGTTGCTTCACTCTTCGATCACGTCAACAATCCTCCGACGACCCTCGAAGTGAATGGATACTACCACCATGTAGCAGACTTCTCCCTGGTGGTTCTAAGGAACCCAACCATGCCTTCTTTGGCTCAGAAAAGACCCTATATCAGAGCTCTGGTTCAAGCTTCACCGAAAAACTAAGCATTTGAGAGAGAGTGAGGTTTTGAGGTGTGGAGAGGATGAATGGAGAGAGGCTCTTTATATAGGGAGCTTGGGGACTCGTCGACCGTCTGTTTGGCACCTTTGCGACAATCATTGATGGCCTGAAATGTATTGAATATAAATGTTTCCTCTTCACCGGCGCTGCTTCAATTTTCCAGTGAGTGAACAGTGTTGTCATTTGAAGGAAGAAGACGACACTATTCCGAACTGGACCAGACTGGTACGAACCGGTTTTAAAACATAAACCGGTCGATTCAGGCCCGATTCAACCGAGTTTTTCAAAATTAAAAATTTCTAAATTCATCTAAATTCTTTATCTATCAAATGGTAGCCTCAATTCTCAAATTGGAATTTTCTAAACCACCCAGAAAAATGAATTTAGCATCTAGTTAAATAGTGGTTCAAACTGGTCCAAATCGATCAATTTGATTCGGATCCGGTTCACTGGAACCGATTTGGTTTTCATCCCCCAATCATCCTAAGGTCCTTTTTCATGACTTATGTGACTCTTTAGGTCACTTTGGATCCATAAATTTCCCGGTTTGCCCTCTCTCTATCGGTTCCAGTTCATAAACCAGCTTGATTCATAAACTGGTTCAATCTGCTTCACTCAAACCAGTTTGGTTTTACTCCCAATTTGTCCTAAAGTTCTTTTCCAAGGTTTATGAACCTTTTTGGATCATTTGGGAGTTGTCATTTCTCCAATTTACCCGTTCCCCAAGAATCGGGTTTGTGAACCGATTCGATTTTCTCACTCGATTTGACTGGTTCTTTCCCGGTTTTTCCTTAACTCCAAAGAGCGGGGTTTACAACTCTCCCATCCTTTTAGGAGTTTTGTCCCTAAAACGTATTCCACACTTTTTGCATATTGGTTTAAACTTTTCATTGATATGTAAATTTTCTATTTCATCATCTTTCAACCTTCTCGGTTGTTTTCGTTCATCCCTTTCATCACATACCTAAGATTCTCGTCTACTCCTCATTCTTTCCACATTCCATGGAACTTACTTTAGCCTAGAATATCTTCTTTGAAGATCTTGGATCATTTCTTCTAGTAATATCCTTCCTTCCCAAGGCACCATTTCCCATTCCCTGCTCTTTTTACCTAAGATTTTAGAACTATGAGTTCCAGTCCTTTTTCTTCCACATGTTTTGGCGTTTATCACCTTTTCATCTTGCATGGATGCCTTCTTCATTCTTTGGTTATCACCTCTATGCTTGACTTCGTTATGCCTTACTCATAGACTTTTCCTTGCTTAAGTCATATTTCCCTGAGTTAGTTGGGTTTACCTGTCCCTTACCACATGACATTCTTCGTGATATCTTTGACTTCACGTCCCTATAACTGTATTGATTTCATTATTTACTCGTCTTTTCCAAACTTCCTTATTCGGTCATTCAACCTTCACATCCTTGAACTTCCTTATACTCACTAACATATTAAAACTCTTGATCTCATACTTCATTCCTCATTGCCACCGGCATCCTTCCTCTTTAAGATCTCTTCTCTTTCCAAATTCATTCTTACTCATATGGTATCTTTTGATGTCGTCGTCCTACTTACACGTTACTTGGTTTGACTTACCCCTTGGATCTTTATGATTTCCTTCCCCTTGTACTTGATCCTTCCATCTTTAACATCTTGTTCTTGAGGAGCTTATTCTCTTTCCTATTCTGTTGGTTCCATTTCCTCTTCATTGATACACCAATGTTTCCCAAGATTCCTTTCTTAGGTGAGATTCACATTCCCTCTCCCAGGATTTCCTTCTGGTTTTACCACTGCAGTTATTAAATTCTAGAATGTCTTTTTGATGTTAATCGAACTAAATAGACAATGAATTCACAAGTCCAATCAATTGCACCTACAAAGGAGGTGAATACTTTGTTAGAAAATGAGTTAAAAGGTCATTTGAGACTAGAAGAGGGCCTAATGACAAGGTTAATGGTTAAAAGATTCAAACAAGCTTTATATGGGTTTATTAAAGAGATTGCCGAAAATCCAAGTGGAAGCCCAATTAAAGAGCCAAAGAAAAGCCCACGAGAAGGTTCATATTTAATTAATGAGTAAAGATTTATTAATATAATAAATCTTCTACAACATTAAATGATAATATTAGATATTTAATTAGTTAAATTCAGATTTTAAAATTAGTTATTAAAATATCCTAGATATTTAGATTAGATATGGTTGACATGTAACCATAAGATATATTTTCCTTATTTTTAGGCTATTCAGTTGTTATCTATGCCTATAAAAAGCTCCATAGCATTGGAGGACAGACACTTTTAGAATTCAATTTTGTAAGGTTTTGTCTTCTTTCTCTCATGAAAGAACTTTTGAACTTATTAGGTTTTTACTTGTGGCATTCAAGCAATCAAGACTTAACATCAGGGTTTTCTAAGAGTTCTTCTTAGAGGGTTTGGGTGTGGCGTCTACATATCCCATACCTTGTTTATGGATATATTTTCATATTTTCATACTTGCATCATGAAAATCTTGGGGTCGTTGCCATATTTGGTGTAGGGTGTTATCAGCATATTGGCGAGGTTCACATTAGTATCAGAGCACATGGTTGCATGGCAAGTTTCATCACATCTTTTATATCTATTTTTTTTATCTTCTCTACCTATTTCTATTCTCTAAAAAAATAAAAAATAAAAGTCTCATCTTCTTCTATCTATCTATCTCCTTTTTCAGTAATTGCAAAAAAAAAAAAGCCAAAACAATTTATGCTAAAAAAGAGCAAAAAAAAGACAAAAAAAGGTGAGCAAAAAACAATCGTTAAAAAAAAAAGGCACAAATTTCTATCTTGAGATTCACTCTAGTCTATCTGAGTTTTATAACTTCTTATCCTTTGTGTTTCATTCGTTATTCTATCTGAATTTATTATTCATTCTTATATAAGTACATTCTAAGCTCACACTTCAATTCGTTTGGAATTACTTTGTGAAACTCTTATTGATTTGTCTTGATTGTTTTTCAAGTCGAACTACTTCATATAAAATATTTTTTTTAAGTTCAATTAAGATTGAAAGAAGACAAATGAGTGAAAAAAGGCAAGAGTGTTTTAAATCTATAAGAAAAAAACCATTTGAGTGTGAAACAGGAGTGTTTGAGAGAAACATGTGAGGGAGAGTTGCAAGGTTCTTTTCTTTCTAACAACTATCAGAATCAAAAGGCCCTATGACTAGGAAACACTATGAAAGAAGAGGGTTTCATACTGCCCATTCAAAACCTACAGTGGAAAGCAATGAAGAGTGAAATAAAATAGATAGTGAAGACTAAATTTAAGCTACTTCATATGTGAATGGATCGCTTGGAGGAAGGTGTGAGACGACGCTCACATCAACATACTTCCACTAAACGACAATGGAGCATTTGATCTCGATACTTCGATCCACAGGAACTGAGGGAGTTCGATGATCTCCAAGTTAATCGCGACAACCTCAGGCTCAATTCCTTCAATCAACATACTACTTGTGACATGCCATGGATTGATGATATCTTGGACAACCAATGTGAGAAGTTATTTCATACTCATTGTTCTATGAAAAATAAGGTCTGTTTGGTTATCATAGATGGGGAAATCTGCACTAACTTTGCTATCACCGAGCTTGTGGAGAAGTTGTCATTACATACAATAAGCATCCAAAGCCATATCAAATTCAAAGGCTGAATGATCAACCCAAACTCAAGGTAACCAAACAGGTGATAGTGTCATTCTCTATTGGGAAATATTATGATGAAATATTATGTGATGTAGTATCAATGCATGCATGTCATATTCTATTGGGAGAACCTTGGATGTTAGATTGTCAAGTTACATATGATAGATCAACAGATAGGTACTCATTTGTGATGAATAATAGATCAATATCTCTTGTACATTTTACTTTACAACAAGTTTTTTAGGATTAATTATAAAAGAAAAAGGTAAATGAAAATAAAATAGTAGAAAAACAAGAGAGAAAAGGAAAGATTGAAGAGGAAGAGATAAAAGGCAATATTGAAAAAGAAGCGGGAAAAGCCATAATTGAAAATAATGAGAGAAAAGGCAAGGTTGAAAAAGAAGAGAGGAAAGCCATAATAAAAAGAAAAGAGAGTAAAAACAATTTTATGAAGAGAAAAAGTGTGATCAATAGAGATATCATTTCAGATCCTATCCTTACAGTACTTACGTACAAGGATTTATATTTTACTAACCATATTGTCGAATATTTGCTGAGTATTAGTATTTCTCTTCTACAGGAATTCAAGAATGTCATTCCAAAGAAGATAACTCCTAGTTTGCCACCTATTCAAGAAATTAAGAATCAAAGTCAACACCAAGTTCTAAAATTGATGGAAAAGAGATATATACGTAAGAGCAAGCTACCATATGTTGTACCCATGAAAGACGAAACTTGGCCAATATGAATCGATTGTCGAGCCATTGATAATATCACAGTAAAGTATCGACGACATATTTCTCATTTATATGATATTATTATTGAGTTGCATGGATACTATTTGTTTTCAAAACTTAATCTTAAGAAGGAATATCATAAATTTCAAATTAAAGAAAAAGATGATTTAAAAACAACAATTGAAACAAAACCAGGTTTATATAATTGGTTAGTTGTGATTTTTGGATTGACTAATGTCTCTAGCACTATCAAGAGATTAATGAACCATATCTTGCATATTATCATTTTAAAGTTTGACTATATATATTTTGATAACATCCTAGTATATGATAAGATCTTAGATGAACTTGCGGAATATTTGAAAATTGTGTTAGAAGTTTTAAGGAAAGATAAGCTGGTTGAGTAATTTAAGATATTTATCATTTGTTCGAATAAACTTGTATTTCCTAGATATGTTATAAGTTTTGAAGGTATTGGCATTGACAAAGAAATTAAGGTAATTCGAGATTGGCCAATGCATATTTTGTATAATTTATGGCCGAAAGAGTTTGTAATTCACACAGATCATGAATATCTTAAGCACGTCAAGGGGCAACAAATGCTGAAGAAACGTAATGCAAGGTGGGTGAAATTCATTTATACATCTCCTTATGTGATCAAGTGTAAGCAAGGTATGAAAAATATAGTTGCTGATACATTATCTAGAAGGTATGTTTTGCTTACAATCATTGATACTAAATTGCTTAGTTTTGCTTGGAATACTTTGTTAGATACAAAACTTCTATTTTTAACTGCATGTTTACCACATGTTGTATTTGCTTATAATCATTATATTTATTTAGTAACTAAATTATCACCATTGAAAATTATCTATGATTTTAATCCATTGGATAGAAAACGACAGACTCAAGAAAATATTAATATAGCTAACAAAAGTTTCAAGAAGTTTGTTTTTTATCCACAGATTTGTATTAGCCTATATCTGAGGAATGAATAGTTTATGGATAGAAAACTATCAAAATTTCTTAGATTAGAGGAATTATTTAAAGTGTTAAAACTCAATAGTAATAATTACAACAAGAAGTTATCTGACAAATATACTGCTGGCTATAGTATAAATATTTCTAATTTAATGTATTTTTATGTAGGTGATGAAGGAACAGAAGATTTGAGGACAAATCATTTTCAAGAGAGGGAGAATGATGTGAATCGAACTAAATAGACAACAAATTCACAAGTTCGATCAACTGCACCTACAAAGGAGGTGAATACTTTGTCAGAAAATGAGTTAAAAGGTTATTTGAGACTAGAAGAGAGCCCAATGACAAGGTTAATGGTTAAAAGATTCAAATAAGCTTTATATGAGTTTATTATAGAGATTGTTGAAAATCCAAGTGGAAGCCCAATTAAAGAGCCCAAGAAAAGCCCACAAGAAGGTTTAGATTTAATTAATGAGAAGAGATTTATTAATATAATAAATCTTCTATGATATTAAATGATAATATTAGATATTTAATTAGTTAAATTCATATTTTTAAATTGGTTATTAAAATATCCTAGATATTTAGATTAGATATGGTTGACATGTAATCATAAGATATATTTTCCTTATTTTTAGGCTATTAAGTTATTATCTTTGCCTATAAAAGGCATACTCCACAACACTGGAGGATAGACACTTTTGGAATTCAATTTTGTGAGGTTTTGTCTTCTTTCTCTCATGAAAGAACTTTTAAACTTATCAGGTTTTTACCTGTAACGTTTAAGCAATAAAGACTTATCACTAGGGTTTTCTAAGAGTTCTTCTTAGAGAATTTGGGTGTGGCATCTACATATCTCATACCTTATTTCTCAAATAAACAAGGTATATTTTCATATTTTCATATTTGCGTCGTGAAAGTCTTGGGGTCGTTGTCATATTTGGTGTAGGGTGTCGTCAGCATATTGGCGAGATTCGCATCACTTTTGTTGTTATTTTCACTAGCTTACATCTTACTCTTTGGATCTATGAATACTTTTGGTTTATCTTGCATCATTTCCACTTGCTCCAGCATTTGTTTATTCCTACGAGGTGGACCTCTCATCCCTCTTGTGTCAAAACCTTTCGTATCTTTATGTCCTTGGTATTCCTCCCTTTGCCTCGATTAGGGTGTATTCTTTTACTACTCCCCAGCTCTTATTAGAGCTTCGTTTACTCCTCCGAATGATTTGGTCAATAAGAGTTATTTCCTTTAATCGGATCCATCTAAAATTTCTATTTGGGTTTCCATGTCTTCTTGCAATAGATCATACTTAACCTCCCAAAACACTCACTCAACCACTCATACTTCTTACTGAGGTCCTCATTTAGGCTTCAACTTTGCGACATTTCCTTGATTGATTTTCTTGACCTTGAGCTTTATCCTTCCTCGACCCAACTTCTTATTTCCATTCTTCTTCTAGTATCTTCCATTCTAGGATTCTTTTGTTTGATCACCCTACCATTCTTTAGAAATTCTCTCTTCTAAATCTTCACCTAACTTAAGGATTTTGTATGATTCATCCACTCCTGCTTTTCTTCCTCCTCTGGTCTATACCTTTGCCTTCCTATCTTATGGAGTTCTTAAGGAACTGTATCTTAGTTCTTTATTAGTAGTTGTTATGCCTGGGCCTTCCTGTTATTCTACTTTCTTCCCATCTTTCCTTGGTGGTCTTTATACTTACTTCTTTTTCTTCTCAATCAACTTCTATTCTTGTGGTTCCCTTTTGGAATGTTCTACTCCTTGTTTTTCCTTACTCTTCATTCTCTGAGCTTATCTTTAACTCCTTGGACTCTCCATGAATCTGTACTCTTTAATGATCGCTTCCCTTTGTTCCAACTTCTTTTTCCTTTTCTTAAGGTCTCCCTTAGATGGATTCTTCCTTATCGTATTTCCAAGGGTAAATCTTCAGGGTTAAGATTAACTATAACCCATCTTTTCTTCCTTAGGTGATCTCCTATCTTTTACTTAAACCTGTTATTACCATACTCTTTTGTTTTGAATTTATCAAAGGACTCAGAAGTTTTAACAAAAATTTTACTTTCATTCATTCAAGAAATATTTTTTTTCCATACTTGGCTTATTACAAGAATTTTCTACCCCCTATTCCCTTGGGGTCATAGGACTAGAACTAACCCTAGAATGGTTGTGAGACTCTTGTTTAGAAGGTTTTGAGGAATTGGTTGGGGTCCATTCGCATTCCCTAATAGGACGAATTTTATGTATGACCTCGAATCCGTACCACCTTAGTACCTTGACCTCACACTCATAGGTCCACTTCACCCATTGGGAGGGATTGAAACCAAGTTGAGTAGGTGGAGGTACTTGGTGGACCATCATGAAGGTAGCATATGCATCCCAATAATTATCCCAAGCCACCTTCTTGGTTGGCTTCCATTTTGGTTGTTGTGGGACTAGAGGAGGAGGGGTTGGACTTCTAAGAGGTGATACTGGTTCCTCTTGTGTAGGAAAAGGGTATATGATACCTTCCGGTTCCAATAAGGCTCCTACCAGTTTCTGGTAGTCATCCACCATTTCCTTGGGTACTCATTTTTTGCCCTTTAGAAACCTTTATACGGCTTCCTCCCTTGGGTTTGGTGTCTTTTTCAGGGTTATAGGTGGAGGACTGAATTTCACCGTGAATTTCCTAGGAACTCACCTTCCTACACGATAGTTTATAGTTGGATTAATGTCAGGGCATAATATTGATAATGTTTCAAGGGAACTAGGCTTTGATACAACTCTAGTTGTCACGCCCCGACCCGGTTTGGTCAGATCCCCGTCATTCTCTTGGTCAAGAGGAGTTTCCTCCTTCTTTAACTCAAGTGGAGCCAGTCGTACTTTTAACCTTGTTCCTTGGAAAGACATAATATCAAATAAAATGCAAGCTTAAGAGAAACCAAGTTGATGCGAGCCCCGCCAATATGCTAACCACACCCTACACCAAATATGGAAAAGACCCCAAGATTTTCACTACGCAAGTGCAAAAAGATGGAATATACCTTGATTATGTGAGAAACAAGGTATGGGATATGTAGACACCACACCCAAATCCTCTAAGAAGAACTCACAGAAAACCTCGGGTGATAAGTCTTGATTGCTTGAACGCCATAGGTAAAAACCTGATAAGTTTAAAAAGCTCTTTCAAGATAGAAAGAAGACAAAACCTCACAAGATTGAAATTTCAAAGTGTCTGTCCTCCAATGTTGTGGAGTATGTCTTTTATAGGCACATATAACAACTGAATAGCCTAAAAATAAGGAAAATAACCTATCAGGCACATATAACAAGTGATAAGTCTTGATTCCTTGGATGTAGGCTAATCCAAATCCCTAGATAAAAAATAACCTTCTTGAAACTTTTGTTGGCTAGATTAATATTTTCTTGATTATATCGTTTTCTATCAAATGGATTAAAACCATAGATAATCTCCAATGGTGATAACTTAGTCACTAAATAAATATAACGATTATAAGCAAACACAACATATGGTAAACATGTAGTTGAAAATAGAAATTTTGTATCAAACAAAGTATTACAAGCAAAACTAAGCAATTTAGTATCTTTTATACCTTACTTAACATAAGAAAATATTTTGATGAAATCCACCCACCTTGCATGACACTTGTTCAGCTTGAGGGCTACTCCGCTGAACGTTTCATTATAATATGCAATTGATCTTCTTTCCTTACTTACCAAATAAGGTGTTTGCCAATCTCAAATTACCTTAATTTCCTTGTCAATGTCAATACCTTCAAAACTTATAACATATTCAGGAAATACAAGTTTACCTAAACACAATATGCAATTCTTCAATTTGCCAAACAACTGATATTTCCTAAAAACTTGCAAGGTAATTTTTAAATATCCTTCATGTTTATCTAAGTAATTGTTGTATATTATGATTTTATCAAAATATATGGCAACAAAGTTTTTAATAAAAGCATGCATGATATAATTTATTAACCTCATAAAAGTATTATATGCATTAGTCAAACTAAAAATCCTATCCAACCATTCATATAAACCATGTTTTACTTTTAATTCAATTTTCAATCCATAATTAGCTTTCATTCGAATTTTAGAATATTCACTCTTGTGATTAAATTTTGAAAAGAAATAGTTTTCATGCATCTCATCTACCATAATATTTACTTGAGGAATAGATTGAAGATACATTACCTTCATACAGTTGATGATTCAAAAATCAACACACTTTCGCCAAATTTTGTTTTTCTTAGGCATTTTCACAATACTTGAAATCATGTTATCCCATGCATATCCTAGCTTCTTCAAATTGAGGATTTGGTGTTGAATTTGATACTTGATTTCTCGATCAAGTTGCAAACCAGGAGTTTTCTTCTTAGGAATGACATTCTTGAATTACTACATAAGAGAAATACTAATGCTCGGCAAATATCTGACAATATGGTTAGTAAAACATATATCCTTGTACATAAGTACTATAAGGATTTAATCTAAAATTATATCTCTCTTTATCTCACTTTTTCTCTCTATAAAATTATTTTTACTCTCTTTTCTTTGTATTATGGCTTTTCTCTCTTCTTTTTCAACATTGTCTTTTTTCTCATCATTTTCAATTCCGACTTTTCTCTCTCTAATTTTTCTCTCTTCTTTTTCAATATTTCCTTTTATCTCTTTCTCTTTAATCATGGCTTTTCTCTCTTGTCTTTCTGCTATTTTCTTTTCATTTGCCTTTTTCTTTTTCAACTAATCCTAAAAAACTTGTTGTAAAGTAAGAGGTACAAGAGATATTGATCTATTATTCATCACGAATGAGTACCTATTTGTTAATCTATCATATGTAAAGTGACGATCTAACTTCCAAGGTTCTCCCAATAAAATATGACATGCATGCATTGGTACTATATCACATAATATTTCATCATGATATTTCCCAATAGAGAAGAACACTATCACCTGTTGGGTTACCTCGAGTTTGGGTTGATCATTCAACCTTTGAATTTGATATAGCTTTGGATGCTTCATTGTATGTAATGCCAACTTCTCCACAAGCTCGATGCTAGCAAAGTTAGTGCAACTTTCTCCATCTATAATAACATAACAAATGTTATTGTTCATAGAGGAACGAGTATGAAATAACTTCTCACGTTGGTTGTCCAAGATATCATCAATCCATGGTATGTCCTAAGTAGTAGGTTGATTAAAGGAATTGAGCTTGATGTTACCGCGATTAACTTAGAGATCATCGAACTCCCCTAGTTCTTGTGGTTCGAAGCATCGAGATCGACTGCTCCATGGTCGTTCAATGGATGTATGTTGATATGAGTGTCATCTCACACCTTCCTCCAAGCGATCCATTCGCGTATGGAATGACTCAAATTCAGACTTCACTATCTGTTTCATTTAACTCTTCATTGCTTTCCATTGTAGGTTTTGAATGGGCGATATGAAACCCTCTTCTTTTATTGTGTTTCCTTGTCGTTGGGTCTTCTAAACCTGGCAATTGTTAGAAAGAAAAGATCCTCGCAACTCTCCCTCACATGTTTCTCTCAAACACTCCTGTTTCACACTCAAATGGCTTTTTCTTATAGGTTTAAAGCACTCTTGCCTTTTTTCCACTCATATGTCTTCTTTCAATCTTAATTGAACTTTAAAGCAAATCGTTTTTACGAATTAGTTCAACTTGAGGAACAATTAAGACATATCGATAAAGGTTTTCAAAAAGCAATTCCAAAAGAATTTAAGTTAGAGGTATGAATAGACTTAGAAAGAAGAGTAAAATTTAGATAGAGAAGAAAATAAAAAATTAAGATGGAATGAAGTAATAGACTTATATAGAGCAGAATAAGAATGAGATATAAAATAGAATTGTGTGCCTTTTTTTTTTCTTTTGCCTTTTTTCTCGAATTTTTTCTTTCGCTTTTTTTTCTCTTTTTTTGGCACAAATTTTTTTGGCTTTTTTTCTTTCTTTTTTTTTTTTTGCACTTACCAAGAAGAAGATAGATAGAAGAAGTGGAGATTTTTATTTTTTATTTTTTTAAGAGAATAGAAATAGGTAGAGAAGATAAAAAAAAGAACTAGATATAAAAGATGAGATGAAACTTGTTGTGCAACCGTGTGTTTTGATACCAACTGATGCAAACCCCGCCAATATGCTAACCAAATATGGCAAAGACCCCAAGATTTTCACGACGCAAGTGCGAAAAGATGGAATATACCTTGATTATGTGAGAAACAAGGTACAAAATATGTAAACGCCACACCCAAATCCTCTAAGAAGAACTCTCAGAAAACCTCGGGTGATAAGTCTTGATTGCTTGAACGCCATAGGTAAAAACCTGATAAGTTTAAAAAGCTCTTTTAAGATAGAAAGAAGACAAAACTTCACAAGATTGAAATTTCAAATTGTTTGTCCTCCAATGCTATGGAATATGCCTTTTATAGGCACATATAACAACTGAATAGCCTAAAAACAAGGAAAATATATCTTATGGTTACATGCCAACCATATCTAATATAAATATCTAGGATATTTTAATAACTACTTTAAAATTTTAAATTTAACTAATTAAATATATAATATTATCATTTAATATCCTACAAGATTTATTATATTAATAAATCTCTACTCATTAATTAAATTTGAACCTTCTCATGAGCTTTTCTTGTACTCTTTAATTGGGCTTCCTTCTCATGGGCTTTCTTGGACTCTTTAATTGGGCTTCCACTTGGATTTTTGGCAATCTCTTTAATCAGCTCATATAAAACCTATTTGAACTTTTAGCCCTTAACCTTGTCATTGGGCCCTCTTGTAGTCTCAAATGATTATTTATCCTATTTGGTGACAAACTGTTCAGCTCCATTGTAGGTTCGATTAATTGAACTTGTAAATTTGTAGACTTTTTATCAGATTCACATCACAAGCATACCTAACAGAGGGTAAGGTTTGGTATTATCCTTAGTCATTTCCTTTATTTCCTGAAAAGAGATAAAAAGAGGGGTGAGTTTCTACAACTCGGTGAATGGGTATTAAAAAAATTTTAATTTTGATGAAAAATAGTTTCTCAAAATACAGTGTGTCAGACTCCTTAATTTCTTTAAATTTTCCCATTTTTAAATTTTAGTTTAAAAAAATTATTTTTTATTACCACGGTATGTCATCACCCAACACACATCCTTCATCATGAAGGTAAAACACACAATCGTAGGCCAACCCATCCACTGAACCCACTTCTGGCGTTGGAGCGACTTTACCAGCCACCTAGATAGAAGTATGTTCACTTCTAACTTGAGAATGAGTGGATATTTGTGACATCTAACCCTTCATCCCGTAATAAATCTCCATGTCCATATGAAGACAGAGACCTCATCTTGTCCCCACCCCGGTCTCATGCGCTTGAATTTACTCCAAGCTTCACAAGAATTCTGGTACGACAAGTTGCCCTTATATCCACCTGGTTTTCCAAAGCCCTAGGACACATCATTACCCCTCTTGGGTGTCTTGAAGGTCCCGTAACATAGTGCATGCACAATCAATAGTTTTTCACATAATGCCATATAATCTGTGGTGCCGCTGGTCCAACGGCCTCGACCCTCAACTCGACTTGCAGCTATTTGTCTTGACTAGTCATGTAAAACCCGCCCTTTTGAGCTAAGGAAAACTGAGAAAAAAAACTGGTCAAACCAAGTAAGGATTCAGAACCGGTTCACAAACCCGATCATTTTTGAACTGGCAATTTGGAGTTCACTAAACCTTCGAAAAAAACTTAAGACAAATTAGAAGAGAAAAACCAAATTGGTTTAGGTGAACAAAAATCCATAAGAACTGTGAAGTTAAGCGTGCTAACTTTAGAGTAGTGTGAGGATGGGTAACCTTCTGGGAAGTATGATTCTTTTTGTAACCCGAAACACACCTTAACACTTCTCTCTCTCTCTCTCTACTACTCCATTTCTCGGTGAAGCTCGAACCAGAGTTTCGACTTGAACATTTTTCTTAACCTTGGAAGGAGAA
The DNA here is from genome assembly GCA_030064435.1 of Trapa incisa. Taxonomy (NCBI): domain Eukaryota; kingdom Viridiplantae; phylum Streptophyta; class Magnoliopsida; order Myrtales; family Lythraceae; genus Trapa; species Trapa incisa. The sequence goes on from CM057782.1 coordinate 17,509,434, forward strand.
GTTGAGCTCTTTAGAACTGAGGAGAAGACAACTATCTAAGAGCAAACTCCAGTCAATCTAAGAATCGTTGGAGAAGCGCCGGCATGATGGAATAGTGAAGTAGCTCCAACTTCGGCATGGGGTAAAACTTACCATTTTTGTAAAGGAAGGGCAAAATGGTAATTTTGGAAAAGTTGGGGGACCAAATTGGAAATTTGGGAAATTAAACTCCATTTTGTGAAATTAAATAAATTGAGGTCCCAAGATAAATTTTAAAAGTTTCGGGACTCAATTTGAGGAAAAACCTGCATTTGGGGACTTAAAGTTAAAGAGAAATAACTTTAGGGACCTAATTGCAAATAACTAAAAAGTTTGGGTTTTCTCATTCATTGGAAATGAATGAAGGTTGTTAAGTCGAGTAATAGTAAACAAGGATGTTCATATCGTGTAGGAACACAAAGTATCGGGATCGCCAGCATGGACAAGCTCGCGTGAATATAAAGAACCGATCTAGTGGAATTCACTGCGTTAATGGGTGAGTGGGTTTACTAACATCATACCCGGTTGGGATGATGAGCACAACTTAAAATTAAAAACCACTTACCGGTTGTGAGTGGAAATTTTATATCATACCCGGTTGGGAATAATAAGTACCTCGGTATGAAAACCCACTATTAAGTGGTATTTTAAATATCACTACTTAGACGAAGTGATGTGAAAATCATGCGGAAAAACTACTTACCAATTGTAAGTAGATCATACCCGGTTGGTATGATGAGACTTCCTCGAAGGAAGTTGAAAACTCGTTCATCGGTTATGAGCGGAGGTGTCCTTATACACGGGTGGTATAATGGATAGAGAAAACATATGTTTTGTCGGAAGTGCTCTCCCCTGACTGTGTGCCCATGCTTAAACAATTTGGGAGACCTGATAGGCCGAGGGCCTCGGTTTTGGAACTTGGGGGCTAAATGCCCAAATTTGAAAATCTCGTACAGTGGGCCCAAGGCCAGTTGGCACGAGCAGGAGCTCGTAAACAAACATGATATATGTGCCATAAAACTTAATAAGTGAATTGTTTGGCCATGGTACCAAGATAAGACCGACATGCTCAGTCAACTAGTGACAATGTGACATGACAGGTCGACGGACCAGTTAAGACAAACAACTACGGGTTGAGTTGAGAGTCGGGGCCGTTGGACCAGTGGCACCACAGATTACATGGCAATATGAGAAAACATTGTTTGTGCATGCACTGTGAGTACGGGATCATCAAGACGCCCATGAGGGGTAGTGATGCATCCTAAGGGTACTGGACAACATGGTGGCTATAAGGGCAGTTCGTCGTTCCAGGTGTATGTGCGAAATCTGGAGTAGCACTAAGCGCATGAGACCGGGGTGGGGACAAGATGAGGTCTCTGTCCTCATACGGACACAAAGAAGTGATTTTGGGATTGTGGGTCGAATGTCACGTACATCCACTCATTCCCAGGATAGAAGTGGTCGTACTTCTATCCGGGTGGTAGGAAAAGTCACTCCGAAGCCACTAGCGGGGTTCAGTAGTGATACTGACTTGCGAATGTGTGTAACCTTCATGATGAAGGATGTGTGTTAGGTGATGACACATCGTGGTAAATAAGAAATTGTGGAAAAATCCCAAATTTTTAAATGAAGGGATTTTTGAAAATAAAGGAGTCTGGCACACTCCATATAAATATTTTTCTTAAAAACCAAAAGCTTTTAAAAACCCATTCACTGAGTAGTCGTACTCACCCCCTCCCTTATATCCCTTTTAGAAAATCCCGAAAAGCCTCCCCTTAAAGACCGTCAATTAAGATGCCTGTAAGAAAGGTATGTAAAGTTTTAAATTTCATGCAGTTTTGATTATGCTATTCCAGGAAAAGGTGCAGGTTAAAGGATGCCTTACTCTTTACGGTTTACAATGAGGGGAAATCCTTTAATAAATCGGGAGAGTGGCGGGTTGATCATAGGGATCCGACCAAACTGGGTCAAGGCGTGACAAGTCCGGAGACCTGTCATGTTACACTGCCGCTAGTTGACTGAGTATGTCGGACCTATCTTGGTACCATGGCCAAACAAATCATTTACTTAAGTTTTCATGACATATAAATCATGTTTTTTTACGAGCTCCTACTCGTGCCAACTGGCCTAGGGCCCATTGTTTAAGATTTTCAAAATCGGGCATATTAGCCCCCAAGTTCCAAAATGAGGCCTCCGGCCTATATGAGCTATTCAAGCTCCCATCAAGAAGGTCTCCCAAAGATTTTAAGCAGTGGCACATAGTCAGAGGAGAGCACTTCTGACAAAATAAAACTTCCATTTGTCTATCATACCAACCGAGTATGAAGACATCTCTACTTATAACCGATAAGTGGGTTTTCCACTTCCTTCAGTAAGTCTCATAATACCAATCGGGTAGGATCTACTTACAATTGATAAGTAGTTTTTCCGCGTGATTTTCACATCACTCCTCTCAGGAGTAATGTTTAAAATACCACTTAGTAGTGGGTTTTCATTTCTGATGTGCTTATCATCCCAACCAGGTATGATATTAATTTTTCACTCACCCGATCGTACAATGTATTTCCTCTAAGTCGGTTTTCGTCTTTTGCAAGCTTAATCTCAGTTGGCGTTCCCAATATCTCGTGTTTCTACATGAAATGAACATTTTTGTTCATTATCATTTGGCTTAATAACCTTCATTCATTATGAATGACTAAAATATCCAACTTTTCAAATATTTGTAATTTTGTCCCTCAAGTTATTTTTCCTTTACTTTAAGCCACAATTGCCAATTTTTCTCCAAATTGATTCCCAAAACTTTTAAAATTCCCCTTGTAACCTCAATTTATTCAATTCCATAAAAGGGGTTCAAGTTTCCCAAATTCTCAATTTGGCCCCCAATTTTCCTAAAATTACTATTTTACCCTTCCTTTACAAAAATGGTAAGTTTAAACCTAAAAATTCTAAAATTTGCTCCATTGGTCCTCTAACACTCTTATCATGCCTAATTGGCCCTCAATTTTATAAAATTGTATTTTGGTCTCTCGAATTTTTGAAATTCTCAAATTTTCCCCCAATTTTAACTTTTCAACACAGCCGAATTTGATTTTATCAAATTGACTTATCAAACAAGTTTAATTGTTGAAATTGAAATTGAATTAAAGTTTCTACATGTTCATACGATTCAATTTATAAATAATTTATTTATAAATTATTTTAAAGAAATAAAAGGAAAAGATATAATATTAGATAAATAATAAATATTTTTGAAATTATTTTAAAATATTAATTAAATTAAAAGTAGTTGTTGTTGAGTAAGTGTAAATATATAAAAAAAAATGAATTTGATAAAGAATAAGGGCCGCTTTGATACTATTAAATTAAATAATAGTGAATATCTTTACATATATATTATATAAATAAATATATTTTTATATTTAATATTTGAGATCTATTATTAAAAATGAATATAACAGTAGCAGCAACAGTAAAAGAAGCTTAATAGTCATATTTGTTCTTGTTTAAATTTTTTAATATCCGATAAATATTATAATTATTTGGTTAGGTTTTAATTTATTCTCTTAATATAATTTAATTATAATTAATATTTTTAAAAGTATACGCATTATTAAAAATATAAATTATACGTAATTTTAATTTAAGTAAAATGATATATAATTAATAATTTGTATTTTAAATTGAGTTTTTATTTAAATTTTATTAATTATTCTCATATTTTACATTAAATACTATATAATATTTTTATGAAAAAAATAAAAAATAAATAAAAATTATTTATAAAATTAATATAAATAAATAAAATCTTAAAATATAATTTAATATAAATATGCACTGACATAATTTGATATTTTTTTTACTAAACATTTATATATAGTATAGATTATACTTTCTCATAAATATTATACTTTTTTTCATTTATATTATAACATAACAGTTAGGTTTATGTGGGTGTTATGTGAAAGGGGTGATTGTGGTTTTCTTTTTTTTTTTTTTACTGATGCCTCAAGCAAGTGGTTTAATATAAATGAAATTACATATCCTAAATTATAAATTTTAAATTAATAATTACATATATTATTAATTAATAGAATGAGTGTTAATTTTTTAAAAATAAATATTTTGATATTACAAATATAAAAATGAATTTATTTAAAATAAAAACTAATATATATATATATATATATATAATATATTGACATGAAATAACAAATATTATATATTATTTTTAGTTTTTTAAATAATGACATATTAATAAAAAATAATAATTAAGACCATTAACATATTTTTAATATATGTTAATTATAGCTATTTTTATAAAAGTTTAATAATTGATTGTTGCCACTAATGTATACTTATTAATTATTGACTGTATTTATCATCAAAGTTTATCTATTCTTAATTAAAATAAATATACTTATATCATTTGTAATTAATATTTTATATATGAATAGAGTCTCAATCGATAAAATTAAATAATGTATTATATTATTAATTTATACATATTTATTAAAGTAAATAAAATCATAATATATAAGACAATATTATTAATTAAATTATTATATATTAATCATTTAAGATTTAATAATCAGTGAAATTAAAACCCAATTTTATTAATTATTTCCACATTCACATTAAATACTATCAAATTTTATAATAAAAATAGATAAATAATATTTATTTATAAAATTAATATATAAAAATAAATAAATCATAATAATATATTAAAACATAATTTAATATAAATATGTAATGACATAATATGAAATGATTGGTTATAATATGTTATACCTTCAAATAATTTGATATAATATATATTATAAATTTGCTATAGTGTATATTCAATATTTAAATATAATATATTATAATTTTTCATAAATATTTTATTTTAATATAACAAATATTTAGATTATATATGGATGATGTGAAGTAGGCAATAGTTTGTATTATTTAATGTGATGATTAACTTTTATTCATTATATGCAAAATCAAATATATAAAACTAATAATTAGTGATTAAATTTGATAAGTACTTAATTTTTGATATATTATTATCATGTTATATCAATATACTTAATCGTAATTTAATAAATGAAATTATTAGTATTAGGGAATTAAATGTCAGATATTATTTTAAACTTTTAAATCAAATAATAATATTACATTATTTTTTATTAATATAACAACAAATTTTAAATACAAAATATTTTAAAATTTAATAATTATTAATTTTAATTTATATTAAATTGGAAAAATTTTTGTTTAAGAATTTTCAATTATAAAATACTATCAAATTTATTAGTTAAAACTATACATTTAAAATTTAATATTTTTTAACATTAATTTTATTAATTATTATATAATACAATTTATATAAGACTAAATATTATGTTTATTAATATATTTTTATTTTATATAATATATTTTATTATATATAAATAATATTATATAATTATCATATATTTATAATTGTTATTATATATGATAATTTAAAATTGATATCAAATATTTTAATTTTATGAACTAATCTTATTATTTATTTTATTAAATGTTTATTATTAAAGTTGTTTTTTTATAAAAGTTTAATACACTCATATGTATTAATGGTAGAACTAGATTAGACTATATTTTTAATTTTTATATATCCCAATTTATCAGTTAAATATAATTGTTTGGTAGGATTTGAATTTATTATCTCAATATAATTTAATTATAATTAATATTTTTAAAGGTATAGGTATTTTTAAAAATATAAAATATATATAATTTTAATTTAAATAAAATGATATATAATTAATGATTTGTATTTAAAATTTATTAATTATTCTCATATTTCACATTAAATACTACATAATATTTAATATAAATAAATAAATGTTATTTATTTATAAAATTAATATAAATAAATAAAATCTTAAAATATAATTGAATATAAATATGTGCTTACATAATTTGATATTGTTTTTACTAAACATTCATATATAATATAGATTATACTTTATCATAAATATTATACTTTTTTTATTTATATTATAACAAAACATTTAGGTTTATGTGGGTGTTATGTGAAAGGGGTGATTGTGGTTTTTTTTTAATGATGCCTGAAACAAGGGTTAGAAATATTCCTCTTAAAATTACATACCCTAAATTATAAATTTTAAACAAATAATTACATGTATTATTAATTATGATAATTAAATTTAAAATATACATAACAAAATATGATTTATAAAAATATATTATATATAAAAATAAAATTTATTAACAAATATAAAATTTATTATAAAATAATAAAAACATGACATATATAATTATAATTATATATTAATATATTTAATAATTTTATTTATTGCAATATTTACATATACAATCAAATAGATTATATTTATAAAATTATAAAGGAAAATTATAATAGAAATACTAAATATTTTAATAAAATTAGTATAAGGAGACACATATTTATTTGTTATTTACTTGTCACATTAAATATACTTAACAAATATACCCATTTTTTTCTCCTCTTTAAATTCAAATTTCTTTTATAATTAGTAATATTTAATCATTTAGTATGTTTTTTTTTTGCATTATACTATTTTTTTTATATTTTTTCAATATATAGTGGAGTAAATTGCATTCAAATGAATGAATATTTATTTGAAAATGAAGATTGATTTTAAGGGAATCTTGAAATTGAGAAAAAGATGATAATTAACTGTAATTATTGATTTATTTTGCTTAATATATAATTAAATTTTACATGATGTAATTTAATGCATTCTAAATAACTATACCAACAAAATATTTTTTAAATATAGAATAAGGAGACAATAAGTATAATTAAAATATTTTTTCTTATATAATTGGACATATATTTTTAATTATAGATGTAATTATGTTAACAATAATAATAAATTAAAAATATTATTAAATAATTAAACATTATAATTGAAAATGGTTTACACTTATAAATTCATAAAAAAAATTTAATAGAATGCGTATTAATTTTTTTAAATAAATATTTTGATATTACAAATATAAAAATGAATTTATTTTAAATAAAAACTAATATATATATATATATAATATTGACATGAAATAACAAATATTATATATTAATTTTAGTTTTTTAAATAATGACGTATTAGTAAAAAATAATAATTAAGACCATTAACATATTTTTAATATATGTTAATTATAGCTATTTTTATAAAATTTTAATAATTGATTGTTGCCACTAATGTATACTTATTAATTATTGACTGTATTTATCATCAAAGTTTATCTATTCTTAATTAAAATAAATATACTTATATCATTTGTAATTAATATTTTATATATGAATAGAGTCTCAATCGATAAAATTAAATAATGTATTATATTATTAATTTATACATATTTATTAAAGTAAATAAAATCATAATATATAAGACAATATTATTAATTAAATTATTATATATTAATCATTTAAGATTTAATAATCAGTGAAATTAAAACCCAATTTTATTAATTATTTCCACATTCACATTAAATACTATCAAATTTTATAATAAAAATAGATAAATAATATTTATTTATAAAATTAATATATAAAAATAAATAAATCATAATAATATATTAAAACATAATTTAATATAAATATGTAATGACATAATATGAAATGATTGGTTATAATATGTTATACCTTCAAATAATTTGATATAATATATATTATAAATTTGCTATAGTGTATATTCAATATTTAAATATAATATATATTATAATTTTTCATAAATATTTTATTTTAATATAACAAATATTTAGAGTACAGAATGATGTGAAGTAGGCATGTATTCTTCTAATGTAATATGATGATTAACTTTTATTTATTATATGAAAAACCAAATATATGAAACTAATAATTAGTGATTAAATTTGATAAGTACTTAATGTTTTGATATATTATTATCATGTTATATCAATATATTTAATCATAATTTGATAAATGAAATTATTAGTATAAGGCAATTAAATGTCAGATATTAATTTAAACTTTTATATAAAATCATATTTTTGCAAAAATTTTAAAATATTACTATTGTTATTAATATTAAATATTTGATAAAATTAACATATTTAATATTAACTTTATATTTCATTAATACAATATTTTATTGTATAAATATTACATTATTTTTTATTAACATAACAACAAAATTTAAATGTAAAATATTTCAAAATTTAATAACTATTAATTTTATTTTATATTAAATTGGAAAATGTTGTTTAAGAATTTTGAATTAATTTTTCAATTATAAAATACTATCAAATTTATTAGTTAAAACTATAAATTTAAAATTTAATATTTTTTAACATTAATTATTATTATATTTTATATTAATATTATATATTTTATAATAAAAATTAGATAAATACTACATATTTTTTAAATTAATATTAATAAATAAAAATTGTATTTTAAAAATAATTTAATATAAATATGAAATTATATAATATAAGATAATTATTAGTAATAAAATATTTTTATATAAAATTTGAAATATAATATAGAAAATATAATATGGTGTAATATAATTTTAATATATACTAATATAATTTGTTATCTTTAATTTGAATATAATATTATTATATTTTAATAACAAACATTTAGGTTATAGTTTGGGTGTTATGTGAATTAATTAGTTATATTGTATTTTTTTAATGTATGTGTTATGTGAATTAATTTATAAATGTTTCAATATATATAAAAGGAAAAACATATTATTAGATAAATAATAAATATTATTGTAGTTATTTGAATATAATAATTAAATTAAAAGCGTTTGTTGTTAATTGTATGATTAAGAACATAAAAAATGAGTTATAGAATAAAGAAGAAATTATGCTTTAATAATATTAAAAGTAAATAATTATAAATATTTTTCTAAAGAAACATATAATAGAAAGAAAAAAAATATTTTTTTAATTTTGAAATTCATAATTAATAACAAATATAATAGTAGAAGCAATAGAAGGACTTTTGTGCATAATTATATCTCTTTCTTTTCAAATTCTTTAATATATATATTCTCTTTTTATGTAAGTTTTTTTAATTCTGTATATTAATAAATATTTATATCTCCCTCTCTAACTCTCATAATAATATATAAATCATTTACATTATTATATTTAAATTAATAATTAATGATTAAAATTGTTAAATATATACTTAATTTTTAACATATTATTATAATATATTTATATGTAAATTAATAATTTCAAATGTTAATATAAGTGAATTAAGTAAAGCATTGATGATTGCAATTATTAATATAAGTATTAATAATTGCAATTATTAAACAAATGTTAATTTTTTTATATTATTTTGAAATATCATTAATACCATTAATAAAAAAATTGAACTACTATAAATATTTCAAATTTCAAATAATATTTTGATATTAAAATTAAAAAAATACTTTTGTTACTAAATATTTGATAAAATATTTCATATTATTTTTTACAATGTTAACATAATTTAATATTTTAATATATAAAATATTATATTATTTTTTTAATAAAATGATACCAATTTGTAAATATGAAATATTTAAATTAATAATTAATAATTAAAAATTTAAATATATACTTAAAATTTTGACATATTATTATTATTATTATTTATTAATATATTTATATGTAAATTAATAATTGTAATTGTTAATATAAGTGAATTAAGTAAAGCATTGATTATTGCAATGGTTAGTATAAATGAATTATAAAAAACTTATTTTTAAAGATATTTGATATAATATATATTATTATTAAAATTATAACAATTGGCATATTTTTTTAAAGTTAAATTAATTCAATCATAATTTATTATATAAAAAAATTGTTAAAAATTTAAACTTATTATACTTTTTTTTTCAGTTTTTCATCTAATATTAGAAATTTTCTTTTTTAAAATTATTTACAAAATGTAAGAAGAAAAAAATGAATAAAAAGAAAAAATGAAAAATATTATAACTTTGATTATACTCAATAAGTTTGGAATTTTTTCGAATAATTAAAATTTGTAAGTATAACAATAATTTAATACATTATATATACATTTATATGTGTGTTTATTTTATATTAGTTTATATTGTATTATTAGAGAAATTATAATTTAAACAAACGCATTACTTTAGAAAATCTATTTTTTTATACTTAATCTGGTATAATACTATTTATTTCACTTAACTTATTCAAATCTATAAAAGTTTATATATATTAATTTGAACTGCATTTATACTTAAAAAATAACCTCTAATTCATTTTCTAATATTTTCTTTTAGCAATTTATATTTATGCTATTTATAATTAATTCAAGTATAGATTAAATATTAATACTGTAAAAATATAAATATGGAGAATATTTTTTTAAATTAATTTTCATATTTAAATTATTCTATGCATGTTATTTTAATATATTAAATTGGATAATTTTTTAACACTATTTTCTAATAATTATAATAATTATATTATTTAACAAAATATTTGCTCAAATAAATAATTATATTAATTAAAATTTGATGTAAAAATTATGTGTTGAAATATTATAAACTTACACATTGAAATTTTTTTAAAAATTGTGAGTTATTAAGTAAATTTAAAATTATTATAAGGAGTATATCTCTGGTTCAAGAATTCTAAATTTATTTTTTAAAGTATAAAATACTATCAAAATTATTAATTGGATTATAAAACTAAATATTTAAAATAGAATCCTTTTTTCAATTTTCTAATAAAAATAAAATAAATACTAATAATTTATAAAATTAGTTTAAATAAATAAAATCTTTAAATATAATTTAATATAAATATGTGTTTATATAATATAAGGTTATATAATTTGATATAGTTTATAATAAACGTTAATATATAGAATATCTATTATAATTTCCACAAATATTACTTTTTTTTCATTTATAGTATAAAAAAACATTTAGTGTTTATTTATTTTTTATGTGAAGTGAATTTTCTTTTTCTGATGATGAGTTCACTCTTATTGCAAGAGTGGGCAGTAATCAAATTATGTAATTCTCTATGCATGTATCTCTCAAAATTCTATACCTAAATTACAAATTTTAAAATAAGAATTAAATATTAAAAATTACGAATTAATAAACCTTATATTCAAAACATATATAATAAAATATAATTTATAAAAATATATTAATAAATATACTATATATTAATATTTATTTGTATATAAAATGTATTAAAAAAAGATATATTTATATTAAAAAGTATATGTCAAATTATTAATATAATTTTATTTGATAAATATTAAAAATATATTGAATTTTATAATAAAAAATTGATATAAAAATTATTTATATAATATTTGTCGAAAAATTATAAAAATATGACATATATATAATAATATATTATATTTTAATATACTGAATAATTTTATTTTTTAATATATATAGACAATCAAATAGATTATATTTAAATAAAAAATAATAAAATTATTTATATAATTATAAAGGGTAAATCATATTATGTTAACAAATGTTTTGATAAAATTAATATATTTGATACTAATTTTGATATATTGAATATATTTAATTGGGATGTTAGTAGCTCTACCCAATAAGTTATAATAGCTTGTAATATCAAATTATTTTAAAAATAAAATTATTTAATATTATTAAATTAAAATTAAAATTATATTTGTCATATTTTTGTATATATTTCCTCTTAATAAAATATTATATAAATAGATTTTAATATTCAATTTTGTTCAAATTATTTTTGCTTGAATTTGTTATATTATCATATATTTATGAATAAATTGACATATTATGTGATATATTTATGAAAATATAAAAAATAAAAAAATTAATTAAATTTGAAAAAATAAGTTAAAAAAGTTGTATAATACAAATATAATAAATATATAAATATAATATATTTTATAAAATTAAATAAAAATTATTAATATAGTTTTTGTTAATTTCCTATATTTTTATTCATAATTAATACAATCATGTTTATAAAATTATGTGGATTCCGTGTTAATGGTTATTTAATTTTTAACGATAAATGTTTTTTATGTTATTCGTTATAAAATTAGATTTGAATTATAAACGAGATATAATGAAAGAAAATAACATCGTCATCACAATCAAAATCTTCGACTTCATCACTCTCATTATCTGCATACTCATCTATCCTTCTTTATATATTATATGTTATAATAAGAATAAACCCACCTATTCATACAATATATAAAAATGTTAAAATTAATTATATTCATACAATAATATATTTATATAAAAATGTTAAAATTAAGTTGTTTATTTGGGGTATAATTGTTTTTTTTATATATTTTTAATAATTAATTGTATTTTATTTATATAAAATAATACTTCAAAATATGTGATATTATAATATTCAAAAAATTTAAAAATTTCTATACATAATATAACACACCAAATGTAATGGTTTATAGTAGGAAAAATGATGCCATACTATATTTAATAAAAAAAATATAACTTTTATCTTATTTAAAATAATGTCATATTTTGTTTACATTTAATTTCACTATCTTTTTTTATTATAAGAATATAAATTTATTTTATACAAGTGCTCTAAATCTCATATCATGCATATAAAATGATAAATATGAGCAATATTTTTAAAATGAATATGTTGAAACAAGTATAGGTCAAAGAGAAAATAAAAAAAATGTCAAATATAAGTGAGTATCAAAAGTTAACTGATATAATATTAAATTGTTGAATAATTTTATTTGTTATTTTTTTATAAGTGTTTGCATAATAAATAACATTATATTTATTTTAAATTAATTTATTTAATCAATTATCCCACCAACGATCAAGCCTTTCAAACAATGCATAATAATAATAACTAGTTCTGTTTTATATAAAAAATTAAATATTATACAATCTTTGTATACAACAATTATATTACACTTTACCTGTAAAATTAATATGTCAATGTATTTAATTCATATCTTATAATTTTTATTACTTTTTAATAATCTATTATAAGTATTTTTTTAATTATGTAAGTTAATGAAAAATATTTAAAATATAAAATTAAAATTATATAAAAATATATATATATATATGTAAGCATTTATATGTAATCTCAAATATACTCATTTCAACTAATAACTTCAATAACCCAAATAAATTAATATTTAAATAAAATATTTTAAAATTAAATTTTGTTAAATGAAATTAATAGAAAAAAAGAATATTGTTTTCAAATAATTGAACTAATATGTGATAGAAATATAATAATATGCATGCATACACTATTCACACTAAACAATATTATACACTATAAATAATAATTATAAAGATTATTATTTATTTAATTATAATTTTTAAAATTAATATTAATATGTTTTTGGATAATAACATAAGAGGAGAAATTTTACTATAAAACACATTTGTGGAAAAAATATTAATTTCTATTTTTTACAATATTTCAAGGAATAGATAAAAATATTTTGAATTAAATTTAATAGTGTATATATGTATATTATCATCTATTATAAGTATAAAAGTAAAATTATATAATTGTTAAAAAATTATTATTAATATTTCAATATATTTAATTCATATCTTATAAGTTTTATTACTTTTTAATTATCTATTATAAATATTTTTTAATTATGTAAGTTAATGAAAAATACTTAAAATTTTTAAGAATTATATAATCACCTATACACTATTATACAGTATAAATAATAATGATAAATATTATTATTGATTTAATTTTAATTGTTAAAAATAATATTAATATGTTTTTGGGTAAATAATATAATAAGAGAAATTTTAATATAAAACATATTGGTCGGAAAAATACTAATTATTTTACAATATTTTAAAGGATAGATATAAATAATTTTAAATTTTATTAATAGTTATGTACGCATATTATTATCTATTATAAGTATTTTATATTTAAGGTCCTACCAGGAGTCAAACCCAAGTCACTGGATTCAAAGTCAATAGTGCTAACCACTACACCATAAAACCAATAATTATTTAATAATAATCTTGTTTATATTTAATAAAAGTAAGGAGAAATATAGAGATTAAAAGAGTTAGAAGGGATAACTCATAAAAAAGGGAGGAAGTGTGTCATATTTTTTAATATTCAATAATTTATTACTTAAATATTATTTTTAAATAATTTAATAATGTAATTATTAATTTACTAAAATTTAGTAATTTTTTAATCTATCAATATATAATACATATAATTATATTTATTTTAGGTTCTGTATTATAATTTTTTAAATAAATATTTTTGAGAAAAAATATAATATTATTTATTAATGTTAGATATTTATAATTATTTTTATAACATATTTAAAATTTTATAATGAATATAAATTTTAAATTTTATTATTTAATGATTAAAATAATTATATATTTTGTGAAATATCTATCATATTTGATTTTATTTAGTGCAAATATGTGTATTTTATATCAATTTAAAATGATTAATTAATTGTATTGCTAAAGAAAGTATAAATTAAATAGACATTATTTTAAACAATGTATTTTTTGCCTTTAATATATTATAATATTATTTATTTCATTTAATTTATTGAAATCTATTAAAGTTTTTATATAATAATATTAATTGAAATTACAATTCAAAATAACTTTTCACTTAATCTCTTATATACTTTTTTAACATGTATATTTATATTCATGTTATTTATCATTATTTTAAATATAAATGAAGTACTAATACCATATTTATATATAATACTATTAAAATATAAAATTTTAATTTTATACAGTATTTTAAACTTATAATATTAATTTTAATTTCAAATATTAAGTAATACTTAATTTTTAAAAAATAATTAAATTTTTACCAATTTAAACTAAACATCTAATTTGTTCACCGATCAATTATTAATTTTAAAAATATGTATTTTTTACAACAACTATAAAATAGTAAAAAAAACATATTTTTTAAATTATATCTTACAATATTTTTCAAGTTTTAAAATATATGTACGAAATAAAATGAATAGTTATATATAAAAGTGGTATGTTATATATATGGAGAATAACAAATCATTAATATTTTTGAAATTTTTTTTACCTCTAATTTATTATAAGTATTATATTATTAATTTTTCATATTTATTTGGTATTATATTTGTTTTTAAAAATAATTTTATTAATTAAAAATTTATGAAAAAAATTATGTGTTGAAATATTATACACTTTATAAAAAATGTAGAAATTTTGAAATATCATGTAAATTTAAAATACTATCAAAATTATCAATTAGATTATAAAACTAAATATTTAAGATACTACTCTTGTTTATTTTATTAATTATTTTTACATTTGACATTAAATATTATTATATTTTATATTAAAAAATATAATAGTATTTATTTATAAAAGTTATATAAATAAATAAAAATAATATCTTAAAATACAATTTAATACATATTATATAATATGAGATAGCTTGTTCGTAATATAATTTAATATAATATTTATTATAATTTTGTTATAGTTTATAAGCAATATTTATATATAATATTTATTATAATTTTATAAAAATATTTTATTTTTATTTCATTTTATATCTATTATATAAAGCTAATTGTATGTCTTTCTTCTACTGTAAGTTTAATAACAAAATACATATATGACATACAGTTATACTTAAAAAATTATTAACTTATTCAAAACAATCAAAATTTATATATATTAATTTGACTTACGGTTATACTTAAAAAATAACCTCTCACTTATTCTCTAATATTTTCTTTTAACAATTTATATTATTTATAATTATTTAAACTATATATATTAAATAATAATACTGCAAAAATATAAATATGTATTGTAAATTTTTAAAAACATTTTTAATATTAAAATTATTTTATGCATATTATTTTAATTCATCAAATTATATTAAATTTAATATATTATTATAAAAAATCACTTTTACTAATGGTTTTGGATAATTTTTTTGAACTCTAATTTCTGATAATTATTATATTTATTTAATAGTATATTTGTTCAAATAAAAGATTATATTAATTAAAAATTCATGTAAAAATTATGTGTTGAAATATTATGCACTTACATATTGAACATTTTAGAAAATTTGAATTATTAAGTAAATTTCAAATTATTATGAGGCTTGTCAAACAAATTTTAATTTATTTTTTAAATTATAAAATACTACCAAAATTATTAATTATATTATATAACTATATATTTAAAATCGAGTTCTTTTTAATTTAAATTTTATTAATTACTTATATATATATTTAAAATTAAATATTATACAATTTTCTAATAAAAATTATATAAATACTACTCATTTGTAAAATTAATATAAATAAATAAAATTTTAAAACATAATTTAATATAAATATGTGATGATATAATATTAGGTCAAGTAATTTGATATCGATTATACTAAAGGTTCATACATAATATTTATTATAATTTTACACAAATATTATATTTTTTCATTCATATTATATAGGTGTTATGTGAAATGAATTACATTGGTTTTCTTCTTCTCTTGTGGTGTGAGATTGCCTAGTATTGCAAGAGTGAGAAGTAACAAATTATATAATTATCTCTCTATCTTTCAAAATTCTATATTTTAAATTACAACTTTTAAATTAATAATTACCTATGATGTCATTTAAGCGTAGAAATTCCCTAAAGCAAATGTAAGAAAAGAATGTCAAGGGAAAGACAAAAAATCCTACCAAATAAGAAAGCCCCAGAAAGACATACATATCCCAATTAAAAGGAAATGGAACAAACCCTTATTTAGGAAATATTTTCCAAGAAAGTAAGTATTGTAATGGTCAAGTGTGACCTGTTTGGAGAGAATAGGAGAACCTTGTAGAAAGAGGAAAACTAGTAATGGCGGCCAAAGATAATAAACAAAACCCTAAGAAAGGCTAAGATGTAGTAAAGACTATACTCTATGATGGGCAATAGGATGGGCATGAATACAGCTGCCCACACGATAGGACCAGAAAAATAAAGAGAAAGAGACAGTTAAAGAACTAGTCTTCGAGAGAACCATCGATTTAAACCACAACAAAGAAGGGAGAAGTGAAAAGGCCAAAACATTGGGAAAGAAGAACGAAGGAAAATCCTTAAATCAATTGATGGCCAAAATTGGGTTTATAGACTTAAGAAGGTTAAGTGAGCCTCACGAAGGGCGAACAAGAGAATTTGAAACAAGGAGAATGTGAACCCTCCTTAAACGGAAATAATCTAACGAATTAGCACTAAAAGATGCTGTGACAAGTATAAATGAGTGGACAATCCATACTAAAGTAATAAAGGAAAGAATGCTCGAGAAACGTTGTGAAAGTAAATTCATTTTTTCTAGGTGGCTTAGAAGATTCAAATTGGAGAATTGAGGCCACCATTAGATAGAGAATAAATTTAGAAATTTTAAAATTTGAAAAACTCGTTCAAATCGGGCATGAACCAACCGGTTTAATCATTGAACTTGGCTCAAACCAGTCTGATCCGGTTCGGAATAGTGTAATCTTCTTCCTTTAGATGACAACACTGTTCACTCACCGGAAAATTGAACCAGCACTGACGAAGAGGAAACATTTCTGTTCAGTACATTTCAGGCCATCAATGACTGTCATAAAGGTGCCAAATGGACGACTGACGAGTTCCCGAGCTCTAGATATAAAGAGCCCCTCTCCATACTTGAAAACCTCACTCTCTCTCAGCTACTTAGTTTTCTGATGAAGCTCAAACTAGAGCTCTGATATAGGGTCTTTTTTGAGCCAAAGAAGGCATGGTCGGGTTCTTTAGACTCAGGGAGAAGTGAGTTACACTGTTGTAGTCTCAAATTACACCGAGGGTCATGGGATATGTGCTGGCGTGATTGATCAGTGAAGCAGCTCCGACAAACCGAAGCTGCCATGTTTCTGTTGAGATGAAATTAGCCAATTCGAGCCCTACTCAGGCCAAACCAAGCTCTCCCAACATCTCCCCAGCCCTCCTATGGCCGAATTAGTGAGAAAGTAAAAGAGAAATAACTTTAGGGATTAAATTACAAATATTTGAAAAGTTGCATGTCTTTATTCAGTCATATTGAATGAAGGCTATCAATCCAAAGGATAATGAACAAGGATGTTCATACCGTGTAGGAACACGATGTATTGAGAACGCCAGCAAGGATAAACTAGCATGGAGGCAATACTGACTAAGAACGAATATACTTCGTTTATCAGATGGAGGCAATACTGACTAACTCTAAAGTACAAAGTGTATCTAACAATGTTTTATTTTAAGTTTTTCTTACTATTTTTCGGTTTATTTAAATGTTTGTTACTATGTTTTTTTTGGTTATTTAGGCACTTTTAATATTTTTGGTGTTACTTATATTTTTAGTGTTACCTAATATTTTTATTAATTATTTTTAGGACTTTATTTTAAATTATTATTGTATCTTTAAATGTTTCATACAGTTTTGGGTTGTTTTGATTGATTCTTACCATTGTTTTCTTGAACAAACTGAAATATTTTTTGTGTTTCATTATGAACGGTCAATGCTATTTTTTATGTTTAATTGTATGTTTGCATTTTTCTTATATATTTTGGAGTTTCTTTTTATTTTATATATTTTTACTATTTATGGGGTTCATTTAAATATATATTACTATGTTTTTTAGGTTATTTATGCACTTCTTAATATTTTTGTGGTTATTTGTATTTTGCTATTAAGTTATTATTTTTAGTTTCACTTAATACTTTTGCAAGTTTATGGAATTTTTAAGTACTTTTTTCCTATTTGTGTTCTTTTGAATTGATTTTTATAAATTTTGTTGGTCATTTAGGAATTTTGCTAATTTTTTCTTTGCTTTTAATTATTATTATTATTATTATTATTATTATTATTATTATTATTATTATTATTATTATTATTATATTACATGTTTCATATTTATTTTTTATTGTTTTAATTGATTTTTATCATTTTTTGTGTATTGAACAATCTCATATATTGTTGTTGTGTTTATTTGTATTTTTTAGTGTGTTTTATGATTTTTTTGTAAATTATTTATATTTTCTGTTTTTACTACAATTTTTGTATTTGTTTAAATGTATCTTACAATGATTTATTATTCATTTATTTGTTTCTTACTATTTTTGTTATTTTCTTAAAATTTTCATATCACTTACAATTTTTTAATAATTCAATATATGGTTTATTTGTTTATGTTTATTGTATTTTTTATTATTTTATACTAGTTTGAGTGATTATTACCATTTTTGTGTATGGAACGATTGTTTTTAGCATTTTTTTTGTGTTTTTCATATTTTATATAATTTTGTGTATTTTGAGTGATTCTTTTTATTTTTGTATATCAAATAACTCATATTACTTGTATCATTTGGTAGTGATTTTTTAGAGTTTCTTAATTTATTATACATATCTTATTATTTAAGTTATTTGTTTAAATGTATTGTAGTATTTGTTATTGTTAATTTATGTGTTTCTTATAATATTTTTTGTGTTTGCCTTAGTGTTTAATGTCACTTATTAGTTTTTTGATGTATTATACATATCTTATTATTTAAGTTGTTTGTTTAAATGTAACGTATTATTTGTTATTGTTCATTTATGTGTTTATTATAATATTTTTTCTGTTTGCCTTAAGTGTTTAATGTGACTTATTAGTTTTTTTAGTAACTAATTTTGTTGTTTGTTTTTAAACTATTATTTTATTTTTTAGTGTTTCATACTATTTTGAATTGATTTCATTTAATCTTACCATTTTTATCTCTTGAATGATTTCAACTATTTTTATTGTTTATTTGAGTTTTTTTTAGTTTTTCTTATTATTTTTTCGATTTTTTAATTTTAAGTATTTATTTCTATTTATGGTATTTATTTAAATTTATTATATTATGTTTTATTGGTTATTTATTTTATTTTAATTATTTTTATTTCCTACATTTTGTGTTTTGCTTACTACTTTCTTAATAATAGTTGTGATTTATTTTTTAGTGTTTACAATATTTTAAGTGTTTTATACTATTTTGGATATTTTTGATTGATTCTTTTTATTTTTATATTATGAACTATCAATGTTATTTTTTCTATATATTGGTATTTTTACATTTTCTTATTTATTTTTGGTACTTCTTATTATTTTATGTGTTTTTATTGGTTATGGTGTTTCTTTAAATGTATGTTGCTATATTATTTTGGTTATTTATATACTTCTTAATATTTTTAGAGTTTATTTATATTTTGGTGTTAAGCTATAATTTCTTAGGTAATTTAGGCGGTATTTTTTGTTTGATTGAGCTTCACTTACTATTTTAGTAATTTGTTTTGTTGTTTACTTTTAATTTTTATTATTGTTTTACATATTTTAAATTATTTTTTGTTGTTTTCATTAATTATTATCATTTATTGAATAATCTCATATATTTTTTGTATTTATTTTTATTTTTAAGTGTTTTTATGATTTTTGGATGCTAATTATTTTTTAAAATGTTTATTCGTATTTTTGGTGTTTCTTTAAATGTATCTTACATTGTTTTATTATTTATTTGTTTGTTTCTTACCATTTTTCATATTTCTTACATTTTGCGTTTAGACACTATGTTTTTTTTTTTTTGTTATTTAGGTCATTCTTAAAATTTTTGGTGTTTACTTAGATTTTTAGTGTTATTGAAAAATTTTAATAATTATTTTTACAATTTTAATTTAAATTTTATTGTACTTTTTTAGTTTCTTTTACTATTTTCAGTTTTTCTAGTTGATTTTTACCATTTTTGTGTATGGAATGATCTCATATATTTTTTGTATTTATTTATGTTTTGAGTATTTTTTTTATAATGTTTGGAAAATTATTGTATTTTAAGTATTTATTACTATTTTTTATATTTCTCTAAGTGTATCTTATAATATTTTATTATTCATTTATTTGTTTCACACTTTTTCTCGTTGCTATGCTTTTAAATGTTTTATTTTAAACAATGTGTATATTGCAATGTTTTATTTTAAGTATTTATTACTATTTTTTAGTTTTTTAGAATGTGTGTTATTATGTTTTTTGGTTACTTAGGCACTTCTTAATATTTTTAGCGTTTCCTTACATTTTTAGTGTTACTTAATATAGTAATTATTTTTACGACTTTATTTTAAATTGTTATTGTATTTTTAAATGTCTCACATTTTTTTGAATTGTTTTGATTGATTCTTACCATTTTTGTCTTGAACAAACCAAAATATTTTTTTATATTTTGTTGTGATTTTGAGTGTTACTTACTACTTCTATGGGACGTTTATGTGTTATTTCATAAATTTTTTGTGTTTGTTTGAGTATTTATTAAGATTTATAGTATATAATAATTCTTTTTTTGGTTTGTTTTTGAAAATTATTGTATTTTTTTAGTGTTTATATTATTTTGTCGTTTGATTGTATTTTTTAGTTTCTTTGATTATTTTTGGAAATTTATTTAATTTTATGTATTTATTGCTATGTGTGGTGTTTATTTGAATGTATATTACTAACTTTTGTTGGTAATTTATTTATTTTTTATTATATTTTAAATTTTCTTACATAATAATTTTGGCTTACTATTTTTCTATTTATATTTGTGATTTAGTTTTTAATGTTTAAGTGTTTTTGAGTGTTTTTTTTATTATTTGTGTTGTTTTTTTAATGTATGTTACTTTATTATTTGGTTATTTAGGTAATGGTTAAACTTTTTAGTTTTTACTTACATTTTTAGAGTTACTAAAAAATTTTTATAATTAATTTTATAATTGTACTTTAAATTTTATTGTATTTTTTTAGTATTCCATACTTTTTTTTGGGTTGTTTTAATTGATTCATACCATTTTTGTATGTCATATTTCTTACTATTTTTGGTTTGTTTCATGGATTTTTACCATTTTTGCCTATGGAACAATCTCATATATATATATTTTATGTTTATTCATAAAAAGATATTATATTTTAAGTATTTATTACTATTTTTACATTTCTCTAAATATATCTTAAAATATTTTATTATTCATTTATTTATTTCTTAATATGTTTATTATTTCCATAAATTTTTTGTTTCACTTGCCATTTTATTAATTCATTTTATCATTTATTTTTAGATTTCCATTTGTGTGTTTTATATAATTTTGTATATTTTGAGTAATTATTTTCATTTGTGTATCGAACAATTTATACTAATTTTATCCTTTCTTAATGTTATTTAGAGTTTATTACTTTTTTTTAGAGTTTCTTAATATATTATACATATTTTATTATTTAAATGGTTTATTTAAATGTATTGTACTATTTATTATTTATTATTTACATATTTCTTACACTATTTCTGTAATTTTTTTATTATTTATTGTCACTTAATAGTATTTTTAAGTAACTTTTTTGGTGGTTTGTTTTTATATTAATATTTTATTTTTACTGATTCATACTATATTGGATTGTTTTTATTTAATCATACCATTTTTAAGCCTTAAATTATTTCAACTATAATGGTCGTTTATTTGCATTTTTTAGTTTTTTTATTAAATTTTAAATTTTTTTAATTTTAAATATTTATTACTATTTATGGTATTTATTTAAATTTATTATACTATATTTTGTTCCTCATTTATTTTTTTTAATTATTTTTTATTTCCTACATTATTACCTTTGCTTATTATTTTTCGTAATAATATATGTGATTTATTTTTTTAATATTTGCAGAGCTTTTAAGTGTTTCATATTATTTTAGATATTTTTAGTATTTTTTTTATTTTTATATTTTTGAAAGATCGTTGCTATTTTTTATTTTTATTTATATTTTTTATTTTTGATATTTTTTAGAACTTCTTTTTATTTTATGTATTTTTTCTATATATAGGGTTCATTTAAATGTATTTTACTATATTTTTTTTTATTATTAAGGAACTTTTTATTATTTTTTTTACGTTTATTTTTATTTTGGTGTTAAATTATTATTTTCAGTTTCACTTATTAAGTTTTTAGAATTTTAAGTACTTATTTTTATAATTTTTTTATGTGATTCTCTTTCTTTGTGTATGCTTTAGCTCTTATTTTGACTTACTATTTTAGTAATTTATTTTTTAGTTTACTTTTAATTATTATTATTATTATTATTATTATATATTTTAAACTATTTTTTTTTGTAATTTTCATTGATTATTACCCTTTATTATGTATTATTTGATCTCATATATTTTTTTGTGTTTAATTTTATTTTTTTAATATTTTTTTGATTTTTGGACACTAATTATATTTTAAATATTTATTTATATTTTTGGTAATTTTTTAAATATATTTTACAATATTTTATTATTTATTTATTTATTTATTTCATACTATTTTTCGTAATTCTTATATTTTTTGTTTGAACACTATGTTTTATGGTTATTTAGGTAATTCTAAAAAGTTTTGGTGTTTACTTACATTTTTAATGTTACAAAAAAATTTAATAATTAATTTTATAATTTTACTTTAAATTTTATTGTATTCTTTTTGGTATTTTTTAATTGATTCTTACCATTTTTGTTTTGCGTATTTATACTATTTTTTTTGTTGTTTACAATGATTTTTACCCTTTTGTATATTAAACGATCTTATATATATTTTTGGTTTATTTGTATTTTGAGAGTTTTTTTTTATGATTTTTAAAAAATTATTGTATTTTAAGTATTTATTATTATTTTTGTGTTTCTGTAAGTTAAATTTATAATGCTTTATTTTTCATTTATTTATCCCACACTTTTTCGGTTATTATGCTTTTAAATGTTTTATTTTAATCAATGTGAATCTTACAATATTTTATTTTTAGTATTTATTATTATTATTTAGTTTATTTATATGTATGTTGCTATATTTTTTTTGGTTATTTAGGTATTTAATATTTTTTTTGTGTTTACGTACATTTTTAGTGTCACTTAATATTTTAGTAATTATTTTATGACTTTTGTATAAATTGTTATTATATTTTTAAATTTCTCACACTTTTTCGAGTTGTTATGATTGATTATTACCATTTTGTTCTCGAACAAACTAAAGTATTTTTTTGTATTTTGTTATGATTTTGAGTGTTACTTATTATTTTTGTAAGTTAATGAAAAATTAACTATTTTTTACCATATTGTTGTTGTTTTAATTTATTATTATCATTTTTTTGAGTATTGAATTATCTCATATATTGTTGTTGTATTTATGTCATGCCTCGACCCGATTTAGTTGGATTCCCGTGAGTAACACGTCACTATTCCGATTTATTAAGGGTTTCCACTTCTTTAACCCAATAGGAGTAAAACGTCCTTTAAACCTATATATTTCCTGGAATAATATAAATTAAAACTGAATAAAATTTTAACTTTACATGTCTATCTTGTAGGTATAACTAATAGGACGTCTTGGGTAGGTTTCTCTTGGTTACATGTAAAGTGATATAAGGGAGTGGGTGAGTTCAACAACTCAGTGAATAAGTTTTTAAAGTTTGACTTATAAGAAAAATATTTGAATCGGAGTGTGCTATACTCATTAGTTTCTTTTTTAAACAATTCATCCTTAAAATCTCATTTTCATAGCCATTACTCAATCCTCAATTATAACCGGTGTATTTATCAACCAACACATGCCCTTTATCATGAAGGGAACACAGATTCGTAGGCTAGCCCATCCACTATACCCACTTGTGGTGTCAGAGCAAATTTATCGACCACCTAGATAGAAGCACGTCTACTTCTACCCTAAGAATGAATGGATGTACGCGACATCCGATCCTCAATCCAGTAAATAAAACTCTGTGTCTATATGAGGATAGAGACATCATCCCGACCCCACCCTGGTATCATGCACATAAAACTTTGTCAAACTTCCAAGACTGCTAGCACGACTAACTGCCCTTATCTCCACCATGTCATCCATTAGCCCTAGGACACATCACTACCCGTCTTGGGTGTCTTGAAGGTACAGTAACATCAGTGCATGCACAAATCAATAGTTTTTCCATAAGCTATTTAATATGTGGTGCCACTAGTTCAACGGCTCTAATATCAACTCGACCAGCAGCTGTTTGTCTCAACTGGTCTGTCGACCTATCATTCGCACTATTGCTAGTCCATCGAGTATATTGATCCTGTCTTGGTACCATGGCCAAACAAATCATTCATTTAAAGTTTTCATTGCTTATCTCATGTTTGTTTTACGAGCTTCTGCTCGTGCCAACTAGCCTAGGGTCCACTGTACGAGATTTTTAAAATCGGGCATCTTAGCCCCCAAGTTCCAAAACTGAGGCCTCCCACCTATCTAAGCTATTCGAGCTCCCATCAAGAAGGTCTCCCAAAAATTTTAAGCAGTGGCACATAGTTAGGGGAGAGCACTTTCGACAAAATAAACTTCTCATCTATCCATCACACCAACCGGGTATGAGGACATCTCTGCTTATAACCGATAAGCGGGTTTTCTACTTCCTTCCGCTAAGTTCATCATACCAATCGGGTATGATCTACTAGTTTTTCTACGTAATTTCCACATTACTCGTCTCAGGTGTAATGCTTAAAATACCACTTAATAGTGTGTTTTCATTTTCGAGGTGCTTATCATCCCAACCGGGTATGATATAAAATCCCACTTACCTGATAGTGCAGTGAAATTTCTATTAACTGGCTTGTTGCCTTCACACGAACTTGTCTTAGCTGGCATTCCCGGTACTTCATGTTCCTATAAGATATGAACATACTTGTTAATTATCCTTTGGCCTAATAGCCTTCATTCATCCCGAATGAATGAAATAACCAAACTTTTCATTTATTTGTAATTAGGTCCATAAAGTTATCTTTCTTTATCTTTAGGCCCCTAATGCCAGGTTTCCCCCAAATTGAGTCCCAAAACTTTAAAATTCACCTTAGGACCTCAATTTATTCAAAATTACAAAAAGTAGATTAAATTTCCTAAATTTCCAATATGGTCCCTAGTTTTTCCAAAATTACCATTTTGCCCCTACTTTACAAAAATGTAAGTTTCACCACCAAAAATTCCAAAAATTGGCCAATTTCTCCTCCAACATCTTTATCATACCCAATTGGCCCTCAATTTTATGAAATTGCACTTTAGTCCCTCGAATGAAAGAAATTCCCAAAATTTCCCCAATTTTCCCCCAATTTCAACCTTGCAACACAACCGAATTTGATTTCATCAAATTGACCAATCAAATAAGTTTAATTGTTGAAATTGAAGTTAGATTGAAGTTCCTACACCTTCATATGATTCAATTTCACTTTGAATCGCACGATTTGATGCCGGAATGAGCTCAAACGGAGCTTCATTGGAAAATTGGACTTAGAGAGAGAAAGCTTTAAAAGTTTACCATCGGGGGAGCGACAGTCTGAGCTTTCAATCTAGGTAGATAGCTCTTATCTTGAGGTTCCTCCTAGGATCAAGAATTGCATCAATTGATGGATGCCGAATTGAGTGAGAATTTAGTTATTGAAAATTTGTCAATTCTCTCAAGCATCGATCGGAATTTACAAAGAGGAGTCAAATTTGCTTACCTTTCTGCTCTAATTCAGGTGTAGGAGGGTTGTGGAGGTATTGGGAGAGCTTGGTTTGGCCTGAGAAGGGATTGAATTGGCTGATTTCAGCTCGGCCGAAACAAGGCAGCTTCGGTCTATCGGAGTTGCATCACTGTTCTATCACGCTGACGTTTCTTTGGCGACCCTTAGAACAAATGGAGACTACAGGCATGTAGCTGACTTCTCCCCGAATCCAAAGAACCGACCACACCTTCTTTGGCTTAGAAAAAGGCCCAAGTAAGATCTCTAGTTTGAGCTTCACCATAAAATGGAGTAGTAGATAGATAGTGGAGTTTTCAGGTGTGATGAGGATGAATGAGGAGGGGCTCTTTATATAGGAAGCTTGGGGACTTCTTAGCTGTCCGATTGGTGCCTTAATGGCAGACATTCATTGCCTGAAACTCCCTGGCTAGAGACTTTTCATTTTAGCCGGTGCTGCTCGATTTTTCGACGAGTGAACAGTGTTATCATCTGAAGGAAGAAGACGACACTATTCCCAAGCAGACCAGACCAGTTTAGCCCGATTTGAATGAATTTTTAAAAATTAAAAAATTTTAAATTTATCTAAATTCATTATCTTCCAATGGTGGCCTCAATTCTCCAATTTGAATTTTTTAAGCCACCTAGAAAAATAAATTTAGCATTTAGTTCAATAGTGGTTGAAATCAGTCCAAACTAGTTCAATCTAGTTCGAATCCGGTTTACCTGAATTGGTTTGGTTTTCATCTCCAATTCATCCTAAAATCATTTTCATGACTTTTGTAACTCTTTATGTCACTAAGGATTCATAAATTTCCCAGTTTGCCCTTTCTCTATCAGTTCGAGTTCATGAACCGACTCGGTTCATAAACTGGTTCAATTTGGCTTGGATCTGGTTCTCCTGAACCGGTCTGATTTTCTCTCCCAAATTGTCCTAAGGTCCTTTTTCAAGGTTTTATGAACCCTTTGGGTCACTCAGGAGTTGTAAATTTCCCAAATTGCCTGTTCTCTAATGATCAGGTTTATGAACTGGTTTGGTGTTTCTCACTCAGTTTGACTGGTTCTTTTTCTATTTTTTCCTTAACTCCAAAGGGCGGCGTTTACAACTCTCCCCTCTTTTTAGAAGTTTTGTCCCCAAAACTAAATCAACATTTTGTACTTCAAGATAAACTTCCCTTCTTATGCACTTTCTCATTTCTAGTGGTGTTCTTTCCTCAAGGACTTTCCTATTTTTTAATCCATTCTTACTCATTCGTGATCAATTTCATGACTCTTTTATCCTGAGTTATTCTCTTTTAGTCTATATATTGATTACTTTGTTTGGGGAAGTTCCCTTCTTACGGATTTTGTTCTCTACTATGTCCCTCATAGTAAAAGCTTCCACTTTGGGAGCTATATGCCCTACCTTCTTACCATTCCTTGAAAGTTTCTTTTTTCCTTTCTCCACACTCTTTTCTATATTGGGTATTTGCCCGCCTTTAATCCTCCATTGTATTAAAATTTCCATTTCTTCCATCATTCCTTATCTAAAGGACTTCTGATTATTGGTCTTATTTGGTGTACTCCAGCTTATGCTTAGTCGTCCTCACTTTAGGCTACATCAAGTGAGTGTGGACCACAACTAGTCTTGATGTCAGTGATCATTTACTTTACTTTAGTCACTTCTTAACTGGAGGACTTATGTCTCCAAGATTTATTAAATATACTTTATTCACTTTTTATGAGCAGTTCACCCCTTTCTTACTCGTACAACATCTTTGCTGTTATCTTCTGACTTACCTGTTTCTTGGGTATATCTTACTCCTTGGATCCTCCTAGTATGCTTTCCTAGGTTTCTTTCACCTTAGCATGCATTCTATTTTCAAATTCGTCTCATCATCCCTTGTCACCTGGTTCCATTTCCTCTTTATTGGGTCATGTATCCCTTCCTAGGGTTTCCTTATTTGGGAGGATTCTTACCCCTTTTTTTCCATAATTCATTTTTCATTCATATTTGAAGGCACCTAACTTTAAATGATGTCTTTTAATGCCATTCTTTCATGCTTACCTTTATTCTTGAAATCTTACGGGTACGTCCTTTGTACTCCATCCTCATTCTCACTCATAGCCCAATACATGTTTATTTCTTTTTAGGGAGAGTTCACATCCTCCTAGTTTCAAAATCCCTTGATCGTCCTTCGAGAGGCTTACTTAATCATCTCATGGTTTTTTATCGTAAATCCGGTCTTGGCCATTGTTCTCTTTAAGGATTTCCTTCATCCTTCTTTTCCAATGTTTTGGCCTTTTCACTTCTGCCTTCCTTATCATGGTTTAAATCCATGGTTCTCCCAAAGGCCAGTTTGTTAACTACCTCGTTCCTACTATTTTTCTTGTCCAACTATCTAGATAGTCGTATCCCTTGTCTTTCATGCCCATCCTATTGTTACTAGTTGCTTATTTCTAGTAGGTTCTCCTGGAATCGTTATTTGGCTCTTTTGCTCTTCTAAAGTAGGTCATACTCAACCTCTGATACATCCTTCCTTCAAGAATTTTCTAACGATGGGTTCGTTCCTTGCACCCCATGTTATGTCTATCTGCCAATCAATGATCCATTCAAGGGGGTACTTAGTTGTATGCATCCCTCCAGAGTTCCTTTTCGTAACACATTTCTTCTCTTCTTCACTCTTACTGTATCCTACCCTAGAATTTTCGAAGGATGTTTTCTGTGTTTGCCCCTTTTTTGAGGGGGTTCTTGGTGTACCTCCCATATACCTTACCTCTATTCTTGTGCTATTCCTCTATGGTTTACCTTTTTAAGAAGAAGTTCGAATTTCCTTCCTTTACCTTGCTATTTCTTGTCCTCCTTGTGAATAGCTTACTTAACTCACTCCATAGTTTTTTTGGCCTTCGGTCTTACCTGTATTCCGTAACCTTGACTTCGATAGTCGATGTGGTCCTTAGGAGGCAATACCCTCGGTTGATGGGGTATGGAACAGTCCTTGACTACCTGTCCTATTCCCTTATACCATATCATGTTATTTCTTGCGTGGACTAATGTGATTCCTCCTTGACTTCAAGCATTTCAGGGTCTTTCTAGGGAATTGTTGGTGGTCTAGTGTTTTGCCGTCCTTGAGTCAAACACCTTGGATCTTCTTTGTCAATGGATTGCTCTCTCAGTCCTCCTATATTTTTTTAATTTCAATGATTCAGTTTCCTCAACTGGAATGGGATTCTCCTTAGGTAGTGCGAGTTTGTTTGGTCACTTTTCTTGTGGTCATCTTCCTAGCAAGATCACATCGTTTGAGAGACATGGTTTTAGAAATTTTTAGTACTTCATTAATAAAGTAGTACAAAATGTTGGGATTTTAGTCCTATTACAAAAAGTGGCAATAATGTAGATAGGGAGTTATGGAGTTCTTGAAAAGCATCCCCTTAGGTAAGGTTATATGCCCATTGCTGGCATTTTTGGCTTCAAGATTTACTTCCTTCGTACTTAGAGTTGTGACCTCAACAAGTCCTGGCTCCATCCTATTAGATACTTCCCCATTTGGTCTTTTAAGACTTCTACTAAGCCTCAGGCATTGGAGGGACTTCTAGGGTTATCTTCCTACGAAGACAGGGTGTTGGGTGGTATTGGTGACATTAGTCCTAGTTTTCTTGGTTTCTCTCTTGGAGCCATCTGTAAATTTTAAAACTTTCTCTTATTTACTATGTTATATAGTCTTGATAATGTATTTGAGGAAATAGGATCTAATACCACTCAAGTTATCATGCCTTGACCTAGTTTAGTTGGATCCCCGTGAGAAACCCGTCACTCTTCTGGTTTATTAAGCGTTTCCCCTTATTTAACCAGATAGGAGTAAGGTATCCTTTAAACATGTAATTTTATTGGAATAACATAAATCAAAACTGCATAAAATTTTAACTTTACATACCTGCCTTGCAGGTGTAACTAACAGGAGGTCTTGGGTAAGTTTCCCTTGGTTACTTGTAAAGGGATATAAGGGAGGGGTGAGTTCAACGACTCAATGAATGGATTTTTAAAATATGACTTGTAAGAAAAATGTTTGAATCAGAGTGTGCCAGACTCCTTAATTTCTTTTTAAAACAATTCAACCGTAAAATCTCATTTTCATAGCCATTACTCAATCCTCAATCATAACCCGTGTGTTTATCAACCAACACATGCCCCTCATGATGAAGGGAACACACATTCGCAGGCCAACCTATTCGTTGTATCCAGTTGTGGCGTCGAAGCAACTTTACCGACCACCTAGATAGAAGCGCGTCCAATTCTACCTTGATAATGAGTGGATGTATGCGACATCTAACCTTCAATCTTGTAAATAAAACTCCGTGTCCATATGAGGATAGAGACCTCATCCCGACCCGACCCCAGATTCATGCATATGAAGCTACATCGAGCTTCCAAGACTATGCATGACTAACTGCCCTTATCTCCACCATGTCGTCTAGTAGCCCTAGGACACATCACTACCCCTCTTGGGTGTCTTGAAGGTCCCGTAACATCAGTGCATGCATAAATCAACAGTTTTCCCATAAGCCATTTAATCTGTGGTGCCAATAGTCCAATGGCCCTGACCCTCAACTCGACTTGCATTTGTTTGTCTCGACTAGTTTGTCGACCTGTCATGTTGCACAATTGCCAGTCCATCAAGTATGTCGGTCCTGTCTTGGTACCATGGACAAACAAACCATTCATTTAAAGTTTTTATGGCTTATCTCATGTTTGTTTATGAGCTTCTGCTCGTGCAAACTAGCCTAGGGCCCACTCAACGAGATTTTTAAAATTGGGCATCTTAGCCCCCAAGTTCCAAAACTGAGGCCTCCAGCCTATCTGAGCTATTCGAGCTCCCGTCAGGAAGGTCTCCCAAAAAT
This sequence comes from Trapa incisa, assembly GCA_030064435.1. Classification (NCBI taxonomy): domain Eukaryota; kingdom Viridiplantae; phylum Streptophyta; class Magnoliopsida; order Myrtales; family Lythraceae; genus Trapa; species Trapa incisa. The sequence continues at coordinate 17,540,928 of CM057782.1, forward strand.
TTTAAGTAGTGACAAATAGTCAGGGGAGAGCACTTCTGACAAAATAAACTTTTCATTTATCAATCACTCCAACCGAGTATGAGGACATCTCCGCTTATAATAGATAAGCGGGTTTTCTACTACCTTCCAAGAAGTTCATCATACCAATCGGGTATGATCTACTTACAAGCGATAAGTAGTTTTTCCGCTTAATTTCCTCATCACTCCTCTCAGGTGTGATGGTTAAAATACCACTTAATAGTTGGTTTTCATTTATGAGGTGCTTATCATCCCAAATGGGTAGATATAAAATCCCACTCACCCGATAGTGCAGTCAATTTTCTCTTAATCGGCTTGATGCCTTTGGAATGAGCTCAAATGGAGCTTCGCCAAAAAACTAGACTTAGAGAGAGAAAGCTTCGAAAGCTTACCGTCGGTGGCACAAAGGTTCGAGCTTTCAATCTGGACAAATAGCTCTTGTCCTAAGGTTCCTTTTAGGATCAATAATTGAGTGAGAATTTAGTCATTGAAAATCTACCGGTTCTCTCTCTAGCACCGATTGGAATTTACAAAGGGGAGCCAAATTCCTTACCTTTCCGCTCTAATTTAGCTGTACAAGGGCTGTGGAGGTGTTAGGAGGGCTTGGTTTGGCCTAAGAAGGTCTCAAATTGGCCGATTTCAGCTCGATTGAAATAGGGTAGCTTCTGTTCGTCGAAGCCGCTTCACTGTTCTATCACACCGGTGTTTCTCTGACGACCCTCGGAGCAAATGGAGACTACAGGCATGTAGCTGACTTCTCCTTAAATCCAAATAACCCAACCACACCTTCTTTGGCTTAGAAAAATGCCCAAGTTGGAGCTCTGGTTCGAACTTCACTAGAAAATGGAGTAGTAGGGAGAGAGTCAATTTTTTAGGTGTGAGGAATATGAATGAGGAGAGACGCTTTATATACGAAGCTTGATGACTTCTTGGTCGTCCGATTGGTGCCTTAATGGCAATCATTCATTGCTTGAAACTCCCTGGCCGAAGAATTTTCATTGTCGCCAGCGCTGCTCGATTTTTTGACGAGTGAATAGTACTATCATGTAAACCCCGTATTTTAATAATAAGAAAATCGAGGAAAAAATCATTTTCAAATTGAAAACTGAGTCGGTCTACAAACCAGAACCAATAGAGAAATGGTAAATCAGGAAATTTATGGATCTTGAGTGTCTCAAAAGTCATGGAAATGGATTTAAGAAGGAATTGGAGATGAAAACCAAACTAGTTTAGTTGAACCAGATTCGAATCGGATTGAAATGATTTGGACCGGTCTAAACTACTATTGAACCGAATTCTAAATTTACTTTTCTAGGTGGCTTAAAAAAATTCAAATTTGAGATATGAGGCTACCATTGGATAGAAAATGAATTTAGAAATTTTTAGATTTGATAAATTCAGTCGAATTGAGGGTGAACTAACCAGTTTAAGCTTTGAACTCGGTTAGGACCGGTCCAGTCTGGTTCGGAACAGTGTTAACTTCTTCCTTCAGATAACAACACTGTTCACTGGCCAAAAAATTATGCAGCACTGACGAAGCTGAAAGGCCTCCAACCAGGGAGTTTCAGGCAATGAATGATAGCCATTAAGGTTCCAATCAGACAATTAGGAAGTCCCCGAGCTTCCTATATAAAGAGCCCTCCTCATCCATCCTCTCTACACCTGAAAACTCCATCCTCTCTCAACTGCTTCAATTTTTAGTGAAGCTCAAACTAGAGCTCTGACTTGGGCATTCTTTTAAGCCAAACAAGGCAAGGTGAGATTCTTTAGAACCAGGGAGAAATCAGCTACACGCCTGTAGTCTCCATTTGCTCCGAGAGTTGTCGAAGAAACATCGGTGTGATAGAACAGTAAAGCAGCTCCGACGGACTGAAGCTGCCCTGTTTCGGCTGAGCTGAAATCGGTTAATTCAAAACCTCCTCAGGCCAAATCAAGCTCTCCCAACACCTCCTCAGCCCTCCCAAGGCCAAATTAGAATGGAAAGATAAGCCAATTTGGCTCTTCTCTGAAATATCCGACCGATGCTAGAGAGAGAATCGGTAGAACTTCGATGATGAAATTCTAACTCAATTTTGCATCAATTGATGTAATTCTTAATCTAAGAGGAACCTCACGATACGAATTGACTACCCAAATAAAAAACTCGAATAGTCGCGCCCCCGACGGTAAGATTTTAAAGCTTTCTCTCTCTAAGTCCAGTTTTACAGCGATACTTCGTTTGAGCTCATTTTGGCACCAAATCGTGCGATTCAAAATGCAATTGAATTGTACGAAGGTGTAGGAACTCTAATTTAACTGTAATTTCAACAATTAAACTCATTTGATTGGTCAATTTGATGAAATTAAATTTGACAGAGTTAAAAGGTTGAAATTGGGGGAAATTTGGGAATTTCAAAAATTAGAGTGTCTAAAATGCAATTTCATAAAATTGAGTACCAATTGGGCATGATAAAGATGTTGGAGGACCAATTGGGCAATTTTTGGAATTTTTGGGGTAAAACTTACCATTTTTATAAAGTAGGGGCAAAATGGTAATTTTGGAAAAGTTGGGGGACCGAATTGGAAATTTGGGAAATTAAACCCTTTTTGTGAATTTGAATAAATTGAGGTCCTAAGATAAATTTTAAAAGTTTTGAGACTAAATTTGGGGAAAAATCGACATTAGGGACTTAAAGTTAAATAAAAATAACTTTAGGGACCTAATTGAAAATAAAGAAAAATTTAGTTTTCTCATTCATTTGGAATGTATGAGGGCTATTAGGTCGAAGAATAATGAATCAGAATGTTCATATCATGTAGGAACATGAAGTACTGACAATGCCAGCTAAGATGAGTTCGAGTAAGGACAACAAGTCGACTAAGAAGAATTTCACTACATAATCGAGTGAGTGGGATTTCTATATCATACCCGGTTGGGATGATAAGTACTTCAAACATGAAAACCCATTGTAAGTGGTATTTTAAACATCACACTTGAGAGGATTGATGTGAAAATGATAAGGAAAAATCACTTACCGGTTGTAAGTAGATCATACCTGGTTGGTATGATGAAACTTTCTTGAAGGAAGTGGAAAACTCGTTCATTGGTTATGAGTAGAGATGTCCTTATACTCGGTTGGTATGATCGACAGTTGAAAATATATTTTGTCGGAAGTGTTCTCCCCTGACTGTGTGCCATTGCTTAAACAATTTGGAAGACCATCTTGACGGGAGCTTGAATAGCTTTGTTAGGCCAAATGCCTCAGTTTTGGAACTTGGGGGCTATCAAGCCCAAAATTTTGAAAATCTTAAACAGTGGACCCTAGGCCAATTGGTATGAGCAAGAGCTCGTAAACAAACATGAATTATATGCCATGGAAACTTAAGTAATTGAAATATTTGGCCATGGTACCAAGATAGGACTGACATACTAAGTCAACTAGCGGCAGTGCGACATGACAGGTCTCCAGACTAGTCAAGACAAACAGTTGTAGGTCGAGTTGAGGGTCGGGGCCGTTGGACCAATGGCACCACAAATTATATGGCATCATGTGAAAAATGTTGATTGTGCATGCACTATGTTTATGGGACCTTTAAGACGCCCAAGAGGGGTAGTGATGTGTCGACGTAGCTTCAAGCTCATGAGATCGGAGTGGGGTCAGGATGAGGTCTCTGTCCGGATATGGACATGGAGAATTGTTATGGGATTGAGAGTCAGATGTTACGAACATCCACTCATTCTCATGGTAGAAGTGTATGTGCTTCTATCTAGGTGACCGGTAAAGTAACTTTGACGCCACAAGTAGGTTCAGTGAACATACTGGCCTACGATTGTGTGTTTGACCTTTATGATGAAGGATGTGTGTTGGGTGATGTCACACCATGATTAATAAGAAATGGTGATAAAAACTAAAATTTGAAATGAAAGGTTTTTAAAAGAAAATAAAGAGTTTGGCACACTCCAAATAAAACATTTTTTCCTAAAAATTAAATTTTGAAAACCCATTCACTGAGTCATTGTACTCACCCCCTCCCTTATATCCCTTTCAAGAAATCCTAGAAAGCCTACCCCAAGGAACACCAACTAATAGGTTTGTGAGACAGGTACAATCTATAAACCTCACCCTTTTGAGCTAAAGAAAATCAGGAAAGGAACCAGTCAAATAGAGTAAGAAAACCGAACCCGTTTATAAAACCGATTATCAGGAAATGGGTAATTTGGACATTTACAACTCTTGGGTGAATCAAAGGGTTCATAAAACCTTGGAAAAGAACCTTAGGACAAATTGGAAGAGAAAAACCAGATCGGTTTAGATAAACTGGATCCAATTTGATTGAACCGGTTTATGAACTAAGTCGATTTATGAACCGGAATTGATAGAGAAAGGGCAAACAGGAAAATTTATGGATCCCTTGTGACCCAAAGAGATTTATAGACCTTGGAAAGGAACCTTGGAACAAAGTGGGAGAGAAAAACTAGACTGGTTCGGGCGAACTGAGCTGGTTTATGAACTGGAACCGATAGAGAGATGGTAAATCGGGAAATTTATGGACCCTAAGTGACCTAAGGAGTCACAAAAGTCATGGAAATGGACTTGTGAAGGAATTGGAGATGAAAAACAAACGGTTCAGGTGAACCGGATCCGAACTGGTATGGACTGGTTTGAACCACTATTGAATTGGATCCTAAATTTATTTTTCTAAGTGACTTAAATAATTCAAATTTGAGATTTGAGGCCACCATTGGATAGAAAATGAATTTAGATAAATTTAGAAATTTTTAGATTTGAAAAACTCGGTAGAACGAGGGGTGAACCGATTGGTTTAAGCTTCGAGCCTGGTTTGGATCAGTCCGGTCCAGTCCGGTTTGAAACAGTGTCATCTTCTTCCTCCAGATGACAACAATGTTCACTTGTTGAAAAATTGAAGCAGTGCCGGTGGAGAAAAAACTTTTCCGTTCGATATGTTTTAGGCCATCAATGTCTGTCATAAAGGTGCCAAACAGACGGCCAATGAGTCCTCGAGCTATAAAGAGCCCCTCTCCATTTGTCTTCTCCACACCTAAAAAGCTCTCTCTCTTAGTTGTAATCGAAGCTTTCTCTCTCTAGAGTTCATTTCCTAGCAAAGCTCTGTTTGAGCTCATCTCGACGTTAAAACTTGTGATTCAAAATGCTAAAGAATCATATGAACATGTAGAAACTCAATTTCAACTTCAATTTCAACAATTGGAAACGTTTGATTGGTCAATTTGATGAAATCAAATTCGGCTATGTTAAGAAATTGGAATTGGGGGAAAAATTGGCGATTTTCAAAAATTAGAAGGACCGAAATGCAATTTCTTAAAATTGAGGGTAAATTGGGCATGATAAATAAGTTAGAGGGACAATTGAGGAATTTTAGAATTTTTGGAGTAAAATTTACCATTTTTGTAAAGGAAGGGCAAAATGGTAATTTTGGAAAAGTTGGGGACCAAATTGGAAATTTGGGAAATTAAACTCCTTTTTTTTAAATGGAATAAATTGAGGTCCTATGATAAATTTTAGAAGTTTCGGGACTCAATTTGAGGAAAAATTGGCATTAGGGACCTAAAGTTAAAGAGAAATAACTTTAGGGATCTAATTACTAATAAATAAAAGTTTGGTTTTCTCATTTAGTTGGAATGAATGAAGGCTATTAGGCCAAGTGATAATGAACCAAGATGTTCATATCATGTAGGAACACGAGGTATCGAGAACGCTAACAAAGACAAGCTCACGTGAATACAAAAGAACCGGTCTAGTAGAATTCATTGTATTAATGGGTGAGTGGGTTTACTAATGTCATACTCGATTGGGATGATGAGCACAACTTAAAGTTAAAAAAACCACTTACCGGTTGTGAGTGGGATTTTATATCATACCCGGTTGAGGATGATAAGTAACTCGAAATGAAAACCCACTATCAAGTGGTATTTTAAACATCACAATTTAGAGGAGTGATGTGAAAATCATGCGGAAAAACTACTTACTGGTTATAAGTAGATCATACCTGGTTGGTATGATGAAACTTACTTGAGGGAAGTTGAAAATTCGTTAATTGATTATGAGTGGAGATGTCCTTATACCCTGTCAGTATAATGGACAGTTGAAAATATGATTTTGTCGGAAGTGCTCTCCCCTTACTGTTTGCTAATGCTTAAACTATTTGAAAGACCTTTTTCACAGGAGCTCAAATAGCTCTTATAGGTCGGGGGCCTCAGTTTTTGAACTTGGGGGCTAATATGCCTGATTTTGAAAATCTCGTACAGTGGGCCCAAGGCTAGTTGGCACAGGCAGGAGCTCGTAAACAAATATGAGTGATATGCCATAAAACTTTATATATAGGAATTGTTTGGCCATGGTACCAAGACAGGACCGTTATACTCAGTCAACTAGCGGCAGTGCGACATAACAGGTCGACAGACCAGTCAAGACAAACAACCGCGGGTTGAGTTGAGGGTTAGGGCCATTGGACCAATGGTACCACATATTATATGGCATGATAAGAAAATATTGATTGTGCATGCACTGTGATTACAGGACCATCAAAACGCCCAAGAGGGGTAGTGATGCATCTTAAGGGCACTCGACGACTTGGTGTGTATAAGGGCAGTTCGTCGTACTAGGTGGCTGTGCGAAATTTGGAGTATCACTAAGCACATGAGACCGGGGTGGGGACAAAATGAGGTCTCTGTCCTCATATGGACACGAAGAATTGATTTCGGGATTGAGGGTCAGATGTTGCAAACATCCACTCATTCTCAGGGTAGAAGTAGACATACTTCTATCCAGGTGGCTGGTAAAGTCGCTCCGAAGCCATAAGAGGGTTCAGTGGATGTGCTGGCCTGTGAATGTGTGTTTGACCTTCATGATAAAGGATGTGTGTTTGGTGATGATACACCGTGATTAATATGAAAATGGTGGTAAAAACCGAGATTTGAATTGAAAGAATTTTTGAAAGAAAGGAGTCTGGCACACTCCGATACAAATCTTTTTCATAAAAATAAAAGTTTTGAAAAACCCATTTACTAAGTAGTCGTACTCACCCCTCCCTTGTATCACTTTTCACGAAATTCTGGAAAGCCTACCCTTAAAGAACATAAACTAAGACGCTTGTGAGACAGGTATGACAAATATAAAATATTACAGTTTTGATTAATGTTATTCCAGGAAAAGGTGCAGGTTTAAAGGACGACTTACTCTTTATGGTTTATAATAAGGGGAAACCCTTTAATAAACCAAGAGAGTGGCGGGTTGATCACGGGGATCTGACCAAACCAGGTCAGGGCGTGACAACTAGAGTGGTATTAGAGCTTGTTTTTTCAATACATAATTAAGGCTAGAAAATATAGTAACTAATAGGATTTATCTTAAAATTTACAGATGGCTCCCAGAAGAGGAACCAAGAAAACTAGGAATGACTCTACTCAACACCTTGTCCTTGTTGGAAGACAACTCTAGAAGCTTCCTAATGCCCGAGATATAGTAGAAGCCTCAAAGGACCAAATGGGGAAACGTCCGGTACCGCCAAGGAGTACGGTGCCAGGGCATGTTAAGGTCATAGTCCTGTGTAAGGGAGCTAGGCCTAAAGCCAGGAATGCTAGTATAGATGTATAATCTTACCAAGGAGAATACTTGCCAAGAAAACCATAGTTTCCTATCTATTCTATGACTACTTTATGTGATAAGGCTAAAATCCCAACCTTTTGTATCCCCTTGTTAATGACATACTCAAATTCTTAAATTTCTAGCTCCCAATGATGTGATTTTGCTAGGAAGATGGCCGAAGGCAAATAAACCAAACAAACCCACACTATCCTAGAAACTAAGGAAAAGTTACAATTTAGTTATGGAAGATGAATTAGGGAATCAAGAACCCTAGGAGGACTCTAACCATGACCCTTTAGCAAAGGAGATTCAACAAGAAAACTAAAAAATGGTGAAGTACCAAACCACCAGTAACCTTGGAAAAGCCCCACTCGAAGGAAAGCAGGAACCACCACAATCCATGCAAGTGAATAACCTATTACAACTATGAACGATGGGGACACTACGTGAAGAAGTGCCCAATCCTACTAAGGACAAGTACCAAGATAAACTATTATAGGTGTAAGGAAAGAAGGAGTGTCCCAAACCTCATAGATTTAGGGCAATACCTCCTCAAAGGTCACTAAAGACATGAAGGACTGGAGATTGAAACTATGGGGTAGGTTAAGTAAGCGGTTCACAATGAGGTCAAGAAATGACGAGGTTAGTGACAAATTTAAACTTCTTCTTAAGAAGGTCAAACTAAGAAGGATACCACAAGAATAGAGATAAGGTACATGGGAAGTATACCTAGAACCCTCTTATAAGGGAGCAAACACAGAAAAATGTCCTCCGGAAACTCTAGGGAATGGCACAATGAGAGTGAAGAAGAGAAGGAATATGCTAGGAAAGGGAACTCTAGAGGGATGCATACAACTAAGTACCTTGAAGAAATCATTGGATTGGCAGATGGACATAATATGGAGTGCAAAGCACCGACCCATCGTTAGAAACTTCTTGAAGGAAGGATGTATCGGAGGCCAATTATGACCTGCCTTGGAAGAGTAATAGAGCCAAATAACGGGATGTATTGGAATTTCAGGAATGAATCACCTTGGAAAAAGTAATGAAGCCAAATAGGGTCAAAGAGAATAAATGACACCCTAAGAAAGACCGAGAGGTAGAAAGGACTACATCATAAAAAGGTCAGTGACATGGACGTTAAGGACAGGAGGACTCGAGAAATAGTTGCCCTAAGAAACTTAGACTAAACGAATGGTGGAGGCGAAACAGTTAATGAACTAATACTCGGGAAAGCCATAAATTGAGTTCCAACAAAGAAGAGAGAGGCAGAAAGGCCAAATACTCGGGAAAAGAAGGCTGAAAGAAATCCTTAAAAGGACCAAAGGCCAATTAACGTCTAAACTCAAGCCAAGAAAGGAATAGACAAGCCTCTCACATAATGGTAAAAAAATCTTGAAACAAGGAAGATTTGTACGTTCCCTAAAGAAATAGACAGGTACTAGGTACGAATGAGGATATAAAAGATGTGCTTGCAAGATTTGAGGAGTAAAGGTAAATAGGAGAAGACGACATCAATGGATGTCATTTAAGGGTAGAAATCCCCTAGAGCAAATGTAAGAAAAGAATGTCAGGAGAAAGGCAAAGAACCCTACCAAGGAAGGAAGCCCCGAAAAGACATGCGTATCCCAATTAAGAGGAAATGGAACCAACTGAAATGGAAAGAACTATAAGCTCAAAAATGAAATGCTGGTTGAGATGGAAAGATCGAGTACCAAGGAAAAGTACTCATGAGGTCTTAAGAAGTAAGTTAAACCAAAGGAATGAATAAATAGCATAGTAGAATCAAAGAACGCTGTAACGAATAGGAGTGGGTGGACTACAATAATAAGAGAGTAAAAGAAAGAATATATGAGGAATCTTGGAGAAGTAAGCCCTCAATTAAGAAATCAATTAGGGAAAATGATCATTGACATTAGGATGGGTTGTGTTCCATGCTCACTTAATGGAGCTTAAAGAATGGATGGATGAGCATAGTGTCGAGTATATGAAATAAGATCAACAATCAGAAATTCTTTATAGATTGAAAGGAAATTTTAAGACGAATAAGGATTCAAAGTGGGAAATTGCCTCAACATAGAAGCAAGTGTAAGGAGATAAAGGAAGGAATCTTTAAGGGAGTAAATAATATAATTGAAAAGAAATTTCTTAAGTGAAGGATGTAAAAAGGGCAAATTGAAAGAACAAGAGAAGAGTTTACATGTTAAGCAAACACCAAAGGGACATCAAAGGCAATGATTCCTCATGCAAGGTTGATAATTATGTTTTGGGGACAAAATTGCAAAAAGGAGGGGAGAGTTGTAAATCTCGCCCTTTTGAGCTAAGGAAAACCGGGAAAGGAATCGGTCAAACCAAGTGAGAAAACCGAACTGGTTCACAAACCTGATTATCAAGAAATGGGCAATTTGGAAATTTACTACTCTTGGGTGAATCAAAGGGTTCATAAAACCTTAGAAAAGAACTTTAGGACAAATTGGAAGAGAAAAACCAGACAGGTTTAGATGAACTGGATCCAATTGGATTGAACCGGTTTATGAACTAAGTTAGTTCATGAATTGGAACTGATAGAGAAAGGGCAAATATGGAAATTTATGGATCCCTTGTGACCCAAAGAGATTTATAAACCTTGGGAAGGAACCTTGGAACATAGTGGGAGAGAAAAACCAGACTGGTTCGGGTGAACCAGACCTAAATCAGATTAAACCAGTTTAAGAATCGAGTTAGTTTATGAACCGAAACCGATAGAGAGATGGTAAATTGGGAAATTTATGGACCCTAAGTTACCTAAGGAGTCACAAAAGTAATGGAAATGGACTTGTGAAGGAATTGGAGATGAAAACTAAACCGGTTCAGGTGAACCAGATCCGAACTAGTTTGGACCGGATCCTAAATTCATTTTTCTAGGTGGCTTAAATAATTAAAATTTGATATTTGAGGCCACCATTGGATAGAAGATGAATTTAGAAATTTTTAGATTTGAAAAACTCGGTCGAATGAGGGGTGAACCGGCCGGTTTAAGCTTCAAACCGGTCTGGTCCGGTTCGGAACAGTGTCATCTTATTCCTCCATATGACAACACTATTCACTCGCCGAAAAATCGAAGTAGCATCGGCGGAGAAGAAACGTTTCCGTTTGATATGTTTTAGGCCATCATTGTCTACATAAAGGTGCCAAATGGACAACCAACGAGTCCTCGAGCTCCCTATATAAAGAGCTCCTCTCCATTCATCCTCTCTACACCTGAAAAGCTCACTCTCTCTCAGTTGCTTAGTTTTCCGGCGAAGCTCCAACTAGAGCTCCGATATAGGGTTTTTTTTAGCCAAAGAAGACGAGGTTAGGTTCCTTAGAATTAAAGAGAAGTCAGCTACTTGACGGTAGTCTCCGTTTGCCCCGAGGGTCATCGGAGAAATGTGGCGTGATGAAATAGTGAAATAGCTCTAGTGGACCAAAGCTGTCCTATATCAGCCAAGTTGAAATCAATCATTTTGAGCCCTCCTCAGGCCAAACCAATCCCTCCCAACACTTCCTCAGACCTCCCATGACCAAATTAGAACTGAAAGATAAGCCAATTCGGCTCCCCTCAGCAATTTTCGACCGGTGCTAGATAAAGAACCGATAGAATTTTGATGATGAAATTCTAACTCAATTCAACATCAATTGATGCAATTCTTGATTCTAGGATAAACCTCATGATAAGAGCTATAAACCCAGATCGAAAGCTCGGACCGTCGTGCCCTCACCAGTGAGTAATCGAAGCTTTCTCTCTCTACAGTTCATTTTTTGGCGAAGCTCCGTTTGAGCTCGTCCCGACATTAAAACTTGTGATTCAAATTGCTAAAGAATTGTATGAACATGTAAAAACTCAATTTCAACAATTGGAAATGTTTGATCTGTCAATTTTATGAAATCAAATTCGGTTGTGTTAAGAAGTTGGAATCGGTGGAAAAATTGGGGATTTTTGAAAACTAGAAGGACCGAAATGCAATTTCCTAAAATTGAGGGTCAATTGGGCATGATAAAAATGTTAGAGGACCAATTGAGAAATTTTAGAATTTTTGGAGTAAAATTTACCATTTTTGTAAAGGAAGGGCAAAATGGTAATTTTGGAAAAGTTGGGGGACCAAATTGGAAATTTGGGAAATTAAATCCTTTTTTGTGAAATGGAATAAATTGAGGTCCTATGATAAATTTTAAAAGTTTCAAGACTCAATTTGAGGAAAAACCGGCATTAGGGACTTAAAGTTAAAAGAGAAATAACTTTAGGGACCTAATTGCAAATAAATGAAAGTTTGGTATTCTCATTTATTTGAAATGAATGAAGGCTATTAGGCCGATAGATAATGAACTGAGATGTTCATATCGTGTAGGAACATGAAGCACCGGGAATGCCAACAAGGACAAGCTCGCGTGAAAATAAGGGACCGGTCTAGCGGAATTCACTACATTGACGGGTGAGTGAGTTTAATAACGTCATACCCTGTTGGGATGATGAGCACAACTTAAAGTTAAAAACCACTTACCGATTGTGAGTGGGATTTTATATCATACCTAGTTTGGGATGCTAAGAACCTTGAAATAAAAACCCACTACCAAGTCGTATTTTAAACATCAAAACTTAGAGGAGTGATGTGAAAATCATGCGGAAAAACTACTTACTGGTTGTAAGTAGATCATTCCTAGTTAGTATGATGAAACTTACTCGAAGTAAGTTGAAAACCTATTTATAGGTTATGAGCGGAGATGTCCTTATATTCGGTTGGTATAATGGACAGTTGAAAATATATTTTTTTCGAAAGTGCTCTCCTGTGCTTAAACGATTTGAGAGACCTTTTTAACGGGAGCTCGAATAGCTCTTATAGGCTAGGGGCCTCAGTTTTGGAACTTGGGGACTATTATGCCCGATTTGAAAAATCTCAAACAAGTGGGCCATAGGCTAGTGGACACGAGCAGGAGCTCATAAATAAACATGAGATATGTGCCATAAAACTTTAATAAATGAATTGTTTGGCCAAGACAAACAGCTGCAGGTTGAGTTGAGGGTCAGGGCCGTTGGACCAGTGGTACCACATATTATATGGCATGATAAGAAAAATACTATTTGTGCATGCACTATGATTACGGGATCATCAAGATGCCCATGAGAGGTAGTGATGCATGCTAAGGGCCCTCGACGACCTGGTGAGTATAAGGGCAGTTTGTCGTACCAGGTGACCGTGCAAAATTTGGAGTAGCACTAAGCGCATGAGACCGGGGTGGGGACAGGATGAGGTTTCTGTCCTCATACAGACACGGAGAATTAATTTTGGGATTGAGGGTTGGATGTCACGTACATCCACTCATTCTTAGGGTAAAAGTGGATGTACTACTATCTAGGTGGCCGGTAAAGTCGCTCCAAAGCCACAAGTGGGTTCAGTGGACGTGTTGGCCTGCGAATGTGTGTTTGACCTTTATGATGAAGGTTGTGTGTTGGGTGAAGACACACAGTGATTAAATAAGGAAATGGTGATATATCCCGAGATTTTAAATGAAAGGATTTTTGAAAGAAAGGAGTCTGGTATACTCCAATACAACTCTTTTCCTCAAAGTTAATTTTTTGAAAACCCATTTACTGAGTAGTCATACTTACCCCTCCCTTATATTCCTTTTAGGAAATTCCAGAAAGTCTACCCTTAAAGATCATTAACCTAGATGCCTGCGAGATAGGTATGATAAAGTTAAAATATTATGCAGTTTTAATTTACGTTATTCCAGGAAAAATGCAGGCTTAAAGGACGTCATACTCTTTACGATTTATAACAAGGGGAAACCCTTTAATAAACCAAGAGAGTGGCGGGTTGATCACGAGGATTCGACCAAACTGGGTCGGGGCCTGATAACTAGAGTGGTATCAGAGCTTGTTTCCTCAAATACATAATTAAGACTAGAAAATATAGTAACTAGTAGGATTTATCCTAAAATTTTCAGATGGCTCCTAGGAGAGGAACTAAGAAAACTAGGAATGGCTCTATTCAACACCCTATCTTCGTAGGAAGACAGCCCTAGAAGCTTCCCAAATGCATGAGGCATGGCAGGAATCTCAAAAGACCAAATGGGGAAGTATCCCAGAGAATGGTGCTAGGACCTCTTGAGGGCACAACTCTAAGTATAAAGGAAGCCAAGCGTGAAGCCATAAACGCCAGCAAAGGGGCATATAACCTTACATAGGATGATACTTATCAAGAATCTCGTAGCTCCCTAGTTATTTGATGATCATTTTCTATAATAAGGCCAAAACACCCAACATATTGTACTCCTCTATTAATGAAGAACTCCCAATTCTTAAAAACCTTGTCTCCCAAAAGGATGTAATCTTGTTAGGAAAATGGCCCCAAGAAAAGTAACCTAACAAAACTGCAATTCCCTAGACCCGACGGATATCAAGGATAAAGGAATAAATTAAGGAGATTATGCAAAGAAGGCATGAAAAGAAAATCGTCATGTTAAGGAGTGTAGGAGAATTTTGGGGTAACTAAGCAAGGAACAACCTATTATAAAGTACAAAGGAAATAAGATATGAAATGAAAGACTGTCTCACACCACCAGGATTTAGAACAATACTTTCCAAGAATAAACACCCCACAGCTATAGGAAATCCCAAAGTATACCATCCGAAGGAACACGACTCCTGCTTGTAATTTTAACCATAAACAAGAGGAAACTTTTTGAGATCACAGCAAAGTGGCAGGAAGGAAAAAGGGATGAAGGTAGGAACTCGATAAAACCATAAACATAACAAGGTAGCTGAAGAGAACTCTCACTTAAAGAAGAAATTTCCAATAATTTAGGAGAAAAGGAGGGAGTGCATCCACAAGAGAAGACAAGCCGAGCGTTTGACAACAAATGGGATGTCTTGGGATTTCAAGTACGACTTCCTTTGGAAAAAGTAGAGAAGTCAAATTGGAGCTTCGGAGCAACATAGCGGAAGTAAGCAAATCGTGACAACAAAATAGTCAAAGAAAATGAATGATAGCCTAAGGAAGACCGGGAGGTAGAAAGAACTACACCCTAAAAAGGTCAGTGAGATGGGCACTAAGGACAAGAGTACTCAAGAAACAACTGCCCTAAGAAACTTATACCAAAGGAATGGTGGAGGCGAGGTAGTTAACGAACTAATACATGGGAAAACCATAATTTGAGTTCCAATAAAGAAGAGAGGGGCGGAAAGGCCAAATACTCGAGAAAAGAAGGACGAAAGAAATCTTTAAAAGAACAAAAGGCCAAGTAATGACTAAACTCAAGCCAGTAAAAGAATAGGCAAGCCTCTCACATAATTGTCAAGAAATCTTTAAACAAGGATGATTTGAACGCTCCATAAAGAAATACACTATGAAAGCAAACTTTGGAGGGATGCATACGACTAACTACCCTTGAAGAAATTATTAATGGGCGGATGGACATAATGTGAAGTGCAAGGAACCAACCCTTAATTAGGAAATATTTCAAAGGAAGAGAGTAACATGATGGCCTAGTGTGACCTATTTGGAGAGAGCAGGAGAACCAAGTAATAATTCTAGGAGAACCAAGTAGAAAGAAGAAACTAGTAGCATCAGACAACCAAAGAGAATGAACAAAACCCTAAGAAAGGCTGAGATGTAGTAAAGACTACACTCTATGAAGGACAACAAGATGCGCATGAAGAACGAGTGATACAGCTGCCCAGATGATTGAACCAAAAAAATAAAGAGAAAAGATATAGTTAAAGAACTAGTCTTTGAGAAAACCATGGATTTAAGCCACAACAAAGAAGGGAGAAGTGAAAACGGCAAAACATTGGAAAAGAAGAATGAAGGAAAATCCTTAAAGAAATCAATGGCCAAAACTGGATTTATAGTTTAAAGTCTTGAGACGGTTAAGTGAGCATCACAAAGGACGAACAAGAGATTTTGAAACAAGGAGGAGAGGATGTGAACTCTCTTTAAACGAAAATAATTTAACAGGTTAGCATCAAAAGATGCTATGACAAGTATGAATGAGTGGACAACCCATGCTAAGGTAATAAATGAAAGAATGTTCGAGAAACGTTGGGAAAGTAAGTCCCCCAAATAAGATGTGGCTAAGAAGGAATAACCACAAATAGTAAGACAGGTTGTAATCCACATGCGTATAATGAAGTCTAAAGAATGGACGGCTGAGCATAGTTTGAAGTACACGAAATAATATTTATAAATTCCTCAAATAAAGAATAAGGGACGAAATAGAATTTTAAGATAGGGAAGGATTCTAAGCGAGCAAATGCCACAGTATAGAAGGAAAAGTAAGGAAAACAGAGGAAGAAACCTTCAAGGAATGGTAAGAAGGTTGAGTATGTAGCTCCTAGAATGAAAGTCTCTACCTTGAGGGATATATTGGCAAATGCCATAGTATAGAAGGAAAAGTAAGGAAAACAAAGGAAGAAACCTTCAAGGAATGGTAAGAAGGTTGAGTATGTAGCTCCTAGAATGAAAGTCTCTACCTTGAGGGACATATTGGCAAATGCCACAGTATAGAAGGAAAAGGAAAACAAAGGATTAAGGCCAAACGGGAATAATGAACTACAAAATGATTACGAACAAGTAAGAGTGGATTAAGGCCAAAGGAAAATCCTTGAGTAAAGGATGTCATTGGGAATGAGGGTGGACCTAAGAAAGGATGAATTCTAGCATGTCAGTAAAACATTTGGAAATCAAATAATTGGAATCGGAAGACTCAATAAGGAAGTTGAAAAAAGGACGAGTGGGTAAGGAGAAACGACCCAGTTTTGTAAGTTGATGTGGACAATGGTAAAGGTAGTCGAGAAATACTACCAAAAGAAAAGTGGGATGAAGTTATACAATCCCTGAGAGGTTGGAAAGTTGGAAATAATCCTAAAGGAGGTGTTTTGAAAATCTAATGGACATAGAGACAAGATCTAGAAAATGTCATGCTGTAGAGGGCAGGTAAACCCAATAGTTCCAAGGAAAACATGACTCAAAATAAGAGTCAGTTAGTAAAAATGACAATGTCAAACCTAAAATTTAGACTAAATTGTAATGGGCAACATAAAAAGGAGGACAAAAAGGTGATGAGAAGGAAATCCGTGAAAACAGGTACGTAACGCTCTAAAGGACGTCGAGCTAAGGGTTGCAACGACCAAGAGGTTAACTAGACACGGGAATGGTTTGGTATCTTGGAACTCCCAATTTTTAGTACAAAACCTCAAAGGGGGAAATGTTGCTCTAAGCAAAGAGAGATGTGAATCTAAGGATATACCCTTAAGTAAGGTATATCTAGTTATGATAACTCCATGAAGGGAGTAAATGATATAAAAGAAAAGAAATTCCTTAGGTGAAGGATCCAAAGGGTTCATAAAACCTTGGAAAAGAACCTTAGGACAAATTGGAAGAGAAAAACTAGAAAAGTTTAGATGAACCGGATCCAATTGGATTGAACCGGTTTATGAACCGAGTCGGTTCATGAACCTAACCGATAGAAAAATGGCAAACAGGGAAATTTATGGATCCCTTGTGACCTGAAGAGATTTATAAAAATTGGGAAGGAACCTTTGAACAAAGTGGGAGAGAAAAACCAAACTGGTTGGGCGAACCAGACCTGAACCAGATTAAACCGGTTTAAGAACCGAGCCGGTTTATGAATTGGAATCGATAGACAGATGGTAAACTGGGAATTTTATGGACCTTAAGTGACCTAAGAAGTTATAAAAGTCATGAAAAAGGACTTTAGGGTGAATTGGAGAGGAAAACCAAACCGGTTCAGGTGAACCAGATTCGAATCGGATTGAACCGGTTTGGACCACTATTGAACCGGATTCTAAATTCATTTTTCTAGATGGCTTAAAAATTAAAATTTGAGATTTGAAGCCACCATTGGATATAAAATGAAATTAGATGAATTTAGGAAGCTTTAGATTTGAAAATTTTGTTCAAATGAGGGGTGAATTTGAGATTTTGTTCAAATGAAAGTTTGACTTTCTCATTCATTTGGAATGAATGAAGGCGATTAGGCCGAAGGATAATGAACCTGTCACGCCCCGACCTGGTTTGGTCGGATCCCCGTGATCAACCCGCCACTCTCCCTTTTTATTAAAGGGTTTCCTCTTATTGTAAACCGTAAAGAGTAAGGCGTCCTTTAACCTGCACCTTTTTCCTGGAATAGTATAATCAAAACTGCATGAAATTTAAAATTGTACATACCTGTCTTACAGGCATCTTAGTTGACGGTCTTTAAGGGAAGGCTTTCCAGGATTTCCTGAAAGGGATGTAAGGGAGGGGGTGAGTACGACTACTCAGTGAATGGGTTTTTAAAAGCTTTTGACTTTTAAGAAAAATATTTATATGGAGTGTGCTAGACTCCTTTGTTTTAAAAAATCCCTTCATTTAAAAATTTGAGTTTTTCCATTATTTCTTAGTTACCACGGTGTGTCATCACCCAACACACATCCTTCATCATGAAGGTTACACACATTCGCAAGTCAGTATCACTACTGAACCCGCTAGTGCCTTTGGAGCGACTTTTCCTGCCACTCGAATAGAAGTACGACCACTTCTACCCTGGGAATGAGTGGATGTACGTGACATCCGACCCACAATCCTGAAATCACTTCTTCGTGTTCGTATGAGGACAGAGACCTCATCCTGTCCCCACCCCAGTCTCATGCGCTTGGTGCTACTCCAGATTTCGCACAGACACCTGGAACGACGAACTGCCCTTATAGCCACTAGGTCGTCCAGTGCCCTTAGGACGCATCACTACCCCCTCATGGGTGTCTTGATGATCCCGTACTCACAATGCATGCACAAACAATGTTTTCTTATATTGCCATGTAATCTGTGGTGCCACTAGTCCAACGGCCCCGACTCTCAACTCAACCCACAGCTGTTTGTCTTGACTAGTGCGTCGACCTGTCATGTCGCACTGCCGCTAGTTGATTGAGCATCTCGGTCCTATCTTGGTACCATGGCCAAACAATTCACTTATTAAGTTTTATGACACATATATCATGTTCATTTACGAGCCCTGCTCGTGCCAACTGGCCTTGGGCCCACTGTACGAGATTTTCAAAATCGGGCATTTAGCCCCCAAGTTCCAAAATCGAGGCCCCCGGCCTATTAGAGCTATTCGAGCTCCCGTCGAGAAGGTCTCCCAAATTGTTTAAGCATTGGCACACAGTCAGGGGAGAGCATTTTTGACAAAAATAGGTTTTTACTGTCCATCATACCAACCGGTATAAGGACATCTCCGTTCATAACCGATGAACGGGTTTTCAACTTCCTTCAAGGAAGTTTCATCACACCAACCGGGTATGATCTACTTACAACCCGTAAGTAGTTTTTTTGCATAACTTTCACATCACTTTCTCTAAGTAATGATGATTAAAATACCACTAAACAATGGGTTTTTATATCGAGGCACTTATCATCCCCAACCAGGTATGATGTTAGTAAACCCACTCACCCGTTAATGTCGTGAATTCCACTAGACTGGTTCTTTGTATTCACGCGAGCTTGTCCTTGCTGGCGTTCCCGGTATTTCACGTTCCTACACGATATGAACATCTTGGTTCATTATCCTTCGGCCTAATCGCCTTCATTCATTCCAAATGAATGAGAAAGTCAAGCTTTCATTTATTTGCAATTAGGTCCCTAAAGTTATTTCTCTTTAACTTTAAGTCCCTAATGTCGGTTTTTCCTCAAATTGAGTCCTGTAACTTTTAAAATTTATCATGGGACCTCAATTTATTCAATTTCACCAAAAGGGGTTTAATTTCCCAAATTTCCAATTTGGTCCCCCAATTTTTCCAAAATTACCATTTTGCCCTTCTTTTACAAAAATGGTATGTTTTGCCCCAAAAATTCCAAAATTCCTCAATTGGTCCTCCAACATTATTTTCATGCCCAATTGACCCTCAATTTCATAAAATTGTATTTTGGCCCTTTGAATTTCAAAAATCCCCAATTTTCCCCCAATTCCAACTTCTTAACATAGTCGAATTTTATTTTATCAAATTGACCCATCAAACGTTTCTAATTGTTGAAATTGAAGTTGAAATTTAGTTTCTACATGTTCATATGATTCTTCAGAAATGTGAATCGCAAGTTTTAATGCCGGGACAAGCTCAAACGGAGCTTTGCCGGAAAATGAACTATAGAGAGAGAAAGCTTCGATTACTCACCGGTGAAGGCACGACGGTTCGAGCTTTTGATTTGGACAGATAGCTCTCATCCTAAGGTTCATCCTAGAATCAAGAATCGCATCAATTGATGCGGAATTGGATTAGAATTTCGTCATTGAAATTTAGTCGACTCTCTCTCTAGCACCAATAAAAAATTATAAAGGGGAGTCGAATTGGCTTACCTTTCGGTCATAATTCGAACATGGAAAGGCTGGGGAAGTGTTGGGGGGGCTTGGATTGGCCTGAGCAGGGCTTGAAATGGCTGATTTCAGCTTGGCCGCAATAGGGCAGCTTTGGTCCATCAGAGCTGCTTCACAATTCTATCACGCCGGCGCTTCTCCAACGATTCTCGTATTGACTGGAGTTTGCTATCAGATAGCTGTCTTCTCCCCGGTTTTAAAGAGCCCGACCTTTGTTCAAGTCGAAGCTCTGGTTCGAGATTTATCGGAAAATGGAGCAGTAGTGAGAGAGAGAGAGAAGTGTTCAGGTGTGAGGATAATGAAATGGGGATGACCTCTTTATATAGTCGTCAAACCCATGTATTAAATGGGCGAGATTTATTACAAGTATTAATATTGCCATAAATTATTGGTATTAATTCCAATAATTTAATTTCAGTATTAATTTCAATAATTTAATTTCGGTATTAAATTATTTGTATTAATTCCAATAATTTAATTTAGGTATTAAATTATTGGTATTAATTATAATAATTAAATATATATTAATTTATGGTTATTTATGATAAGTCATACGTTCGCATTGACCGAAATTTCAGGTTACAAAAAAATCATACTTCCTACTCTTAGGCAAGCACGCTTAACTTTGAAATTCTTATGGAATCTAATTCACTTGAACCATTTTGGTTTTTGTTTTCTAATTTGTTTTAAGTTTCTTTTCCAAGGTTTAATGAACCTTTTGGATCACCCAAAAGTTGTAAATTTCCATATTGCTTATTCCCAAATATAAACCGACTTGGTTTTCTTATTCGGTTTGACCGATTCTTTTCCCGTTTTTCCTTAACTCAAATGTGCGGGGTTTACAGAATCAATATGTTCATATCGTGTAGGAACACAAAGTACCTAGAACGCTAGTAAGGACAAGGTCGTGTGAATACAAAGAACCGGTATAGTGGAATTTATAGCATTAACTGGTGAGTGGGTTTACTAACATCATACCCGGTTGGGATGATGAGCACAACTAAAAATTAAAAACCACTTACCGGTTGTGAGTGAAAATTTTATATCATACCCGGTTGGGAATGATAAGCACCTCGGTATGAAAACCCACTATTAAGTGGTATTTTAAACATCATTACTTAGAGGAAGTGATGTGAAAATCATGCGGAAAAACTACTTACCGATTATAAGTAGATCATACCCGGTTGGTATGATGAGACTTCCCCGAAGGAAGTTGAAAACCTGTTCATCGGTTATGAACAGAGGTGTCCTTATACCCGAGCGGTATAATGGATAGAGAAAACATATGTTTTGTCGGAAGTGCTCTCCCTTGACTGTGTGCCAATGCTTAAACAATTTGGGAGACCTTCTTGATGGGAGCTCAAATAGCTTTGATAAGCCGGGGGCCTCGATTTTGGAACTTGAGGGCTAAATGCCCAATTTTGAAAATCTCGTATAGTTGGCCCAAGGCCAGTTGGCACAAGCAGGAGCTCATAAATGAACATGATATATGTGCCATAAAACTTAATAAGTGAATTGTTTAGCCATCGTACCAAGATAGGACTAGCATGCTTAGTCAACTAGCGACAGTGCGACATGACAAGTTGACGGTCCAGTCAAGCACAAGTGCGGGTTGAGTTGAGAGTCGGGGCCGTTGGACCAGTGGCACCATAGATTACATGGCAATATGAGAAAACATTGTTTGTGCATGCACTGTGAGTACAGGATCATCAAGACGCCCATGAGGGGTAGTGATGCATCAAGACACGGAGAATTGATTTTGGGATTGAGGGTTGGATGTCACATACATCCATTCATTCTTAGGGTAGAAGTGGATGTACTTCTAAGTGGTCGGTAAAGTCGTTCTTAAGCCATAAGTGGGTTCAGTGGACGTGCTGGCCTGCGAATATGTGTTTGACCTTCATGATGAAGGTTGTGTGTTGGGTGATGACACACCGTGATTAAATAAGGAAATGGTGATATATCCCGAGATTTTAAATGAAAGGATTTTTGAAAGAAAGGAGTCTGGCACACTCCAATGCAACTCTTTTCCTCAAAGTTAATTTTGTGAAAACCCATTCACTGAGTAGTCATACTCACCCACTCCCTTATATTCCTTTCAGGAAATTCTGGAAAGTCTACCCTTAAAGACCATTAACCCAGATGACTGTGAGACAAGTATGATAAAATTAAAATATTATGCAGTTTTAATTTATGTTATTCCAGGAAAAGTGCAGGTTTAAAGTATGCCTTACTCTTTATGGTTTATAACAAGGGGAAACCCTTTAATAAACCAGTAGAGTGGCGGGTTGATCACGGGGATCCGACCAAATCGGGTCAAGGCGTGACAGTACTGACCTACAATTGTGTGTTTGACATTCATGAAGAATGATGTGTGTTGGGTGATGACACATTGTGGTTAATAAGAAATGGTGATAAAAATCAAAATTTGAAATGAGAGGTTTTTAAAAGAAAATAAGGAGTCTAGCACACTCCAAATAAAATATTTTTCCTAAAAATTAAAATTTGAAAACCCATTCAGTGAGTCGTTGTACTCACCCCCTCCCTTATATCCCTTTCAAGAAATCCCGGAAAGCCTACCCCAAGGAACACCAACTAATATGCATGTGAGACAGGTACGGTCAGTTTAAAATTTTATGGAGTTTTGATTTATGTTATTCTATGAAAGGTGTAGGATTAAAGGACGCATTACTCTTCACTGTTTATAAACAAGGGGAACCCTTAATAAACTGAGATAGTGGTGGGTTGATCATGAGGATCTGACAAAACCGGGTCAGGGCGTGACATGTCATATGAAGGAAGAAGACAATATTGTTCCGAACCGGACCGGACCAGTCCAAACTAGGTTCAAAGCTTAAACCGGTCGGTTTAGGCCCGATTCGGTCAAATTTTTCAAAATTAAAAATATCTAAATTCATTCTCTATCCAATGGTGGCCTCAATTCTCCAATTTGAATTTTCTAAGCCATCTAGAAAATTGAATTTAGCATCTGGTTCAATAGTGGTTCAAACTAGTCCAAATCAGTTCAATCTGGTTCACCTGAACTTTTATTGATTTTCATCTCCAATTCATTCTAAAATCCTTTTTCATGATTTTTTTTGTGAATCTTTAGGTCATTCGGGATTCATAAACTTCTAGGTTTGCCCTTTCCCTATCAGTTTCGGTTCATGAACTAATTTAATTCATAAATCGGTTCAATTCATCGCAGATCCGGTTCTCCTAAATTGGTTTGGTTTTTTCTCCCAAATTATCCGAAGGTCCTTTTCCAAGGTTTTATGAACCATGGGTCACTCGGGAGTTGTAAATTTCCCAAATTGCCCATTCTCTGATGATTGGGTTTGTGAACCAGTTTGGTGTTTCTCACTCAGTTTGATTGGTTTTTTTCCCAGTTTTTCCTTAACACCAAAGGGCGGGGTTTACAGTTTATTTGTGTTTTTTAGTGTTTTTATGATTTTTAGTAAATTATTTTGTATTATCACTTTTCATTACTATTTTTGGTATTTGTTTAAATTAATCTTATAGTTGTATATTATTCATTTATTTGTTTCTTACTATTTTTATTATTTTCTTAATTTTTTTGTTTCATTTTCTATTTTTTGTAATTCAATATCATGAAGGGAACACGTATGAATAAAACTCTATGTCCATTTGAGGACAGAGACCATATCTTAGTTTCGTGTGCATGAATCAAACACAGAAGCTTCAGGAAATCCCAAACACAGTAGTTTTGTGGAGTCCAAACACAGAAACTCTATGGAGTACAAAAACAGAACTCCGTGGAGTACAAACACAGAATTCCATTACTAACTAGTATGATGAGAAACACAAACCCAATAGCTTCTTTCTTCCTTTATCACCACCATGTCATCCAGCAACCCTAAGGACAACGCATCACTACCCCTCTTGTGCATCTTAATGATCCAGAACCTTAAGTGCATGCACAAACAAAGTTTTCCTCAAAAGCCATTTAATCTTTGGTGTCATTGGTCCAACGGCACTGATCCTCAACTCGACCTCTAGCTGTTTGTCTCGACGGTCTGTGGACCTGTCATGTTGCACTACGACGAGTCTATCAAGTATGTCGGTCCTGTCTCGGTATCATGGCCAAACAATTCATTTACTTAAGTTTTCATGGCTTAGAATCATGTTTGTTTATGTGCTCTTGCTCGTGCCAACTGGACTAGGGCTGTCACGCCCCGACCCGGTTTGGTCAAATCCCCGTGAACAACCCGCCACTCTCCCAATTTATTAAAGGGTTTCCCCTTATTATAATTCGTAAAGAGTAAGGCGTCCTTTAAACCTGCACCATTTCTTGGAATAGCATAATCAAAACTGCATGAAATTTTAAACTTTACATACCTGTCTTACAAGAATCTTAGTTGATGGTCTTTCAAGGTAGGCTTTTCGGGATTTCCTGAAAGGGATATAAGGGAGGGGGTGAGTACGACTACTCAGTGAATGGGTTTTCAAAGGTCTACTTTTAACTTTTAAGAAAAACATTTATATGGAGTGTTCCAGACTCCTTTCTTTTCAAAAAAATCCCTTCATTTAAAAATTTGGGTTTTTCCATTATTTCTTAGTAACCGGTGTGTCATCACCCAACACACATCCTTCGTCATGAAGGTTACACACATTCGCAAGTCAGTATCACTACTGAACCTGCTAGTGACTTTTCCTGCCACCCGGATAGAAGTACAACCACTTCTACCCTGGGAATAAGTGGATGTACATGACATCCGACCCACAATCCTAAAATCACTTCTTCGTGTCCGTATGAGGATAGAGACCTCATCCTGTCCCCACCCCAGTCTCATGCGCTTGGTGCTACTCTAGATTTCGCACAGACACCTGGAACGACGAACTGCCCTTATAGCCACCAGGTCGTCCAGTGCCCTTAGGACGCATCACTACCCCTCATGGGCATCTTGATGATCCCGTACTCACAGTGCATGCACAAATAATGTTTTCTTATCAAGTCATGTAATATGTGGTGCCACTGGTCCAACAGCCCCGACTCTCAACTCAACCCGCCGTTGTTTTTCTTGATTGGTCCGTAGACATGAAATGTCGCACTGCCGCTAGTTGACTGAGCATGTCGGTCCTATCTTGGTACCATGGCCAAACAATTCACTTATTAAGTTTTATGGCACATATATCATGTTCGTTTCCGAGCTCCTACTCGTGCCAACTGGTCTTGGGCCCACTGTACGAGATTTTAAAAAAATTGGGCATTGTAGCCCGCAAGTTCCAAAATCGAGGCCCCCGGCCTATAAGAGCTATTCGAGCTCCCGTCAAGAAGGTCTCCTAAATAGTTTAAGCATTGGCACACAGTCAAGGGAGAACACTTCCGACAAAATAGGTTTTCACTGTCCATTATACCAATCGGTATAAGGACATCTCCGTTCATAACCGATGAACGGGTTTTCAACTTCCTTCGAGAAAGTCTCATCATACCAACCGGGTATGATCTACTTACAACTGGTAAGTAGTTTTTCCGCATAATTTGCACATCACTTTCTCTAAGTGGGGATGATTAAAATACTACTAAATAGTGGGTTTTTATACCGAGGTACTTATCATTCCCTACCGGGTATGAAATAAAATTTCCACTCACACTTGGTAAGTGGTTTTTATCTTTAAGTTTTGCTCATCATCCCAACCGGGTATGATGTTAGTAAACCCACTCACCGTTAATGTCGTGAATTCCACTAGACTGGTTCTTTGTATTCACACGAGCTTGTCCTTGCTGGCGTTCCTGGTATTTCATGTTCCTACATGATATGAACAACCTTGTTCATTATTACTTGGCATAACAGCCTTCATTCATTTCTAATGAAAGAGAAAACCCAAACTTTTAGTTATTTATAATTAGGTCCCTAAAGTTATTTCTCTTTAACTTTAAGTCCCTAATATCGGTTTTTCCTCAAATTGAGTCCCGTAACTTTTAAAATTTATCCTGGGACCTCAATTTATTCAATTTCACCAAAAAGGGGTTTAATTTCCCAAATTTCCAATTTGGTTCCCCAATTTTTCCAAAACTACCATTTTGCCATTCTTTTACAAAAATGGTAAATTTTGCCCCAAAAATTTCAAAATTCCTCAATTGGTCCTCCAACATTATTTTCATGCCCAATTGACCCTCAATTTCATAAAATTGTATTTTGGCCCTTTGAATTTCGAAAATCCCCAATTTTCCCGCAATTTTAACTCTTCAACACTACCGAATTTGATTTCATCAAATTTACCGATCAAACACTTCTAATTATTGAAATTGGAGTTGAAATTGAGTTCCTGCATGTTCATACAATTCTATGAAACTTTGAATCGCATATTTTAACGCCGGAACGAGCTCAAACGGAGCTTCACCGGAAAATAGACTGTAGAGAGAGAAAGCTTTGATTACTCACCGGTGAAGGCATGGCGGTCCGAGCTTTCGATCTGGGCAGATAGGTCTCGTCCTAAGGTTCATCCTAGAATCAAGTATTGCATCAATTGATGCAAAATTGGATTAAAATTTTGTTATTGAAATTCAGTCGACTCTCTCTCTAGCACCGATTGAAAATTGTAAAGGGGAGCCGAATTGGCTTACCTTTCGGTCCTAATTCGGCCGTGGAAAGGCTGAGAAAGTGTTTGGAGGGCTTGGTTTGGCTTGTGAAGGGCTTGAAATGGCCGATTTCAGCTTGGCCAAAATAGGGAAGCTTCGGTCCGCCGGAGTTGCTTCACTATTCCATCATGTCGACGCTTCTCCAATGATTCTCGGATTGACTGGAGTTTGCTATCAGATAGCTATCTTCTCCCCTGTTTTAAAGAGCCCGACCTTTGTTCAAGTCGAAGCTCTAGTTCGAGCTTTACCGAGAAATGGAACAGTAGAGAGAGAGAGAAGTGTTTAGGTGTGAGGAGAATGAAATGGGGATGACCTCTTTATAGGCGTAAAACCCGTGTATTAAATGAGCGAGATTTATTACTAGTATTATTATTGCCATAAATTATTGGTATTAATTCCAATAATTTATTTTCGGTATTAAATTATTTGGATTAATTCCAATAATTTAATTTAGGTATTAAATTATTGGTATTAATTATAATAATTAAATATATATTAATTTATGGTTATTTATGATAAGACGTACATAAAATTTTTTTACCGAAATTTCGGGTTATAAAAAAAATTCATACTTCCCAAGTGGTCACCCATCCTCACACTACTCTTAGGCAAGCACACTTGACTTTAGAATTCTTATGTACTCTCGTTCACCTGAACCAATTTGGTTTTTCTATTTTTTAAAGTTTTTTAAATTTCTTTTCCAAGGTTTAATGAACCCTTTATATCACCCGAAAGTTGTAAATTTCCATATTGCGTGTTCTCAAATGTAAACCAGCTCGGTTTTCTTACTCGGTTTGACCGGTTCTTTTCTCGATTTTTCTTAACTCAAAAGTGCAGGGTTTACAAGGGCCCACTGTTCGAGATTTTCAAAATTGGTCATATTAACCCCTAAGTTCCAAAACTGTGGCATCTAGCTTATTTGAGCTATTCGAGCTCTCGTCAGTAAGGTCTCCCAAAATGTTTAAGTAGTGGCAAACTGTCAGGGGAGAGTACTTCTAACAAAATATACTTTTCAAATGTCCATCATACCAACCGAGTATGAGGACATCTCCGCTCATAACTGATAAACAAGTTTTTCACTTCCTTCGAGGAAGTTTCATCATACCAACCAAGTATGTCTACTTACAACCGGTAAGTAGTTTTTCCGCATGGTTTCCACTTCACCCCTCTCGGGCGTGATGATTAAAATACCATTTAGCAATGTGTTTTCATTTTTGATGTGCTTATCATCACAACCGGGTATGATATTAAATTTCCACTCACGGTGGCTTCCAATTTAGAAAAGGTGTTCATCATCCCAATTAGGTATGAAATGTAAATTAGCCCACTCACCCATTAATGCAGTGAATTCCACTCGACCAGTTCTTTTTGTATTCACGCGAGCTTGTCCTTGCTGGTGTTCTCGGTACTTTGTGTTCCTACATGATATGAACACTCTTGTTCATTATCACTCGACCTAATAGCCTTCATTCACTCCAAATGAATGAGAAAACCAAACTTTTCATTTTATTGCAATTAGGTCCCTAAAGTTCTTTTTTAATCTTTAAATCCCAAATGCTGGTTTTTCCTCAAATTGAGTCTCAAAACTTTTAAAATTCATATTGGCACCTCAATTTATTCAATTTCACAAAAAAGGGGTTTAATTTCCCAAATTTCCAATTTGGTCCCCCAACTTTTCCAAAATTACCAATTTGCCCATACTTTACAAAATGGTAAGTTTTTCCTCAAAAATTCCAAAAATTGTCCAATTAGTCCTCCAACATCTTTTTCATGCCTAATTGGTCCTCAATTTTATGAAATTGCACTTTAGTCCCTCGAATTTTCAAAATTCCCAATTTCCCCCCAAATTTTCTCCCAATTTCAACATTCTAAGACAACCTAATTTGATTTAATCAAATTGACCAATCAATTGAGTTTAATTGTTGAAATTGAAGTTAGATTGGAGTTGCTATACCTTCATATGATTCAATTGCACATTGAATAGCACAATTTGGTGCCGAAATGAGATCAAATAGAGCTTTATCGAAAAAATGGTCTTAGATAGAGAAAGCTCCGAAAGCTTACCGTTAGGGGTGCGGTGGTCCGAGCTTTCGATCTGGGCAGATAGCTCTTATCCTGATGTTCCTCCTAGGATCAAGAATTGCATCAATTGATGCTAAATTGAGTGAGAATTTTATCATCAAAGTTCTGCCGGTTCTCTCTCTAGCACCAGTCAGAAATTGTAGAGTGGATCCAAATTGGCTTACATTTAAGCTCTAATTCAGCTGTAGGAGGACCGTGAAGGTGTTGGGAGGGCTTGATTTGGCCTGAGAAGGGCTCGAATTGGCCGATTTCAGCTCGGCTAAAACAGGGTAGCTTCAATTCGTCGAAGCTGCTTCACTGTTCGATCACGCGAGACGCATCTCCGGTGACCCTCGAAGCAAATGGAGACTACAAGCGTGTAGTTGACTTCTCCCCAGTTCTAAAGAACCTAACTACGCCTTCTTTGGCTTAGAAAAGACCTTATATCAGAGCTCTAGTTTGAACTTCGCCAGAAATTGGAGCAGATGAGAGAGAATGAAATTTTTATGTGTGGAGAGGATGAATGTGGAGGTGCTCTTTATATAGAAAGCTCGGGGACTTCTTGGTCGTCCAATTGGTGCCATAATGGCGATCACTCATTGCATGAAACTCCCTGGCCGAAGACTTTTCAGCATCATCGGTGCTGCGTGATTTTCCGATGAGTGAACAATGTTGTCATCTAAAGGAAAAAGATGACATTGTTCCGAACTGGACTAGACCGGTCCGAACCGGGTTCAAAGCTTAAACCGGCCGGTTCACCCCCAATTCGACCGAATTTTTCAAATCTAAAAATTTCTAAATTCATCTAAATTCATTTTCTATCCAATGGTAGTCTCAAATCTCAAATTTGAATTTTTAAGCCACTTAGAAAAATGATTTTAGCATCCGGTTCAATAGTGGTTCAAACAGGTTCAATCCGGTTCACCTGAACTGGTTTGGTTTTCATCTCCAATTCATCCTAAAGTCCCATTTTTATAACTTTTGTGACTCCATAGGTCACTCGGGATCCATAAATTTTCTGGTTTGCCCTTTATCTATCGGTTTCGATTCATGAACCAACTCAGTTCATAAACCGATTCAATCTAGTTCGAATCTGGTTCTCCTGAACTGATCTGATTTTCTCTCCTAAATCATCCTAAGATCCTTTTACAAGGTTTTATGAACTATTTGGGTCACTCGGGAGTTGTAAATTCCCCAAATTGTCCATTCCCTAATGATCGGGTTTGTGAACCAGTTTGGTTTTTCTCACTCAGGTTGACCGGTTCTTTCCCCAGTTTCCTTGTTTTAAAGGGACGGGGTTTACAACTCTCCCCTCCTTTTATTAGTTTTGTCCTCAAAACTAAATCAACATACATTATATCAGGAATAACTTCCCTTAATGTTCACTCGGGATTTGCTTGAAATGCCAACACTTTAGATGTTCTTTCACTTAGTCCTTTTGAATCATGCACTTAAGGAATGTCTTTTCCTTTCTGTTTTTTACTCACTTCCCGAAGTTTATCATAACTAGGCATGTCTTACCCACACGTCCAAAAGGATATCTTTATATTCAATTCCTCCTCTACCTAGGGTGGTTTCTTCCTCTTGAGGGTTATTACTCAAAATTTCAAGGCCGAGAGTTCCAAGCTGTCCAATCATTCCCTTGGGTTTAACTTACTTTCTTGGATCATCCTAGCATGCCTTCTTTAATTCTTTCACCCCAACATGCACTTCCTTTGCAACCTCATCTCCTTATCCCTCGTCACTTGGTTCCATTACCTCTTAGTTAGGATATGTAAGATTCCCTAGCATTTTTCCTTCCTTGATAGTATTCTTCCCCTTTCTTCTAAAATTTTAAGTATCCTTGAGTGTATCTATCCTCAAAGTGTCATACATAGATGTCATCCTTTCCCATTTCCTCCTTGAAATTTTGTGGGTACGTCCTTTATATTTTCTCTTACTTGTATCACAACTTTATCTTTATAAGAAATATAACTTTCCTTATGATGATAACGAATTACAGTTTTTAGATATATTTATTACAGGGAATTTTGGTAAGTACTAACTACAGTACTAGGGTCTTCTCGTTTTTCTTCTTGGGTGAGATTGTATACTCTGGTTGGGACCCTTGATGTAGTGGCGGTGTTCTGCCCTTTGTTTAGTGCCCTTGGGTTTCCTTGAAGTGGTAGGTGGGTATTTGTTGTGTATTACATTGAAGGACTGGGAAGTTCTTCGCAAAATGGTAGGGTTGTCTACATTCGTAGCATATTTGGCATGGTCCTTCATGATTTTTCTAGCACTTGCAACAATAGGGGCTTCTTCTTGGTGGAACTATATTTGTCACCCTTTGTGTATGATAACCTTCCATTGTCCTAGAGAACTCCATTCTTGTTCTCCATTTCTGTCCACCTAGCTCCTTTTGTCTTCTTCGACTATCCTGGCCTCCTTCCTCTTTCTAATCGATTTGTTCTACCCGGTGGTGTCTCGTCCGTACCAGATGCTCACATTCATGGGTCATGCTGATGACAGTAGCTAAATCTGTGGGGCATCCTAGTAACCCCATTTGGTCATGTATGTCCATATTAAGAACATCCACAAATCATTGGCAAACATCCGCATGTCCGGCTAGGTCAGGAGCAAAGGGTTTTAACTCGTTAAACTTGGTTTCATACTCCAAGATAGAGTTAAGCCCTTGTCGGAGTCGGAGGAAGTCTTGTTTCTTCTTTTTGATTAAATGTGGAGCTAGATATTCCTCCATATATCTTTCCCCGAATAGCTCCCATGTAAGGGTGGTGGCATGCAAGCTTCTGACATTATCCCACCACCTCTTCGCACTAGCTTCAAGGAAAAACTCTACCAGGATCACCATCTTCTTTGGTGAAATCCTGACTATCCCCATGAGTTTTTTTATGCTAACTAGCCAGCCCATAGCAGCCTCTGCATCCTTTTCTCCTAGGAATGGTTTACATCCTAATTGTCAGAGGGTTTTAAGGTATTTGGGAATGTCCATTGGAGGAGGAATGTTAGTAGGAGGGGATGGAATTGTACTTCCTCAAGCTTAGCTTGAGGGTTGGTGTCCACCTCAGGAGAGAGATTATGCTATCCAAACACTCGGGGTGAACTCTTCGTACATTCTCAGATTTAGGTGGGGTTATATGGGTTCCATAGGGAGGGTTGGTTAGACAGTGTCGGAGACTGTGTCTCTAGTTCCTCTTGGTTCCTTTCTTGGGAGCCATCTATAAATTTTAAAATTATTCCTATAAGTTACTATGTTCTCTAGCCATAATAATGCATTCGAGGAAACAGGCTCCGATACCACTCAAGTTTTCACGCCCCAACCAGGTTTGGTCAGATCCTCGTAATCAACCCGCCACTCTTCCCGGTTTACTAAGGGTTTTCCCTTCCTTTAAACTTGGGAGGAGTAAGGCGTCCTTTAAACCTATAACTTTCCTGGAATACATAAATAAAAAATGCATAAAAATTTTAACTTACATACATGTCTTGCAGATGTGACTAATAGGAGGTCTTTAGGTAGGTTTCCTATAAACCCTGCTCTTTGGAGTTAAGAAAACCGGGAAAGAACTAGTCAAATGAGTAAGAAAAATTGAACCAGTTCACAAACCCATTTATTGGGGAATGAGCAAATTGGAGAAATTTCAACTTCCAAGTGACCCCAAGAGGTTCATAAACCTTGGAAAAGAGCTTTAGAACAAATTGAGAGAGAAAAACCAGACCGGTTCGGGTGATCCAAACTTAAACCGGATTGAACCAGTTTAAGAGCCGAGCTGATTTATGAACCGGAACTCATAGAGAGAGTGCAAACCGGGAAATTTATGGACCCTAAGTGACCTAAATAGTCATAAAAGTCATGAAAAAGGACTTTAGGATGAATTGGAGAAGAAAACCAAACTGGTTTAGGTGAACCGGATTCGAACCGGATTGAACCAATTTGGACCGGTTTAAACCACTATTAAACCGAATGCTAAATTCATTTTTCTAGGTGGCTTAAAAAATTCAAATTTGAGATTTCAGGGCACCATTGAATAGAAAATGAATTTATAAATTTTTAGATTAAAAAAACTCGGTTGAATCGGGGGTGAACCGGTCGGTTTAATCTTTGAACTTGGTTCGGACCGGTCCGGTCCAGTTCAGAACAGTGTTGTTTTCATCCTTCAAATGATAGCACTGTTCACTCGCCGAAAAATCGAAGCAGCGTCGGTGAAGAAGAAACGTTGCCATTTAGTATGTTTCAGGCCATCAATGTCTGTCATAACAGTGCCAAATGGACGTCCAACGAGTCCTTGAGCTCCCTATATAAAGAGGCCCTCTCCATTCATCCTCTTCACACCTGAAAACCTCACTCTCTCTTAGCTGCTTAGGTTTTTCGGTGAAGCTCAAACTAGAGCTCTTATATAAGGTCATTTATGAGCCAACAAAGACGTGGTTGGGTTTCTTAGAACTGGGGAGAAGTCAGCTACACAGTGGTAACATCCATTCACTCTAAGGGTCGCTGGAGAAGCGCCGACTTGATCGAATAGTGAAGCAGCTCCGACGGATCGAAGTTGCCCTATTTCGGCTAAGCTGAAATTGGCTGATTTGAGCCCTCCTCAGACTAAGCCAAGCTCTCTCAACACGTCATCAACCCTTCCACGGCCGAATTAGGACTGAAAGTTAAGCCAATTCGGCTCCCCTCTGTAATTTTTTACCAGTGCTAGAGAGAGAGCCCACATAATTTAGATGACAAAATTCTAATCTAATTCGACATCAATTGATGCAATTCTTGATCATAGGGGGAACCTGAGGAGGAGAGCTATCTGCCTGATTAGAAGCTCGGACCATCGTGCCTCCGTCGGTGAGCAATTGAATCTTTCTCGCTCTACGTTCTATTTTCTAGCGAGGTTCCGTTTGAACTCGTTCCAACGTCAAAACTTATAATTCAAAGTGCTATTGAATTGTATGAATCTGTAGAAACTCAATTTTAACTTCAATTTCAACAATTAGAAGTGTTTGATCAGTCAATTTGATGAAACCAAATTCGGTTGTGTTAAAAAGTTGAAATTGGGGAAAATTGGGGATTTTCAAAAATTCCCCAAACCAAAATGCAATTTTATAAAATTGAGGGTCAATTGAGCAAGATAAGAATATTAGAGGACCAATTGAGCAATTTTAGAATTTTTGGGATAAAACTTATCATTTTTGTAAAGGAAGGGCAAAATGGTAATTTTGGAAAATTTGGGGGCCAAAGTGGGAATTTGGGAAACTTGTACCCCTTTTTATGAAATTGAGGTCTCAAGAGGAATTTTAAAAGTTTCAGGACTCATTTTGGGGAAAATCGACTATTGGGACAAGAGTAAAAGGAGAAATAACTTTAGGGACTAATTTACAAATATTGGAAAAGTTGTGAATTTAGTCTTTCATAGTGAATGATGTGATCAAGCCAGATGATAATGAACAATGATGTTCATTTCGTGTAGGAACATGAGACATCGGGAATGCGAGCTGAGGTAAAGCTCACAAGGGATGAAAATCGACTAAGTGGAATTTCATTACACGATCGGGTGAGTGAGATTTTTATATCATACTTGGTTGGGATGATAAGTACCTCGAAAATGAAAACCCACTACTAAGTGGTACTTTAAACATCTCAACTTAGAGTAGTGATGTGAAAATGACACAGAAAAATAACTTATTAGTTGTAAGTAGATTATACCCGGTTGGTATGATGAAAACTTCCTCGGAGGAAGTGGAAAACCCTTTCATCGGTTATGAGCGGAGATGTCCTCATACTTGGTTGGTATGATAGACAATTTAAATTATATTTTGTCAGAAGTATTCTCCCCTGACTGTGTGCACTGCTTAAACAATTCGGGAGACCTTCTTGACAGGAGCTCAAATAGCTCTGTTAGGCTGGAAGCCTCGGTTTTGGAACTTGAGGGCTATTATGCCCAATTTTGAAAATCTTGAATAGTGGGCCCTAGGCTAGTTGGCACGAGCAGGAGCTCGTAAACAAACATGAGGGCAGTTAGTCGTACTAGGAGGCCATGGGCTATGGACGACCTGGTGGATATAATGGCAGTTAGTCGTACTAGGAGGCCTTGTGAAGCTCGATGTAGCTTCAAGCACACGAGACTAGTGTGGGGTTGGGATGAGGTCTCTATCCTCATACGAACTTGAAGAATTGTTATGGGATTGAAGGTTGGATGTCGTGAACATTCACTCATTCTCAGGGTAGAAGTGGACGTACTTCTATCTAGGTGGCTGGTAAAGTCATTCCAACGCCACAAGTGGGTTCAGTGGATGTACTGGCGTACAATTGTGTGATTGACCTTCATGATAAAGGATGCGTTTTTTAAAACTGAGATTTTTAAAGCGAAAATAATTTAAAGGAATTAAGGAGTCTGGCATAGTCCAACTTGAAAACATTTTTTTTGAAAACTCCATTTTTAAAATACCCATTCACTTAGTTGTAGAAACTCACCCCTCTTTTTAATACCTTTTCAGGAAAAAGAAAAGGACTAGGAATAACACCGAGCCTTACCCTCTGTGAGGTATGCTTAAATTCTCTTAAGCTTGCATTTTATTTTATATATGTCTTTCCATAGAACAAGGTCAAAAATACGTCTGGCTCCTCTCGAGTTAAAGAAGGGGAAAACTCCTCTTGAATCGGGAGAGCAGCGGGTTGTTCACGGGGATCCGACCAAACCGAGTCGGGGCGTGACCCTTGGTTACTTGAAAAGGGATATAAGGGAGGGGGTGAGTTCAACAACTTGGTGAATGGTATTTAAAGTTTGACTTTTAGGGAAAATATTTAAATTAGAGTGTGTCAGACTCCTTATTTTCTTTTAAAATAATTCATCCTTAAAATAGCGGTTTCATAGCTATTACTCACTCTTCTACCATAACCGGTGTGCTTATCAACCAACACACACCCTTCATCATGAAGGGAACACGCATGAATAAAACTTTGTGTCCGTATGAGGATAGAGACCATATCTCGGTCTCGTGCGCATGAAACTCAAACACGAAAGCTCCAGGAAATCCCAAACACAAAACTCCGTGGAGTACAAACAGATAACTCCATGACTAACCGGTATGACGAGAAACACAAACCTAGTAGCTTCTCTCTTCCCTTATCGCCACCATGTCATCCAATAGCCCTTAGGATGCATGACTACCCCTCTTGGGCATCATAATGGTCCTGAACCTCAAGTGCATGCACAAACAAAGTTTTCCTCAAAAGCCATTTAATCTTTGGTGCCAATGGTCCAACGACCCCGACCCTCAACCTGACCTGCAGCTATTTGTCTCGACTAGTTTGTCGACCTGTCATGTCGCACTACTGCCAGTCTATCGAGTATGTCATTCATGTCTCAGTACCATGGCCAAAAAATTCATTTACTTAAGTTTACATGGCTTAGAATCATGTTTGTTTACAAGTCGGGTTGAGTGTCAGGGCCATGGCCAAACAGCTGCAAGTCGGGTTGAGTGTCAGGGCTGTTAGACCGTTGGCACCAAAGAGGATGGATAACTATATGAAAACTCTTGTTTGTGCATGCACTTGTGGTACTGGACCATCAAGACGGCCTCAGGGGTAGTGATGGGTCTAAAGGGCTGCTGGACGACATGGTGGAGATAAGGGCAGTTCATTGTACCAATTAGTCTTAAAGCTCTAGGAGCTTCTTGCGCATTTGATAGGGGTGAGGTCAGGATGAGGTCTCCTGTCACGCCCCGACCCAGTTTGATCGGATCCCCGTGAACAACTTGTCACTCTCATGGTCTATCAAGGGTTTCCCCTTTCTTAAACTACGAGGAGTAAGGCGTCCTTTTACCTATATTTCCTAGAATATCATTATACAAAACTAAGTAACTTAAAATAGACATGTCTGTCCTTTTCCAAATTAGTAAGCTCTTTAGAAAGGGGTCTTTCCTCGGTTACCCAAAAGGGGTAAAAAGGGAGGGGTGAGTTCTACTACTTAGTGAGTGGGGTGTTGGGAGTGAGTTTTCACGAAATAGCTTTGTTCAAAATGTACCAATATTCTCATTTCAAGTTAAGAAAGATATTTTCTCAAATTCCGGTTTTCACAATCCTCTTTCCCATTTCCATATTAAGTGTGTTTCACAAACAACGCACGCCCTTCATCAGGAAGGGTACACACATTGGCAAGTGCAACCCGTCCACTACACCCACTTATGGCTCGGAGCGTCTTTACCGGCCACCAAGATAGAAGTCCATCTACTTCTACCCTAGTATGAGTGGATGTTCTTGACATCCGACCCCCAAACCCGAATGCCACTCTGTGTTCATATGAGGACAGACACCTCATCTCGGCCCCACCCTAGTCTCATGCGCAAGAAGCTACTCTGAGCATACCGATTGCTAGCACGACGAACTGCCCATATCTCCACTATATCGTCTAGTAGCCCTTAGAACCCATCACTACCCCCTCTTGGGCATCTTGATGGTCATGTACCTCAAGTGCATGCACAAAACAATAGTTTTCAAATAGCCATTTATCTTTGGTGCCACTAGTCCAACGGCCCTGACCCTCAACTCGACCTGCAGCTGTTTGTCTAGGCAAGTCCTTCAACCTAGCCCGGACGCACTGCCGCCAGTCCATCGAGTATTGTCATTCCTGACTTGGTACCATAGCAAAATCACACAACAAGTTCATTATAGATTTCATGGATTTCTCATTTCAAGTTTGTTTACAAGCTCCTACTTGTGCCCCTGAGGCCTTTAGCCTATCTGAGCTGTTCTAGCTCCTATCAAGAAGGTCTCCCAAATAGTTTAAGCATTAGCGCATAGTTAGGGGAGAACACTTCTAAAAAAATATGTATTTTCACTTCATCTCACCAACCGAGTGTGATGATACCTCCGCTTACAACCGACAAACAGATTTATCCTTCCTTCAAGGAAGTCTATCATACCATCCAAGTATGATTTCCTCTACTTACAATCGGTAAATAGGTTTTAGCTTAGTTCGCCCATCATCACAATTGGGTGTGATGTTAAAGTTCCACTCACAAGTGGTTTTTCGTTTCTAAAGTACTCACCATCCCAACCAGGTATGATGTAAATAAGCTCACTCACCCAATAATGGTGACATGTTTGTCCTCGGTTGGTTTTCCAAGTCTACGCAAGCTCACTCTTGCTTGTGTTCCGGTAACACTTGTCCCTACACAATTTGGGCAGCCTTATCACTTATGGTTTGGCATAAGGGCCTAGTCTTACAAATTATTGATAAATTGCACTTAGGTCCCTAAGGTTTATTTTTCTTAACTATAGGTCCCTAATGCCAACTTTTGCCCAATTTAAGTCCCAAAGTTTCCAAAATCCCCTCTGAGTCCTCATTTTACTCAAAATTCTATAAGGGGCTTAAGTTTTCCAAATTTCCAATTTGGTCCCCAACTTTTTGAAAAATTACCATTTTGCCCCTACTTTCCAAAAATTGCAATTGGGCCCCAAATGTTTCAAAAATTAACCAATTGGTCCCTCAACATCTTTCTCATGGCCAATTGGCCTTCAATTTTGGGAAATTGCAAAAAGGTCGATCAATTTTATGAAATCCTCCATTTCCCAAAAATTTTCCCCCAATTTTCCCCAAACGTTTCCCCTAATATCTCCCCTTCAAACTGACCAAATTTCATTTCTTCAAATTGGCCATTCAATCGGGGTTAATTGTTCCAATTAAAGGTATGGATCAGTTCCTACACTTCGATTGATTCAATTGATCTTTGAACCACATCATTTGAGTCTGAATTGAGCTCAAACGGAGCTTTGTGAAAAATTGTGCGTAGAGAGAGAAAGCTTCAAAAGCTCACCCTCGGAGGTGCAGTAGTCTGAGCTCTTGATTGGAGAAGGTATCTCTTGTCATGAGGTTCCTTCTAGGGCCAAGAATTGCAACAATTGATATTGAATTGAAAGAGAATTCTGTTAGTAAATTTAGTACTTTCTCTCTCTAACTTTGATCTGCGATGATTGAGGGAGGCCGAATTGGCTTACCTTTTAGATCCATTGAGGTCGTATAAGGGCTGTGGGTGTGTTGGAGAGGCTTGGTTTAGCTAGAGGAGGGCTAAAATTGGTCGAATTCAACTCGGCCAAAATAGGGTAGTTTCGGTCTGTCGGAGCTGCTTCACTATTTGATTCCACTAGCACTTCACTGTCAGTTCTCGAGTCGAAAGTAAGATGCTATTAGGTAGCTGACTTCTCCAAAATCTAAAGGACTTGACCTTGCCTTCTAAGGATAAGAAAACTACCCAAGTCAGAGCTCTAGTTTGAGCTTCACCGGAAAATGGAGCAGTTGAGAGAGAATGGAGATTTGATGTGTGTGGAGGATGAATGATGATGAGCTCTTTATATAGGGAGCTTGGGGACCCTCTGCTCGACTATTTTCCAGTTTGGCCAAGCTTATCCTCACCTTGAAACAGTCTGATTGGAGACATTTTTCCTTTATCAGAATTACTCATTTCTACATTGAATGAACAATGTAAGCCCCGCCCTTTGGAGTTAAGGAAAACTAGGAAAAGAACCGGTCAAACTGAGTGAGAAAAATAGAATCGGTTCACAAACTCGATCATAGGGGAATAGGCAAATTGGGGATTCACAACTCCCAAGAGACCCAAAAGGGTTCATAAACCTTGGAAAAGAACCTTAGGACATATTGGGAGAAAAAAACCAGATCAGTTTGGGTGAACCGAATCCGATTCGGATTGAGCTGGTTTATGAACCGGAACCCATAGAGAGAGGACAAACTGGGAAATTTATGGATCCCAAGTGACCTAAATAGTCACATAAGTTATGAAAAAGGACTTTAGGATGAATGGGGGATGAAAACCAAACTAGCTCAAGTGAACCATATCCGAACCGGATTGAACCGGTTTGAATCATTATTGAACCAAATGCTAAATTTATTTTTTTGGGTGGGTTAGAAAATTTAAATTTGAGATTTGAGGTCACCATTGGATAGAAAATAAATTTTTAAATTTTAAATTTTGAAAAATTCGGTCGAATCGGGCTTGAACCAGCCGATTTAACCTTTGAACCCAGTTCATACTAGTTCGGTCCGGTTCGAAACATTGTCATCTTCTTCCTTCAGATGACAGCATTGTTCACTCACCGAAAAATCAAGCAGATGCCAGGGAAGCTGAAAAGTCTCCAACTACGGAGTTTCAGGCAATGAATGACCGCCATTAAGGCTCCAATCAGATGACCAAGAAGTCCTCGAGCTTCTTATATAAACAGCCTCTCCTCATTCATCCTCTCCACACCTGAAAACTCCATTCACTCTCAACTACTTCAATTTCCAGTGAAGCTCGAACCAAAGCTCTGACTTGGGCACATTTCTGAGAAGGATAAGGTGAGGTCAGGTTCTTTGGATTTGGAGAGAAGCCAACTACACGCCTATAGTCTCCATTTGCTCCAAAGTTTATCGGAAAAGCGCCGGCGTGATTGAACCATGAAGTAGCTCCGACGAACCGAAGCTGCCTTGTTTTGGTCGAGCTGAAATCGGCCAATTTGAGCCCTTCTTAGGCCAAACCACGCCCTCCCAACACCTCCACAACCCACCTACAGCTGAATTAGAGCTGAAAGGTTAGCCAATTTGGCTTCCCTCTATAAATTTGAATCGGTCCTAGAGAGAGAAATGGTAAATTTGATGACTAAATTCTCACTCAATTTGGCATCAATTGATGCAATTCTTGATCCTAGGAGTAACCTCAGGACGAAAGCTATCTGCCCAAATCGAAAGCTCGGACCACCGTGCCCCCGACGGTAAGCTTTCGAAGCTTTCTCTCTCTAAGTCCAGTTTTTCGGCGAAGCTCCGTTTTAGCAAATTCAGATATTAAATCACATGGTTCAAAGTGCAATTGAATCGCATGAAGATGTAAGAACTCCAATCTAACTTCAATTTCAATAATTAAACTCATTTGATCGGTCAATTTGATGAAATCAAATTCAGCTGAGTTACAAGGTTGAAATTGGGGGAAATATGGGAATTTCGAAAAATCTAAGGGACTAAAGTGAAATTTCATAAAATTGAGGGCCAATTGGACATGCTAATGATATTGAGGACCAATTGGGAAAATTTTGGATTTTTTGGGGCAAAACACACCATTTTTGTAAAGTAGGGGCAAAATGGTAATTTTGGAAAAGTTGGGGACAAATTGAAAATTTGGGAAATTAAACCCTTTTTTGTGAATTTAAATAAATTGAGGTCCCAAGGTGAATTTTAAAAGTTTTGAGACTCAATTTGAGGAAAAACTGACATTAGGGACTTAAAGTTAAAGAAAAATAACTTTAGGGACCTAATTGCAAATAAAGGAAAATTTTGGTTTTCTCATTTATTTGCGATGAATGGGGGCTAATAGGACAAATGATGATGAACAAAAGTATTTATATCGTGTAGGAAAATGAAATATCAAGAATGTCAACCAAGACAAGTTCGAGTAAGGACAACAAGCCAGTTAAGAGGATATTCACTACACTATCGGGTGAGCGGGATTTTTATATCATACCCGGTTGGGATGATAAGCACCTCGAAAATGAAAACCCACTACCAAGTGGTATTTTAAACATCACACCTAAGAGGAGTGATGTGAAAATCACACGGAAAACTACTTACCGATTGTAAGTAGATCATACTCGGTTGATATGATGAGACTTCCTAGAAGGAAGTGGAAAACCCGCTTATCGATTATAAGCGGAGACTTTTTCATATCCGGTTGGTATGATAGATAAATGAAAGGTTTATTTTGTCGGAAGTGCTCTCCCATGACTGTGTGCCATTGCTTAAAATTTTTGGGAGACCTTCTTGATAGGAGCTCAAATAGTTCATATAGGTTGAAGGCCTCGGTTTTGGAACTTGTAGGCTAATATGCCCGATTTTGAAAATCTTGAATAATGTGC
Organism: Trapa incisa; assembly: GCA_030064435.1. Taxonomy (NCBI): domain Eukaryota; kingdom Viridiplantae; phylum Streptophyta; class Magnoliopsida; order Myrtales; family Lythraceae; genus Trapa; species Trapa incisa. Next base: position 17,582,485 of record CM057782.1, read on the forward strand.
CTTAGGCCAGTTGGCACGAGCAGGAGCTCGTAAACAAATATGATTATTATGCCATGAAAACTTAAGTAAATGAGTTGTTTGGCCATGGTACCGAGACAGGACCGACATACTCAATGGACTAGCGGCAGTGCGACATGACAGGTCTTTGGACTAGTCAAGACAAATAGCTGCAGGTCAAGTTGAGGGTCGGGGCCGTTGGACCAGTGGCACCACAAATTATATGGCATTATGTGAAAAACTTTTGATTGTGCATGCACTATGTTACGAGACTTTTAAGATGGCTAAGAGGGGTATTGATGCGTCCCAGGGCTTTGGACGACCTAGTGGATATAAGGGCAGTTAGTCATACTAGAAGTCTTGCGAAGCTCGACATAGCTTCAAGCTCATGAGATCGGGGTGGGGACGGGATGACGTCTTTGTGCTCATACGAACACGGAGTTTATTACAAGATTGAGGGTCGGATGTCACGAACATCCACTCATTCTCAGGGTAGAAGTGGACGTGCTTCTATCTAGGTTGCCAGTAAAGTCGATCTGATGCCACAAGTGGGTTTAGTGAATGGGCTAGCCTATGATTGTGTGTTCCTTCATGAAGAAGGATGTGTGTTGAGTGATAAACACACCATTATTATGAGAAATGGTTTTGGAAACCAAGAATTAAGAATGAAATATTTTTAAAAGAAAGTAATGAGTCTAGCACACTCCAAATTCAAACCATTTTTTTCTAAAAATAAATCTTTGAACACCCGTTCACTGAGTCATTGAACTCACCCCCTCCCTTATATCTCTTTTAGGTAACCCCAAAAAGCTTACCTCAAAGATCACCAGCTAACGTATTTGTAAGGAAGGTATAATAAGTTTAAAATTTGGTGCAGTTTTTATTTATGTTATTCTAGGAAAGGTGTAGATTTAAAGGACAGGTTGATCATGGGGATCCGACCAAACCGGGTCAGGGCATGACAAACAGTGTTGTCATCTGAAGGAAGAAGAAGTCACTGTTTCGAATCAGACTAGACTGGTCCGACTGGTTCAATGAATAAAAAAAATTCTAAATTCATTTTGTATCTAATGGTGGCTTCAATTCCCCAATTTGAATATTTTAAGCCACCTAGAAAAATGAATTTAGCAACCGGTTCAGTCCAATTCTCCTTAAACCGATCTGGTTTTCCCTTTCCAATTATCCCAATGTTCTTTTTCATGATTTCTTTGACTCTGAGTCATTCGGGATTTATCAATTTCCCATTTTACCCTTAGCAGTTATGGTTCGTGAACTGGCTCGGTTTTCTCTTTTGAAATGATAAGTTCTTTTCTCGATTTTCTTACCTATAAAGGGATGGGGTTTACAACTCTCCCCTCATTTTACGGGTTTTGTCCTCAAAACAATAACATGTCAAACAACTTAGGATACCCATCCCACATAATGCTCTCAGTTTCCCATGTCTCCTTTTGCATGGGTCCATTTTGCTAAAGAACCTTGACCATAGGACTCTTCTTGTTCCTCAAGTTCTTGTCTCTCTAGTCGATGATTTGCACCGGTTCAACTTGATAAGTTAGGTTCTCTTCTAACTTTGGTGGAATACGTCATGTATTCTTTGTAAGTCCAGAGGTAGTTCCAATTTAAATGCCACTAGTTCTATCCTTTGGACTATGGGGTAAGGACCGATGTACCTTGGTTTCAACTTCCCCTGTTGTTAAAATCTAAGTATTCCCTTCCAGGGGGATACTTTTAGGAACACTTGGTCTTCTACATCAAATTCCAGATCCCTTCTCCAATGGTCCGCATAGCTCTTTTGCTTGTCTTAAGTAGCCTTAAGTCGACTCCTTATAATCTTCATCTTCTCTATGGCATCCTTGATTAGTTCGACCCTTTCCAACTTCCTTTCTCCTACCTCCTCCCAAAATAAGGGTGTATGACATGGTTGTCCATAAAGGGCCTCAAAAGGGGACATTTGAATACTAGTCTGATAATTGTTATTATAAAAAAAAACTCCATCAGACACAAATATTCATCCCAACCCTTGTTCATGGTGAGTACGCATGCTCGTAGCATGTCCTCCAGGGTCTAGATTGTCCGCTCAGACTGTCCATCGGTTTGAGGATGAAATGCCATACTCATGTGGAGCTTGGTTCCTAAGGCATTTTGCAAACTAGGTCAGAACCTTGAGGTAAATATAGGGTCTATATCTGACACTATGCTTACCGAGACACCATGGAGTCTCACATTCTCCTTCATGTATAAGACAGACAATTATTCTACAGAATATGTCACTCTTATAGTTAGGAAATGGGCAGACTTGGTCAATCTATCCACAATGACCCATATTGCATCTCATCCCTTTCTAGTCACAAGTAGTCCCGTGACAAATTCCATAGTGATGAGTTCTCATTTACATTCTGGGATTGGCAAGGGTTGTAGCAGTCCTGTTGGTTTCTAATGCTTAGCTTTAATCTGCTGACAGGACAAACATTTGGCTACATATTCTGCAATATCCCTCTTCATCCCTTTCTACCAATAACCTTGTTTAAGGGTGTGGTACATCTGAGTACTACTTGGATGAATCGCATAAACAGAATCATGTGCCTCTTCCAAAATTAATCTCTTCAGTTCCTTATCTTGAGACACACACACTCTATCATTGTAGGTTAGTACTCCATCACCTCGAAGGTTAAAGTCCAGTTTCATCCCTCCGTTGACCGGGTCCAAATAGGGTTGGAGTCCCCTTTTTGCTGGACCTTAATTTGCTCCATTAGGCTGGGTCTTACCACTATGTCAACCACTAAGCATTTCTCTCTCTTGTCCACCTTAAGGTCCACTTCCATTCTTCCTAGCTTCTACAGTAAGGGTAAGTAGTTTGTCTTTATATGCGCCACCTCCATTTGATACTTGCGACTTAAAGCATCTACCACTACATTGGCCTTACCGAGGTGATATTCTATCACAAGGTCATAGTCCTTAATCAATTCCAGCCATCTCCTCTGGCGGAGATTTAACTCCTTCTAAGTTAGGAAATACTTAAAACTCTTGTGATCGGTATATATCTTACACTTAACCCGGTATAAGTAGTGTCGCAAAATCTTAAAGGCGAACACTATTGCAACTAACTCCAAGTCATGAGTAGGGTAGTTCCTCTCATGTACTTTTAATTGGCACGAGGCGTCAATGATGACCATCCATTACTGCATTAATACACATCTAAGTCCCTGTCTGGATGCGTCACTGTAGATGGTATACTCCCTTGCACTTGGGTCAGACAGGGAGAGTACAAGTGCCATTTCTAAATGGGTTTTCAACTCCTAGAAGGATTTCTCACATTTGGCTATCTCCAAAGTGATAGCCAAATGTTCTTCGTGCTCCAGCCTAGTTCATGAGTATATAAGAATGTCAACTATAAATATTATCACAAACTTGTCCAAGTGCTACTGGAACACTTAGTTCATTAAATCCATGAAGGCTACAGGAGCATTTTTCAAGCCAAAAGGCATCGCCCTAAACTCATAATGTCTTTATCGAGACTGAAAAGTGGTCTTAGTTATATCTTCCTCTCGGATCCCAAGTTGGTGATATCTTGACGGAACGTCTATCTTGGAGAAGTAGGCTGCTCCTTTTAATTGGTCGAACAGGTCATCGATCCATGGAAGTGGATACTTATTCTTTATGGTGACCTAATTCATCTTCCAATAATCAATGCACAGCCTCATGCTTCCGTTCTTTTTCTTTACTAACAGGACTAGTGCACCCCATGGAGACTGGCTAAGGCATATGAATCCCTTCTCCAATAGCTCGTCTAAATGCTCCTTTAATTCCTTTAACTCCACTAGAGCCATGCGTTTCTCTACTTACAATCGGTAAGTAGGTTTTAGCTTAGTCCACCCATAACCCCACTCGGGTGTGATGTTAAAGTTTCACTCACAATTGGTTTTTTGTTTATAAAGTGCTCACTATCCCAACCGGGTATTATGTAAATAAGCCCACTCACCCGATAACCGTGACGTGTTCGTCCTCGGTCTGTTTTCCAAGTCTACGCGAGCTTGCTCTTGCTTGTGTTCTACTAACACTTGTCCCTACAAATTTGGGCAGCCTTATCACTTACGGTTTGGCATAAAGGCATAGGCTCACAAATTATCGATAAATTGCACTTAGGTCCCTAAAGTTTATTTTTCATAACTTTAGGTCCCTAATGCCAACTTTTACCCATTTTGATTCCTCCTTTTACTCAAAATTGTATAAGGGGCTCAATATTTCCAAATTTCCAATTTGGTCCCCCAACCTTTTAAAAATTACCATTTTCCCCTAGTTTCCAAAAATGGCAATTTGGCCCCAAATGTTTAAAAAATCGACCAATTGGTCCCTCAACATCTTTCTCATGGCCAATTGACCTTCAATTTTTAGAAATTGCAAAAAGGTCCCTCAATTTTACGAAATCCCTAATTTTCCCAAAATATTTCCCCAAATTTCTCCATTTCAAACTTACCAAATTTGATTTCTTCAAATTGGCCATTCAATTGGGGTTAATTGCTCCAATTGAAGGTATGGATCAGTTCCTACACTTCCATACGATTCAATTGAGATTTAAATTGTGGCGGTCCGAGCTCTCGATTGGGGAAGGTAGCTCTTGTCCTAAGGTTTCTTATAGGATCAAGAATTGCTACAATTGATATCAAATTAAAGGAGAATTATGTAAGTAAAGTTTATCACTTTCTCTTTCTAACTTTGATCTACAACAATTGAGGGAGGCCAAATTTTCTTACTTTCCAGCTCCATTAAGGACGTATGAGGGTCATGTGTGTTTTGGGGAGGCTTAGTTTGGCTGAAGGAGGGTGGAAATGGCAAAATTTAGCTAAGCCAAAACAGGGCCGCTATGGTCCGTCGAAGCTGCTTCACTATTTGATTCCGCCGACGCTTCTCCGGCAGTTCTCGGGTCGAAAGGAAGATGCTATCTAGTAGCTAACTTCCCCCGGAATCTAAAGGACCCAACCTTACCTTTTGAGGCTAAGAAAATTGCCCAAGTCGAAGCTCTGGTTTGAGCTTTACTGAAAAATGGAGCAATTGAGAGAGAATGGAGATTTCAGGTGTGGGAAGGATGAAGGGAGAGTAGCTCTTTATATAGGGGGCTCGGGGACCCTCTGCCTGACCGTTTTCCATTATGGTTAAACTTATCCTTGCCCTAAAATAGCCTGATCAGAGCCGTTTTTCCGTTGCCAACGTTATTCATTTTTGTATTGAGTAAATAGTGCTGTCATCTAAAGGAAGAAGATGACACTGTTTTGAACCGGACCAGGCCGGTCCAACCGGTTCAATGCATAAATCAGCTGGTTCATGCCCAATTTGACCGGTTTTCTTAAAATAAAAATTTCTAAATTCATTCTCTATCTAATGGTGGCTTCAATTCACCAATTTGAATATTTTAAACCACCTAGAAAAATGAATTTAGAAATTGATTCAAACTGGTTCAATTCGGTTCAGTCCAATTCACCGATCTGATTTTCCCTTCCAAATTGTCTCAATGTTCTTTTCCATGATTTCTATTACTCTTTGAGTCATTTAGGATTTGTCAATTTCTCATTTTTCTGTTTCCTTATCAGTTATGGTTCATGAATCGGCTTGGTGTTCTCTTTTGAAATGACCAATTCTTTTCTCGATTTTCTTATCTATAAAGGGATGGGGTTTACATTTTCGTCCTCATACGGACATGAAGTGGCATTCGGGTTTGAGGGTCAGACGTTTGGGATTTCCACACAGACTAAGGGTAAAAGTGGATGGGCTTCTATCATGGTGGACGGTAAAGACACTCTGATCCACAAATGGGTGCAGTGGATGTGCTGCACCTGAGAATGTGTGTATCCTTCATGATGAAGGGTGTGTGTTTGTTTGCTAAATGTCTCCCTAGGCAAGGGGATGGGTTAAACATACCTAATGGTATGGTAATGGAAAAAGTTTTGGAGATTTGAATTTGAGGAACTCCTTTAAAAAGGATTTGTTAACCTTAGTTTGATTTTGATTAACTAAAATGTATTTTGAACTCACTCCCAACACCCACTCACTAAGTTGTAGAAACTCACCACTCACTTTTTGCCTTTTTAGGAGTAAGGAGATAAATTAAAAGAGAGCGTGAAGATGTACCCCTGTCAGGTATGATTAAAGTTTCATTTAAACTTGCTTTAGATTGATTTATGCTATTATAGGGAACGAGATTTGAACTTATGTCTGGCTCCTCTTAGATAAAGAAGGGGAAACCTCTCTTAAACCAAGGGAGTGGCGGGTTGATCACGGGGATCCGACCAAATCGTGTTGGGGCATAACTGTTAAACTCTCTCAAGGTAAACGGTAAAGGTGCTCCGGTCCACAAGTGAATGTGTGATCCCTCCTATGATAGGAGGGCTATTGATTGTGTGCGAAATCCAAGAAGGAGCTACTTGTGAAATACTAAACATCTTAAAAATGTTGAATTGAATATTTCCTAAAATATATCCCCCACTCACTGAGTTGTCGAACTCACCCCCTCCCTCCAAACCTTTTTTAGGAAGGATTGTGACTACTTCATCCCCAAAACCTACACTAGGTATAAAGATTTAAATTCCAGTTTTGTTTAATGTTTTCCAAGGAAAACAAGATAGGTATCACGCTTGGCTCTCCTTGATCTCTGCGAGGAGTCCCTCCTCGAGGTCCAAAAAAGTGGAGGGTTAATCACAAAACATCAACCAAACTACATCGAGGTATGACAACTTTGGTGGTATCAGAGCATGTGTTTTCCCGAATGCATTTTTAATACTTTATAACCTAAATATTGATAAAAAAAATCTTAACTCAGCTATGAAACCAAAGAGAGGAGCCAAGAGAAAAAGGGCGGCAATCACAGATTCCACTGGAAACCCCCTCCTGGAGGAAGAATTCCCGGGCGCACAACCGACCCCGCAAGGTCTTAGCTTCAGACGCCAGAGGTTGTACGAGGAGTTTACAAGGGTGTTTAGGCAGCCCCCACCTTAGCAACAAACCCCATCAGAACTTTGAGTCCCAAACCCAATATGAGGAGGTCCAATCCCAGCCCTATTTCGCACCTGTCCCACCCTTCTTCGATATCTCCAAGTACCTGAAGACACTCCGACAACTGAGGTGCTACCATGGACTGGCTGGTAAACCTCAAGAAGTTTATGGGGATCATCAGGAAGCCCCCAGAAGAGATGGTAACGCTAGCGGAATTCTTTCAGGAGTCTAGCATGAAGCAATGGTAGGATAACGCAAGGAGCCTCTTCCCGACCACACCCACCTGGGAGGATTTTGAAGGGAGGTACACGGAGGAGTACATGGCCCCAACCTAATTAATGGAAAGAATGTGGAATTCTTCCACCTCTGCCAGGGAGCAAGCACGGTCTCGAAATATGAGACCAAATTTAATGAGTTAAGACCCCTCACCCCTAATTTGGTGGGACTAGGAGATATCTACCAGAAGATCATCTACGGTCTCAATATGGACATAAGAGACCGAATGGGGGTTTTGGGATACCCCACCGATTTGGCCGCCATTGTCAGCATGGCACACGAATGTGAGCAGCTAGTCTAGACAAGGTGCTGCAAGGTTGAACAAATCGGGCAAAGGGAAGATAGGGGGCACAACAGTAGAGGAGGCTAGAGAGAACAGGGTAGGCCACGATGGGGAAACCAGCCAAGGTTCCCACAAAGGGAAGAGAACCATCCAGGCCATAGGGAGGTGAATGCACCCCTTCCAAGGAGAAGCCCCTACTGCCTCTGGTGCCAGAGAAACCATGAAGGGGCTCACTATATGCTACAGGTGCGGGCAGCCCAGGCATTACATTATGAATTGTCCGACGCCTCGAGACAATACCCCATGGAATTCTCCACAACTGTCGCCCGGAATCCAGCGGGCACCCAATGGGGGAAGGGAAGCACCCACCAGAGTTTCGACCCGAGTCTACAACCTGACCTAGGAGGAAGCCCAAAAGGACCCTAGCGTGGTAGCTAGTACATCCTAACCTCCTCTAATAATTGAGTTTGTAGTTGGAGTCTTGTAGTCCCATTTCAATCTAATAAAATGTGTCCCCTTAAAAGTTCTATTAATTCCCCCTCAAGTTTCATACAATTATTTAGAAAGGAAAGGTACACCCTCTTCGACTCAGGGGCAGAGTGTTCTTTTATCAAGGAAACCCTAATTCCAGGCTTCCCTAAGGAACTCTCTCCTCTCATACCATCCCTCAACATCCTCACACCACTAGGAGAGGCACCAGAGCGGCACGAGTACCGTAAGGCCTATGAAGTGTAGATAGGAAGAACCACCCTAGAGGCCGACTTGATTCCCCTTCCGCTAAGAGAAGTAGAGGTCATACTGGGAATTGAATGCTGAGCACACATCAAGCCCAAGTAGATTGTGGAGAGAAAAGGATTACCTTCCGCGCCCCTGGAAAGGAGGAGGCAATATTTGAAGGAGATACGGAAGAGCCGAAATACACTTGGTATCCTTCTTGGAGGCACAGCGTCACGCCCCGACCCGATTTGGTTGGATCCTCGTGATCAATCTACCACTCTCCTAATTTATTAAAGGGTTTCCACTTATTATAAACCGTAAAGAGTAAGGTGTCCTTTAAACCTACACCATTTCCTGGGATAACATAATCAAAACTGCATGAAATTTTAAACTTTACATACCTGTGTTACAGGCATCTTAGTTGATGGTCTTTAAGGGTAGGCTTTCCGGGATTTCCTGAAAAGGGATATAAGGGAGGGGGTGAGTATGACTACTCAGTGACTAGGTTTTCAAAGGTCTACTTTTAATTTTTAAGAAAAATATTTATATGAAGTGTGTTATACTCCTTTCTTTTCAAAAATCTCTTCATTTAAAAATTTGGCTTTTTCCATCATTTTTTAGTTACCATGGTGTGTCATCACCCTATACACATCCTTCATCATGAAGGTTGCACACATTCGTAGGTCAGTATGACTACTGAACCCACTAGTGGCTTCGGAGACTAAACCCACTAGTGGCTTCGGAGCGACTTTACTAGCCACTCGGATAGAAGCACGACCACTTCTACCCTAGGAATGCGTGGATGTACGCGACATCTGACCAACAATCCCGAAATCGCTTCTTCGTGTCCGTATGAGGACAGAGACCACATCCAGTCCCCCACCCTGGTCTCATGTGCTTGGTGCTACTCCAAATTTCGCACAGACACTTGGATCAACGATATGCCCTTATACTCACCGTGTCATCCAAGGCCCTTAGGACGCATGGCTACCCTTCATGGGCGTCTTGATGATCATGTACTCGTAGTGCATGCACAAACAATGTTTTCTTATCAAGCCATATAATATGTGGTGCCACTGGTCTCACGGCCCCAACTTTCAACTCAACCCGTAGTTGTTTGTCTTGACTAGTCCGTCAACCTGTCATGTCTCACTCTCGCTAGTTGACTGAGCATGTCAGTCCTATCTTGGTACCATGGCCAAACAATTCACTTTTTAAGTTTTATGGCACATATATCATGTTCGTTTACGAGCTCCTACTCGTGCTGACTAGCCCTAGGTCCACTGTACGAGATTTTCAAAATCCGGCATTTAGCCCCCAAGTTGCAAAACCGAAGCCCCCGGCCAATAAGATCTATTTGAGCTCCCGTCAAGAAGGTCTCCCAAATACTTTAAGCATTGACACACAGTCAGGGAAGAACACTTCCGACAAAATAGGTTTTCACTGTCCACTATACCAACCGGTATAAGGACATCTCCGTTCATAACCGATGAACAGGTTTTCAACTTCCTTGAAGTAAGTATCATCATACCAACCGAGTATGATCTACTTACAACAAGTAAGTAGTTTTTTCGCATAATTTTCACATCACTTTCTCTAAGTGGTGATGATTAAAATACTATTAAAACAGTGGGTTTTTATACCGAGGCACTTATCATTCCCAACCAATTAAGATATATAATCCCACTTACAACCGGTAAGTGGTTTTTAAGTTTTAAGGTGTGTTCATCATCCTAACCGGATATAATGTTAGTAAACCCACTCACCCGTTAATGCTGTGAATTCCACTAGATTGGTTCTTTGTATTCACACAAGCTTGTCCTTGCTGGCGTTCCCAGTACTTCGTGTTCCTACATGATATGAACATCTCGGTTCATTATCCTTTGGCCTAATAGCCTTTATTCATTCCAAATGAATGAGAAAGTCAAACTTTCATTTATTTGCAATTAGGTCCCTAAAGTTATTTCACTTTAACTTTAAGTCCCAAATACCGGTTTTTCCTCAGATTGAGTCCCAAAACTTTTAAAATTTATCATAGAACCTCAGTTTATTCCATTTCACAAAAAAGGGGATTAATTTCCCAAATTTTCAATTTGGTCCCCTAACTTTTCCAAAATTACCATTTTGTCCTCCCTTTACAAAAATAGTAAGTTTCACCCCAAAAATTCTAAAATCCTCAATTGGCCCTCTAACATTTTTATCATATCCAATTGACCCTCAATTTTAGGAAATTGCATTTCAGTCCCTCGAATTTTCGAAAATCCCCAATTTCCCCCAATTCCAACTTTTTAACACAATCGGATTTGATATCATCAAATTAACCAATCAAACACCTCTAATTATTGAAATTGAAGTTGAAATTGAGTTTGTCCATGTTCATACGATTCCTTAAAACTTTGATTCGCGAGTTTTAACGTCGGAACGAGCTCGAAGAGAGCTTCACCGGAATATAGATTGTAGAGAGAGAAAGCTTCGATTACTCACTGGTGAGGGCACGGCGGTCCGAGCTTTTGATCTAGGCAGATTTCTCTCATCCTGAGGTTTATCCTAGAATTAAGAATCGCATCAATTGATGCCGAATTGAGTTAGAATTTTATCATTGAAATTCTACCAATTCTCTCTCTAACCGGCCGAAAATTATAAAGGGGATCCAAATTGACTTACCTTTCAGTCCTAATTCAGCTGTGGGAGGGCTAAGGAAGTGTTGGGAGGGCATGAGGAGGGCTCGAAATGGCCGATTTTAGCTTGGCCGAAATAGGGCAGCTTCGGTCCGCCGGAGCTACTTCACTGTTCCATCGTGTTAGCGCTTCTCCAGCGATTCTCGAATTGACTAGAGTTTGCTACCAGATAGCTAACTTCTTCATGGTTCTAAAGAGCCCAACCTCTCTTTCCGAGTTTAAGAAAAATGTTCAAGTCGAAGCTCTAGTTCGAGTTTCACTTGGAAATGGAGGAGTAGAGAGAGAGAGAAGTGTTCGAGTGTGGGGAGAATGAATGTGGATAATCTATTTATATAGGTGTAAAATCGTGTTTAAATGAGAGAGATTTATTACAAGTATTAATATTGCCATAAATTATTAGTATTAATTACAATAATTTAACTTAGGTATTAAATTATTTGTATTAATTCCAATAATTTAATTTAGTTATTAAATTATTAGTATTAATTACAATAATTAAATATATATTAATTTATGATATTTATGATAAGGCTTATCGTTTGCATAAAAAAATTTTACCAAAATTTCAGGTTAAAAAAAAATCATACTTCCCAAGAGGTCACCCATCCTCGCACTACTCTTGGGCAACCACTCTTAACTTTAGAGTTCTTATGAAATCTCGTTCACCTGAACCAATTTGGTTTTTGTCTTCTAATTTATCTTAAGTTTCTTTTCCAAGGTTTAATGAACCCTTTGGATCACCCAGAAGTTGTAAATTTCCAAATTGCTTGTTTCCAAATGATCGAGTTTGTAAATCGGCTCGGTTTTCTTACTCAGTTTGACCGGTTCTTTTCCCAGTTTTCCTTAAATCAAAAGTGCGAGGTTTACAACTCTCCCCTTCTTTTAGGAGTTTTGTCCCCAAAACTTAATTAGTAACCTTGTATGATGAACCATTTTCTTTGATGTCCATTTGTTGTTTGCTTAACAAGCAAACTCTTCTCTTGTTCTTTCAATTAGCCCTTTTTACCTCCTTCACTTAAGGGATTTCTTTTCCTTTATATTATTTACTCCCTCCATGGAGTTTATCATAACTAGACATACCATATTTCAAGGTATATCCTTAGATTCATATCTTTCTTTGGTTAGAGCAACATTCTTTCCTTTGAGATTCTGCACTTAAGATTTGGGGAATTCCAAGATAACTAATCATTCTGTCTAGTTATCCTTTTGGTAGTTGAAACCTTTAGCTCGATGTTCTTTCGAGCGTTATGTACTTGTTTCCACATTTTTTCTTTATTATCATTTTTTGTCCTATTTTGACCCTTCCTTCATTCGTTGTCTATTATAACTTTGGTCTTAAATTTTTTATATTCGACCTTGTCATGCTTATTAGCTGATTCTTCCTTACTTTGAGCCATATTCTCCTTGGGATTGTTAGGCTTACATGCCCCTTTCAGCATGGTATTTTCTAGGACCTATCTCTGTCCATTAAATTCTTAGAACATCTCCTTGAGGGTCTCTCTTAGATTTTCAACCTTTCAGGGATCGTATAACTTCATCCCTCTTTTCTTTTGATAACATTCCTCAACTATCCTTTTTACCATTATCCTCTCCTCCATCATGCCTTTAAAGTTATGTCTCACATAACCGCATGGATTCCACTTACCTACTCATCTTTCCCCAACTTCTTTATTGGGTGTTTTCGGTTTCAATTGATTGGGTTTTCCAATACTATACCGACAAGCTGGGATTCATCCTTTCTTAGGTCCATCCTCATTCCCAATGATATTCTTTATTCAAGGATTGTACTTTGGCCTTAATCCACTCTTACTTATTTGTAATCATTTCACAATTCTTTATACCAAGTTGATTCCTTTTGGTCTACATGCCGATTTTCTTGGTTTGGGGAGTTTCCCTTTTTACGGTTTCATTCTCTACTATTTTCTTCAAAGTAGAGACTTTCACCTTATGAGTTACATGTTCAACCTTCTTACCATTTCTTGAAGGTTTCCTTTCTTCATCTCCTTACACCCTTTCTATATTGGGCATTTGCCCGCTTTCAGTCCTTCGTTGTCTTAAATTTTCCATTCCATCCCTTATTCCTTATTTGAGTAGCTTCCGATTATCGGTCTTATTTCGTGTACTCCACACTATGCTTAGTCATCCACCCTTTAGACTTCATTTGCGTGTGTGGACTCTGACCTGTCTTACCAATTGTGGTTATTCCTTCTTAGCCACATTTTATTTAGAGGACTTGCATTTCCTAATGGCCGATTTTAGCTTGGCCGAAATAGGGTAGCTTCAGTCCGCCGGAGCTGCTTCACTGTTCCATCATGCCGATGCTTCTCCAGCGATTCTCTAATTTATTGGAGTTTGCTACCAGATAGCTGACTTTTCCTCAGTTCTAAAGAGCCCGACCTCTCCTTCCGAGGTTAAGAAAAATGTTCAAGTCGAAGCTCTAGTTCAAGCTTCACTAGGAAATGGAGGGAGAATAAATGGGGATGACATCTTTATATAAGTTTAAAATCGTGTATTAAATGGGAGAGATTTATTACAAGTATTAATATTACCATAAATTATTGGTATTAATTCCAATAATTAAATATATATTAATTTATGGCTATTTATGATAAGGCGTTTGCATAAAAAAAAAATTTACCGAAATTTCAGGTTAAAAAAAATCATACTTCCCAAGAGGTCCTTGCACTACTCTCGGGTAAGCACGCTAAATTTCAACATTCTTATGGACTCTCGTTCACCTAAACCAATTTGGTTTTTCTCTTCTAATTTGTCTTAATTTTCTTTTCCAAGGTTTAATGAACCCTTTGGATCACCCGAAAGTTGTAAATTTCCAAATTGCTTGTTCCTAAATGATCGAGTTTGTAAACCGCTCAATTTTCTTACTCGATTTGACCAGTTCTTTTCCCGATTTTCCTTAACTCAAAAGTGTGGGGTTTGCACACAAGACTTACTATGGAAAGGGTGTAAGGACCTCCCCAGATCACTTGCAAGGATTCCCCCAAAAGAGGGCTAGAAGAAATCTCGGTAGTCCATCGTTACCCTGACATTTTCCCGGAAGAGTTATGCAGCTTACACCGGATCGCCAACTAGAGTTCCTAATTGAAGTGGTGCCCGGAACCCACCCCATATCACAAGGTCCCTACTGCATGGCACCTGCCAAACTTAAGGAGTTGAAGGACTAGTTGGATGAACTACTAGAGAAGGGATTCATACGCTCGAGTTAGTCCTCGTGAGGTGTGCCAGTCCTATTCGTCAAAAAGAAGGATAGAAGCATGCGACTCTACATCGACTACCGGAAACTAAACCAAGTGACCATCTAGAACAAATACCCTCTCCCTAGGATAGACGACTTTTTCGACCAGCTAAGAGGGGCAGCCTACTTCTCCAAGATCAACCTACAATCGGGTTACCACCAATTGAAGATTCGGGAGGAGGACATACAGAAGACCATGTTTCGATCATGATATGGGCATTACAAGTTCAGAGTAATGCCCTTTGAGATCACAAATGCACATGTCGCCTTCATGGACCTGATGAATCAAGTGTTCCAGCCTTACTTGGACAAGTTAGTGATCATGTTCATAAACGATATCCTCATATACTCCCGAACCGAAGAGGAATATTGGGCGCACTTAGAGACCACCCTGAGTACCTTGCGAGAAAACTGACTTTATACCAAATTCTCTAAGTGCAAATTTTGGCTACAAGAGGTGGGCTTCTTGGGGCATATAGTGTCAAAAGACGAAGTGAAGGTGGACCCAATAAGGGTAGAGACCATCTAAAATTGGAAAGCTCCCACCAACCCAACCAAAGTACATAGTTTTCATGGCCACGCTAGTTACTACCGGAAGTTTGTGGAAGACTTCTCCAGAATTGCAGCTCTATTAACTCGCCCCATGAGGAAGGGGTAGATTATAAGTGGGACGCTAACTGTGAGAAGTCCTTCTAGGAGATCAAATCTCGATTAACAACGTCCCTAATGCTGGATTTACCCAATTCGGATGTTGGAGAGTACATCGTATACAATGATGCATCCGAATAGGTATTGGGATGTGTCCTAATGCAACAGGGGAAAGTCATCGCCTATGCCTCACGACAACTGAAGCCCCATGATAAAAAATACCCCACCCATGACCTTGAGCTGGCAGCAATAGTGATCACCCTTAAGATATGGCGTCACTATTTGTATAGAGTAAAATGTCGCATCTACACTAACCACAAGAGCTTGAAATAATTATTAGCCCAAAAGGAACTCAACATGCAGTAGAAGAGGTGGCTAGAGTTGGTGAAGGATTACGACCTAATGATCCAGTACCACCCCGATAAAGCAAATGTGGTGGCCGGTGCGCTCAGCTGCAAGCACCACACCAGAGTGGCCTCAATAAGGACTAGCTACCTACCACTATTAAGCTAATTGCAAAGTTTGAAAGTGGACCTTAGTGTAAACGAGAGTGGGGGTAACTTATTGGTTAACCTAGTCGTCCAGCCTATCCTAGTAGACCAAATATAGGCTCTACAAAAGGAGGAAAATGAGCTCAGTTGTAAACCCTATTCCATTAAGGATAAGAAAATCGGGAAAAGAACCGGTCGATTCAAAAGAGAAAACTGAGCCATTTATTGAATCGAAACCGGTAAAGAAGGGTAAAATGGGAAATTGGGAAAATCCCAAGTGACTAAAAGAGTCATAAAAATTAGGGGGGAAGAACCATGGAACTAATTGAATGAGAAAACTAGACCGGTTCAGGGTGAACCAAACCTGAACTAGACTGAACCAAATTGAACCAGTTTGAACTATAAATGAATCGGTCTCTAAATTTATTTTTTTGTGGTGGCTTAAAATAATCAAATTGGGAAATTGAGGCCACCATTGGATAGGAAATTAATTTAGATGAATTTATAAATTTTTAGATATGAGAAAAATAGAAAAATTGGTCCTGAATTGGCCAATTTTTGCCATTGAACCCGATTAGACTGGACCGGTCCGGTTTGGAACAGTGTCATCTTATTCCTAGGGATGACAGCACGGTTTATCGGTTCAAAAACTTTCCATTTCTAGCGAGAAGAATATTCCTCTTATCAGGGCATTTTTGGACGAGGATAAGCTTGACCAGAATGGAAACTGGTTGGGCATAGGCTCCCTGAGCTCTCTAAATAAAGAGCTCCCCTCCATTAATCCTCTACATGCCTCAAATCATCCTCCTCTCCAAAGTGCTCCATTTTTTGGTGAAGCTCAAACCAGAGTTCCAACTTAGGCACTTTTCTTAGCCTCAAAAGGCATGGTTAGGTCCTATAGACTCTGGGAGAAGTCAACTACCTCACAGCAACCTCCCTTCGACCCGAGGATTGTCGGAGAAGCGTTGGCGGGATAAAAAACGAACGCAGCTCCATCGATTCGAAGCTGCCCTATTTTGGATGAGCTAAATTTGGCCAATTCATGCCTCCTCCGACCAAACCAAGCCTCCCCAAAGTCCCCACGACCCTCACATGACCTCCATAGAGATGAAAGGTAAGCAAATTTGGCCCTCCTTCATTGTTGCAGTTGGTGCTAGAGAGAGAAAGTGATGAATTTCACTAATGAAATTCCCATTCATATGTACATCAATTGTAGCGATTCATAATCCAAGGAGGACCCTAAGGACGAGAGCTACCTCTACCTCCCCAGATCAAGAGCTCAAACAGCCGCACCTCCGACGGTAAGCTTTCTATCTAATATGAGCGGTTTTCTGGTGAAGCTCCATTTCAGCTCGTTTCGAACCCAAATTCTGCAATTCAAAACTCCATTTGATCATATGGAAGTGTAGGAACCGATCCATATCATCAATTGGAGCAATTAACTCCAATTGAATGGCAAACTTGAAGAAATCAAATTTGGTAAGTAAAGGGGGTAGAAATTGGGGGGGAAATTTTGGGGAAAAATTGGGGATTTTGAAAAATTGAGGGACCTCCATGCAATTTCTCAAAATTGAAGGTCAATTGGCAAGGAGAAAGATGTTGGGGACCAATTGGTCAATTTTTGAAAGATTTGGGGCCAAATGGCTATTTTTGCAAAGTAGGGGTAAATTTATAATTTTGAAAAATTTGGGGACCAAATTGGAAATTTGGAAAAAAACATGAGCTTCTTACACAATTTTAAGTAAACTAAGGACCCAAGGAGGATATTGGAAGCCTTGGGACTCAATTTGGGGAAAGGTTAGCATTAGGGACCTAAGTGCAATAAACCAAAGATGTGGCATAGTTGCTCATACGTTGGAAAATGAAGGCTACCATGTTGAACCCTTACTGATAACGATACCCAAACAATGTATGGAAACTTGGGATCGGAACGCAAGCAAGAGAGAGCTAGCTTGGACTTGGAAACTGACTAGGGACGAACACGTCACAATCAACGGGTGAGTGGGACTTTTATACATCATACCAGTTAGGATGATGACCAGTATTTTTAAAGGATAAAACCCACTTACCAATTGTGAGTAGGAATAAACAAACATCATACCCAGTTGGTATAATGAGCTTCCTTAAGTAAAGGAGAAATCCGCCAATCGATTGTAAGTGGATCCATCATCGCACCCGGTTGGTGTGATGAGATAAAAAGTGATTTTGTCATAAGTGTTCTCCCCTAACATGTGACAATTGCTTAAACTATTTAGGAGACCTTCTTAACGGGAACTAGAGTAGCTCGAATAGTCAAGGGGCCTCTATTTTTTTGAACTTGTAGACCTCAAGGCCTAATTTTGGAAAAACATGTGTAGTGGGCCCATTGCTAGTGGGCATGGGTTGGAACCCGTAAACAAATATGATTAGGAAGAACCATGAAAACTTTTAATTAAAAATGGATAATGATTGTGTGATTACCACGGTATCGAGTCAGGACCGACAATGCTCAATGGACTGGTAGCAGTACATCAAGGCTAGGTCGACTGACCAACCTAGACCAGCTGCAGGTCGGGTTGACTGTCATGGTAGTTAGACCATTGGCACCAAAGAGGATGGCTTAATCGGGTTGAGTGTCACTTAAGGTACGAGACCATCAAGGCACCCTAGGGGGTAGTGATGGGTTCCAAGGGCTGTTAGACGATATGGTGGTTATAAGGGTAGTTTATCGTGTCAATTAGTCATGAAGCTCTGGGAGCTTCTTGCGCATGAGACCGGGGTGGGTTCAGGATGTGGTCTCCATCCTCATACAGACACAAAGTGGCATTTGGGTCTGAGGGTCGTACGTCTGGGACATCCATCAAACTCAAGGTAGAAGTCTGGGACTTCTATCAGGGTGGACAGCAAAGTTGCATTGATCCCCAAGTGGGTGCAATTTGGGACGGCACTACGAATGTGTGTACCATTCCTGATGAAGGGCATATGTTTGTTTGTTGAACACCTACTAAGGCAATGGGATGGGCTAAGAGAGCTAAACACACCTAATATGGAAATGGAAATAGAATGGAAAAAAAGAAAAAGTGGTTCTGAGATTTGAGATTTGAGAAAAATCCTTGGGAAAAGGAATGGTAAATCTTGCCATGGTTTTGATAAATAAAGCATGTTTTGAAAACTCACTCCCAACACCTGCTCAACAAGTTATTGAAACTCACCCTCTCCCTTTACCTCTTTTCAGGTAAAAGAGAAAAACCAACCTTAAAGACCCCCTCGCAATTGAACCATAAGACAAGTATGAAAATTTCAATATATTCAATTTTGTATAATATTATTCCAAGAAAAATAGGGAAAAAGGACGCTTGACTCCTCATGGTTTACAAAAGGGGTGAAACCCCTCATAGACCAAAGAAAGTGGTGGGTTGCTTACGGGGATCCAACATGTCAGTAGCCACGCATACACGAACAGCCAATGGGAGGTAAACACGTGTCCAGTCAATGGTCAGTAGGCGACCCGTCAGCCTGCAACACAGACACGAGTAGGCCAATAAGAAGCTACCATGTGTCCGGTCAACCGGTCATTGGCTAACACAACAGCTAAGTTGGACCTACACGTCATAAAAGCTGGCCAATCACAGTGCGCCACATGCCACGCCTACCACATCATCATCTTCAACCTTTTGTCACTGAAAGGGAGAATAGACAAGAGAGAGAGGCCGAAAAGTTGGAGTCTCAGGTAACTAGAAAATCTTTCCAGTGAGGTCGTTGGCGGTCAAGTTGGAGGTCGAGTCTCATGCTAGCATGTAACCTAAATAGTTGTCGAGCTCCCTATATAAAAAGCACCCTCCCATTTGTCCTTCTCACGTCTTAGGTACTCTCTGAAGACAAAAAGCTTCTTTTGCGATGACACTTCGATCAAGGCTCCAAGGACAGGAAATTTCGCAACTATAGAAGCTCCAAAGGGTGGCATTGGAACCGGGGAAGAGTGCTTTAGCTTGAGACAATCTCAAAGTGACCAGAGAATGACCAAAGAAGTGTAGAGACAATAGCATAGTAAAGCCTGTAAGGCCCGTCCTTTGGGACCAAAGAAAATCCGGAAAAAAACCAGTAAAGATTTTCATATGAAGAACCGAGCCGATTAATAATAAACAAAAATTGGTGAACCATGGTTAACATGGGAAATTGGAAGATCCCAAGTGTCCTAAAATTCACAAAAATTGTGAGGAAGAACCGAGAAGTGTAATTGAGGAGAGAATCGGATCGGTTCGGGGTGAACTGAACCCAAATCAAAATTAACCACAGTGAACTGATTCAATAATTCATTTTTCTAGGTGGCTGAAAATGTCAAATTGAAAAATTGAGGCCACCATTAGATAGAAAATGAATTTATATGAATTTAAAATTTTTAAATTTTAGAAAACTAGTTGAATTGGGGGAAGAACCATGGAACCAATTGGTCAATGATCAGACCGATCAACGAACCGGACCTGTCAACGGTGAGACAGGTCAGTAGACTATACCGGTCAACGGTCAACGGCGCCCCGTCAATAGCCACGTAGACACGGATAGCCAATGAGAGGCTCCCATGTGTCCGGTCAATGGTCAACGGGCGACCCCATCAGCATGCCACACAGACAGAAGCAGCCAATGAGAGGCTACCTCTGTCCGATCAACGGGTCAATGACTGATGCGGCATGTCACATCTCAACCCGGTTTGGCCAGATCCCCATGAGCAACCCATAACTCCCTTTGGTCCAAAACTAAATATCTTTACAACTGACATACCTATCTTACAGGGAGGTCTTTAAGCTTAGTTTTTCCTTGGTTACCTAAAAATGGTAAAAAGGGAGGGGTGAGTTCTATAACTCAATGAGCGGGTGTTGAGAGTGGGTTTTCAAGAAAACAACTTTATTCAAACGTGCCAAGATTTATAGTTTCCTTTAAAAAGAATATATTCCTCAATCTTGGTTTTTAAAACCTTTGCCCTACCAAGGGTGACATTTTCTTTCAAAAGGTTTTCCTCAATTTCAATTTATTTTTCAAAACCTTTTTCTAAGGTTTACCATTCATTTTTCCTTAGATTCTCAAATCACTTCCAAGGTTTTTCAAAACCTTTTTCCCATTTCCATATTAGGTGTGTTTAGCAGACAACACACACCCTTCATCCAGAAGGGTACACATATTTGCAAGTGCAACTTGTCCACTAAACCCACTTGTGGCTCGGAGCATCCTTATCGGCCACCAAGATAGAAGTCCGTCCACTTCTGCCCTTGATCTGAGTAAATGTTCTCAACATCTGACCCTCAGACTCGAATGCCACTCCATATTTGTATGAGGACATAGACCTTGTACTGATCTCACATGCATGAAGCTCAAACACAGTAGCTTCAAGAAGCCCAAACACAGTAGATTTGTGGAGTCCAAACACAGTAACTCTATGGAGTCCAAACGCAGTAACCCCATGGAGTCCAAATGCAGTAACTTTGTGGAGTCCAAACATAGTAACTCCATGACTAACTTGTACGACGAGAAACCCAAATGCACTAGCTTCTCCTTCCCTTATCGCCACCATGTCGTCCAGTAGACTTAGGACCCATCACTACCCCCTAGGGCGTCTTGATGTTCCCGTACCACAATTTCATGCACAAACAATATTTTTCATTTTTCTTAGCCATTCTCTTTGGTGTCTATGGTCCAACGACCCCAACACTCAACCCGACCTAAAGTTGTTTATCTAACTGGTTGGTCAACCTAGCCCAGATGCACTACCGCTAGCCCATCGAGCCATGTCGGTCCTAACTTGGTATCGTGGCGAATCACACAGTAAATTCCACTTTTAATGAGAGTTTTCATGGCTCTTCCTATTTATGTTTTTTTACGAGCTTCTGCTCGTGCCCACTGGCCCTAGGCCCACTATACGTGATTTTTCAAAACTAGGCATTTAGTTCCCATTAGTTCAAAAATCGAGATCTCTAGCCTATTTGAGTTGTTCTATCTCTCGTCAAGAAGGTCTACCAAATAATTAGCACACAGTCAAGGGAGAACACTTCTCACAAAAAATGTATTTTCCACTTCATCACACCAACCGGGAGTGATGATATCTTCGCTTACAACCGGTAAGCGGGTTTCTCTTTTTCTCAAGGAAATTTGTCACACCAATCGGATATTATCATCTCTACTTACAACCAGTAACTAAGTTTTCTTTTAATAAAAGTGCTCATCACCCCAACCGATTATGATATAAATAAGCCCACTCACCCTAAAATCGTGAAGTGTTCATACTCGATTGGTTTTCCAAATCAACACAAGCTTTCTCTTGCTGGCATTCCGATCACACTTGTCCCTACACAATTTGGGCAGTCTTATCATTTACGGTTTGAAACAAAAGCTTAGGCTCGCAAATTTTTTATTAATCGCAATTAAGTCCCTAAAGTTCATTTCTCTTAACTTTAGGTCCCTAATGCCCATATTTGCCCAATTTGAGTCCCAAGGTTTACAAAATTTCCCTTTGAGACTTTATTTTGCTCAAAATTATATAAGGGGCTTAAGATTTCCAAATTTCCAATTTGGTCCCCAAATATTAAAAAATTACCATTTTGCCCCTACTTTCTAAAAATGTCAATATGGCCCCAATTCTTCCAAAAATCAACCAATTGGTCCCTTAACATCTTTTTCATAGCCAATTGGCCCTCAATTATGGGAAATTGCAAATAGGTCCCTCAATTTTATGAAATCCCCAATTTTTCCCTAATTTCTCCCCTTCAAACTGACCGAATTTGATTTATTCATATTGACCATTCAATCAAGGATGATTGCTCCAATTTAAGGTATGGATCAGTTCCTACACTTCCATATGATTTAATTGAGCTTTGAGTCACATCATGTGGGTGTGAATTGAGCTCAAATAGAGCTTCGCCACAAAATTATGTGTAGAGAAAGTAAGTTTTGAAAGCTTACTGTTGGAGGTGCGACGGTCCGAGCTCTCTATTAGGGAAGATTGCTCTCTTCCTAAGGTACCTTCTAGGATCAAGAATTTCTACAATTGAGCTCAAAACCGAAGAAGAATTTTGTTAGTGAAATTCTATAGTTTCTCTCTCTAACTCTGACCTACAACGAATGAGGAGGGCCGAATTGGCTTACCTTTCAACTCAATTGAGGTTGTATGAGGGCTATGGGTAAGTTGGGAGGGCTTCGTTTGGCTAGAGGAGGGCTGAATTTAGCTGATTTCAGCTCGACCGAAGCAGGGCAGCTTCAGTCCTTTGGAGTAGCATCAATGTTTGATTTTGTCGATGCTTCTCTAGTGATCCTCAGATCGAACAGAGGTTGCTATCAAATAGCTGACTTTCCCAAGAGTCTAAAGAACTTGACCTCATCTTCTGAGGTTGAGAAAACTATCCAAGTCGAAGCTCTAGTTCGAGCTTCACTAGAAAATGAAGCAATCAAGAGAGAATGGAGATTTTAGGTATGAGGATGATGAATGGAGAGAAGCTCCTTATATAAGGAGCTCGAGGACTATTTTCCCAACCGTTTCATCTCTTGGTGGAGTTTATCCTCACCTGGAAACGACCTGAGTGGAGATGATTCCTCTTCGTCGGCATTGTCCATTCATGCATTGAATGAACAATGTCGTCATCTAAAGGAAGAAGACGACATTTTTCCGAACCGGACTAGACCGGTCCGACTAGTTCAATGTGTAAATCGATCGGTTCAGGCCCGATTCAATTGGTTTTTTCAAAATTAAAAATTTCTAAATTAATTTAAATTCATTCTCTATCCAATGGTGGCTTCAATTATCTAATTTGAATATTTTAAGCCACCTAGAAAATTGAATTTAGAAATCGGTTCAATCTGGTTCACCTAAACTAGTCTAGTTTTCTCTTCCAATTTTTCCCAAAGTCCTTTTCCATGACTTTTATAACTATTTGAGTCACTTGGGGTTTGTAAATTTCTCAATTTACCCTTTCTCAATTAGTTGTGGTTCATGAATCAACTCGGTTCTCTTCTTTTGAAACAATCGATTCTTTTCTCAGTTTTCTTATCTTTAAGGAACGGGGTTTACACGATAGCCGAGCTGGACTGCTGACAAAGAGAACGAAGGAGAGAGAGATGTTAGAAAAGTTGGAGTCTTCAAAGACTCATAAAACTCTCCGATCAGGTTGTCAACCTCCGAGTCGGAGGCCGATTCTTATGCCGGTGGGTAGCCTGAACAATTGTCGAGCTCCCTATATAAAGAGCAACCATCTATTCATTCTCAGCATCCCACAATTGAGGGAAGAAGAAGAAGAAGAGTGCATTTTTTGATGAGTAGTAAACTAGAGCTCCGACGACGGGACTTTTTTTAGTCTCTATTGCCACATTAGGTGTATTTGGAATTAGGAGGAAGTCATCTACCTAGCTCTACACTCCATTCAGCTTGAGAGACACCAAGGAGGAACGAGGAAGCTCGAACAGTACTATCGCTCCTCAGCTGGAAAACTGCTAAGCCCCCTATAACCACTTAGACCTTTCCCCGGCCTGTTGCGGCCAAACCAAACCCCCTACACCTCACCTCGAGGTCTCCTGACCTTCCCCCAAGCTAAGAAGGTAAGCTCCCTCTACTGTCCATTGCTAGAAAACACTATTCACGACCGAATTCTACAAAAATTTTAACACTAAAATTCACACTACTCAGGTCATCAATTGGGGTGTGGTTTGATCCAGGGAGGATCTCCATGATGAGAGCGACATAGCGGTAGCCAAAGCTCCGGTTATCGGACCCCCACCAATAAGATATCGAAGCTTTTTCTCTCTAGTCTATATTTTTCGACTAAGCTTTGTTTGAGCTCATTTTCTAGCCAAATGAAGTGGTTCAGGCCTTAAAATGATGAGGAAAACATAGAGGAAGTGATCCAAATCATAAATGGGGGCAATTAACCAAGTTTTGATTATCAATTTAATGAAATGGATATTTGGGGGCTAAAATGCAAAATTTGAGAAATTTCGGCGAATTGGGGATTTTTCAAAAATTAGGGGTAGAATGGAAAATTGATAAAATTGAAAGCATTTTCATGAAATTCCCTCCCAATTGAGGGTCTATTGGGCAAATTGGATAGAATGGAGGACCAATTTGTAAAGTTTCAGAAGTTTGAGGTTGAATTGCAATTTTTGGAAAATTGGGGACTAAATGGCAATTTTGGAAAATGGATGAGCCTATGGGCAATTTTGATAAAACTAAGGACCCAAGAAAGATAATTGGGAATCCTAGGGGTTTAATTGAAAAGAAGGGACACATAAGGACTTAGAGGTAAAAGCGCAAACTTTAGGGACCAAATTGCAATTAAGGCGAAATATGAGGGCCTATGTGCAAATGCTCAAAAGATACGATCCCTTAGTCTAGTACCCTAATATGGATATTCATGCCATGTAGGAGCAGACAACCCGAGTGTCGGCTTCCGAGAGAACACCGCGAAGCCAAGCTCAGTTGGGATAGCCCCGTCGATATTATCAGGTGAGTGGGAATCATTATAGCGTCTATTACGATTTGAAGGACACTTCATTTGAAAATGATTTTCTCTAAATTAGCCTCCCTTTACTAGGTGACTCTGCTTAAAACATTTGGGAGCCAATTATGGGGCTTAGGCTTAGTATGCCAATGGGCCCAAGGCTGATGGATACGAGTATGGACCTGTCCAGAACTAGTATACCAGAATGAGAAATTGTGCGTGACACCTGCCAAGCCAAGTCTGAGTTCTCGAGCTTGTTGGGCCAAACCGTTGCTCTGCCGAAGCAAGGTCGTCGAACTTGTTGGGCCAGTACGTGTGGGTCAAAGCCAAGTCGACAAACTGTTGCACTTGAGGGCCAAAGATAAAGGCTGTAATTCAAAAGACTATTGATTGTGCATGCATTGTGATGTTTGGGCCATCAGGACACCGAGCATGAGGTAGTGGTAGAGCCCAAGGACTACTAGACGATCCAAAGTGCATAAGGATGGTATGTCATCCAGCAGGTCATGAAGCTCTAGGAGCTTCCTACGCACGAAGACTAAGGCAGTAGGGGAAAGGAGGTCTTATCCCATTAAGCAGACATGATGAAGTAATCAGGGTTTAAGGGTCAAACTACTGATGTCCACTCAAACTCCGGGTAGAGGCAGTGCACCTCTATCAGGGTGGACGGTAAAGTCACTCTTGTCCATAAGTAGGAAGATTGAGGATCATTTCATGAATGTGTGATCCCCTCCTATGAGAGGAGGATGGTTGTTGATCATGTGAACTAAGAAACCTGACAATAAACTACCGAAATATCAAACATTTGAAAATGCTTAATTGAATGTTTGCTAAAAGATTTTTCCCCACTCACTGAGTTGTTGAACTCACTCCCACCCTCTAAATATTTTCAGGAAGGAACGCGACTATGCTAGCCTCATCCTCCCCATACCCAATCCCAAGTATAAATAATTAAAATTTTAGTTTTGTTTAATGTTGCCTTGGGAAAACATGATAGGTACTACGTCTAACTCTCTCCGATCTCTAAGAGTAGCCCTCTTCACGGTCCGGGAGAGTGGTGGGTTATTCACGAGATCTCGACCCAACCAGGTTGAAGCGTGACAACTTTGGTTGTATCAGAGCCTGTGTTTTCCTAGATACATTACCATGACTTTATAACATAAATACTGGCCACTCCCTTCATCCATAAAGGGTTTTCACCCATGTTTGAACCGTGAGGAGTAATGCATCCTTTTACCTGTCATTTCAAGAATATCATTATATAAAAATAAATATTTTAAAATAGATATACATGTCTTATAATTCCAATACAGGAGAGTGTCATGCCCCAACTCAGTTTGATCGGATCCACATGATCAACCCCCCACTTCCTTGGTGCAAAAGGGGTTTCACCCTTTCTTTAATCAAGGGAGTCAGGCGTAATTGTAACTTTGTTCCCTGGAATAACATAAATAAATAAATAAAAATGCAAGCTTAAAAATACATTTTAAGCATACCTAATAAAAGATAAGTCCTGGTGTTTTCCTTAGTCATTTTTACTAACTTCCTGAAAATAGATAGAAAAAAGGGGTAAGTTTTTACAACTCAGTGAATGGATGTTGGAAATGAGTTTTCATAAAAATAGTTTTTAATTAGAGTGTGTTAGACTCTTTATTTCCTTTAAGATCATTTCTTCCTCAAATATTAGTTTTCAACGCTTCTCCTCATTATCCACATTAAGTGTGTTTAACAGACAACACACGTCGATCATCATGAAGGGAATCACACATTCGTAGGGCAGCCCATCCACTGCACCCACTTGTGGCGTCGAAGCGACTTTACCGGCCACCTAGATAGAAGCCCGTCCACTTCTACCCTGGGAATGGGTTGATGTTTACGACATCCGACCCTCAATCCCAAAATTAACTTCGTGTCTGTATGAGGATAGAGAACTCATCCCGACCCCACCCCGATCTAATGCACTTGAAGCTACGTCAAGCTTCTCTGACTGCTAGCATGACAAACTACCCTTATCTCCACCTTGTCATCTAGTAGCACTTAGGATGCATCACTACCCCTCTTGGGCATCTTTGATGGTCCCGAACCTCAAGTGCATGCATAAACAATATTTTTTTCACAATGCCATTTGTCTTTGGTGCCACTGGACCAACAGCCCCAACCCTCAACTCGACTTGTAGCTATTTGTCTAGACCGGTCTGTCGACCTGGCCGTAACGCATTGTCGCCAATCCATCGTGTATGTTGGTCATGTCTTGTTACCATGGCGAAATCACACATTCCATTCATTTAGAATTTTCATGGCATAAATATCACATTTTTGTTTACGAGCTTCTGCTCGTGCCAACTGGCCTTAGGCCCACTATACGTGATTTTCCCAAACCGGGCATTTTAGCCCTTAAGTTCCAAAATCGAGGCCTCTAGCCTATCTGAGTTGTTCTAGCTCTCATCAAGAAAGTCTTCCAAAATTTTTAGACATTAGCACAGAGTTAGGGGAGAACACTTCTAACAAAATAATTTTCTATTCATCTCACCAACCGGGTGTGATAACATCTCCGCTTACAACTGGCAAGTGAGTTTTCTCCTTCCTTATAGGAAGTCCATCATACCAACTGGGTATGATCTCTCTACTTACAACCGGTAAGTAGTTTTTTCACATAGTTCTCACATCACTCCAACCAAATGTGATGTTAAAATTTTGAATAGAAGTGTGGTTTTTCATTTTTGAAGAGCTCATCATCCCAACTAGGTATAAAGTGTAAATTAGCCCACTCATCCGATAATCGCAGTGTATTTCTTCTTAGTAGGTTTTTTCCTCCACGCTACCTAATCATTGGTGGTGTTTTGGTTCTTCGTGTTTCTATACAATTTGGACATCATTATCTATTAATATTTGGCATGATAGCCTTCATTCCTCACATATGAACGACTAAGCCCATAATTTTCAATTAATTGCATTTAGGTCCCTAAAGTTCTTTTTCCTTAACTTTAGGTCCCTAATGCTAACTTTTGCCAAATTTAGTCTCGAAACTTCTAAAAATTACTTTGAGTCCTCAATTTACTCAAAATCATTTAAGGGGTTCAAGTTTTCCAAATTTCCAATTTGGTCCCCAACTTTTCAAAAATTACCATTTTACACCTACTATACAAAAATGGCAATTTGACCCCAATTATTTTGAAAAATCAACCAATTGGTCCTCTAACATCCTTTTCATGGCCAATTGGCCCTTAATTTTGGGAAATTGCAATTTGGTTCCTTAGTTTTATGAAATCCCCAAATTTCTCCATTTCAAACTGGCCGAATTTGATTTCATCAAATTGACCATTCAATCGAGGTTAATTGTTGAAATTGGATGTATAATTTAGTTCCTACACATCCATACAATTCAATTGAGCTTTGAATCGCATGAATTGAGGCCGAAACGAGCTCAACGGAGCTTAGCAGTAAAACTATGTGTAGAGAGAGAAAGCTTACCATCAGAGGTGCAGCGATCTGAGCTTTCTATCGAGGCAGATAACTCTCATCCTGAGATTTCTCCTAGGATCAATAATTACAACAATTTATATCAAATTGAGAGAGAATTTGGTCAGTAAAGTTTCATAGTTTCTCCCTCTAACGCCGATCGGAAATAACAGAGGGGTGCCGAATTGGCTTATCTTTCAGCTCTAATTCAGTCGTATGAGAGCTGTGAGAGTGCTGGGAGAGCTTGGATTGGCCTTAGGAGGGCTGAATTCGGCCGATTTCAGCTCGGCCGAAACAGGGCAATTTTGATCCGCTGGAGCTACTTAACTATTTGACTACATCGGCGCTTCTCCGACGGTCCTCCAATCAAATGGAGACTATAGTCGGGTACCAGACTTCTCCATGAATCTAAGGAACCCAAGCTCACTTTCTAAGGCTCAAAAAAACCTCAATGTCGAAGCTCTAGTTCGAGCTTCATCGGAAAACTAAGTAGTTGAGAGAGAGTGGGGTTCTCAGATGTGAGGAGAATGAATGGAGAGTAGCTCTTTATATTGGGAGTTTGGAAACTCTCTGGTCGACCATTTGACATCTTAATGGAGCTCATTCATGGCCTAAAATGCTCTAAACAAAAATGTTTCATTTCTGCTGGCACTATTCATTTTTCCGGTGAGTGAATAGTGTTCTCAAATGAAGAAAGAAGATGACATTGTTCTAAACTAGTCCGAACCGAGTTCGATGCTTAAACCGGCCGGTTTAGGCCCAATTCGACCAAGTTTTTAAAAATTAAAAATTTTTAAATTCATTCTCTATCCAATGGTGGCTTCAATTTCCCAATTTAAATATTTTAAGCCACCTAGAAAAATGAATTTAGCAACAAGTTCAATGATGGTTCAAACTGGTTAAATTATGTTCAGGTCCAGTTCACCTGAACCTAGTTTTCTCATCCAATTTGTCCCAAAGTCATCTTCCATGGTTTTTATAACTCCTTGGGTCACTCGGGATTTGTAAATTTCCCTGTTTTCCCTTTCACAAATGGTTGGGGTTCGTGAACAGGTTTAGTTTTCTCACTTAGATTTATTGGTTCTTTCCCCGGTTTCCTTATCTTTAAGGGACGGGGTTTACAACTCTCCCCTCCTTTTAGGAATTTTGTCCCCAAAACTTATTCAACATCCTTTGCACAGGAAATAACTTCCCTTGATGTCAACTTGAAGTTTGTTGACAAACTAATGTTTTGGTTATTTTCACTTAGCCCCTTTATAACATGCACTTTAAGAAATTTCTTTTCCTTTCCATTGCTTACTCATTCCATGGAGCATATCCTAGCTAAGCATATCTTACTTGAGGGTTCAAGGGATATTCTCAAGTTCCTATCTTCCTTTGCTTAGGGAAAGATTCTTTCCCTTGAGGTTCTTACTTAGGATTTTAGATTTAGGAGTTCCAAGATGCCCAATGTAAACCTTGTCCTTCTATAATAAGAAAATTGGGAAAAGAATTGGTTAGTTCCAAAGAAAAAATCGAGTCGGTTCATAAACCGTAACCGATAGGGAAAGGGTAACTTGGAAACTTTACAAATCCTGAGTGACCTAAAGAGTCATAAAATTCATGAAAAAGGAATTTTGGGTGAATTGGAAGAGAAAACCAAACGGGTTAAGGTGAACCGGACTTGAATGGATTGAACCGGTTTGAACTACTATTGAACCAGTTTCTAAATTCATTTTTCTGGGTGGCTTAAAAATTCAAACTAGATAATTGAAGTCATCATTGTATAGAGAATGGATTTAGAATAATTTTGAAAAACTCAGTCGAATCGGGCCTGAACCGGCCGGTTTAAGCATTGAACCCAATTCGGACCGGTGCAGTCTGGTTCGGAACATTATCGTCTTCTTCCTTTAGATGGCAGCACTGTTCACTCGCCGAAAAAGCTAATAGTGTTGGCGATGATTAAAAGACTCTGTCAAGGGCATTTTTGGCCAAGAATGATCACCATAAAGGTGCCAATCGAATAGTCAGGGAGTCCCCGAGCACCCTATATAAAGAACTCCTCCTCATTCATCCTCCTTACATCTGAAAACTTCTCTCTCTCTCTCTCTCTCTCTCTCTCTCTCTCTCTCTCTCTCTCTCTCTCTCTCTCTCTCTACTTCTCTAATTTCTGGTGAAGCTCGAACCAGAGCTCTAACTTGGGCATTTTTCTAAGCTAAAGAAGGCGAGCTCAAGTTCCTTAGACTTAGGGAGAAATCAATTGTCACGCCTCGACCCGGTTTGGTTGGATCCCCATGATCAACCCGCCACTCTCCTGGTTTACTAAGGGTTGTCCCTTGTTAATACATCATGAAAAGTAAGGCATCCATTAAACCTGCACCTTTCCTTGAATAATATAAATCAAAACTACATACAATTTTAAGTTAATCATACCTGTCTTACATTAGTTGTTGGTCTTTGGGCAGGCTTTCTGGAGTTCCCTGAAAGGGATATAAGGGAGGGGTGAGTACAACGACTCAGTGAATGGGTTTTTTCAAAATTTATCTTTTAGAAAAAAATGTTTGATTTGGAATGTGTCAGACTCCTTATTCTCTTTTAAAAACCTTTCATTTCAATTTACAATTTTTATCACTATTTCTTAATAACCATGGTGTGTCATCACCCAACACACATCTTTCATCATGAAGGTAAAACACACAATCGCAACCGAGCCCATCCATTGAACCCACTTGTGGCGCGGAGCGACTTTACCGGCCACCTAGATAGAAGTACATCTACTTCTACCTTGATACTGAGTGGATGTTCACGACATCCAACCCTCAATCCCGAAATAAATCTTCATGTCCGCATGAGGACAGAGACCTCATCCTGACCCCACCCCGGTCTCATGCGCTTGAAGCAATGTCGAGCTTCGTGTTTGAACCACTATTGAACAGGATGCTAAATTCATTTTTCTAGGTGGCTTAGAAAATTCAAATTTGATATTTGAGTCCACCATTGGATAGACAATGAATTTTGATAAATTTAGAAATTTTTAGATTTGAAAAATTCGGTCGAACTGGGGGTGAACCGGCCGGATTAAGCATTAAACCTAGTTTGGACCAGTCTGGAACAATGTCATCTTCTTCGTCCAGATGACAACATTGTTCACTCATCGAAAAATCATGCAGCACTGGTGAAGCTGAAAAGTTTCCGGCCAGGGAGTTTCAGACAATGAATGACCGCCATTAAGGCTCCAATCAGATGGCCAGGAAGTCCCCGAGCTTTCTATATAAAGAGCCACTTCTCATTCATCCTCTCCACACCTAAAATCTCCATTCTCTCTCAACTGCTCCAATTTTCAGTGAAGCTCGAATCAGAGCACTGACTTGGGAATTTTTCTGAGCCAAACAAGACAAGGTTGGGTTCTTTAGAACCAGGGAGAAGTCAACTATATGCTGATAGTCTCTATTTGCTCTGAGGGTCACCAGAGAAACACCAGCGTGATCAAACATTGAAGCAATTCTAGCAAACCAAAGCTGCCCTGTTTCAGCTGAGCTAAAATCGGCCAACTCAAGCCTTCTCAGGCCAAACCAGGCCCTCCCAACACCTCTACAACCCTCCTACAGTTGAATTAGAGCTAAAAGGTAAGCTAATTCGACCCCCTCTGTAATTTTCGATCGATGCTAGAGAGAGAACCGGCAGAAATTCCATGGTAAAATTCTCACTCAATTCGGCTACAATTGATGCAATTCTTGTCCCTACAGGAAACTTAAGGACACGAGCTATCTGCCAGATCAAAGGCTCAGATTGTCGTGCCCCCGATAGTAAGCTTTTGAAGATTTCTCTCTCTAAGTCCAATTTTTTAGTGAAGCTCCATTTGAGCTCATTCTGGCACCAAATCATGCGATTCAAAGTGCAATTGAATCGTATGAAGGTGTAGAAACTCCAATATAACTTCAATTTCAATAATTAAGCTCATTTGATCAGTCAATTTGATAAAATCAAATTTGGCAGAGTTAGAAGGTGGAAAAGTTGGGGGACCAAATTGGAAATTTGGGAAATTAAATACCTTTTTGTGAATTTGAATAAATTGAGGTCCTAAGATAAATTTTAAAATTTTTGGGACTCAATTTGGGGAAAAACTGGTATTAGGGACTTAAAGTTAAAGAAAAATAACTTTAGGGATCTAATTAAAAATAAAGGAAAAGTTGGTTTTCTCATTCATTTGGGATGAATGAGGGCTATTAGGCCAAATAATATTGAACAAGAATGTTCATATTGTGTAGGAACAAGAAGTACCGAGAACGTGAACTAATACAAGTTTGAGTAAGGACAACAAGCCGACTAAGACGAATTTCACTACACCGTCGATGGTACGACTAACTGCTCTTATATCCACCAGGTTGTCCAAGGCCCTAGGACACATCACTACCCCTCTTAAGAGTCTTGAAGATCTTGTAAACACAGTGCATGCACAATCAACATTTTTCACATGATGCCATATAATTTGTGGTTCCACTAGTCCAATAGCCCCGACCTTCAACTCGACCTGCAGTTGTTTGTCTTGACTAGTCCAAAGACTTATCATGTTGCACTTCCGCTAGTTCACTAAGTATGTCGGTCTTGTCTTGGTACCATGGCCAAATAATTCATTTACTTAAGTTTTCAAGGCATATAAATAATGTTTGTTTACAAGCTCATGTTCATGCCGACCGGCCTAAGGCCCACTATTAGAGATTTTCAAAATTGGGCATATTAGCACCCAAGTTCCAAAATCGAGGCCTCCAGCCTAATAGAGCTATTTGAGTTCCCGTCGATAATGTCTCCCAAAATGTTTAAGTAGTGGCAAAC
Source organism: Trapa incisa (assembly GCA_030064435.1). Taxonomy (NCBI): domain Eukaryota; kingdom Viridiplantae; phylum Streptophyta; class Magnoliopsida; order Myrtales; family Lythraceae; genus Trapa; species Trapa incisa. The sequence goes on from CM057782.1 coordinate 17,615,538, forward strand.
AGTCAGGGGAGAGCACTTCCAACAAAATATATTTTTCAACTATCTATCATACCAAACGAGTATAAGGACATCTCCGCTCATAACTGATAAACGAGTTTTCCACTTCCTTCGAGGAAGTTTCATCATACAAATCGGGTATGATCTACTTACAACCGTTAAGTAGTTTTTCCGTATGATTTTCACATCACTCCTCTTAGGTGTGATGTTTAAAATACCACTTAGCATTGGGTTTTCATTTTCGAGGTGCTTATCATCCCAACCGGGTATCATATATAAATCACTCTCATTCTTCTTGAATTTTGTGACTCTTTAGGTCACTCAAAGTCCATAAATATCCCAGTTTGCCCTTTCTCTATTGGTTCCAATTCATTGATCGGCTCGGTTCATAAATCGGTTCAATCTGGTTCAGATTTGGTTCACCCAAACCAGTTTGGTTTTTCTCTCCCAATTTGTCCTAAGGTTCTTTTCCAAGGCTTATGAACCATTTTTGGGTCACTTAGGAGTTATATATTCCCCAATTTTCCCATTCCCCTATGATCAGATTTGTGAACCGGTTCGGTTTTCTCACTCATTTTGACCGGTTCTTTTCTCGGTTTATATAACCTGAAAAGGGCGAGGTTTACAACTCTCCCCTCCTTTTAGGATTTTTGTCCCCAAGACATAATTAGCAACGTTTGCATGAGGAACCATTTCCTTTTATGTCTACTTGGTGTTTGCTTAACATGCAAACTCTTCTCTTGTTTCTTTTAATTCTCCCTTTTTACATCGTTCACTTAAGGAATTTCTTTTCCTTTATATTATTTACTCCCTCCATGGAGTTTATCACAAATAGACATACCTTACTTATGGGTGTATCATTAGATTCACATCTTTCTTTGCTTAGAGTAAGATTTTTCCCGTTGAGGTCCTGTACTCAGGATTGGGAGTTCCAAAGTACCTAACCATTCTCGTGTCTAGCTAACCTCTTGATCATTGAAACCCTTAGCTCAATGTTTCTTTAGAGCATTACATAATTGTTTTCATGGGTTTCCTTGTTATCACCTTTTTGTTTTATTTTGACTCTTCCTTCATCTATGGTTCATTACAAATTTTAGTCCAAATTTTATGTTTAACCTTGTCATGCTTACTAACTAACTCTTCTTATCTTGAGTCATGTTTTCCTCGGGACTGTTGGGTTTACATGCACCTTGCAGCATGACATTTTCTAGATCTTGTCTCTATGTCTAGTAGATTTCTACAACACCTCCTTTAGGGTTATTCCCTACTTTCCAATCTCAGGGATTATATAATTTCATCCCTTCTTGCATCGAGTAGTATTCCTTGACTACCTTCACTATTATCCAATTATCCTTCATGTCTTGACAAGGTGTCTTACATAATCATGTCGGTTTTTCTTTACCCACTCGTCCTTTCCCAACTTCTTTATTGGGTCTTTCTAGTGCCAATTATTAAATTTCCTTATGACTTACTGACATGCTGAGATTCTTCCCTTCTTATGTCTTTCTTCATTTTCAGTGACGTCCTTTACTCAAGTATTTTCCTTTTCCTTAAACGCATTCTCATTTACTTGCAATCATCTCATGATTCCGTCATTTTTAGGGCATTCTCTTTTAATGATTTTCATCCTCTAATATGTCCTTCAAAGTAGAGATTTTTCTTTAGGTGCTAGATGCTCAAATTTCTTACTACTCCTTGAATGTTTCTTTCCTTCACATTCTTACACCCTTTAGAATTTGGGCTTTTGTCCATGTTTAATCATTTGCCGATCGTCAGGTCTTATTTCGTGTATTTAACACTATACCCGCTCTATTACCCTTCTTTAAAGTGTAGTCTCCACTACTCCCTTGTCTTTCCTATGGTCTTGTTTTTTCTCCTTGACCATCATGTTGTTAATAGTTGCCTCCTTCTTACATCCTTCTGAGGTCGGTATTATTTCCTATTCTTTATCCTTCATTGTCCTCCATTTCCTTTTTATTCCTTATCCTCTCTTCGAAGAGTTCTTGCTGATAGATTGGTTCCTAGCACCCTTTATGTCCAACTATACACTCCTTGGGCTCTAGTAAGTAAGTGTGGACCACGACCAATCTTGATATCATTGGTTTTTTCTCCTTACCCTCTTCCAAATTGAACGGCTTACTTTCCCAAGGTTTTTCGGATGTTCTTTTCTATATTCCCTTATCCCACCATTTTCACTTGTCACTATGTCATTTGATGTTATTTCCTACTTAGTTGTTCCTTGGGTTTAACTTTCCCCTTAGGTCCTCTAAATGTACTTCCCTTGGTTCTTTCACCTCAACGTGCACTTCATCTCCTCATCCTTCGTTACTTGGTCCATTATTTCTTAATTGGGATATGTATACCTTCCCAGGGACTTCTTCCTTGGGAAAGGCCAATGTAATTATTTGCTCCAAGACATCTTTGTGCAGGACTTACTAAATCCTCCTTGTGGCTTGAGTGTAGTCATCATTTTATTTTCGGCCATTTATTTCCTTAAGGGTTTTCTTCATTCTTTCCTTCCACCATTCTGGCCTTTCCACTTCCCCCCATCCTTTCTAGGTTAGTCTACAACCCTTGACTCCTCTGTTTTTTCTAATGTAGATCATACCTTACTATCTTGAGGCATTCTAGTTGTCTTTCATCATTCAGCTTGTCTTCTATGGAGGAGGTATTTCCTCCTTTGCTCCTATGTGGTTTGTAGTGCTCTTTAAGGAAACTTACCTTTATTTATATTCTACTAATTTTGGATTTTCTTAAGGTCCTACCCTTCATCTTCTTTCCATGATCCTTCCTCGAGCTATTGAGGCATGCTACTATATTATTAGGGAACAGAGAAAATTTTTTAGAAATTCAGAATCTTATTTATTTTAGTAAAAATACCGTTTGGGACTTCAACAACTCTTGAGGGAGATTGTTAAAATGATGGGTTGGGGAGTATTCACTACTAAACTATGATCTAGAGGGATTTCTTCCTAGGTGAGATTAGGTTCACTAGTCGCAATTGTAGTTCTTATAATGTCATTCATTCGAACTTCTGTAAGCTTGGAGGTGTCCTTATTAGAAGGTATTGCTTAGATTCCTCGCAGTTTGGGACAATTCCTAGCTATGTGTCTCACCTTCCTACACTCATAACAGATCCTTTCGGTCTTGTCCTCCGAAATGTCGGGCATCTTCTACTGCAGTGTCCCCATTGCCCACATTTATAACAGGTCATCTCCTTGTGTGGACCTTTATGGTTCCTCCCACACTTTGAGCATTGTAGGGCCTTTCTAAGGGGTTGTGGATGGTTCGATGCCTTGTCATCCTTGAGACTGAACACCTTGGAGGCTTTCTTGTCGAGTCCTCTTCGACTCGTAGTTACTACAAGGGTCCTTCTATACTCTTGGTTCATTTCCTCCCTTGGGATGGGCTTCTCCCTGGCTTCCAAGGTGGCTATGGTAGCATGGGTTTGTTTGGATACTTTTCTTGGGACCATTTGAAAATTTTAAGATCAATCCTATTCATTACTACATTTTCTAGTCTTGATTATGTATTCAAGGAAACAGACTATGATACCACTCAAGTTGTTACGCCCTTACCTAGTTTGGGCGGATCCCCGTGATCAACCCACCACTCTCTCAATTTACTAAGGGTTGTCCCTTGTTTATAAACCGTGAAGAGTAAGGCGTCTCTTAAACTTGCACCTTTCCTGGAAAAACATAAATTAAAATGCATATAATTTTAAACTGTCATACCTATTTTACAGGCGTATTAGCTAGTGGTCATTGGGTAGGCTTTATGGGGTTACCTAAAAAGGATATAATGGAGGGGTGAGTACAACGACTCAGTAAATGTGTTTTTTCAAAATTTATCTTTTAGAAAAAAATATTTCATTCGGAGTGTGCGAGACTCCTTATTCTCTTTTAAAAACCTTTCATTTCAAATTCTAGTTTTTATTACAATTTCTTATTAACCACGTTGTGTCATCACCAAACACACATCCTTAATCATGAAGGTAAAACACACAATCGGATGACAGCCCGTCCACTAAACCAATTGGTGGCGTCGGAGTGACTTTACCAACCACCTAGATAGAAGTACATCCACTTTTACCCTGAGAATGAGTGGATGTTCGTGACATCTGTCCCTCAATCTCATAATAAATCTACGTGTCTATATGAGGGCAAAGACCTCATCCTAACCCCACCCCGGTCTCATTCTCTTGAAGCTACCTTGAGCTTTGCAAGGCTTCTGGTACGACTAACTGTCTTTATATCCACAAGGTCGTCCAGGGCCCTAGGACACATCACTACCCCTCTTGGGCATCTTGAAGGTCCCATAAACACAGTGTATACACAATTAACATTTTTCACATAATGCCATATAATCTATGGTGCCACTAGTCCAACGGCCCCAACCATCAACTCGCCCTACACCTGTTTGTCTTGACTAGTCCGAAGACATGTCATGTCGCACTGCTGCTAGTTGACTAAGTATGTTGATCCTGTTTTGGAAACATGGCCAAATAATTCATTTACTTAAGTTTTCATGGCATATAAATCATATTTGTTTATTAGCTCCTATTCGTGCCAATTGACCTAGGGCCCACTATTTGAAATTTTCAAAATTGGGCATATTAGCCCCAAAGTTCCAAAACTGAAGCCTCCGGCCTGACAGAGCTATTCAAGTTCTTGTCGAGAAGGTATTCCAAATTGTTTAAGCAGTGACACACAGTCAAGGGAGAGCACTTCCGACAAAATTTATTTTTCAACTATCCATCATACCAACCGAGTATGATGACATCTCCACTCATAACCGATGAATGTGTTTTCCACTTCCTTCGAGGAAGTTTCATCATACCAACCAGGTATGATCTAATTACAACCGGTAAGTAGTTTTTTCGCATGATTTTCACATCACTCCTCTTAGGTGTGATGTTTAAAATATCAATTAGTAGTGGCTTTTCATTTTCGAGTTGCTTATCATCCCAACCAAGTATGATATAAAAATTCCACTCACCCGACTATGCAGTGAACGTCCTAACTCAAACTCGTCTTAGTTGGCGTTCTCAATATTTCGTGTTCCTACACGATATGAACATTCTTGTTCATTATTCTTTGCCCTAATGGCCTTCATTCATCCCAAATGAATGAGAAAACTAACTTTTTCTTTATTTGCAATTAGGTCCCCAAAGTTATTTTTCTTTGATTTAAGTCCTTTGTGCTAGTTTTTCCTCAAATTGAGTCTCGAAACTTTTAAAATTTATCTTAGGACCTCGATTTATTCAAATTCACAAAAAAGGTTTAATTTCCCAAATTTCCAATTTGGTTCTCCAACTTTTCCACCTTCTAACTCTACTAAATTTGACTTCATCAAATTAACTGTTCAAATAAGTTTAATTGTTGAAATTGAAGTTTCTACACTTTCATATGATTCAATCGCACTTTGAATCGCACAATTTGGTGCCGAAATGAGCTCAAACGGAGCTCCATCAGAAAACTGGACTTAGAGAGAGAAAGCTTCGAAAGCATACCGTCGAGGGCACGGTGGTCCGAGCTTTCGATCAAGGCAGATAGCTCATGTCCTGAGGTTCCTTCTATGATCAATAATTGCATCAATTGATGTCGAATTGAGTGAGAATTTTATCATCAAAGTTCTGTTGGTTCTCTCTCTAGCACCGGTCGGAAATTACAGAGGGGAGCCAAAATGGCTTACCTTTCAACTCTAATTTAGCTATAAGAGGGTTGTGGAGGTGTTGGGAGGGCTTAGTTTGGCCAGAGAAGGGCTCTAATTGGCTGATTTCAGCTCAGTCAAAATAGGGCAGCTTCGGTCCGCCAGAGCTACTTTACTGTTCAATCACACTGGCACTTCTCCAGCAACCCTCTCAGCAAACAAAGACTACAGCCATGTAGCTGACTTCTCCCTAGTTCTAAAGAACCTGACCTCATCTTGTTTGGCTTAAAAAAAATCCCAAGTCAGAGCTCTAGTTCAAGCTTCACTGGAAATTGGAGCAATTCAGAGAAAATTGAGTTTTCAGGTGTGGAGAGGATAAATGAGGAGGGGCTCTTTATATAGGAATCTCAGGAATTTTCTAGTCATTCGATTGGTGCCTTAATGGTGGTAATTTATTGCCTAGAACTAACTGGTTGGAGACTTTTCAGCTTCATTGACGCTGCATAATTTTTCGGTGAGTGAATAGTGTTATCCTCTAGAGGAAGAAGACGACACTGTTACGAACCGAACCGGACCGGTCCGAACCAGGTTCAATACTTAAACCAGTCGGTTCACCCCCAATTCGATCGAATTTTTCAAATCTAAAAATTTTAAAATTTATTAAAATTGATTTTCAATCCAATGGTAGCCTCAAATCTCAAATTTGAATTTTCTAAGCCACCTAGAAAAATGAATTTAGCATCTAGTTCCATAGTGGTTCAAACTAGTCCAAACCAGTTCAATCTATTTTGGATCTGGTTAACCAGAACCGATTTGGTTTTCATCTCCAATTCATCCTAAAGTCCTTCTTCTTGACTTTTGTGACTCTTTAGGTCACTCAGAATCCATAAATTTCTAGTTTTGCCCTTTCTCTATCGATTTTGGTTCATAGATCGGCTTATTTCATAAACTAGTTCAATCTGGTTCACCCTAAATGGTCTGGTTTTTCTCTCCCAATTTGTCCTAAGGTTCTTTTCCAAGGTTTATGAACCCTCTTGGGTCACTCAGGAGTTGTACGTTCTTCAATTTGCTCATTCCCTTATGATCGGGTTTATGAACTGGTTTGATTTTCTCAATTGGATTAACCGATTCTTTTCTCAATTTCCTTAACCTCAAAAGGGTGGAGTTTCAATCAGCTACCCAACGGTGGTCACCATTCGATACTAGGGTCACCGGAGAAGCGCCGGCGCAATCAAACAGTGAAGCAGCTTCGGCGGACCGAAGCCACCCTATTTCGGCCGAGCTGAAAATGGCCAAATTGAGCCCTCCTCAAGCTCAACCAAGCTATTCCAACAATTCCATAATCCTCATATGACTGAATTAGAGCTAAAAGGTAAGTCAATTTGGCCCTCATCTATAAATACAAATCAGCGCTAGAGAGAGAAACGGAAAAACTTCAATGACCAAATTCTCACTCAATTCAACATGAATTGTTCCAATTCTTGATCCTAGGAGGATCCTCAGGACAAGAGATACTTGCCCTGAACAAAAGCTCAGACCGCCGCACCTCCGATGGTAAGCTTTCTCTTGCTAAGTTCAGTTTTCCGACGAGGCTCCATTTGAGCTCAATTCGGACCCAAATGACGTGATTCAAAGTTCAATTGAATCACAAGGATGTGTAGGAAGTGATTCATACCTTCAATTGGATCAATTAACTTCGATTGAATGGTCAATGTGATGAAATAAAATTCAGCAAGTTTGAAAAGGGGAAAATTGGGGAAACTTTTGGGAAAAATTGGGGATTTCATAAAATTGAGGGACAAAAGTGCAATTTCAAAAAATTGAGTGCCAATTAGCCATGAAAAAGATGTTGGAGGACCAATTGGTTGATTTTTGGAATTTATTGGGGTCAAATTGCCATTTTTGTAAAGTAGGGGCAAAATGGTAATTTTAGAAAAGTTAGGGACCAAAATTGTAAATTTGGGAAACTTGAAAACCTTAAGTGATTTTGAGTAAATTGAGGACCCAAAGTGAATTATAGAAAGTTTCAGCACTCAATTTGGGGAAAAGTTAGCATTAGGGACCTAAAGTCAAAGAAAAAGAACTTTAGGGACCTAAATGCAATTAATTGAAAAGTTTGGGCATTTTGATCATACGAGAGGAATTAAGGCTATCATGCCAAATGTTAATAAACAAGGATGTCTAAAATAATGTAGGAATACAAAGGACTGGAATGCCAGCAAGTATACGCTCACGTAGAGGTAAAAAGAGAATTAAGAGGAATACACTACACTTATCGGGTGAGTGGGATTATTCACAGCATACCCGGTTGGGATGATGAGTACATCGGAAAAGAGAAACCACTTCTATGTGCAATTTTAACATCACACCTAGTTGGAGTGATATGAAAACTATGCAGAAAAACTACTTACCGATTGTAAGTAGATCATACCCGGTTGGTATGATGTCCTAGAAGGAAGTAGAAAACCTGCTTAACGATTGTAAATGGTGTCATCACACCCGGTTGGTGTGATAGACAAGTTGAAAAGTGATTTTTGTTGGAAGTGTTCTCCCCTAATTGTGTGTTAATGCTTAAAAATTTTGGGAGACCTTCTTGACGAGAGCTTGAATATCTCAGATAGGCGAGAGGCATCAGTTTTGGAAATTGGGGGCTAAAATGCCCGGTTTTGGAAAATCACGCCCTGACCCGGTTTGGTCGGATCCCCGTGATCAACCTGCCACTCTCCCGGTTTATTAAAGGGTTTCCCCTTATCGTAAACCGTAAAGAGTAAGGCGTCCTTTAACTTGCACCTTTTTCCTGGAATAGCATAATCAAAACTGTATAAAATTTAAAACTTTACATACCTGTCTTACAGGCATCTTAGTTGACGGTCTTTAAGGGGAGGCTTTCCGGGATTTCCTGAAAGGGATATAAGGGAGTGGGTGAGTACGACTACTTAGTGAATGGGTTTTTAAAAGCTTTTGACTTTTAAGAAAAACATTTATATGGAGTGTGCCAGACTCCTTTGTTTTCAAAAATCCCATCATTTAAAAATTTGTGTTTTTTTCCATTATTTCTTAGTTACCACGGTGTGTCATCACCCAACACACATCCTTCATCAAGAAGGTTACACACATTCACAAGTCAGTATCACTATTGAACCTGCCAGTGGCTTCGGAGCGACTTTTCCTACCACCCGGATAGAAGTACGACCACTTCTACCCTGGGAATGAGTGGATGTACGTGACATCCTACCCACAATCCCGAAATCACTTCTTCATGTCCGTATGAGGACAGAGAACTCATCCTGTCCCCACCCCGGTCTCATGCGCTTCGTGCTACTCCAGATTTCGCACAGACACCTGGAACGACGAACTGCCCTTATAGCCACCAGGTCGTCCAGTGCCCTTAGGATGTATCACTACCCCTTATGGGCGTCTTGATGATCTTGTACTCACAGTGCATGCACAAACAATGTTTTCTTATATTGCCATGTAATCTGTGGTGCCATTAGTCCAACGGCCCCGACTCTCAACCCAACCCGCAGCTGTTTGTCTTGACTAGTCCGTCGACCTGTCATGTCGCACTGCCGCTAGTTGACTGAGCATGTCGGTCCTATCTTGGTACCATGGCCAAACAATTCACTTATTAAGTTTTATGGCACATATATCATGTTCGTTTACGAGCTCCTGCTCGTGCCAACTGGCCATGGGCCCACTGTACGAGATTTTCAAAATCGGGCATTTAGCCCCCAAGTTCCAAAACCGAGGCCCCTGGCCTATCAGAGTTATTCGAGCTCCTGTCGAGAAGGTCTCCCAAATAGTTTAAGCATTGGCACACAGTCAGGGGAGAACACTTCCGACAAAATAGGTTTTCACTGTCCATTATACCAACCGGTATAAGGACATCTCCGTTCATAACCGATGAACGGGTTTTCAACTTCCTTCGAGGAAGTCTCATCATACCAACCGGGTATGATCTACTTACAACCGGTAAGTAGTTTTTTTTTTCACATCACTTTCTCTAAGTAGTGATGATTAAAATACCACTAAACAGTAGGTTTTTATATCGAGGCACTTATCATCCCCAACCGGGTATGATGTTAGTAAACCCACTCACAACCGGTAACTGGTATTTAACTTTAAACTATGCTCATCATCCCAACTGGTTATGATGTGAATAACCCACTCACAACCGGTAAGTGGTTTTTAACTATAAACTGTGCTCATCATCCCAACCGGGTATGATGTGAATAGCCCACTCACAACCTGTTAATGCCGTGAATTCCACTAGACTGGTTCTTTGTATTCACGCGAGCTTGCCCTTGCTGGCATTCCCGGTATTTGACGTTCCTACACGATATGAACAACCTTTTTCATTATTACTCGGCATAACAGCATTCATTCATTAATGAATGAGAAAACCCAAACTTTTAGTTATTTGCAATTAGGTCCCTAAAGTTATTTCTTTTTAACTTTAAGTCCCTAATGTCGGTTTTTCCTCAAATTGAGTCCCGTAACTTTTAAAATTTATCATGGGACCTCAATTTATTCAATTTCACCAAAAAGGGGTTTAATTTTTCAAATTTCCAATTTGGTTCCCCAATTTTTCCAAAATTACCATTTTGCCCTTCTTTCACAAAAATGGTAAGTTTTTCCCCAAATTTTCCAAACTTCCTCAATTGGTCCTCCAACATTATTTTCATGCCCAATTGACCCTCAATTTCATAAAATTGTATTTTGGCCCCTTTGAATTTCGAAAATCCCCAAATTTTCCCCCAATTTCAACTCTTCAACACTACCGAATTTGATTTCATCAAATTAACTGATCAAACACTTCTAATTATTGAAATTGGAGTTGAAATTGAGTTCTTGTATGTTCATACGATTCTAAGAAACTTTGAATCGTAGATTTTAACGTCGGAACAAGCTCAAACGGAGCTTTGCCGGAAAACAGACTGTAGAGAGAGAAAGCTTCGATTACTCATCGGTGAAGGCACGACAGTCCGAGCTTTCGCTCTGGGCAGAAAGGTCTCGTCCTGAGGTTCATCCTAAAATCAAGTATTGTATCAATTGATGTGGAATTGGATTAGAATTTCGTCATTTAAATTCGGTCGACTCTCTCTCTAGCACCGATTGAAAATTATAAAGGGGAACCGAATTGGCTTACCTTTCGGTCCTAATTCGGCCGTGGAAAGGCTATGGAAGTGTTGGGAGGGCTTGGTTTGGCCTGAGGAGGGCTTGAAATGGCCGATTTCAGCTTGGCCGAAATAGGGCAGCTTCGGTCCGCCGGAGTTGCTTCCCTATTCCATCATGTCGGCGCTTCTCCAAGGATTCTCGGATTGACTGGAGTTTGCTATCAGATAGTTGTCTTCTCCCCAGTTCTAAAGAGCCCGACCTTTGTTCAAGTCGAAGCTCTGGTTCGAGCTTTACCGGGAAATGGAGCAGTAGAGAGAGAGAAAAGTGTTTAGGTGTGAGGAGAATGAAATGGGGATGACCTTTTTATATAGTCGTAAAACCCGTGTATTAAATGGTTGAGATTTATTACTAGTATTAATATTGCCATAAATTATTGGTATTAATTCTAATAATTTAATTTCGGTATTAATTCCAATAATTTAATTTAGGTATTAAATTATTGGTATTAATTTTAATAATTAAATATATATTAATTGATGACTATTTATGATAAGCCGTACGTTTGCATAAAAAATTTTTACTGTAAGCACGCTTAACTTTGAAGTTCTTATAGAATCTAGTTCATCTGAACCAATTTGGTTTTTGTTTTCTAGTTTGTCTTAAGTTTCTTTTCCAATATTTAATAAATCATTTGGATCAACCAAAAGTTGTAAATTTTCATATTGCTTATTCCCAAATGTAAACCGGTTTGATTTTCTTATTCGGTTTGACTGGTTCTTTTCTTGGTTTTTCTTAACTCAAATGTGCGGGGTTTACAACTCATGTACCCTTTACACCGGGCTTTACACTCTTCTTCTTCCTTCTCTTAGTTAGGGTATGCCCTTCTTGGTGAACTCTAGGCAGACCCTTCTAGAAATTATTTCCAAGTCCTGTATTCTCCATTCTCTAGTAGGGAAAAAAAACTTATTTGGCTATCTTTATGGTTTGGGTTAACTAGAAATAACTCATAGTTTGCTTCCTTAGGTGGTCTTTTTTCTATCCACTACCCTGATCATTATTCACATACTTTCATTTCTGTTAGTTGTACTAGTCATTATCAAGGAGATTAAATCTAATCAAAGAGAACTGGATTTTCATTCATTCAAAAAATTATTTATAGCCGAACTAGGCTTATTATAGAAATTTTCAAATTTCTAGTCCATTGGGGTCATAGGTCGAGAGTTATCCTTAGAACGGTTGCGGGATTCACGGTCTGATGGTTTTGAGGAACTGGTTGAAGTCCATCCATATTCCCTTATGGGACGAACTTCATGTATGGCCTCCAGTTCGTACCGCCTTAACACATCTGCCTTGCACTCATATATCCACTTCATCCATGAGAATGATTGAAGCTAGATTAGATAGGTAGGGATATTTGATGGACTTTCATGAAGGTGGCGTAGGCATCCCAATAGTTGTCCCATGCCTCTTTCTTAGTGGGATTCCTCTCTAGTTGTTGTGGGGCTGGAGGAGGTGTTGGGATCCTTGGGGAGGAACAGGTTCTTCTTGCCTTGGAGGAGGATATGTAATGCCTTCTGGTTCTAATAGGGCTCCAACGAGTTTCCTATAATCCTCAACCATATCCTTGGACACTCTCTTCTCAGCCTTCAAGAACCGTTGAACAACCGCCTCCCTAGGGGTAGGCGTCTTTTTCAAGGTCATGTGTGGAGGATTGGATTTCATGGTAAACTTTCTAGGGATTCTCCTTCCTACATGGTAATTAAGTTTTTCTTAGTGTCAGGGCATAGTATTGATAATACTTCAAGGGAACTTAGCTTTGATACCACTCAAGTTGTCACGCCCCGACCCGGTTTGGTCGAATCCTCGTGATAAACCTGCCGCTCCCTTAGTTCAAAAGGGGTTTCCCCCTTTCTTTAATCAAGAGGAGTCAAGCGTAATTGTAACCTTGTTCCCTAGAATAACATAAATTAATAAAAATGTAAGCTTAAAAATAACTTTTAAGCATACCTAAAAAAAGATAAGTCCTTGTGTTTTCCTTAGTAATTTTTACCAACTTCCTAAGAAGGGATAAAAAAGTGGGGTGAGTTTCTACAACTTAGTGAATGGGTGTTGGAAATGAGTTTTCATAAAAATAGCTTTTAATTGGAGTGTGTCAGACTCCTTATTTCCTTTAAGATCATTTCTTCCTCAAAATTCGGTTTTCAATGCTTTTCCTCATTATCCATAATATGTGTGTTTAACAGATAACACACACCATTCATCATGAAGGGAATCACACATTCACAAGACATCCCATCCACTGTACTCACTTGTGGTGTCGGAGCAACTTTACCGGTCACATAGATAGAAGCTCGTCCACTTCTACCTTGGGAATGAGTGGATGTTTGTGACATCCAACCCTCAATCCCGAAATCAACTTCATGTCAATATGAGGACAGAGACCTCATTTCGACCCCACCCTGGTCTCATGTGAATGAAGCTACATCAAGCTTCCCTGACTACTGGCATGACAAACTACCCTTATTTAAACCACGCCCTTTTGAGTTAAGGAAAACCGAGAAAAGAATCAGTGAAACTGAGTAAGAAAACCGAACTAGTTCATAAACCATTTATTGGAGAACGGGCAAATTAGACAAATTCAACTACCTTGTGACCCAAAGAGATTTATAAACCTTGGGAAGAATCCTTAGAACAAAGTGGGAGAGAAAAATCAAACCGATTCAAATGAACCTAGGCATGTCAATACGATAGAGACCCGAGCTTCGTCTCCCTACCCGACCCGAGCGGACCCGAGAAGTCTCAGGTCTGTTCAGGTTCGGGTTCGGGTCCATACATTGGACCCGAGACCTGATCCTCGAGTCCCACATGGCTGGTTTAAAAATATTAGAAAATTTTAATAAAAAATATTATTTAAAAATTATTCTATTTTTTCTATCATTAATATTCTCACTATATTCTTTTTTTCCTTTATTAAACACTAACAAATTATTTTTTCTTTATTATAATATAATATATTTATAAATATCTTATTAACATACTATATTACTTATTTTTCCTTTATTAAACTCTAGTAGATTATATTTCCTTTTTAAACCCTAATAAATTTATAAATAATTGAAACAATTACAATGAAAAATTTTATATTATATTAAGTTATATTTCTAATTAACTGTATTATTTAATAATATATAATATAATATTCAAAATTTTAAAATAATTAAGAGATTTATAATTTATTTTTAACTAAAAAATTGAATTTAAATTAAATAAATAAAATTGTATATATCAATAATTATACAAAAAAATATCAAATAAATAAAAAGTGTTAATATGGAAATCACCCACATACATTTATACGCATATAATCCACACTATTTTCCATTTTATAACCACGCACATCAATTTTTAGATCATTTTTTCATTATTTGTAAATTAAATTTAATATAAAATTATAATAGTAATTTATTAGGTAAAGTAAAGCTAATAAACATTTGAAAAATTAAATTTTGAAACAAATATTAAAAATTTTATATACTACAATAATTTAAATTTTTTTATTTTTAGTAAAAAAATATATATTAAAAATATAAGATAGATTCGAGCAGCAAGTTCGGATCCAACTTCTAAACCCGAGAATAATGAATCGAGATGTTCATATCGTGTAGGAATACAAGGTTCCAGGAATAGCAGCAAGGATAAGCTCGCGTGAATACAAAGAACTGGTCTAGTGGAATTCACTGCATTAACGAGTGAGTGGGCTTACTAATATCATATCCGGTTGGGATGATGAGCACAACTTAAAGTTAACAACCACTTACCAGTTGTGAGTGAGATTTTATATCAAACCCGGTTGGAAATGTAAAGTACCTCAAAATGAAAACCCACTACTAAGTGGTATTCTAAACATCACAACTTGGAGGAGTGATTTGAAAAACATGTGGAAAAACTACTTACCGGTTGTAAGTAGATCATACTAGGTTGGTATGATGAAACTTTCTCAAAAGAAGTTGAAAACTCGTTCATCAGTTATGAGCGGAGATGTCCTTGTACCCAGTCGGTATGATGGACCGTTGAAAACATATTTTTGTCAAAAGTGCTCTCCCCTAAGTGCGTGCCAATGCTTAAACGATTTGGGAGACCTTCTTGGTAGGAGCTCGAATAGCTCTTATAGGTCGGGGGCCTCGATTTTGGAACTTGTGGGCCAATATGCCCAATTTTGAAAATCTTGTACAGTGGGCCCAAGGCCAGTTGGCACGAGCAGGAGCTCGTACACAAACATGAGTTATATGCCATAAAACTTTAAATAAAGGAATTGTTTGGTCATGGTACCAAGACAAGACTGACATACTCTGTCAACTAGCCATAGTGCAACATGACAGGTCGATGAACCATTCAAGACAAATAACTGCGGGTTGAGTTGAGGGTCAGAGTCGTTAGACCAGTGGCACCGCAGATTATATGTCATGATAAGAAAACATTGATTGTGCATGCACTGTGATTATGGGACCATCAAGACACCCAAGAGGGGTAGTGATGCATCCTAAGGGCACTGGACGACCTGGTGGGTATAAGGGCAGTTTGTTGTACCAGGTGACCGTGCAAAATTTGGAGTAGCACCAAGCACATGAGATTGGGGTGGGGACAGGATGAGATCTCTGTCCTCATACGGACACGAAGAATTTATTTCAGGATTGAGGGTCGAATGTTGCAAACATCCACTCATTCTCAAGGTAGAAGTGGACGTACTTCTATCCGAGTGGCCAGTAAAGTCGCTCTAAAGCCACAAGTGGGTTCAGTGGACGGGCTGACCTACAAATGTGTATTTGACCTTAATGATGAAGGATGTGTGTTGGGTGATGACACACCATGATTAATAAGAAATGGTGGTAAAAATCGAGATTTGAAATGAAAGGATTTCTTAATAAAGGAGTCTAGCACACTCCAATACAAATCTTTTTTTTTTTTGAAAAGTTGAAAGTTTTGAAAACTCATTCACTGAGTAGTAGTACTCGCCCCCTTCCTTATATCCCTTTTAGGAAATTTCGGAAAGCCTACCATTAAAGACCATCAACTAAGACGCCTATGAGACAGGTACGATAAATTTAAAATATTATGCAGTTTTGATTTATGTTATTCCAAGAAAAGGTGCAGGTTGAAAGGATGCCTTACTCTTTACGATTTATAATAAGGGGAAACCCTTTAATAAACCGGGAGAGTGGCGGGTTGTTCATGGGAATCCGACCAAACCAAGTCGGAGCGTAACAACTTGAGTGGTATCAGAGCTTGTTTTCTCGAATACATAATCAAGACTAGAAAATATAGTAACAAATAGGATTGATCTTAAAATTTTCAGATGGCTCCCAAGAGAGGAACCAAGAAAACTAGGAATGACTCTACTCAACACCCTGTCCTTGTAGGAAGACAACCCTAGAAGCTTTCCAAATGCCTAAGGCATGGTAGGAACCTCAAAGGACTAAATGGGGAAGTATCCAAGAGAATGGTGCTAAGACCTATTGAGGGCATGATGCTAAGTACAAAGAAAGCCAAGCCTAAAGCTATAAACGCCAACAAAGGGTGTATAACCATACCTAGGAGGATGCTTATCAAGAGTCTCGTAGCTCCCTATTTATTTTGTTACCACTTTCTGTAATAGGGCTAAAAACTCCAACATATTGTACTACTCTATTAATAAAGTACTCAAAATTCCTAAAACCCTATCTATTGATGAAAGTGATCTTGCTAGGAAGATGGTCCCAAGAATAGTAAACCAACAAACCCCTTCACCATTAAAATTAGGGAAAATCCCATCCCAGTTAAGTAAGCAGGATGAGGGAATCAAGGAATATAGGAGGACTCCTAGAGTGACCATTTGACAAAAAAGAATACTCTCAAGGTAATCACACTCAAGGACCGTGAAGTACCAAACTACCAGTAACCCCTAGAAAGGCCCCACAATACTCGAAGGAAAGGAGAAACCACAACAGTTTACGCAAGGAAATAACCTATTAAAAGTGTGAACAATGGAGACACTATTGAAGAAGTACCCAACCCAACTAAGGACAAGTACCAAGCCTGTCATAAGTATAAGGGAATAGGACAGGTAAAGAAGGATTGTTCCGCACCTCATAGATTTAGGGCAATACCTCCTCAAAGGTCATGAAAGACATGAAGGACTGGTGACCAAAACCATGGAGCAAGTTAAGTAATCAGTTCACAAAGAGGCCAAGAAATGGTGAGGTAAAAATTGAATTTAAACTTCTTCTTAAGGAGATCGAGCCGTGAAGGATACCACAAGAATAGAGGTAAGGAAGTATGCCTAGAACCCTCTCATAAGGAGCAAACGCGGAAAATATATGGGTATGACACAGTAAAGAGTGAAGAGGAGAAGAAATACTCTATGAAAGGAAACTTTGGAGGGATACACATGACTAAGTACCCTTGAAGGAATCATTGATGGGCGGATGGACATAATGTGGAGTGAAAGGAACCAACCCTTAATTAGGAAACGTTTCAAAGGAAGGAGGTATCCTGATGGCCTAGTGTGACCTGTTGGGAGAGAGCAAAAGAACCAAATAATAATTCTAGGAGAATCAAGTAGAAAGAAGAAACTAGTAGCAATGGGACGGCCAAAGAGAATAAATAAAACCCTAAGAAAGGTTGAGATGTAGTAAAGACTACACTCTATACAGGACAATAAGATGGTCATGAAGGACGAGGGATACAGCTGCCAAGATGATTGGACCAGAAAAATAGTCAAAAGGAGGTAGTTAAAGAAATGGTCTTTGGGAGAACCATGGATTTAAACCACGACAAAAAAGGGATAAGTTAAAAGGCTAAAATGTTGGGAAAAAATGGATAAAGGAAATCCTTAAAGAAATCAATTACCAAGACCGGAATTACGATCAAAAGGCCATGAGATGGTTAAGTGAACCTCTCAAAGGATGATCAAGGGATTTTGAAACTAGGTGGATGTGAGCTCTCCCTAGAAAGAAATAGACATGTATTGGGGTACGAGTGAGAATGAGGATGGAGTACGAAAGACGTACCCGTAGGATCTCAAGAGTAAAGGTAAGCATGATAGAATAGCATCAAGGGACATCATTTAAAGTTAGGTGTCTTCAAAGATGAATGAAAAAGAAATTACGGGAGAAAAGGGGTAAGAATCCTCCCAAATAAGGAAATCCTAAGAAAAGATACATGATCTAATAAAGAAGAAATGGAGCTAGGTGACAAGAGGTGAGGAGACGAATTCGCAAATAACATGCATGCTAAGGTGAAAGAAACCCAGGGAAGCATATTAAGAGAATCTAAGGAGTAAATTAAACTCAATAAAAGGGTAAGTAGGAAGTTAGCATCAAGAGATGTGACAAGTAAGAATGAGTGGACTATCCATAATAAGGTAATGAAGGAAAGAACGTCCAAAAAATGTTGGGAAAGTAAGCCCTCCAAATAAGATGTGGTTAAGGAGGAATAACCACAATTAGTAAGACAGGTCATAGTCCACACGCGCATACGAAGCTTAAAGAGTGGACGGCTGAGCATAGTATGAAGTACACAAAATAAGAGTAATAAGTTCCTCAAATAAAGAATAAGGGACGAAATAAATGGGGAAGGACTCTAAGTGGGAAAATACCACAGTACAGAAGGAAAAGTAAGGAAATGGAGGAAGAAACCTTCAATGAATGGTAAGAAGGTTGAGCATGTAGATTCTAGAACAAAAGCCTCTACCTTGAGGGACATAGTGGAGAATGAAATCATAAAAAGGGAACTCCCTGAACAAAACAATAGACTGAAAGGGATCAAACGGGAATAATGAACTATGAAATTATTACGAACAAGTAAGAGTGGATTAAGGCTAAAGGAAAATCCTTGAGTAAAGGATGTCATTGGGAATGAGGATAGACCTAAGAAAGGATGAATCCCAGCATGTCAGTAAAACATCGGGAAACCAAATAATTGGCACCAGAAAGACCTAATAAAGAAGTTGGGAAGGACGAGTGGGTAAAGAAAACCAACATGGTTATGTAAGACATGTTGTCAAGATACGAAGGATAATTGAATAATAGTAAAGTTAATTGAGGAATACTACCCGATGAAAGGAGGGATGAAATTATACAGTTCTTGAAAGGTTAGAAAGTCATAAACAAGCCAAAAAGAAGTGTTGTAAGAAGTCTGATGGACAGAGACAGGTTCAAAACTATGTCATGTCATAAGGGGCATATAAGCACCAATAGTACTAAGTAAAATGTAACTCGAGTAAGAAGGTGTCAGTTAGTAAACATAACAAAGTCAAAAATAAATTCGACCGAAGTTGTAATCAATGACGGATGAAGGATGGGTCAAATTGGGACGAAAGAAAAATAACACAGAAACCTGTGAAAACAAGTGTGTAATGCTCGAAAGAACATCGAGCTATGGGTTTCAATGATGAAGAGAATAACTAGACAAAGGAACGATTTGGCACCTTGGAACTCCCAATCCTGAAATCTTGAGTAAGAACCCAAAAGGAAGAACCTTACCCTGAATAAAGGGAGATGCGAACCTAAGAATATACATTGGGATTAATGAGCCAGACATGCCTCATTATTATAACTCCATGGAAGGAGCAAGCATGATAAATGAAAACAAATTCCTTAGATGAATGATTACGGGGACTAAGCGAAAGAGCAATCAAAGTGTAAGTATGTCAAGAAAACCCAAGTTGACATTAAGGGAAATTATTCCCAATGTGGAATATATTTGTTAAGTTTTGGGGACAAAACTCCTAAAAGGAGGGGAGAGTTATAAACCCTGCCCTTTTGAGTTAAGGAAAATCAAGAAAAGAATTGGTCAAACCGAGTGAGAAACACCGAACCGGTTCACAAACCTGTTTATTGGGGAACTGGAAAATTAGAGAAATTCCAACTCCCTTGTGATCCAAAGAGATTTATAAACATTGGGAAGGAACCTTAGAACAAAGTGGGAGAGAAAGACCAGACCGCTTCGGGTGAACCGGACCCGAATTGAATTAAACCGGTTTAAGAACTGAGCCGATTGAACCGTAACCAATAGAGAGATGGTAAACCGAGAAATTTATGGATACCGAGTGACCCAAAGAGTCCCAAAAGTCATGGAAATGGACTTGAGAAAAAAAATGGGAGATGAAAAACAAACTGGTTCACGTGAACCAGATCCGAACCGATTTGGACCGGTTTAAACCACTATTGAACCAAATTCTAAATTCATTTTTCTAGGTGGCTAAAAAATTCAAATTTGAGAATTGAGGCCGCCATTAGATAGAAAATTAATTTAGATGAATTTAGAAATTTTTATATTTGAAAAACTCAATCGAATGGATGGTGAACCGGCCAATTTAACCTTTGAACCCGGTTCGGACTGGTTTGGTCTGGTTCGGAACAGTGTCGTCTTCTTCCTTCAGATGATAGCACTGTTCACTCACCGAAAAATTGTGCAGCTCCGGCAAAGCTGAAAAGTTTCTAGCCAAGAAGTTTCAGGCAATGAATGACCACCATTAAGGCTCCAATTGGACGGCCAAGAAGTCCTCGAGCTTCCTATATAAAGGCTCCCTCCCCATTCATCCTCTTTACACCTGAAAAGCTCACTCTCTCTCAGCTGCTTAGTTTTCCGGTAAAGCTAAAACCAGAGCTCCAATATAGGATCATTTCTAAGCCAAACAATGTGAGGTTGGATTCTTTAGAACTAGGGAGAAGTCAGCTACACGCATGTAATCTCCGTTTTCTCTGAGGGTTGTCGGAGAAGCGTCAGCTTGATGGAACAGTGAAGCAGTTTTGGCGGACCGAAGCTGCCCTATTTCATCCGAGTTGAAATCAGCCATTTTGAGCCCTCCTTAGGCCAAACCAAGCCCTCCCAACACTTCCTCCCACGACCGAATTTGGCTCCCCTCTGCAATTTCTGACCGGTGCTAGAGAGAGAACCGACAAAATTTTGATGATGAAATTCTAACTCAATTCAGCATCAATTGATGTAATTCTTAACTCTATGATGAACCTCAGGACGAGAGCTATCTGCCCAGATCAAAAGCTCGGACCGTCGTGCCCCCGACGGTAAGCTATCAAAGCTTTCTCTATCTATAGTCTATTTTTCAGTGAAGCTCCGTTTGAGCTCATTCCGGTGTCAAAAACTTGCAATTCAAAGTGCTATTGAATCGTATTAAGATGGGGAAACTCAATTTTAACTTCAATTTCAACAATTAGAATTATTTGATTAGTCAATTTGATGAAATCAAATTCGGTTGTGTTAAGAAGTTGAAATTGGGGGAAAATTGGGAATTTTTGAAATTCCAAGGACCAAAATGCAGTTTTATGAAATTTAGGTTAATTAGGCATGATAATAATGTTAGAAGACCAATTGAGGAATTTTGAATTTTTGGGTAAAACTTATCATTTTTGTACATGAAGGGCAAAATGGTAATTTTGGAAAAGTTAGGGGACCAAATTGGAAATTTGGGAAATTAAACCCCTTTTTGTGGAATGGAATAAATTGAGATAAATTTTAAAAGTTTCGGGACTCAATTTAAGGAAAAACTAGTATTAGAGACTTAAAGTTAAAGAAAATAACTTTAGACACCTAATTGCAAATAAATAAAAGTTTGGTTTTCTCATTCATTTGGAATGAATGAAGGCTATTAGGCCAAGAGATAATGAACCGAGATGTTCATATCGTGTAGGAACACGAAGTACCGGGTACGCTAGCAAGGACAAACTCGCGTGAATACAAGGAACCAGTCTAGTGGAATTCACTACATTAATGGGTGAGTGGGATTTTATTTCATACCCAGTTGGGGATGATAAGTACCTCAAAATAAAAAACCACTATTTAATGATATTTTAAACATCACAACATAGAGAAGTGATGTGAAAATTATGCAAAAAAACTACTTATGGGTTATAAGTAGATCATACCCGGTTGGTATGATGAAACTTCCTCAAAGGAAGTGGAAAACCTGTTCATTGATTATGAGCGAAGATGTCCTCAACTCGGTTGGTTTGATGGACAGTTGAAAACATATTTTGTCAGAAGTGCTCTCCTTTAACTATGTGTCAATACTTAAAAGATTTGGGAGACGTTCTTAACGGGAGCTCGAATAGCTCTTATAGGTCGGGGGGTCTCAGTTTTAGAACTTCGGGGGCTAATATGCCCGATTTTGAAAATCTCGTACAGTGGGCCCAAGGCCAGTTGGCACGAGCAGGAGCTCGTAAACAAACATGAGTTATATGCCATAAAACTTTAAATAAATTAATTTTTTAGCCATGGTACCAAGACAGGACCGACATACTTAGTCAACTAACGGCAGTGCGACATGATAGGTCGACGAACTAGTTAAGACAAACAATTGCAGGTTGAGTTGAGGGTTGGGGCCGTTGGACCAGTGGCATCATAGATTATATGGTATGATGAGAAAATATTGATTGTGCATGCACTGTGATTATGGGACCATTAAGATGCCTAAGAGGGGTAGTGATATGTCCTTAGGGCACTGGACGACCTAGTGGGTATAAGGGCAATTTGTCGTACTAGGTGACCATGTGAAATTTGGAGTAGCATGAGACCTGGGTGAGGACAGGATGAGGTCTCTATTCTCATACGGACACGGAGAATTGATTTCAGGATTGAGGGTCAGATGTCGAGTACATCCACTCATTCTCAGGGTAGAAGTGGACGTGCTTCTATCTAGGTGGCTGGTAAAGTTGCTCCGACACCACAAGTGGGTTTAGTGGACATATTGGCCTGTGGATGTGTGTATGACCTTCATGATGAAGGATGTGTGTTGGGTGATGACACACTGTGATTAATAAGAAAGGGTGGTAAAAACCGAGATTTGAAATTAAAGGACTTTTGAAAGAAAGGAGTATGGTACACTCCAATACAAATCTTTTTCCTAAAAGTTGTAAGTTTTGAAAACCCATTCACTGAGTAGTCGTACTCACCCCCTCCCTTATATCCCTTTTAGGAAATTCTGGAAAGTCTACCCTTAAATACCATTAACTAAGATGCCTGTAATACAGGCATGATAAATTTGAAATATTATACAGTTTTGATTTATGTTATTCTAGGAAAATGTGCAGGTTTAAAGGATGCCTTACTCTTTACGGTTTATAATAAGGGGAAACCCTTTAATAAACCGAGAGAGTGGTTGGTTGATCACGGGGATCTGACCAAACTGGGTCGGGGTGTGACACCGATGCAGTACTGTCACTCTAGCGACACTGACACGACAAAAAATCTCGAGCTGAATTCTGGCCATCTCTAATCTTAGGTGACTGGGTCAAACCTTCCACAACTTTCCATGACCAACCCCGTCCTCCAGGAACCTTCTAGGTAAGCCAATTCCACCCTCATTTCACTGGAATAGTGAAGTTGTAGAAAATGAAGCACTAAAACTTCTCTCCTCAAATTATCCATGCTCAAGTATCTAATTGACCTGAAGTTTATTCTGGGAGACTCCCCCCAAAGAGCACCAGCCACACCTATCCAGAGCTCAGACCACCGCCCCCTCATCGGTATGAAAATCACGCTCTCTCACAAGAAAACTAATCTAATGAAGCTTCATTTGAGCTAAAAAATGGATCAATTGAGGTCATTCAAAAGCTAGGATGATCACATAGAGATGAAGGAAGAGATTAGCAGCATGTTAAGGGGCAATTAACCAAGTTTAGGTGGTCAATTGTGGGAAATGAGAATTCAAGGGCCAAAGTGCAATTTTGGGAAAATTGGGCAAATTGGGGATTTTTGGAAAAATTGGGGGTCGATTTGCAAATAATGAAAAGTTGAGGATTTGAAGGGAAATATAGAGAAATTAGGGGTCTAAAGGGGAAAACAAAAACTTTAGGGACCTAATTAGTAATAAATGGACATTAGGGACCTAAGAGAAAATTTTTGGAGCTTTAGGGACTTAATTGTAATTATGGCATAATTAAGGACCAAAATGTTGATACGGCAATTTTGGGATTTTTCCTGCAAATAGTACTGATATGAATGCTTATGCCAGGCAAAAGAATCATACACGAGAATGTGTGGTCGGCCAAGACAATGACGTGAACAAGTTATAGTACCCGGGGTGAGTGGGTTTAGCATCACGCCTAGTTGGGCTGATGAGTACTGTATTCCTGCATTAAAATTTGGTTTTCAAAGACTGCCCTCCCTTGACTAGTTGAACAAGCTTAAAACTTTAGGGAGGCGATCCTGATAATTGCATGGGACATGCAATAGTCGGGTAATAGCATTCAAGTGGGCCCAAGGCCAATAGGCACGGCTGTAGGGCAGTATACAAGATAAGGTTTGTGTGCTTGAAAACTCTCATAAGAATTGGTGAATTGTGTGTGATTTGGTTACAATGTTGAAGTTGAACAGATGAACTTGTTTGGTGAGTAGCTACTGAGCCAAAGCTGAGTCATTGAACACGTTAGACTAGTAGCTATAGAGCCGAAGTCGAGTTGTCGGGTCCGTTGGGCCAGTATCATCAAAGATGACGCCATCGAGACACCCGGTATGGGATAGTGGTGGTTTTGAGGGCTGTTGGATGACCCGTGAAGCATAAGGGCGGTTCGTCGTCTAGTATGTCAAGAAGCTCTGTAATCTTCATGCGCACTGAGATCGAGGTCGAAGGGGGAAGAGGTCTCATCCCACATTATTGACATGAAGTATGGCTAGGGTATGAGGGTCAGACGATTGATGTCCACTCAGGCTCAAGATATAAGTTATGAACTTCTATCGGGGTGGATGGTAAAGGCGCTCTGGTCCACAAGTAGAACCGTCGGGTACGAGACTGCGAACGTGTCATCCTTTTTTATGATAAAAAGTGTGTGTGATTGTGTATTAACCCGAGGAGGGGTAAATAATGGATCACTATGGATTAATTAAAAACCCAAACAAATTTATCTCTAAGATTCCCTACTCATTGAGTTGTAAGACTCATCTTCTCCCCTTAACATTTTTCAGGAAAGAGATGGTCATCCAGGAACTTCCCTCTCCAAGCCTCAAAACTTAGGTACGATTTACGCTATCAATTTTGTACAATGTCATTCCAAGGGATAGAGACAGACAATATGCCTCACTCTTCATGGCCCGGGGGGAGGAGTGTCTCCTCAAGGTTAAGGAGAGTGGCAGGTTGATCACGAGATTCTGACCAAACTAGGTCGGGGTGTGACACCGCACGTGCAAATCTTGCACGCGTGGCACAGTGTCATCTTCCTCCTTAGGATAGTTGATAGAAAGGGATAAGGGAGAGATGGGCGGTCTTCGATGACCTAAAAAATGCTTCGATCTAACCATCAGCGAGAGAGATGAGGGCTGAGTCCTATCCCGGCCGGTAGCCCCGTCAGTTGTTGAGCTTCCTATGTAAAGAGCACCTCTTACCCTCGATTTCCTCATCCCACCAATGACTAAAGGAGTGGTGCTCGGTTTTTCGGTGAGACATACACCAGAGCTCCGACATCAGGCCTTTCTTCAACCTCCGAAGTTGCAAGTGGTGTTATTGGAACTGGGAGGAAGTTCTCCACCTAGGTGCACCCTCCGTCCAACCGAAGGACCACCGGAGGAGCACCAGCAAGACTACATAGTACTACTTCTCCAACTATTCTGAAGTGACGAGATCTTGTCAAACCCAATTCTGATCACCCCCAACCTCCTGCAACTTAAACAACTCTCCCATGACTCTTCTTAGCCGATCTTCGACCCCCCTAAAGCTTCCAAGTAAGTTCATTCCGCCTCCACTCATCATAGTATTAAAAGTTCTAAAGAGATAAAGTGGCAGAAACTTAATGACCATATTCTCCCTACCTAGGATGCTAATTGGGGTGATTTCCAATCCTCGAAGGACTCTCTTAGAGAAGGCTAACTTCCCTAATCCAGAGCCCCAGCAACCGCCCCAGCCGGTAAGATTTTGAAGCTATTTCTCTCAAAGTTTAGTTTTCCAGCGAAGCTCCGTTTGAGCTCATTTCATGACCAAATGAGAAGATTCAAAGCATGAACAGATCGTAGGAAGGTTGGGAAGACAATTAGTGGCATGCTAAGAAATAATTAACCAATTTTGTGGGGTCAATTTGATGAAACAAGATTTTGGACAAAAATGAGCAAATTTGAGGAGTTTGTGGGAAAATTAGGGATGTTCGAAAATTGGGGAATTTTTGTGAAATTAACTCAATCGAGGACCAATTGGCAATTTGGGTGAAATTGAGAGCCAATTTGTGATTTTAGGGGAAACTTTTGGATCAATTAGTAATTTAAAAGAAATTTAAGGTCAACTGGTAATTTGGGGGAAATTAGGGACTTAAGTGTAATTAAGTATAAACATAGTGACCTAATTTCGATTAAGGCATGATTAAGGGCCTTCATGACAATTTTCTAATGTGAACACTCGGACTATATAGGACAGGCAATTCCAAGACCAGCACAAAGGAGCACATAGCCTGCCGAGATCTAGTCGGGGACAAGTCGAGACATACTCGGTGAGTGGGTTTTAGCATCACATCTAGTTGGGCTGATGAACACACCTTCACGAATTGAAAACTATTTTTCAAAAATGCTTTCCCTGCTTGAACCCACTTAAAATTTTTGGGAGACTTTTTTGAAAAAAGCATGAATAATGAAATGACTAGAGTAAGTCTTGCTCGAGTGGGCCTAAGTCCGATGGGCATGGGCTTAGGCCCGTAGACAAATAGATGAGTACTAAATCCATAAAAAAATCTTATAATGAACAGTTGTATGTGATAGCTATCGAGCCATGACTAGGGTTGTAAACTCGTTGGGCTAGTGGTCACTAAGTCGAAGCCAAGTCGTCGAACCCATTGGGCTGGTAGTACCAGGCTAAAGCCGGCTCAACAAGCTCATGGGGGCTGTTAGCACCAAAGATAAAAGATTTTAACTAAAAAGACTTGATGTTTGTGCATGCATGAGATACGAAACCATCGAGACACCCGATATGGGGTAGTAGTGGTTCTAAGGGCTACTAGACGACCTAGGGAGCATAAGGGAAGTTTGTCGTTTAGTGAGTAAGGAAGCTCAGTGAGCTTCATGTGCATTGAGATCGAGGCTGGAGGGGGAGAGGTCTCATCCCACATTTATGGACACGAAATATGAATTCTAGTCTAGGAACTGGACAATTGAGGCTAACACAGACTTAGGTAGAAATTGTTAACTTCCACTAGAGTGGACAATAAAGACGCTCTAGTCAATAAGTGGAATAGTTGGGGGACTGTTCTGTGATGTGTGATTCCCTTTAATGATAAAAGGGTGGATGGTTCTATGCTAATCAAATACGTAAACTAAATAAACTTTATGAATGCTTAAATATATTGATAGCTTAACCCCTATTGAGTTATGAAAACTTATCCCCCCCCTCCTACCCCCTTTCAGGGGAGCACGTACACCAAGAAGAGGGAAATGGTCAAGCGAGAAGCCTACACGTATATGGTACGAAATATTTACTACAATAATTTTGATTACTTTTTTTTTGGAAAACCAGCAGGTTGTAGGCCTTTACTTTCTTTTTTCCACCCCAATAGAAATATCCAGATGAAGAAATGAAAGGTGGCAGATTACTCACGGGGTTCCAATTAAATTGGGTCAGGGCATGATAAACAGTGACCCATACAACTACGGAGGACTCAGAATGGTGAAATCAAAGGACAACGAGTTGAGGACCAAAACCTCCTCAATAGATTAACCAACAAACCTTCGCTCAAAAATATCAAATCAATGAATTAAGATGAACAACAGATCAGTTAGCAAGTGAAGTACCTAAAAGCGGCAATGGAAGTGAGGTGGATAGCCCCGCAACCGCGTCCGTTGTTCAAAATGGAGAGAGAGTGATGACTACTCACAACATGTAGTAGAGGAAATAAGGAGGAGACTCGTAAGTGACCTGCAAAAACTGAGAGAGGAAGGTTATACAAGGTGAGATCTAATTTTTAGAAACCCAAAACGGAGCTTGGCAAGGGAGACATACCGAAAGTCATCGGCCGACATGTAGAGGGTTAGCAAAATCCCTTGTCAGAGATCCAATGGAGAGCCAAAGGAAGCACGATGATGGAGGCTTTGACAATCAAGGAGGGTTAGAGCACTGTGGTGATGGAAATTTGCTCGAGGTATAAAGACCCCGAGTAACAATCAAACTAAAGGTCATTTTGGTTGATAACCAAGATGCCCTTAGATTTAAAAGTCAAAATTACCCCTCAAGTTGGCAAAAATTACAAGGCGTACCTAGCTATGAATATTACCATCATATCCCTAAAACTTCAAAATATTTACAACCCATGTCATTTAGCCAATGTTACTGAATTCCCCTTCAAATTTAATAAAAATTATGGATATGCCATTGGGTAAATTAAATTACCAAAATACCCTTGTGAAATGGATAAAATTTCATGAATTCCCTCAGGGGCATATTTGGGATGATAAATGATGTTCAGATGCTGAAATTACAAAAATGCCCCTCGACATAATTGGAGTACGAAGAAACTTTGAGCCTTGATTACTAACCTAGATTCTTCAATTACTAGATTTCAAGTGAAGGTACAAAGGGAGCAAAACATACATGATCGTGCAAGAGTAGCACGAAGATTCAGGAATTCTTCTGAGACGAACATGTCATTGGATAATAGTTAGTGGGATTTCTAGCATCGGTACCGTTTGGACCAATGATGCAATATTACTCACATTTTATTATTTTCTAAATAATAAAAATATTTTCAGAATATATTTTTTCTTTACTATGTTAACCCAACTAAAAATTATTTTTTGGGGGAATATATTTTTTATGTGGATTATAATGTTCTAGTTGGCTCGAGGCTATGGTTTTTAAAGAGAAATTGATCTAAGGCCATGTTTTGGAAATCTCGTGAAATTGGGTCCAAGGCCAATGGAAACGAGCATTGTCTCGTCGATTAATGTTGAACTATAAGTTGGATAAAAATTATCACAATTTGATAATTGTGTGTTTAAGCTTATAAGCTAAAGTCGGGTTGTAGCTCGTTGGGCTAGTAGTACAAATAGAAAGTTCTAAATCAAAAGATACTTGTTTTGTGATTGTAATCGTACGAAACCAAATAGACATGCGATACGGGGTAGTTTTAGTTCTAAGGGCTACTGGATATCAAGGTTGGTATGAGGGAGGTTGTGATGGTCTAGTACGTCTTGAAGCTCTGGGAGCTTCATGTGCACTAAGACCGAGGGAATAGAAGAGTGATGTCTCACCACCTCCATATGGGGATCAAAGTATCGATAAGTCTGGTGGTTGGGCAAAGGTGCTCACATAGACGATGTGGTGGAGGTTGTGGCCTCTTACCAAGGTATACAGTAAAAATGCTATAGGCTACTAGTGGGACAAATTAAGGTTGTGGCCTTTAAATATTTGTTCTGCAACGGTTTGATTACTTTATTGAGAAAGGGTGTGTCATCATTTGTCTGATATAAATGTATGTAAATTTTACCTTTGATAAAATTATGGAAAACCTTTTAGATATGAATAACATAATTTTAGCTTGTGAGATACATGCGGTAAAATAATAACTGAAGATCGGGTGAAATAATTTTAAATAATAAATAAGTGGTTACTTGTTAAGTGGAATCTCAACTCATAGGGATTAAACAAAAGTAGTAAGTATGAACATTTGGTTATGTGAGTTGTTGCTCATTGTAAATAAAAATAAACTTTCAAGACTTGTTATGATGACCTCAATAATAACTTACTTCTGATGAAAAGAATAGATTTCAAACTTGTCAAATACAAGTTAATTATTTAAATCTTTATAAGGTTACATGATAGACTCTTACTTTACCCAAACCTCCTTGAAATCCTATTTGAAGTATGTGTTGAATCGTGGATATAAAGTCATGATGTCAGCTAAGCACATTCACTGAGTTGTCGAACTAATTCTGATTTGATTATCTATTTCAGGCAACAATGGTGAAAAAGAACATGTATTAATTAATGGGAAAAGCCAAAAATAAACCAAAAGTATATCTTACATCCAGTAAATAGTCCCGGTATGATTTCCAAATTTTATTTTCTAAAATATCAATTTATTAATTTTAGAAAATAATTTGATATGTTTTATTTTGAACCTAGTTTACAGTGATAATACACTTATTAATGTAAAACCAAGAGTACGCGACAATTATCTATAGGTCCAATTGAGAAAAATGGGTCGGGATATAATAGCATTAATGGTTGTTCTAACTTTTATTTTTACAAACAAAGAGTCTCACTTTTTTCCATATGATCACATGTACAAAATAGTTGAATATAATATTGGTGAAATTTCATTTCAATTTTCCTATTAGTTCTTAACCATTCTTCTGTAGTAAACAAGTTATTAGTTTATATATTTTAACCATTCATCTATCAAAAAATTACTAGTTTATATGAAACCAAACTATGGTAAAATAAAAAGAAATAAATAAGAAAATTGAGATATTTAAGGAATGATCATTGATAGTTGAACCTTACATTCGAGGTCAAAATCGCGTCCGACTCGAATTGATTCGAGCTCAGGTTGAGTTTGTGTCCAGCCGCATGAACCCAAATTCATATTTGCTTGAGTTCGGGTTTAGGTTAATCCACACCGACCTCAAACTAAGACTTGTTTGAATTCGAGTGTAGTTGGATTCGAACTAAAATTCAATATTTTTTATTAGTTTAAATTCGAGTTCGTAATACATAAAATTTTTGAACATAAATTTTAGTCGGTTCGGATTCATCCCAAATACTTAAAAGTTCACGTATATTCGGTATTGGGTGTAGTGAATACGAGATTGAATTAGGTTTAGATTTGTTGTACAAATTTAAAATTCGGGTCCGTACGAGCTCGTATCGTATAAAATCTGACCCAATCCAATAAATTGACAAGTTTAGGAGCGGGTAGAGATTATAGGGGTCGCAGTTGGTGAGCAGTATCATTATCTACAAATAAACATTTAAAAAAATATTATTATTAAAGTATATTTTTACTAATAATAAATATGTTTGGAGATATAGGCAATAATATTTGAAAAAATTAATATAAAAATACAAGTACTAATGTGAGGTTATAACTTATAATATTGATAGAAATAAAAATAATAAATTCAAAATTTTGACAGAACTATGTGCACACTCGTAATCACAGGAACATATATATCCAAAAATTTGAAAAAAAAATTGATAATTAAGTGAACACAGATAAAAAAAATTAAATTAAGAGAGCTAATAGATAAACTATTAATAAGAAAATTTGTTATTTTAAATATAAAATTACAAAATTTCCCTTCTGATTAGCCCGCCTAATATTATCCTTTCTTCTTCTTGACCTCCTCCATCCAACCCTAAAAAAACCCTCACATGATCCTGATGCCTCATCATCATACTGGTGAACGTTGACTTGCAGTATCTCCCTGACACAGAGACCAATGCATGGATAAGCATGTGAATGATATCGTTGAACATGATATTCGCAGTCGTCCCCCATGGAGATAACCCTCTCGCTCCCCAAGCGGCGTTCCTCTTCGCGATGGCCTACCTTCGCTATTGGCCCCTATTCACCCTTCATGCTGTTGTTTGACAGAGAGAATGCATGTATCCAATCACTTGATCCCATTTTGAGAAGACGATGTGAAAATGTGGTCCGTGTATTATCATTGCATGGAGAGTTACTATAAGGAAGCGCAGAAGGGTTTTTTAGTGTTTTAGTGTTATCTTTCACCCATTATTTCCTTTTCACCTGGTCCACAAAGTCAACATTACACCTTATTTCTAATAAAACCTTTTCAAAATATTATAAGGTGATAATTTTATATTTGTCTATTAATAATATAATTTTTCATAAAATATTATACATTTGTTATATTTATTAAATATTTTAATATTATAATTAATTTAAAATAGTTATAGTACAAATTAAAAAATGACGACCTAAAAGAGAAATTAGCAAATAACCAAATATATTGTTCATTAAATTTTTTATATTATTAAATGGTTAAAATATTTATTGATTCAACCCTTAAATGGTAATATTTATCTTATAATAAAAGTTATTGTTTTAATTTAATAAAATAAATATATCAAATTGAAATATTTTCTAGAGTGACATACCATTTTAAAATATTTTATAAAAATTTACTAATAAAAAATAAATGAAAATTAACATACTAATATGAATTATATTATAAAATAATTATATAATCATGCAATTAAGTAAAAAAGAAAATATATCAACAAACAATATTTTGTAAATTAATTGCTCCATCAAATAACAAATAAAAAATATCATCTTGATTTAAAAAACTTTTTTACTTCATATAATTTTCACCATCCATATATATTATCCTTACCACTTTTCCATTTTCCATTATTCTATAAAATTTTAATTTTTATCAATAAACATTTCTATCAATACTTGAAAAACTTAATATATGATGATATTTTTTTTTACTTTTTTTTATAAAAATCTCAAATTTAAACCCTCATTTTCATGAAATTTCAAATAATATTATAATATTTTTCAACTAAATAAGATATTAACATCTTTTTGGATCAAGTGTTAATATTTTGCAGGTGACCAAGTAAAATTCTAACATTTATCATATATCATCAACTAATAGTACATGCATAATAAAGTTAAAATTAATTATGAATGATATTATTTGAAATGTTTTGTTAATGTAAGTGTCTTATGTGAAATTTCATACTAATTTTGTTGCCCTA
Source organism: Trapa incisa (assembly GCA_030064435.1). Lineage (NCBI taxonomy): Eukaryota > Viridiplantae > Streptophyta > Magnoliopsida > Myrtales > Lythraceae > Trapa > Trapa incisa. Next base: position 17,648,005 of record CM057782.1, read on the forward strand.
ACCCTAAAATTTAACACTTATTTAGATGGAAAAAAAGTGTTAGTAATTAATTGAGTGAAATATTATTAAAAGTCACTTCTATTTCACTATGCCTAAAGTATAAGTCCCATTTTATGAGCTAAAAAGGCCAACTTGAAGCTAAGAGTAAAATTGAATCCTATCTAATATATGGGCTGAGCTCCAAAGGACTTCCTTTGGATAGAAGAGGTTGGAATGTCCATCTTCATCATCATGGTCAACCTCTCTTCTCAGCGGTATTCCTTGTGTTAGAGGGGAGAAGAAAAGGCCGATCAATTCACGGCCAATTCTTTAATTTTTTTTTCCCAGTTAGTATTTCACCATGGATATATGCAACCCTTACTCCCCATCACATTCCCAAATTAATAGGATGCTGGAAAATGAACAAAGTCTGTACCAATGAATGATTAGCTATGCTGAGATCCAAACCTATAGAGAAAGCAAATACGACAGAGGAAAGAAATATGTCAAGTTTTGATACTCTATATGTTGTACTACTGTTGAAGTAAAGAGCTATTTGTAATAATATGCAACACACAAGAGAACAGATGATAATTATAGAATATCATATAGCTATCCAGCAATCGACTCGAAATTATTCAGATCAGTAAGAAAAACGGTAAAAAGATGGGAGTAGTCGAGAATCGACATAATAAAGGCTCTCATGAGTTCATTTTTATCAAACTCCACTGGTTTTGGCCCCCTTTAGAGACCTCAACCAGCTGATACACAATTGATTACATTTTTTTTTCAAAATCGGCCAGCACCTACTAATATTGCAGCACCGTACTGGATAGTTCTTTCAACTAGAGCCATATAGATAGCTAGTGATCGCCATGCTTGTTCCAGCAGACGAGCATGGTGATGCAGCGCTTCATGATGTAGAACCTCGCCTTGTGCTCCTTGGCCAGGTTAGTGCACTTCTTAGTAATGTTCGAGCTCTTCTGCGACACGCTCCTCGGAAGAAAAGACGACTTGCGGCCACCTCCCTTTCCGTTGACGACCCTTGTCGAGCAGCTCTTCATCAGCAGTGGCGAGTTGGAGGAGGAGGAGGAGTTGTTGCTGCTCATCTTCGTCCAAAAGCTCCTAGAAATATGGTTCTTGGAGGAGGAATAGCAAGTTGATAATGCCTCCTTCTTTGAAGACTTAGTGATGGGGCTTTTACTTGTACTCCTGTGGTACTAATTGCAGGTAATAATTAGGTTTTTATGTTAGAGATACAGAAAGGGGAGAAAAAGAAAGGGTGCAGGATCGGGACCAAGCATATCTATCAATTACGTGTGTATATATATATATATAATATTTAATTTATTATTTATAAATATATTTATAAAATGTTAAATATATTTTTTTATTTATAATTTTATTAAGTAATTTTTTAATATTTTTATATAAATTTATATATATAATGATATCATATAAATTATATATATTTTTTATTTAAATTAAATTAAATATTTTTTATTAATAACTTAACATATATCATTTTGTATTAGGTTTGCGTAATATATTTAATTTATTATTTTAAATTAGTTAAATAAAATGTTAATTATATATAATTTTATTTATATATATTTGTATTAAGCTTAAATTATATATAATATGTGTTTTAAAATATATATCTAATTTAAGTTAAATAAAATATTTATTTATAAATTAAAATATCATATTATAGTATATATAATAAATTATATTGTAAACTGAATTTATTATTTTATAATGTTAGAAGGTTGACTATTGTATTTGAGAGCAGTATTCGATTATTTATTTTAATTTTAGAAAATATTTGAAAATAAAATTTGAATTTTCAAATATAGTATAGAATTGTATAACCTTCAAATATAAAAAAAATTAATTATCTCAAGTAGTAAAACACTTATAAATTATATAATACATTATTTTTTTCACAAAATATAATATAATATTAGAATAATATGCTATAATATATATATATATAGTGTGTATAGGAATATGTATATGTATATAATAGTGTATGACAAAAAAGATTATGATGTGCGTATGTATTACGCATATGTTCAGAGAATTATTTAGGGGTGACATTAAGGACCAGTTATTATTGGATTCATAAATTTTTTTTATTTTTTTTGTTTCTCCACCACAAGTTTTGAATTTAATTTCCCAATATATTCGAGATTCGAAAGAGTAAAGGGGAATCCACGTCACACTCTTGTAACATGTGATTTGATTTACATATTAGACTATTTTAATTGAATTTTCATTCATTCAACTCATTTACTATTATTAATAAATTAGAAAATATTAATAAATATTTAATTATTTCTTTATAGCAGTATTATGAAGAGATTAAACATAACGTAGGAGCGCTTATTTTCGTAAGTAGTCTACATGTATGTGAGGGTTCATCTGAGACTGTTTCTACATAAAGTTTAGTTTACCGTTAATAAAATGAATGCAAATTCAGTCGTTAGCTTTTTAATCAATGAGAATAATAGAATATACAACTAACTCCACACTTAAAAAAAATAATACAAATGTACATTTTATGTAACTTCACATTTAAAAAAAATAAAAATGGTAAAAATGTATACTTTATTTAATTTTAAATTATATTTTCTACCTACTCGATCATTTACATACGTTTATATTTGTAGCAGTATAACAATTGCATCAATTTTATTATTTTTGTTTCATAGTCAGCAGTGCATCATTTGTCCAGTTTGGGGTTGGTTATTTGTGTAAGTACACAATTCTAATATAATGTAAAAAAGTATTATATAACGATATATTATCAAGCTTATTTATATTTAAAATTTATTATTTTTAATTAATTAAATATTTGTACACTTATAAATTAAAAACATTTTTTTATTTTATAAAATTTTGTATTATATCATTAACTATAATAAATAAAATACTAAATATATTTTATAAAATATATGTAGGATATATTTAAATAATTAAATATATTTTATTTTATTTTGTGTCGGTGTATTGCCCTCCCTCGTTCGTAGAATTTGAAGTACGAAAATCAATAACATATTGTGCAAATATATCATATGGTTGTCTTGATATTATATCAAAATACTACATTGCATTGGTCCACCTCATTCTAAAGTGGAGGTGTAGTGAAGACAAGAGTAAAATATTGAATATTAATATAAAACCCAGACAAAACTAACGTGTTCATTGCATTGAGGTTAGAAATCCACGTACCATATTGTTATATCATGATGTTGTGTGTGGTATGCTCTCCTTCACATGTGCCAAACTTTATAAATATATGTTCAAATTAAAGAGTACCTTGAGATTGCAAATAATATCCTATTGCTACTGGTGGTGAGAAAGTACCATTGATTTTTTCTTTATAAGTGTGTGCATTCAACCCATTTGTCCATATTGTCGGTTGCACGACAACCCAGACCGTGAAAAAACATATGTACGTGTTAGTAGAGAATGCATAGTGAGTAACTTTTCATCTTTTCTGTTTACATTATGTGATATCTTATACCCATGTTGTGAAAGAAAGTCTCCAATGTATGTTGCTAATCAAGGCATACACATACATATACTAAATATTGTATCCTCCCACATATTTTAATATTTAAGGGTTACATGGTATTATGTTGTTATAGTGGTATGCCACGTGTACATGATAGGTGCCCTTGATTGATTAATGCATGGGAAGGTCTCATAAGGGGTCTCTTACCCAATTACTTGCATATATATAATATAGTATTATTTTATACATGATATTCTATATGTATATACATATGTGCTAAAACATTCATACATAAATTAACACATTTCTACACAATTAATTATAATATTGTGCATTTGACTAGTTATACTGTGGGTTTCATCTTGTCGGAATCTCAGCATAATAATACATCGGGTATTTCCTATCTCATCTGAAGTATAGAATCTAATGAATTTAAAGACACCAAATAGTTTGACCCAAAAAACAACATTGATTGGCTCAACATTAAGTCGATGGGCAAAAGTTTTTTCCATCGCAGTATAGATGCGGTGTTCGATTGGTCAAATTAAGAGGTGGAAATGTATTGGTCAAAGCAGAAACTCTGACTTGCATGAGATTAAGTCAACGGAAGGTGTCGGAGAGTCAATATGTTTTTTCACAGTATCATGTGGTCGTAAGAACAAAAGGATACGCATGGTCTGAAGGGTCACCACGTGCATGCATGTGAACGACATGACACTTTCAAATTTAATTCATTAAATTATATTTTAAGACTTATTTTTCGTTGTTATCCAAGGTGGATTTAGTGGAAATGTTGATGGCCAAGAGGCCAACCCAATTCCTAGCCCCTCACACATACTCCTCTTCATCACTCCACTCCTCCATTTTGTGTGTTAGATATAAATTTCGCAAAACTTCGGGTCCTGTCGGATTTTGGCAGATACGCACCGCGATCGAAAGACGGGTTCAGATCACACCCGAATGGATTTGAACTTCGAGTTCAGTTGAACGGATTCATATCTGATCCGAAGTCCGGATCTATTAGGTCCGAACTCGAACTTCAGCTACATAGACATGAAGGTCGGGTCCAGCTTTATATACCGAATCCGAGACTCAAGTCCTTCCGAAATAAACCACATATAGGTCCTTCCCATTCCAAAAGGACCGGAGGCGGGTCCTGAGTCCTTTTTTAAAGACACCACTCGGGTCCTTCCCAAGAAGTTCTCCACTGATCAAATTATACGCAATGTGAAGTAGGGATGTGGCCTCCTCCCTACAACCAACACAGAATTAAAAAAAGGAAACAAAGTTGAGCAACTATCTCAATTCCCTTCGAGGACTTGCCGGAATGAAACTCGGGGCATTCCCTCTGTTTCCCTTTCCCTTTGATGTGAAGGTATAAGAAGCGTCATACCTTAACAGTGGCGAAGGTCATCCCATTGGTCGTACTTGAAGCTGCCAAGTAGGTAAAAGAAAAAAGTAAAAAAAAAAATAAGAGTGTTTAGCTCAAATTGAATAAGTTTGTACAAAATATAGAATTGTTAGTAGTTTTATAAAAATTAAAATATTATACTATTTATAAATAATAATTTTTAAATAAAAATAAGTTATATTTTCTCACATAATACTATAATTTTTATCAAATAATATTACTTATTACATATTATTAAACCTATTGTATATGTACCCATATTCGACCCTAAAAATAGGTTCATTTTTTACTTGAATATTAAGAAAAAATATCTAAATGATTTTATTATTTTACTCTTTTAAGATTTATAAATTTAGATATTATACTATTTATAATTTATAACTTTTAAATATACATATATTAAATCATTTTCATTTATAATATTTATTATAAATGAGAGGATACTATAAGGGAGGGATGATCGTCTGACTGTTTACCCGCCAATCTGTCCGTTTACAATCCATGGCCGCCAGTCATCATCGACGACTGAGTAATTTAGATACCTTATCCACGCTTGCGTGCCCACAAAGGAGATGATGATGCCGTGTTCTCCGCTGATCAAATTAAAGGCATGCTGGAAATGTTATACATACTGAGATTATGAATGGGTTTCTCACATTAATGGAAGTGAACTCATCACCTGTATATGAGAGATCGGCATCCATGGCGGCTAAGGTTCGCGTGGTACTGCAAGCTGCTGGGGATATCGTTGGTATACTGCAGCCCTTAAACACACCTCAACCATGTTTCTACACTTCCCTGCAAATCCATCCGTCGTACTTATATGCATCTCACGGTTGGCCATTAATGCATGGCCCTCGTCACTAGCTTAACTAGTGTACATATATGATACCTTACCTTTATGACGTGAAGAGCCATCCTGCACATCCTCGTCGTTGATCCATAACTCTGCAGAAGTTCGTTACACCAACTACTTTCAGAGCTAGCTAGCTTGGACCGACCGCTCCTTACATAACACATACACCATAGATCTTAACACAGTCGGTTGTTGCATATGTGTACTTTATCTGGCATGATGAGTCGGGAGGGGCTGGAGCTGGAGGGTCGTCGCAGGAAGACTTGTTCGATGAGGAACCTTACTTTTCCCAGCGCCTCTCCTCCCATCACCCGCCCCGGCCTCGGAGCTGCGAACGGGCAGAGCGGCTCCAGAATCTGGTTCGTCCCGAGACCCACCACGCACTGAAAGGACAAGATGATGGGTGATGACCACGATGATCTCAGTCTAGCTGTCACAACCTTTAACCACATATGCAAATCGATACTCGTGTATATGATGATGAATGCGTGCCTTGCCTGCACGTAAGCGATGATGTCCCTTAGGCAGTCCGCGTTGCTCGGGTCGCAGAATCTGTACTGCCCTTTGCAGGTTCTCTGCAACGACTGAACGGAAAAGAAAACAATTGGATAGCGTGGGTTCGGTCTATAAAGAACGTGTCTACTTGTAAGATACTGTACCTCGGAAAGTTCATCGGAGATGAGAGCCATCCCATGAGCAAGCGGTACCGCAGCATTGCCATCAATGGTTGGATCGGTCACCTTCCTTCCTTGTTTTTTGCCCTCTTTTTCTGCGTACCTTTTGCCCCGTAGGCCCACTAGAGAATGGACGCAGCCAAACATGTCGTTTCATTTAAAAGAGTTAATAAAAAATGAAAAATGCCAAAAAAAATTATAAGGGCGTTCCTGTCCAATAAAAGTGGATCCGAACTTTGGGTCCACATATGCGAGGCTCGGGTCCATTGACGGACCCGGACCCACGTTTTCAACGTGGTGGGACACGAGCAAACCCAACCAACCTCGGGTTCGGTCCGCTCAGGTCGGGTAGGGGCTCGGATCCCTTTTACAACCCTATGAGGTAGTAGAAATATGATATTAAGGAGCACATAGATGGTTACGTGAAATAAACATGTCTAAAATCAAAGTCCAAAAAAGAGCTTACTGCAACCATTCTGCATAGACACAGAGCAAGCACTCATGGCTGAAGCTCGGTTGCAGGCCTTGGTTACTTCTTTTAAGCCCCTGCAGATAAATTAGGAGCTAAAGCAACAAACTCCCTTGACATCTTTCATTGCACATGTACCAATTACTGATAAAAAAACCTATATAGGAATAAAGAAAGGCAATGAGGACGCAGATGAAAAATCAGACGCAGCTGAAATGTGAATGCTGGCAGGAGACTTGCTTCCTAATTCCACCAACTAAAGCAGTTGCTCTGTTTGGGCAGAGCAGAACAAGGGAAAGCAATGTGCAACATGCCATTCATTTAGGCTAGCAAGGCCAGAAGAGATAAAAGCATAGAATTTTAGCAGAAGAGGTACTTACTGGCTAGATAAACACTGAAGTCCTCCTTTACTGCCATGAGCAAAGATAAACATATGACCAAATTAAGCCAATCCAGAAATTGAGTGTCCTAGGAAATAATCGGTACAATTCCAATAAATTAACAGACTGACTCTACACAGTTCCTACACATTTGACACATGCGGGTGCATTTTAGTCTGGTGGCAGGACCAGAAAGCCTGGTCTTCTAATACCCTGTCCAAGAGTTCCTGAGAAACGTGCTCTCCCCTCCTCTGCTGTGGCGATATACTTGCTGTGTGTACCAATGTTTTCCACTTATCCTGATTAATCAAATTGTGTATTCTCAATACATGTTACAACTCTAACAACTATTCAATGCCAAATAACTTGACTATAAATTCTAATTATTCAGAAGAGTCTCGTAAATCTGGTAATCTCGGCTCCTCACCTTCAGATCCACATATGTCCGATGTTTCACAACATCAAAAACTTGTTCTTTGATATCTCGCCACCTTCAAATACAACATTGAGAAACATATTATGGGTCAGTCAAAAACACTTTCTCCCTAAACTATAAAACCTAAAGGATGTGCACTGATCATAAAATTGTAAGTTAGCACACCTTCCAGTGCCAAGTTTCTCAACAGCCTGAATAAGAGCTTCAACTTCAGCCACGAAAACGGCCTGCGGACACGGCACCAATTAACTTTAGAATGTTCAAGTTCCTGATTCACTGGGAACATAGGAAATGCTTCACTACTGTTTATGGTAGGAACCACTGCTAAAGGGTCGGAGTCCACCAAGTTTTCATCTATTGGCATCACAATAGGATAGACTGAGTCATGATAATCATTTCCATCAAGCTTGGCGCGGTTGATTCCATAAGACTCTTTTAGGAGTTTTAAAGCTTCCTGATGTGCATCTGAACCTTCTGAACACTTGGTAAGAGAAAGCAGCAGCAGCTTCCGAAGTTAAACTTGAGATTCAATTTCTGCAATATGAGATAGGAGAACATCATTACCCAGCACGAGGATGAGATGCACCGCTGGGAAGTGAAACATGAGAAAGTCCAGCACTTTCAACTGGAGTGGCAGAAGAGTTGGGTTCGATTGTGAAATCCAGATAATCAAGTTCATAATCATGAGAAATCCCACTCTGCAGCAGTCATTTTTAACTTTCTTCCCTTGCAACAGAACACCAATACACACACCTCCTCCAAGAATTGCACTCAGAGCTTCCACTACCATCCTCTGCGGAATAAGAAAACAATCCCAAGTTGATAATTCCCATCTAACACAAGCACCTCATAAAAAAGTAACAAATCACATGGATAACACCTTTAACAAACCAATAGTAGCTGTTTCTTCAAGCTCAATAAACAGCTCAGGGACTATCAAAGACTTAATTCTGAGGTTCACTGGCAAAAGGATGACTCCAGAGTAAGTACCACTTAGATTGAAGAGAAAAAACTTTTCTAAAAAAGAATTTTGCATCACAAATACAAATACCATGAGAATTCCTTCGTCTATGTGAAGGATGCTGACTTGCCCTCACAGTTGACCCTGAAAATTTTAGCAATTATACAGATGTTTTGAGATTAACCAATATTTAAGAGAAATAGAATTTACCATAAATACCTATACAATTGTCTTGGTTCCAGATTTGTACCTCTGTCATTGAAATTCTTGAAACAGTTTGGACAAGAAAATCTCTTTTTAAAAGAATAGTTACTCAGAGATCTTTGATGTCTATAGCAGCCAATCTTATCCCAGTAGGTAATCTTCAGATCTTTGACTGATGGAAGTATACAAATATTGCAAGAAATTATAGAGGACACATCATTAATTGAGACACCTGAGTGAAATGCCTCAGAATATAGTTGGTGAGAAAATTTCCATAACTATATCAGCTCACCACTTCTATTGAACTGTGCAGACCTCGATTTTAGAGCATGCCAGCATCTAGAGGTCAGTACTTTCCTTATTCTTCTGCCACAAACACGTGGTACAGAGTTGAAGGGCTTCGTACTTTTCTTCATGGGACTAAGACGAGTGCACCCAAATAATTTGTCGTCATCATCTCTACTAACTACTTTTCTATCATCACAAATACTTTTTACAGGACCTCCTAAACTGCACAGATCAGTGCTACTCCTATATACAAACTTGTCAATGTTAAGCTTATTATGTACTATTGCTTCATCATCTTGCACCGGGTTAGATCTGTCATCTGTTCTGGTCCACACCTCAATGGTCCACAGCGGACGAACATTAGGATAAAAGCTATATGTCCATATCGAAAACTCGGACTGTAGTACTCTCACTCGTAAGTAATTGAAACTTTCTTTCTCTAAAATCTATTTTCTGGCAAAGCTCTCTCTCTAAAGTCCATTTTCTGGCAAATCTCTGTTTGAGCTCGTTCTGGCGTCAAAACTTACGATTCAAAATGCTATTGAATCATAAGAAGATAGAGTAACTCAATTCTAACTTTAATTTCAACAATTAAAGGTGTTTGATCGGTAAATTTGATGAAATCAAATTCGGCTATGCTAAGGTGTTGAAATTGGGGGGAAATGGGGAAAATTGAGGATTTTCAAAATTCAAAGGACCAAAATGTAATTTTATGAAATTGAGGGTGAATTGGGCATGAAAATGAAAATAATGTTGGAAGACCAAACGAGGAATTTTGGAATTTTTGGGGCAAAACTTACCATTTTTGTAAAGGAAGGGCAAAATGGTAATTTTGGAAAAGTTGGGGGACCAAATTGGAAATTTGGGAAATTAAACCCCCTTGTGCGAAATTAAATAATTTGAGGTCCTAAGATAAATTTTAAAAGTTTCGGGACTCAAATTTAGGAAAAAGCTGGCAATAGGGACTTAAAGTTAAAGAAAAATAACTTTAGGGACCTAATTGCAAATATATGAAAAGTTGGGTTTTCTCATTTATTTGGAACGAATGAGGGCTATTAGGCCAAATAATTATGAACAATTATGTTCATTTCGTGTAGGAGAACGAGACATCGGGATCGCTGGTCGAGGTCCAATTTGCTAAGGACGGAACCTGAATAAGTGGAATTTCACTGCATTATCGGTTGAGTGGATCTAATAACATCAAACCCGGTTGGGATGATGAGCACAACTTAAAGTTAAAAACCATTTACTTGTTGTGAGTGGGTTTACTAACATCATACCCGGTTTGAATGATAAGCACAACTTAAAATTAAAAACTACTACCGGTTGTGAGTGAGATTATATATCATACCCAATTGGGGATGATAAGTGTCTCAATGTAAAAACTCATTGTTTAGTGGTATTTTAATTATCACCACTTAGAGAAAGTAATGTGAAAATTATGCAGAAAAATTACTTATCAGTTGTAAGTAGATCATATTTGGTTGGTATGATGAGACCTACTCGAAGGAAGATGAAAACCCGTTCATCGGTTATGAACAGAGATGTCCTTATACTAGTTGGTATAGTAGACAGTGAAAACCTATTTTTGTCGGAAGTGTTCTCCCCTGACTGTGTGCCAATGCTTAAACTATTTGGGAGACCTTCTTAATGGGAGCTCGAATAGCTCTTATAGGTCGGGGGCCTCGGTTTTGGAACTTAGGGGCTAAATGCCCGATTTTGAAAATCTCATACAGTGGGCCCAAGGCCAGTTGGCATGAGTAGGAGCTCATAAACGGACATAATATATGTGCCATAAAACTTAATAAGTAAATTGTTTGGCCATGGTACCAAGATAGGACCGACATGCTCAGTCAACTAGCGACAGTGCGACATGACAGGTCGACGGACTAGTAAAGACAAATAACTGCGGGTTGAGTTGAGAGTCGGGGCCGTTGGGCCAGTGGCACCATAGATTATATGGCATAATGAGAAAACATTATTTGTGCAAGCACTATGAGTACAGGATCATTAAGACGCCCATGAGGGGTAGTGATGCATCCTAAGGGCCTTAGACGACCCGATGAGTAGAAGGGCAGATCGTTGTTCCAGGTGTCTGTGCGAAATTTGGAATAGCACCAAGCGCATGAGACCGAGATGGGGACAGGATAAGGTCTCTATCCACATAGGGATACGAAGAAGTGATTTCGGGATTGTGGGTCGGATGTCGAGTACATCCACTCATTCCTATGGTAGAAGTGGTCGTGCTTCTATTCAGGTGGCCGGTAAAGTCGCTTCAAAGCCACTAGTGGGTTCAGTAATCATATTGACCTGCGAATGTGTGTAACCTTCATGATGTAGGATGTGTGTTGGGTGATGACACACTGTAGTAACTAAAAAATTATGGAAAAACCTGAATTTTTAAATGAAGAGATTTTTGAAAAGAAAGGAGTCTGACACTCCATATAAATGTTTTTCTTAAAATTTAAAACTAGACCTTTGAAAACCCATTCACTAAGTAGTCGTACTTACCCCTCCCTTATATCCCTTTCAGGAAATCACAAAAAGCCTACCTTTAAAGACCATCAACTAAGATGCCTGTAAGACAAGTATGTAAAGTTTAAAATTTCATGCAGTTTTGATTATGCAATTCTAGAAAATGGTGCAGGTTTAAAGGACGCCTTACTCTTTACGATTTATAATAAGGGAAAACCTTTTAATAAACCGGGAGAGTGGCGGGTTGATCACGAGAATCCGACCAAACCAGGTCGGGGCGTGACAGTGTCATACTCCTCTCTTTCAAAAAAAATCATTTCTTTTAAAAATTCGGGTTTTTCACCATTTCTTATTATCACGATGTGTAATCACCCAACACACATCCTTCATCATGAAGGTTACACACATTAATAGGTCAGCATGACCACTGAACCTACTTGTGGCTCTGGAGCGACTTTACCGGCCACCTAGATAGAAGTACAACCACTTCCATCCTGAGAATGAGTGGATCTATGTGACATTTTACCCTCAATCCCAAAATCGATTCTTCATGTCCGTATGAGGATAGATACCTCATCCCGTCCCCACCCCGGTCTCATGCGCTTGGTGCTACTCCAAATTTCGCACGGTCACCTAGAACAATGAACTGCCCTTATACTCACTGGGTTGTCCAGTGCCCTTAGGATACATCACTACCCCTCATGGGCGTCTTGATGATCTCGTACTTATAGTGCATGCACAAACCATGTTTTCTTAATATGCCTTATAATCTATGGTGTCATTAGTCCAACGGTCCCGACTTTCAACTCAACCTGCAATTGTTTGTCTCGACTAGTCCGGAGACTGGTCATGTCGCACTGTTGTTAGTTGACTGAGAATGTCGGACCAGCCTTGGTACCATGACCATACAATTTACTTATTAAAGTTTTATGGCACATATATTATGTTCGTTTACGAGCTCCTGCTCGTGCCCATTGGCCCATGGCCCACTGTTCGAGATTTTCAAAAACTGGGTATATTAGCTCCCCAAGTTCCAAAATCGAGGCTCCCGACCTATAAGAGCTATTCGAGCTCCCGTCAAGAAGGTCTCCTTGCTGGAGTTCCCGGTACTTCGTGTTCCTACATGATATGAACATCTCGGTTCATTATCCTTCGCCCTAATAGCCTTCATTCATTCCAAATGAATGAGAAAGTCAAACTTTCTATTTATTTGTAATTAGGTCCCTAAGGTTATTTTTCTTTAACTTTAAGTCCCAAATGCTGGTTTTTCCTCAAATTGAGTCTCGAAGCTCTTAAAATTTATCATAGGACCTCGATTTATTCCATTTCACAAAAAGGGGTTAAATTCCCAAATTTCCAATTTGGTCCCCCAACTTTTCCAAAATTACTATTTTGCCCTTCCTTTTCAAAAATGGTAAGTTTCACCCCAAAAATTCTAAAATTCCTCAATTGGTCCTCTAACATTTTTATCATGCCCAATTTACCGTCAATTTTAGGAAATTGCATTTCGATCTCTCGAATTTTCAAAAATCTCCAATTTCCCCCAATTCCAACTCTTTAACACAGTAGAATTTGATTTAATCAAATTGACCAATCAAACACCTCTAATTGTTGAAATTGAAGTTGAAATTGAGTTCCTCGATATTCATACGATTCCACAGAACTTTGAATCACGAGTTTTAACGTCGGAACAAGCTCAAACGGAGCTTCGCCAGAAAACATAATATAGAGAGAAAAAGCATCGATTACTCACTGGTGAGGGCACGACGGTTCGAGCTTTCGATTTGGACTGATAGCTCTCGTCCTGAGGTTCATCCTAGAATCAAGAATCGCATCAATTGATGCCAAATTGAGTTTGAATTTCATCATTGAAATTTTGCTGGTTCCGTCTCTAGCACCGGCCGAAAATTGTAGAGGGTAGCTGAATTGACTTACCTTTTAGTCCTAATTCGGTCGTAGGAGGGCTGAGTAAGTGTTGGGAAGGCTTGGTTTGGCCTGAGGACGGCTCAAAATAGTTGATTTCCACTCAGACGAAATAGGGTAGCTTCGGTCCGCCGGAGCTGCTTCATTATTTCATCACGTCGGCATTTCTCCGGCGATCCTCGGAGCAAACAAAGACTACAGGCATGTAGCTGACTTCTCCCCGGTTCTAAGGAACCCGACCTCACCTTGTTTGGCGCAGAAAAGACCCCATATCGAGGCTCTGGTTTGAGCTTCACCGAAAAATGGAGCAATTGAGAGAGAATGGAGTTTTTAGGTATGGAGAGGATGAATGGGGAGGGACTCTTTATATAGGGAGCTCGGGGACCCATTGGTCATCCGTTTGGCACCTTTATAACAGGTATTGAAAACCTGAAATGTATTGAACAGAAACGTTTCTTCTTCGTCGGCGCTGCTTCAATTTTTCGGCAAGTGAATAGTGCTGTCATCTTGAGGAAGAAAATGACACTGTTCTGAACTGAACCGGATTGGTCCGAACTGTGTTCAAGCTTAAACTGGCCGGTTCACCCCTCATTCGACTGAGTTTTTCAAATCTAAAAATTTCTAAATTCATCTAAATTCATTTTCTATACAATGGTGGCCTCAAATCTCAAATTTGAATTATTTATGCTATCTAGAAAAATGAATTTAAGATTCGGTTCAATAGTAGTTCAAACCGGTTCAAATTCGGTTCACCTGAACTGGTTTTTGTTTTCATCCCCAATTCCTTTACAAGTCCATTCCCCTAACTTTTGTGACTTTTTAGGTCCCTTAGGGTCCGTAAAATTCCTAGTTTACCATTCTTTTATCGATTCAGGTTCATAAATCGACTTGGTCCTTAAACCGGTTCACCTGAACCGATCTGGTTTTTCTCTCCCACTTTGTTCTAAGGTTCCTTCCCAAGGTTTATGAATTTCTTTGGAGTATAATGGAGTTGAATTCCTTTGTTTTGCCCAATCTCTATCAGTTCTAATACATGAACTGACTTAGTTCATAAATCGGTTCAATCCTGTTGGACCTGGTTCATCCAAACCGGTCTAATTTTTCTCTTCCAATTCGTCCTAATGTTCTTTTCCATAGTATTTTGAACCCTTGGGATCACCTGGGAGTTGTAAATTCCTAAAATGCCCATTCACAATTGAGCGGGTTTATGAACCGGTTCGGTTTTCTCACTCGGTTTGACTAGTTCCCTTCCCAGTTTTCCTTAGCTCAAAAGGGCGAGTTTACACTATTTCTTCATAATAAGAAAAACTGGAAATGAGAATCAAAAAAATTTCTTGAGAAAATCATTTTTCAAGTAAACCGAAATTGGTAAAAGGAGCCAAAATGAGAAATTGGAAAATTCCTAGTGTTCAATTAAGATCTAAAGAAGAGGGAAATTGATCATGTACCAAATGGGATGTGAAAACTTAACCGGTTTAGGGTGAATTAGACTCAAATTGAAAAGGAAAACTGGACCGGTTCATAGTGAACCAGACCTGAACCGAACTGAACCGATTTGAACCATAATGAACCGAATTAGGTAATTAATTTTTCTAGGTGGATTAGAGATCTCAAATGGGGAAATTGAGACCACCATTTGATAGAAAATGAATTTAGAAATTTTTAGTTTTGAGAAAACTGGTTTAATCGAACTTGAACCGACCGATTTTCGCCATTAAAATCAGTTGGACCGGACCGGTCCGATATAGAACAGTATTATCACACCCTGATCTGATTTGGTCGAATTCATATGAGCAACCCACTACTCATTTTATAAATAGTGTTATAAGTTATTTTATAAACTAGGTAATTAACCCATTCTTATAACCATAATAAATGTTAAGATTCTCATCCTTTTTAATCGATGAGGTTCACACTCTTTTATCCTAACAGGTTTCAACCCACTTGATTAAGGATTTCTTCCATTTTTTTTAAAATCTCATCTTGTGAAGCTTTTCTATATTTTTCTTTAAAATATTTTTAAACACTAGTATTATTATAGGCTAACAGGTCTTAACTGACTTTTCCTTACTATTACTTCTAATTTTTTATAAAATTTCATGTGTCAAGATTTTCTAAATTTTTCTTTAAAATATTTTAAAATACACATTATTATTTAATAAAAAATAAAGTATTAATTATATTAGTAAACTAACAAGTAAACTAAAAAATCTCACTAACCCGCTATAATTGAAACTTATTCGTTATACAGTCTCTTGTTATACTCTAAAATGTGATTATTGTATTATAGCTATTAAATTAGTATATATAAATTAAAAAATTAATTAAGGATCATTAACCCATTCTTATAATCATAATAAATGTAAGTTCTTATCAATTTTTAAATACGGGAGGTTCCCACTCATTTATTATAGTCTATATTTAACCATAATTTGTCTATCTCCCTGTTTGTTTGTTTTTTATAAAAGCTTGTGTCAAGCTTTTATATATTTTTTTAAAAAATATTTTCAAACACATATTATCATTTAATAAAAAGTAAAGTATTTTGATTATATTCATATAATTACACTCAAAAGAGAAATATCACTCACTGTTATTAAATAATAAATTTAGATCATTAATCCATTCTTATAACCATAATAAATGTTAGGGTTCTCATAACTTTTTAAAGCTCCACTTATTTATTATAGGATAACTCTCAATCGTGACACTATTAGGGATATCTACTGTTTTTTATAAAAGTTCATATGTTAAGCTTTTCTATATTTTTCTTAAAAGTATTCTTAAATGCACATATTATTATTTTATAAAAAACTAAAGTATTAACTATATCGATATAATTACACTGCAAACTCGAAAATCTCAACCACAGCTATAATTGGGTTTCTTTTCATATGGGGAAGTATAATTATTGTATTATAGCTATTAAATTAGTTTACATAAACTAAAATATAAATTCAGGATCAATTTCTATATTCCTTATGGCAGTTAGTTTTCACGGTTGTTATCCCATTTTATAAATAGGTGTATAAGTAATTTCATAAGTAGGGTCATTAGCCGCTTCTTATAACCATAATAAATATTATGATTCTTATTCATTTTTAAACACTTATATTTTTACACTCATTATTGAACAAAAATGTTTTACACTCATTTATTATAAGCTAACCGCTCTTTAACCCTTTTGGATAGAATATCACTAGTTTTTTTATAAAATTTTACATATCAAGCTTTTTTTATATTTTTATTAAAAATATTTTCAAACACAATTATCATTTCATAAAAAGTATTGACGATATTTATAGGCAAAGTCAAAAACTACCCTCACCATTATAATTGAGGTTTATTTGTTCTCAGAATTTTTTATTGGTGAAATGTGATTTTTGTATAATAGTTATTGAATTTATCTACATAAATTAAAATATAAATATGGGTCAATTTTTATTTTTACTTAGTACTAATGTTTGTAATTTTTTTTAACTACGAGATTACTCGATTTTTATGTGAACGAATTTATATCGATTAATCATGTTCATAATTTTTTAGCTATCTAAGTTTACATTCATTTTATCTTAAAATTTCTAAAATTTTTAAAAATTTATAAATTTATATATAAGAGTTTTATTTCTTTAATTAACGAACTCCAATCAAATTAAATTATCCAAAACCCATTATAATTTATAAATTTTCTATTAAATTTTATTATATGGTATAACTTGACGAGGGAACATGAGTGTGGACAATAACCTATTAAGCTTTCTTATCACCACCTCTAGCTAACAAACAAATGTGACTGCAGACATTAACCTCATTTCATTAGTATAAAGTTGGACCTGTTTCAGGTGCAAAATTAAAAAAAAATGTGATAAAGGGAAAATAATAGGAGTGGTTGGTGGGCCTCCTCACCTCTATCCCATTTTCATAGAGGCATAATTGATGATGGAGATGAGGGCTCTGTATCATCTATGAGTACACATGTTGGATCCATACATGGAATGTAGTGACAGTTGGGTCCATACATGATGGAGAGTAGTGGTTAGGTTTTGATCGGCTCACTAGTTTTGCGGCAAGGGCTTTTACGTATGTAAAATCCATATGGTATGATCAATCTGTCTGCATATGGAGGTCCATTGAAAGCTCTGTTCAAGAAATTATTCTCACATGGTTCCCAGATAGGACAGCTTGGTGATGAGTGGCCAGAATGGGGGATGAAGATGCACACAGCACTCGCACACAAAAAAAAAATGAAGTATCAATTTTAAAAGTTAATGTTAAAAATATTATAATATATTGGATAAAATAATTTTTTTATATGTTTATAAGTTTAAAATAATTACACTAATTATAAGTAAAAAATTATTTTTTTTCTTATCGTTAAATAATATATTATCATATGAAAATTCAGCTCATTATCTTTCTATTTATAGATAAAAAATACACAATTTTAGGTAATTATTTTTATTTGTCCGAAAATATAAAAATAATACCTAATTTGTATATAATTTTTAAAAGTAGATTTAAAATGGTACATTATAAGTATATTTATAAATTGTATAAAAAATAAATATTTTAATTTTATAAAATTAAAAATTTTAAACTAATTATAAATTATTATTTTTAAGTAAATATAGGTACAAATAATAATAATAAATTCAGACGGTGGGTAAAATTAACGAGCATCCCAATCATGTCGGCTCTTTTGATTTTGATAAAGGTCCCAATTGGCCCCCATTTCGTGTGGGTGTTTCGTCCAATTTAGCTGTTCACAGAATCTCCATTGATGTTATAGTGCTTGGTATATTACCGAGTAAACCGTCAATTTAATTCCAAATATTCATCGGAAGCAATTAGTTTGAACCAGCTGGAACAACGAACCAAATTAAAAATATTTTTGTACCATTCATATAATATAAAAATATTTTTCTTAATTTTTTATATTTATATTTAACTACTTTTTATTGAAAAATTCAATATAAATTTCATTTTTTATTTTACATTTATCGTATAAATTTTACGATATAAATATTTTTTATTGTCATGAGCTGCTTTTTTAGTATTTATAAAATATCAGGCCCTTCCCAATACAATAGCGTTTGTAGTCCAACGGTTAGGATAATTGCCTTCCAAGCAATAGACCCGGGTTCGACTCCCGGCAAACGCATTTCTTTTCTTTTCAAAGTCTTTAAATTAGCTATTTAAAAATATTAACCTATTGAAAAAAAACAATTGGGACTTATTTGCAATTTTACTCAAATATACCCTGGCTTTTAGCCAATAAAAAATTGCGGAGGAATTGTCATGGTATTTGTACTTATGATGCAAGATTCTATTCTAGAAAAGTTTTTTTTCAATCTAAGTGGTACTTACCATGACAAATACCCTGGAGTCATCTTTTTGCCAGTGAACCCTGGGAATTAAGTCTTTGATAGTCCCTGAGCTGTTTATTGAGCTAGAAGAAACAGCTACTATTGGTTCATTGACCGTGTTATCCATGTGATTTGTTAATATTTTTATGAGGTACTTGTGCTAGATGGGAATTATCAACTTGGGATTGTTTTCTTATCCTCATGACGGGTAATGATGTTCTCCTATCTCATATTGCAGAGATTGAATCTCAAGTTTAACTTCGGAAGCTGCTGCCTCTTTCTCTTACTAGGTGTTCAGAAGGTTCAGATGCACTTCATGAAGCTTTAAAACTCCTAAAGGAGTCTAATGGAACCAGCTGCACCAAGCTTGATGGAAATGATTACCATGACTCAGTCTATCCTATTGTGATGCCAATAGATGAAAACTTGGTGGACTCCGACCCTTTAGCGGTGGTTCCTACCATAAACAGTAATGAAGCATTTCCTATATTCCTAGTGAATCGGGAACTTGAACGTTCTAAAGTTACTCGAAGCCCTGTCCACAGGCCGTTTTCCTTGGCTGAAGATTGCAGTGGAAGGTGTGCTAATTTACAATTTTATGGTCCTGCGAGAAGCCATCTAGTCCCTCTTATTATAGATCAGTGCACATCCTTTAGGTTTAAGAGTTTAGGGAGAAAGTGTTTTTGATTGACCGGAGTAATTTGTTTCTCAACTTGCATTTGAAGGTGAGGAGCGGAGATTACTAGATTTATGGGACTCTTCCTCAGACATCCTATGGAGCGGAGAATGGAGATTCTGTATCAAATATTTCAAATTTTATATTTTATCACCAAACATTTTATAAAAAAAATATAATTTTAATCACAAATTTAACTCTTAATAAATTAGAACGGAGGGTTCCAAAATTCAGAATAAAACACTTAAAAAATTTTGAATAAAATATTAAACTTCACTTAAATATAAAAGTGTGCTCAAATAAATAATTTTTTTGGATAAATATAAAATTTTCCACGGTCATAATATGGAGCAGAGATTCTGTATCAAATATTTCAAATTTTATATTTTATCATCAAATATTTTATAAAAAAATATAATTTTAATAACAATTTTAACTCTAATTAAATTACAACCGATAGTTTCAAAATTCAGAATAAAACACTTATAAAATTTTGAGTAAAAAATTAAACATTATTTAAATTTAAGTGTGCCCAAATAAATATATTTTTTCCGATAAATATAGAATCTTATAAAAAATTTTGCTAAATCATAGTATGCATACTTCGACCTACATACCTCGCTTTTATCTGTCATGTGTGGGTAGCTTAAGCTTGTCTTGTCTCTTCATATGCTCTCTCCATCACTTCACATAATTTTGGGAAGAAAATGAACTCACACTTCAATAAAGTAGACTTGACAAGTTATTTTATGGTTACAACCGGGACATTTACCTAAGAATAGTCTATATATGATTTATTCTTTCATAATAATATTATAATTTATTTCTTTAATAGGTTACATCTCTTAGGATTTATATCTTATTTAATGTAATTATGTTTCATATAAACAAAACTTTGGCTCATCAAACATAATATCAATTAATGAATCTCCATTGGAAGGAGCACAACACCATCGTGCTCCCACCAATCAAGAGTGGTAATAACGATTTCAAGAATTTATTATTCAGTCATTTATCCATACCATACTAACATATAAGTTCCCAATGGAAAGAAGAAAACCTTGTTGTTTTCTTGACCAACACTCAAGTGTTTATTTGGATGTGGAAGCTACAACTTTATCATTTGTATACTTTAATAGTCTTCTACTACCGATCACTAGGTATATCATATACTTTGGTGGTCATCTACTTCCACACACTCATGTGTACATGGATCCTCTCTTTTGAGATCTCATGTGACTTGTAAGAATCATATCATTCATACTTCATTACTTTCATACAATCATGGGTGCCGATCCACTCCTCTCTAACACCTCAAATGATAAATACTAATATATAATAAACAAGCTTATTCACTCAATTATCAAATTATATTTCAAATAACTCAATACTCATGTGATTGTCTCAATATATCATGATCTCATGTATCAAGCATAGCACGCAATAAGTTCATGGGATCCCGTTCCTCACTCGATCACCTCCACTTTGTTCCACATTTGATCATCTACACTTATCATAATTTTAATTATTTAATATAAATCATGATTAATTATTCGAGTACTATCCTCTGTCATCTGTTCCTCTCATTATGTTATTTTGCAATAAGTTATGGCGTGCTTTGATTTCTTTGGTGTACGGTACTCACTCGATCGACCCCATCTATCCACCTCCATATTCACTTATACAACGTCTCCTATTAATACTTATCATCATGGATCTCTCTAACTTCTCATTTTAGGTGATTATCCATAATTCTTCAGCGAGCATGCAACCATATAGTTTTCATTTAATTTATCAAAACTCATTTTTATCTTTTGAATGCATAATTATGTATTTTAATGTGTGGTAAAGTATAGTAGACAGTCCAATCGTACTCCTCGTTAGTAAATCTCACTTATCGTTTTATCCGTAACTTTTTCATTCCTGTGTTTATTTTCCTAATATCTCTTATCAAGGTTCACTTGTACTATTTATGACAGTTTAAACTACACAAATAAAAGAGTATAAAGTAGGTTAAGTTTGTTCCTAAACAGTATAGTATAGTATTATTCCGTAATTTCTCAAAATTACAGTTTTGCCCCTCAGGTCGGGTTCGCTCGATTTGTGCATTGATAACTTGTTTATATGATAACTCTTTCCGACTTCCTCTAAGTCTCAATATCTCCCTCATTTATTTGGTTATATTTACTCTAAGGTCCCAAAGTATTTAAACACTTTTCATTAAACCCCTTAACTTTTCATTTTTTGCAATTTAGATTTTAAACTTTCAGAAATTACATTATGGTATTTATTATTTCCACTTATCCATTTTTAAACCATTAACTTCTACAGATATTTATTTCTAGTACTTTAACTTTCTCTAAGTTCTTTTGGGTACTCAAACTCTTAGAAACTTTCTCTTTGGTCCAAACTTTTTATAAATTATCATTTAACCCTTAAACTTTTTCAGAAGTTTCACTTAGGTCCCTAATATATTTTAAGCTACCATTTCGTTTCCCCAAGTTTTCTTCAATTTTATTTTAGGTCCCTAAACTTCTACTGAATCTTATTTGGGTCCCATTTTTTAAATCACGGTTTTGCCCCAAAATTTTTCAAAAATTATATTTTAATCCCTCAACTTTCTTCTCGTTTAAAACATCTCTATAAACTTCCCCAAAATCATTTATAGGTCGCTCATGTTATTTCTCAGGTCCCCATAGTCACTTTCTAGCTAGTCTCAACCAAAATAGTGTCATTTTGGTCACAATTGAACTCTCATCAGAAAACACACACAAAGTCTAGTTTAAGTCGGTAGCTCACCGGAGAGAGGGTGGCAGTGGTCGGTATCGGTGGAATTGGATAGCTAACTTCCCCACGAGTTTTTGAACACCTTGATCATCCTTTGAGGTGGTCAAAGTCACCTGTAACACTCAATTTACAGAGCTCGGTCAAAAACAGGGAGCTAATAGAGTTTCTCATATTTTTCATGGCCATGAGTTTTACCTTTAGCCCAAACGACCATCGAGATTAGTGAAAGGGGACCAAGAGTAGCCTCTAAAATAAATTTGGGTCATGGTTGGACATCGAGGAGTTCAAGACAAGCTCGGAAAGCTCTTACCCTATTTTTGGCCGAGGGAACAAGGTTACTGTTTTGTCTGGCCGACACTGGTAGAGGGCACGTCGACATCGGGGTGAGGTACAGCTTGAAAGGTTACTTCCCTCGACTTTAAGGACACCGAAATGACTGGGTTTTGTGGTTGGAGGAAGGAGATATTGTCTCTAGAAGTGAGGTCATTAGAACATGGAGCAAGCTCAATTTTAGAGAGAATTCCAACGACCAAGCGTAGGGAACGACAATAGGGATTATATAGCCAGCTTGGGGAGACACATATTTATTATTTAATGTCTTTAGCCGGTCTAATCGGATCCCCTAGACCTCACTTTTCATTTATATCTCCTTGGGGATAGGAAACTGAAAATCATGCGAAAATCAATTATGAATCAGGTTACCGACTGAATCCCGATCGAGTTTCCATGTCATGAGTCAGATGAAGGAGATGACACGTGCGTGTGTGCGCCTGGCATGGCACGCTGACTAGTTTACATTGTAGTAAAGCGATTTTCGAAAAATATAACGATCATTTCTTGGTCGGTTAACCCATAATTCGACTAGTTCCTAATTCAATTTATTTTCCTAAAAGTGTTTATTCAAATTTTTACAAATTACACTCAATAATCACTATTTTCTAATCTAATTAACCATTTCTAAAATTCGGAGGTGTGAGAGGTTTGACCACTTCGAGCCAATTCAATTAGTTTTGTTCGTATTTGGATTGCTTTACCTTTGATTCAACCGATTTTGGCCTAATTCATTTTCTAAAAATTATTTATCCAATTATATATTATGTCATGCCCCAACCCAGTTTGGTTGGATCTCCGTGAGCAACTCGCCACTCTTCCAGTTTATTAAGGGTTTTTCCCTTCTTTAAACCATAAGGAGTAAGGCGTTCTTTGTACCTGTACCTTTCCCGGAATAACATTAATCAAAACTGAATAAATTAAATTTACATACCTGTCTTGCAGGTTTATCTAGCAGAAATTATGTAGCTAGGTTTTACCCTCGATTACCTGAAAATGGGTAAAGGGAGGGGGGTGAGTTCGACAACTCAGTGAATGGATATTTAAAAATATGAGTTTCTGTAAAAATAATTGAATTGGAGTGTGCCATAATCTTTATTTTCTTTTAAAATATTTTTTCTCAAGTTCTACTTTTCAAAACCTTTTTCCAAGGTTTACCAATTATTTTCCAAGGATTCTCAAATCTTTTCCAAGGTTTTTAAATCCATTATCCCTAATCGGTGTGTTTAACAATTAACACATGCCCTTCATCATGAGGGGATAACAGACATTCACGAAATGCAGTTACGCCGACTGCACCCACTTGTGGATCGGAGCGTTTTTACCATCCACCCTGATAGAAGTCTATAACTTCTACCCGGAGTCTGAGTGAAGATTTTAGATCTTCAACCCTTAGATCCAAAATACTTCGTGTCTATATGAGGATGGAGACCTCATCCCAACCCCACCCTGGTCTTATGCGCATGAATCTACGTCGAACTTTCTTGACTGCTGGCACGACAAACTGCCCTTATCTCCACCATGTCATCTAGTAGCCCCTAGGACGCATCACTGCCCCTCTAAAGTGTCTTGAAGGTCCCGAACCTCAGTGCATGCACAAAACAATAATTTTCCTCATAAGCCATCTAATATTTGGTGCCACTCGTCCAACGGCCTAACCCTCAACTCGACCTGCAGCTATTTGTCTCAACGAGTCCATCAACTTGTTTCGTTGCACTACCGCCAGTCCATCGAGCATGTCGGTCTAGTCTTGGTACCATGGCCAAATCACAACATTCATTAAAGTTTTCATGGATTATCATCATATTTGTTTACGAGTTCCTACTCGTTCCAACTGGCCTTGGGCCCATTGTACGAGATTTTTAAAATCAAGCATTTTAGTCCCTAAGTTCCAAAACTGAGGCCTTCGGTCTATCTAAGCTATTCAAGCTCCCATTAAGAAGGTCTCCCAAAATGTTTAAGCAGTGGCACATAGTCAGAGGAAAGCACTTCAAACAAAATAATCTTTTCATTTGTCTATCACACCAATTGGGTGTGAGGACATCTTCGCTCATAACCAATAAGCGGGTTTTCTACTTCCTTCTAGGAAGTTCATCATACCAATCGGGTATGATCTACTTACAATCGATAATTAGTTTTTCCACGTGTTTTCTCACATCACCCTGAGCAAGTGTGATGTTAAAATTCCACATAATAGTGAGTTTTCATTTCCGAGGTACTAATCATCCCAACCAGGTATAACATGAATAAGCCCACTCACCCGATAGTGCAGTAAATTCCTCTTATGTGGCTCTTTACCCCCACCCGAGCTTGTTTTGCTGGCATTCCCGATACTTCATGTTCCTACACGATATGAACATTCTTGTTCATTATCCTTTGGCCTAATAGCCTTCATTCATCACAGATGAATAAAATGCCCAAACTTTTAGTTATTTCCATTTAGGTCCATAAAGTTCTTTTTCTTTAACTTTAGGTCACTAATGCCAATTTTCCCATAAATTGAGTCCCGAAACTTCTAAAATTTACTTTGGGACCTCAATTTATTCAAAATCACAAAAAGGGGTTCAAGTTTCCCAAATTCCCAATTTGGTCCCCAACTTTTCAAAAATTATCATTTTTCCACTACTTAACAAAAATGGTAAATTTGACCCCAATAATTCCAAAAATCGACCAATTGGTACACCAACATCTTTTCCATGTCCAATTGGCCCTCAATTTTAGGAAATTGCACTTTAGTCTCTCGAATATTCAAAATTCCCAAATTTCCCCAAATGTTTCCCCCCAATTTCCCCCTTTCAACCTGGCTAGATTTGATTTCATCAAATTGACCAGTCAATCGAGGTTAATTGTTGAAATTGAAGGTAAAATTGAGTTCCTAAACTTTCATACGATTCAATGGAACTTTGAATCGCATCATTTGGATCCGAATTGAGCTCAAACGGAGCTTCATTAGAAAATTGGACTTATAGAGAGAAAGCTTCGAAAGCTTACCGTCGGGGGTGTGACGGTCCAAGCTTTTGATCTGGGCAGATAGCTCTCATCCTGAGGTTCCTCCTAGGATCAAGAATTGCATCAATTCATGCAGAATTGAGTGAGAATTTGGTTAGTGAAGTTTCACCGGTTCTCTCTCTAGCACTGATCAGAAATTATAGAGGGACCCAAATTGGCTTACCTTTCAGCTCTAATTCAGTCATATGAGGACTGTTGAAGTGTTGGGAGAGCTTGATTTGGCCTGACAAGGGCTCAAATTGGCCATTTTCAGCTCGAACGAAATAGGATAGCTTCGTTATGCTAGAGCTGCTTCATTATTTGATCATGTCAGAGCTTCTCCGATGATCCTTGGAGCAAATGGAGACTACCGTCAGGTTGCTAACTTCTCCCCGAATCTAAAGAACCTGAGCTCACTTTATTTGGCTCAGAAAAATGCCCAAGTCAGAACTTTGGTTCGAGCTTCACCGGAAAATAGAGTAGTTGGGAGAGAGAAGAGTTTTCAAGTGTGAGGAGTATGAATAAGGAGGAGCTCTTTATATAGGAAGCTCAAAGACTTATTGGTTGTTCGATTGGCGCCTTTATGGCGATCATTCATTGCTTGAAACTCTGTGGCCAGAGACTTTTTATCTTCATTGGCGATGCTCAATTTTCCGATGAGTGAATAGTGTTGTCATTTGAAGAAAGAAGACGACACTGTTCCAAACCGGATCGGTCGGACCAAACTGGGTTCAATGCTTAAACCAGCCGGTTCAGGCCCGATTCGACTGAGTTTTTCAAAATTAAAAATTTGTAAATTTATCTAAATTTATTCTCTATCTAATGGTGGCCTCAATTTTCCAATTTGAATTGTCTAAGCCATCTAAAAAATAAATTTAGAAATCAATTCAATAGTGGTTCAAACCGGTTCAATCCGATTCAGGTCCAGTTCACTTGAACCAGTTTGGTTTTCACCTCCAATTCAACCTAAAGTCCTTTCTCATGACTTTTGTGACTCTTTAGGTCACTTAGGATTTATAAATTTTCTGATTTGCCCTTTCTCTATCGGTTGGGGTTCGTGAACCGATTCAATTTTCTCACCCGGGTTGACCGGTTCTTTCCTCAGTTTCCTTATCTTTAAGGGATGGGGTTTACAACTCATCCACCATTTAGAAGTTTTTTCACCAAAACTTAATTATCAACATTAACATCAGGAATCATTTCCTTTAGTGTCAACTTGGGGTTTGCTTGACATGCTAACTCTTCTATTATTCTTTCAGTTAGCCTCTTTTTATATCATTCATTTAAGGAATTTCTTTTCCTTTCCATTGTTTACTCACTCCATGGAGTTTATCAAAATTAGGCATGTCTTACCCACTACTCCAAGGTACATCCTAAAGTTTACTTCCTCCTCTACTTAGGGCAAGATTCTTCCTCTTGAGGGTTCTTGCTCAGAATTTCAGGATTGGAAGTTCCAAGATGCTCAATCGTTCATGTGTCTAGTTATTCTCTTTATCATTGATACTCTTAGCTCAGTGTTCTTTTTTATCATTATGTATTTGTTTTCACAGGTTTTGGTGTTATTACCCCTTCGTCCTATTTTGACCCTTCCTCCATTCGTTATTTATTTCTACTTTGATCCAAATTAGGTCTGACATGCTTACCAACTGACTCTTCCCTACTTGAGTCACATTTTTCCTTGGGACTGTTGGGCTTACATGTCCCTTACAGCATGTCATACTCTAAAACCTGTTTCTAACCATTTTAAATTTTTAGAACACTTCTATAATGGTTGTTCTCAACCTTCCAACCTTTTGGGGATCATATAGCTTTGTCTCTCTCTTCATTTGATAGTATTTCTAAACTACCTTTACCGTTATCATCTCATCCATCTTGACTTTGACGTCATGTCTTTCATAACCGTGTCAATCTCCTTACCCACTCTTGTTTGTTCATGACCATCTCATGATTCCCTTATTTGGGGAGTTCTCCTTTAATGGTATTCTTTCTCTACTATGTCCTTTAGGTCAAGACACCCTCTTGAAGGTTCCCTTCCTACGCATTCTTACACCCTTTAGAGCTTTTGTGCACCTTTAATCATTCGTCGACCTAAATTTCTCAGTTCACTCTTTACTTTCCTCTCCGAGGTATCTCCGATCGTTGGATCTTATTTTGTGTACTCCTCACCATGCCCTCATATTGCCCTTCTTAGAGTGTAGTCTCTACTACTCCCTGGTCCTTCTTAGTACATCCTTGATCATCCCGTTGTTACTAGCTTCTCTCTTTCGCTAGGTTCATCTGAAATCCTTATTTTGCTTCTTTGCTCTTCCTAAACAGGTCATAATTGACCGTCCCAGTATACCCTCATCCACTTATGCTTCTTTATTAGGTTCCTTAGCTTGGAAATTTCCCTTTTTAAGGTTTTCCTTCCTATCTTTATCCTTCTACCCAGGGGCTCCTGTCCCGGTTCAACCTCCCTAATGTTCCTTGGAGGCATTTTCTTTATTTCCTTATTATGGGTAGTCCACTTGTCACAATGTCCTTTTGATGCCATCTTCCTACTTACCCATTCCTTGGGTTTAGCTTACTCCTTGGGTCTTCCTAGTATGCTTCCTTTGATTCTTTCACCTCAGTATGCATGTCGTCTCCTCATCCTACATCACTTGGTCCATTATTTCTTAGTTGAGAATGTATGCTTCCTCAGGGTTTCCTTCTTTAGGAGAATCCTTTCCTTTCTTTCCCAAAATTCCTTTTTATTCGTCCTTGAGGGTATCTAACCTTAACTTTCCTGATATCCTCGGATGCCATCCTTCATGCTTCACCTTTCTTTGGAGGTTTGGTGAGTACGTCCTTAGGATTTTCTTTTACTTGTATTTCATCACAAGTTTTATAAGAAATAAAACTTTTTATTATAATGATAATGAATTACAGGGTTTTTGGTTATATTGGTATAGGGGAGCTGTGGTAAGTACTAGCTATAGTACTAGGTTCATCTCGTGCTTCCTTCTGTTGAGGTTGTATACTCGTGTTGGTACCCTAGACATAGTGGCTATGTCTTGTCCTCCATCTAGTGCCTTTGGGTTTCCTCGAGGTGGTTGATGGTCACTTCGTTGGGTATTACCTCGAAGGGTCAGACAACTCTTTGCAAAGTGTACGAGTTGTCTACATTTGAAGCAGGCTCGACATGACCCTTTGTGACTTTTCTGGCACCTGGGGCAATAGGGGTTTCTCCTACATGGGGTTGTACTTGCCTTCCTTTGGGCATGTAAGTCGTCATTTCTCTTAAAGGACCCCATTCTTGTCCCCCATTTTTGCCCACCAGGCTCTTTTTGACCTCTATGGTTGTTATGCCCTTCCTCTTTCTTCTGACCAGCTTGCTCTATTCGATGGCATCTTGTCTGTACCAAACGTTCACACTCATGGGCCATGCTAATGACGGTAGCCAAATCCGTGGGGCGTCCTAGTACTCTCATCCGGTCTCTTATATCCACATTGAGACCGTCCATGAACAGTTGGCAGATATCTGTCAATCTAGCTATGTCTGGAGCAAAAGGCCTTGGTTCATTAAATTTAGTCTCATACTTTGATATAGAATTAAGCCCTTGTCGGAGTCAGAGGAAATCATACTTCTTCTCATTAATTCAATAAGGGGGCAGGTACTCCTCTGCGTACCTCTCCTCAAACTGCTACCATAAGGGTGTAAAGGTATGCAGGCTCCATACATTGTTCCACCATCTTTTGGCACTACCCTCTAGGAAATATTCCGTCAAGATCATCATATCCTCTAGTGATATCCTGACTATCCCCATCAACTTCTTGATGTTAGCCAATCAGTCCATGGCGGCTCCTACATCTTTCTCTTCGAGAAAAGGCTTACACCCTAGTTGATGGAGAGTCTTGAGATACTTTGGAATATCAACTGGAGGGGGATGATTAATAGGAGGAGGATGAGATTGTACTTCCTTTGGTTTAACTCGAGAGTTGGTGCCTGCCTCATGGACGAGGTTAGGTTACCCAAATACTCAAGTGAACTCCTCAAACAACCTATGGTGTTCTCAGCTTACTCTAGGTGGAACTGTTTGGGTTTCTCTGAGAGTTTCCACTAGAAAGGGTTGTTGGGCAGTGTCAGAAACTACGACTCTTGTTCTCTTGGTTCCTTTCTTGGGAGCCATCTGAAATTTTAAGATATATTCCTTTTAGTTACTATGGTGTATAGTCTTGATAATGTATTCGAGGAAACAGACTCTGATACCACTCAAGTTGTCACGCTCTGACTTGGTTTGGTCGGATCCCCATGAGCAATCGACCAATCTTCTGGTTTATTAAGGGTTTTCCCCTTTTCTGAACCATGAGGAGTAATGCTTCCTTTGTACCTGTACCTTTCCTATAATAACAATAATCAAAACTGAATAAATTAAATTTACATACCTATCTTGCAGGTTTATCTAGTAGAAAGTCTGTAGGTAGGTTTTTCCCTTGATTACCTAAAAAGGGGTAAATGAAGGGGTTGAGTTCAATAACTCAGTGAATAAGTGTTTAGAAACATGAGTTTCTGTAAAAATAATTGAATTGGAGTGTGCTATACTCCTTATTTACTTTAAAAATATTATTTTTTTTCAAGTTATGGTTTTTAAAACCTTTTTCCAAGGTTTACCAATTCTTTTCCAAGGATTCTCAAATAGTTTCCAAGGTTTTTAAATCCATTATCCCCAATCGGTGTGTTTAACAATTAACACACGCCCTTCATCATGAAGGGATCATACACATTCGCGATATGGAATTACACCGACTGCACCCACTTGTGGATCTTAGTGTCTTTATCATCCACCCTCATAAATGTCCCTAACTTCTACGTGGAGTCTTAGTGAACATTTCAGATATTCAACCCTCAGACCCAAAATACTCCCTCAGAGGAAAGCACTTCAAATAAAATAATCTTTTCATTTGTTTATCACACCAACTGGGTGTGAGGACATCTCCGCTCATAACCAATAAGCGGGTTTTCTACTTCCTTCTAGGAAGTTCATCATACCAATCGGATATGATCTACTTACAATCGGTAAGTAGTTTTTCCGCGTGTTTTCTCACATCACCCTAACCAGGTGTGATGTTAAAATTCCAAATAATAGTGGGTTTTCATTTCCGAGGTACTTATTATCAAAACCGGGTATGATGTGAATAAGCCCACTCACCCAATTATGCAGTGAATTCCTCTTATGTAGTTCTTTACCCTCACTTGAGCTTGTCTTTGCTGACATTTCCTGGTACTTCATGTTCCTACACAATATTAACATCCTTGTTCATTATCATTTGGCCTAATAGCCTTCATTCACCACGAATGAATAAATTGCCCAAACTTTTGGTTATTTGCATTAAGGTCCTTAAAGTTCTTTTTCTTTAACTTTAGGTCCCTAATGCCAATTATCCCTCCAAATTGAGTCCCGAAAATTCTAAAATTTACTTTGGGGCCTCAATTTATTCAAAATTACAAAAAGGTGTTCAAATTTCCCAAATTTCCAATTTGTTCCCAACTTTTTAAAAATTACCATTTTGCCCCTACTTAACAAAAATGGTAAATTTGACCCCAATAATTCCAAAAATCGACCAATTGGTCCTTCAACATCTTTTCCATGACCAATTGTCCCTCAATTTTGGGAAATTGTACATTAGTTCCACAAATTTGTGAAATTCCCAAATTTCCACAAAATTTCCCCCAATTTTCCCCTTTCAACCTGGTTGAATTTGATTTCATCAAATTGATTGATCAATCGAGGTTAATTGTTGAAATTGAAGGTAAATTGAGTTTCTACACTTCCATATGATTCAATGGAAATTTAAATTGCATCATTTGGATCTGAGATGAGCTCAAATGAAGCTTAATCGGAAAACTGTACTTGAGAGAGAGAGCTTTGAAAGCTTATCGTCGAGGGTGAGGCGGTCCGAGTTTTCTATCTGGGCAGATAGCTCTTATCCTAAGGTTATTCCTAAGATCAAGAATCGCATCAATTTATGCTAAATTGAGGGAGAATTTAGTTAGTGAAGTTTCGTCGGTTCTTTCTCTAGCACTCATCGGAATATATAGAGGGAAACCAAATTGGCTTATCTTTCAGCTCTAATTTAGTCATATGAGGGTTGTGGAAGTGTTGGGAGAGCTTGGATTGGCCTGAGAAAGGGCTCGAATTGGCCATTTTCAGCTTGTCAGAAACATGACAGCTTTAGTCCGATGGAGCTTCTTCACTGTTCGATCACGCCGAAGCTTCTTTGGTGATCCTCGGAGCAAATGGAGACTAGCGTCTGGTAGCTTACTTCTCCCCAAATCTAAAGAACCCGACCTCGCCATATTTGGCTCAAAAAAATTCCTAAGTCGGAGCTCTGGTTCGAGCTTTACCAGAAAATGGAGCAATAGGGAGAGAGAGAAGTTTTTAGGTGTGAGAAGGATGAATGAGGAGGAGCTCTTTATATAGGAAGCTCGGGGACTTTTTGGTCATCCGATTGGCGCATTTATGGCAGTCATTCATTGCCTAAAACTCCCTAGCCGGAGACTTTTCATTTTCGTCAACGCTACTCAATTTTCTAGCGAGTGAACAGTGCTATCATCTGAAGGAAGAAGACGACACTGTTCCGAACCGGACCGGAGCGGTCTGAACTAGGTTCAATGCTTAAATCAGCCTGTTCAGGCCCGATTCGATCGAGTTTTTTAAAATTATTGGTTCAATAGTGGTTCAAACTGGTTCATTCCCTATTCAGGTCCGGTTCACCTGAACCGGTTTGGTTTTCACCTCCAATTCATACTAAAATCCTTTTTTTATAAATTTAGGTCACTCGTAATATATAAATTTCTTGATTTGCCATTTTTCAATCGGTTGGTGTTCGTAAACTGATTTAATTTTCTCACCCGGGTTGTCCGGTGCTTTCTCCGGTTTCCTTATCTTTAAGGGACAGAGTTTACATATTAATTGGGCTCAATAATTATTATTTTTCTATTTGTCTAATTATTCTTAAAAATCGAGTATTTTTCACCTCAAGTAAGTTCGATAATCATTCGATTTTCTCCATGTTTCTTAATTTTCTATCAAGGGGTTAAACAAATACTAGTCTTATTATTTTTAAAATCAAAATTTGTTAGTAAATTATATAATTTTATTATAACTAAAATATTATTTTTAATTTATATATTTGTATAATATCATAATTTTTATATATTTATTATATAATTTATATTTAATAAAATATTTTAAATGTATATTATTATAAAATTATATTAATTTAAGTTAAATAAAATATGTATATATAAATTATGATATTATACAAATAAATAAATTAAATTAAATATTTTAATAATATTAAAATTAAATAATTTGCTATCAAAATTATATTATTATTAATAATAATAATGAGATAGGTTTGTAAAATATATTTAATTTATTGTTTTAAATTAATTAAATAAAATATTAATTATATATATTTATATCAAATTAATAATGTTTAAATCAACCAAATTTTCTAGTAGAGTCGTAGGTATTATGGAAATTCGTCAAATATAATGTATCAAGTAAAAAAAACTCAATTCTCTCAAATAACATGTTTATTCTCATTATCACCATCTTCCCTTTATAACATATTTTTGTCTCCTTATCTTAAAAAATTTTTAAATACACATAAAATTATTTGATAAAAAAATAAAATATTTACCATATAGTATAATAACATTCGAAATATAGTTCTCACTCATCATTATAATATGAATTTATTTGTTCCTATAGTTTTTTATTATTCTATGGAAGTGTGATAATTCTTGTATTATAACTATCAAATTAGTCTACATAAATCAAAGTATAAATTTCAAAATTTTAACTCATTATTATAACCATAATAAATATTAGAATTCTCATATATTTTTAAGCCCTGTTATTACTAATTTATTATAGGCTAACGGGAATCAATCCACTTTTGGCAAGGATATCTTTGGGTTTTTATAAAAGCTCATGTGCAAAGCTTTTTTATATTTTTCTTGAAAATATTTTCAAACATACATATTATCATTCAATAAGGTCTCAACTAACTTTTGACAGGATATCTCTAGATTTTTATAAAACTCATGTGTCAAGCTTTTTTATATTTTTCTTAAAAATATTTTTAAACACACATATTATCATTTAATAAAAATAAAGTATGAACTGTACAGATCTCACTCACCCTTGTAATGGAAACTTATTCGTTTCCATAATTTTGTGCAGTGTAATTCTTGTATTATAACTACAAATTAGTCTACAAAAATTAAATAATAAATTAGGGTCAATTTCTATATTTACTTAGTACTCTCTATGCTGCTCCTAGTTGTAGTGGATTATAGGTGTGAGTGAGGTTTCATACTAATATGATAGCCATTAGTCCATTCTTATAACCGGTTCTCATATTTTTTAAACACTTGGTTCACATTCATTTATTTTAAGCTCATGGATCTTAACATAATTTTCCATACATTCCTAATATCTCCCGTTTTTTTTTATAAAAGCACATGTGTTAAGCTTTTTTATATTTTTTTTAATAATATTTTCAAACACACGTTATTATTTAATAAAAAGTAAAGTATTGACTAAATCAATACAATTACACCCAAAGTGGAAAACCTTACTCACTAAGTGTGATTCTTGTATTATAGCATTAAATTAGTCTATATAAATCAAAGAATAAATTCAGGACCATTAGCCCATTCTTATAACCATAGTAAATGTTAGTGTTCTTGTCACTTTTTAAACAATTGAGTTTCACTCATTTATCATAGGCTAACAAGTCTCAACCCACTTTTCCATAGATTTGACATATCTTTAATTTTTTTATAAAAGCACATGTGTTAAGCTTTTTTATATTTTTCTTAAAAATATTTTCAAATGCACATATTATTATTTAATAAAAAGTAAAGTATTAACTATATCAGTACAATCAAACACAAAGTCGAAAACCTCACTCACTGTTAGTTATAATTGGGATTTATTCCTTCTTACAGTTTTCTTTTAGGAAGTGTGATTCTTGTATTATAGCTATCAAATTAGTTTACATAAATCAAAGAATTAATTCAAGGCCATTAACTCATTCTTATAATCATAGTAAATATTAGAGTTCTCTTCACTTTTTTAATACTAATCAAATTGGGGAATTTAGGCCACCATTTCATAGAGAATAAATTTAGATGAAATTATAAATTTTTAATATTGAAAAACTCGTTCGAATCGGGCCTAAACCGGCCGGTTTAAACATTGAAATCGATTCGGACTAGTCTGGTCTAGTTCAGAAGAGTGTCGTCTTCTTCCTTTAGATGACAGTACTGTTCACTTACTGAAAAATCGAGAAGAGCTGACAAAGATGAAAATTCTCCGGCCAAGGAGTTTCAAGCAATGAATGACCGCCATAAAGGTGTCAATCGGACGGCCAAGAAGTCCTTGAGCTTCCTATATAAAGAGCCATTCCTCATTCATCCTCATCACACCTAAAAACTCCACTCTCTCCCAACTGCTCCATTTTTTAGTGAAGCTCAAACCAGAGCTCTAACTTGGGCATTTTTCTGAGCCAAAGAAGGCGTGGTTGGATTCTTTAGATTTGGGGAGAAGTCAGCTACACGACTGTAGTCTCCATTTTCTCTAAGGATCGCTAGAGAAACGCCGGAATGATAGAATAGTGAAGCACCTCCGGCGGACTGAAGCTACCCTATTTCAACCAAGCTTAAAATGGCCAATGTGAGCCATTCTCAGGCCAAACCAAGCTCTCCCAACACTTTCACGGCCCTCATACAGCTGAATTAGAGCAGAAAGGAAAGCCAATTTGGCTCCCCTTTGTAAATTCTGATCAATGTTAGAGAGAGAACTCGCAAAACTTCACTGACCAAATTATCCATCAATTCGACATGAATTGATGTGATTTTTTATCCTAGGAGGAACCTTAGGATAAGAGTTATTTGCCCAGATTAAAAGCTCATACCCTAAAAAACCCCCCAATGGTAAGCTTTCGAAGCTTTCTCTCTCTATGCTCAATTTTTCGGCGAAGCTCCGTTTGAGCTCGTTCTGGCATCGATTCATGTGATTCAAAGTGCAATTGAATTGTATGGACATGTATGAACTCAAATCCACCTTCAATTTTAATAATTAACTTCGATTGATTGGTCAATTTGATGAAATCAAATCCGGTCAAGTTGGAAAGTTGAAATTTGGGGAAATTTTGGGAATTTCGAAAATTTGAGGGACTAAAGTTCAATTTCCCAAAATTAAGGGCCAATTGGACATGGAAAATATGTTGGAGGACCAATTGGTCAATTTTTGGGGTAAACTTTACCATTTTTGTAAAGTAGAGGCAAAATGGTAATTTTGGAAAAGTTAGGGACCAAATTAGAAATTTGGGAAACTTGAATCCCTTTTTGTGATTTAGAATAAATTGAGGTCCCAAGGTGAATTTTAGAAGTTTTGGGACTCAATTTGGGGGAAAATCGACGTTAGGGACCTAAAGTTAAAGAAAAAGAATTCTAGGGACCAAATTGCAAATAATTGAAAAGTTTGGGTATGTTATTCATTTGTGATGAATTAAGGCCATCAAGCCAAAGGATAATGAACAAGGATGTTCATATCGTGTAGGAACACGAAGTATCGGGAACGCGAGCCAAGACAAGCTCGCGTAAAGGCAGGTTGAGAGGAATTCATTGCATTCATGGGTGGGTGGGATTTTTATATCATACCAGGTTGGGATGATAAGCACCTCGGAAATGAAAATCCGCTACAATGTGGGATTTTAACATCACACCTGGATGGGTGATGTGAGAAAATATATGGAAAAACTACTTATTGGTTGTAAGTAGATCATACCCGGTTAGTATGATGAACTTCCTAGAAAAAACTAGAAAACCCATTCATCGATTATGAGAGGAGATGTCCTCACACCTGGTTGTTGTAATGGACAACTAAAAGATTATTTTTGTCGAAAGTGCCCTCCGTTGACTATGTGCCACTGCTTAAACTTTTTGGGAGACCTTTTTTATGGGAGCTCGAATAGCTCAGATAGGTCGGAGGCCTCGTTTTGGAACTTAAGGGCTAATATGCCCGATTTTGAAAATCCCATACAATGGGCCCAAGGCCAATTGGCACGAGTAGGTGCTTGTAAACAAACATGAGCTTAAGCCATGAAAATTTTAAATGAATGATGTGTTTGGCCATGGTACCAAGATCAAACCAACATATTTTATGAACTAGCAGCAGTGCGACAAAACAGGTCGATGGACCAATCGAGACAAATAGATGTAGGTCAAGTTGAGGGTCGGGGCCGTTGGATGAGTGGCACCAAAGATTAAATGGCTTATAAGGAAAACTATTGTTTTGTGCATGCATTGAAGAACAGGACCTTCAAGATACCCAAGAAGGGTCATGATGTGTCCTAGGGGCTACTAGATGACATGGTAAAGATAAGGGCAGATTGTCATGCTAGCAGTTAGGGAAGCTCAACGTAGCTTCATGTGCTTGAGACCGGGGTGGGGCCGGGATGAGGCCTCTGTACTCATACGGACACGGAGTTTCTTTACAGGATTGAGGGTCGGATGTCGCGTACATCCACTCTTTCTCAGGGTAGAAGTAGAAGGACTTCTATCTAGGTGGCCGGTAAAGTCGCTCTGACGCCACAAGTGGGTGTAGTGGATGTGCTATCGTGCGAATGTGTGATCCCTTCATGATGAATGGCGTGTGTTAATTGTTAAACACACCGACTATGGTTAATGAGGAATAATGGTTTTGAAAACCAAGATTTCGAGGATGAAATGTCTTAAAGAATATAAAGAGTCTGGCACACTCCAATTCAAACTATTTTCTAAAAGTCAATTTTTAAAACACCCATTCACTGAGTCGTTGAACTCACCCTCTCTCTTATACCTCTTTTAAGGTACCAAGGGAAAACCTACCCAAAGACCTCCAGTTGACTACACCTCTAAGACAGGTATGTTAATTTTAAATTTTATACAGTTTTAATTAATGTTATTCCAGGAAAAGTACAGGTTTAAAGGATGTCTTACTCCACACAGTTTAAAGAAGGGAAAAATTCTTAATAAACTGGGAGAGTGGCGGGTTGATCAAGGGGATCTGACCAAATCGGGTTAGGGCGTGACATAATATGGAAATGGGAAAAAGGTTTTGAAAACCAGAATATGAGGAAAGATCCTTCTTAAAGAAATCTTGGCACACTTTGAACAAAACTATTTCTTGAAAACTCACTCTCAACACCCACTCAGTGAGTTGTAGAACTCACCCCTCCTTTTTTACCCCTTTTTAGGTAACCAAGGAGAACCAACTCTAAAAACTCTCTTGTAGTTGAATTATAAGACAGGTATGATCAATTTAATATATTCAGTTTTGTATAATGTTATTCCAAGAAAAATAGGAAAAAAGACGCCTTACTCCTTGCGGTTTAGAAGAGGGTGAAACCCTTCAAAGACAAAAGGGAGTGACGGGTTGGTCACGGGGATCCGACCAAACCGGGTCGGGGCGTGATAGTGGGAACCGCTATGACGTCAATTCTGGTTGGAATGATGATTCAGTTTTGAAAAACTATTTTCTCAGAATACTCCCCTGACTGGATGACTATGCTTAAAATATTTGGGAGCTAATTTCGGGCTTAGACTCATGATGCCAGTGGGCCCAAGGCTAATGGATACGGGCGTGGACTCATCTAGAATGGATATGTGATATATGATGCTAAAAGACCTGAATAATGGGAACTTTGTGTGATACCCATCGAGCCAAGTTTGAGTTGTTGAGCTGAACTACTACTCTACCGAAGCCAAGCCGACATACCATTGCGCTGGAGGGCCAAAATTAAAGGCTATAAATTAAAAAGGATGTTGATTATGCATGCACTGTGACATTCAAACCATCAGGACACCTAGCATGAGGTAGTGATGGAGCCCAAGGACTACTGGACGACCTAGGGTGCATAAGGGCGGTTATGTCGTTTAGTAGGTCGTGAAGTCGAGTAGCTTCATGCGCATGGAGACCGAGGTAGTAGGGGAAATGAGGTCTCGTCCCAGTAAGCAGACATGATGAAGTGATCAGGGTTTGAATGTCAGACTATTGATGTCCACTCAAATTTCGGGTAGAGGTAGTGCACCTCTATCAGGGTGGACGGTAAAGGCACTACAGTCCATAAGTAGCATGGTCGAGAACTGTTCAACGAACGTGTGATCCCTCTTATGATAGGAGAGTGGTTGTTGATCATGTGAAGTGTGTGAATAATGGTAAACAGAAAATTTTAATGGACGAACAAATAAATTAAAGCAAACGTTATGGTAGTTTTCCTCACTGAGTACTCATTCTCCTACTCTCACCCTTTCAAGTATAGCACCAAGATAGAAAGTTCATGGACTAGCATGGACCCTCAAGGTATGTTTCTTACCCCCAACTTAAAGTAAGGGGTTTAAACATAAACACGCATTTACATTTTCTATCTCATACACATAGATATACTCGTATGATGCAAGTAAGGGTGGCGGGTTGATCACAGACTCTGATCAAGCTGGGTCGGGACATGACAATTTTGATACAATCACACACAAAGTCGAAAACCTCACTCATCGCAATAATCGATACTTATTTGTTCCCAGAGTTTTCTTTTCGTCTGTAAGTATAATTCTTATATTATAGCTATCAAATTAGTCTATATAAATTAAAATATAAATTTTGGGTCATTAACATATTCTTATAATCATATAAATGTTAAGGTTCTCATTCATTTTTAAAACTTTGGTTCACACTTATTTATTATAGGCTAACAGTTCTCAATCCGATAATTTCGAGATATCTTCAATTTTTTATAAAAGCTCATTTATCAAGATTTTCTATATTTTTCTTAAAAATATTTTCAAACACATATCATCATTTAATAACAAAAGGTAAAGTATTAACTATATTGTTACAATCAAACCAAACTCACCATTATAATTGAGACTTATTCGTTCACAGCCATTAACCAATTCTTATAACCATAGTAAAGGTTAGGGTTCTCATTACTTTTTAAACCATTAAGTTCCTAGGCTAACGGTCTCAATCCACTACTCATTTATTATAGGCTAACGAATGAAGTAGAAAATCTCATTCACTAGTTTATACCAAGAGTTTTCTATTTGACCTAGGAAATGCCATTTTTGTATTATAGCTATCAAATTAGTCTGCATAAATCAATCAAAATAAATTTAAGGCCAATAACCCATTTTTATAACTATAGTAAATGTTAGGTTCTCATTCCTTTTTTAACCCTCCTAGTTCATACTAGGGTCTCAACCCACTTTTTTATAATTTCTAAATATCTTCCACTTTTTATAAAAGATTATGTGGAAAGATTTTCTACATTTTTTTAAAAACATTTTCAAACACATATCATCATTTAGTAAAAATATAAACTATTAATTATATCAGTACAATCACAAGTTGGAAACATCACTCACCATTATAATAAAAACTTATTTATTTCTAGAGTTTTCTTTTTAAATCTAAAAGTGTGATTCTTATATTATAATTATTAAATTAGTCTACATAAATTAAAAAATAAATTTGTAGCCCTTAACCCATTCTTATAACCATAGTAAATGCTAGGGTTCTCATCACTTTTTAAACTTTGGGTTCCCACTCATTTATTATAGGCTAACGGGTCTCAATCCACTACTCATTTATTATAGGAAGTACGAAATCTCAACCCACTTTTCCATAGAAGTGTGATGATTCTTGTATTATACCTATAGATTCTTGTATTATACTTAGTCTAAATAATTAAAGTATAAATTCAGGGTCATTAATGGAAGAAAAATGTTAGGGTTCTCATTTCATTTTAAGTTCTCACGCTTTTTGCATATATTTTTAGTTTTTTTTTTATAAAAGCTCATTTGTAAAGCTTTTTTATATTTTTCATAAAAAAATTTCAAACACATATTATCATTTAATAAAGTGTAAAGTATCAACTATATTGTTACAATCACACGAAAATTTCACTTACCCTTATAATGAGTACTTATTTATTCACATAGTTTTATATTAGTCTCAACAAGTGTAATTTTTGTAATATAGCTATTAAATTAGTTTACATAAATCAAAAAATATATTCGAGTCAATTTCTATATTTATGCTACCCCTAATTGTAGTACAGTACGAGTGAAATTTCAGACTAAATTAATAGTTATTAACTTGTTTTTATTACCATAATAAATATTTGAGTTTTATCCCTTTTTAAACCTTAGTTTTCGCTCATTTATTATATACTAACAAGTCTCAACTCACTTTTTGATAATTTATAGATATTTTTCCTTTTTTTATAAAAGCTTATATGTCAAGCTTTTTATGTTTTTTTAAAAATATTTTCAAACACATTATTATTTAATAAAAGGTAAAGTATGGACTATATTAGCATAATAACACACAAAATTAAAAACCTTACCCACCCCTATAATGTGGATTTATCATGTGTAATTGTACTGCAATAGTCAATATTTTACTTATTTTATTAAATGATGATATGTATTTGAAATTTCAAACACACATTATTATTTAATAAAAATTAAAGTATTAACTAAGTACAATTACACTAAAATGAAAAATATTACTCAATTTATAATCCGTATTTATTTATTTTCACAATTTTCTATTCCTCTTTAAATACGATTATTATATTATAGCTATCAAATTAGTCTATATAAATTAAAGTATAAATTTAGGGTTATTAAAACATTCTTTTATAGTAAATGTTAGGATTTTTATTATTTTTTAAACATTGTGATTTACACTTATTTATTATAAGTTTACGGCCTCAATCCACTTTTTCGATAATTTCCAAATATCTCCTATTTTTATTTAATAAATTTATTCGTTCCAAGAGTTTTCTATCTGGCTTTCCAAGTGTAGGTATCTCCTATTTTTTTATAATAGCTCTTGTGTTTAGTTTTTTTTATATTTTTCTTTAAAATATTTTTAAATATATATTATTATTTAACAAAAAGTAAAGTACGGTACAATCACATGGTGAAATCGAGTATTATATGGATAAACAGTCTATTAATCCATATTTATAAATGGTCCATTGAACCACGTATAACTCAACTTCCATTTAATTTTTCTTAGAAACGGAAGGTAAGAAATCACAATTGAATAAGAAATTCATCTACTCTCTAGCTAATGATGTTTGAAATTTTTTTCTCGTTAAGATATCTCTATGTTCTTTACCTTCCATTTTTTATTTATGGTTTCATAAATTAAACCTTCCTTTCTTATCAAGCATTTCATTTGATCGTTAAGAGATTACCCTTTGATTGGATGAATATTAAACACCTTGAGTACCTTAGTGAAACAATGAAATTATTACTCTTGTTTGATCTCTATATCATGTAAATGCAATAACTCCATGGTGGGGGTTTTAGCGTTCTTACTGTACCCGATAGTCTAATATGGGTTAATAGGATGGAGTCAATGGTAGGATAGGCAGAGTACACACACTTGATGGACTCAATTTTTTTACATATTCAAAATATATTTTTACTAAAATAGAGAATATTTTGATTTAAGAATACTAGTAATTCAGTTCTAATAACTAATTTAAGTTAAAATTTATTATTTATTTAAAATATAAATATTATAATATAAAAGTTATTTATCATATTTAATTTTATATTATAACAACCTATTCATATAGGATCATTCCTGCATTCTTAGGAATATGGTAGAGTTTCATGCTACAAATGACAAAATTAATTTAGACTTTTAGAATTGGTAGTTAGCATGAGCAAATAAATACCCATAGAACTTACATGGCTTGAGACCAAAAAAAAAGTCAGATTTGCAGTTAATATGGCCACTTCCCATTTCCCAGTACTGACTTTTGCATGTTCATCCGGTTTGACAAACAGTGGGAGAAGGAACACAAACAACATCACAAACAGAATGCATGCAGTAGATGAAAGAGTTCATGAATCATATAACATCCCTATGATCCCTATCCCTACCATTTAACAACTCCATACCCTGTCCTATAAATAAGCAAGTTTCAAAATAAAGTACAACCGTCCTCTCCCATTCAACTCAGGTGGCCTTCCAGGGTCCCAGCTTGGACTCCAAAGCATGGCAAGACCCGAATCAGGAGCACATGCCTCTGGGGAATGGACTGAACAGGCTCAAGGCCTACTGGTAGAGATAAAGTTGAAGGTGGCAGACCATTCTTTGGCAGTAGGATCAGGCACCTTCTTACCGTCCACATATGGCGTCCATGACCCATTGGAATAATCGTTTAGTACCCAAGTGACCTTTTCAGGGGGATCCGAGAAGTCAAAGTTAGGTGGAGACTTTGGGGCAGTGCCATTTTTCTGCCTTTGGCTTGCAGTGCTCTCTCCAGTCTGCAATTCAGGTTTCAGTTGATGTATCATCAAATGTGACTAAAATAAGAAATGAAAATCGTGAAAATCGTGCATCTGCCGTTACCTCTGGGTCAGCATCTGAGCTGTCTGTAGTTTTCTTTCTCTTGATTCCATTCTCTAGAAAGTAAAGAACCTCTTTCTTTGAGCGAAACAGGCTACCTGAGACTGGATCACGGTAGTACTGCACCAGAAATTATAATTCAGGCCTCACATAGAGGGAAAAAATAGAACAAGTGCGCGGATAAAGTAGCTGGTAGCAATGGGAGGAAACAGTCAAAGAGATCACAAGTCCAGGGGGTCAAAAGTAATCCAAATCTCTTTACCTTAAAAGAGATTGAGGGGAAAAAAACTCCGTCCAAAGCAAAATCCAAGGTATTGTTAGGTTATGGATTACTATGCAATCATTTCATAATAAAAAAGATCCTTAAAAGTAAGCTTCCTCCCTGATCAACTGCAATCAATCCACCAATCTAGACAACACAGTAAGGTGAGTGAAGAATTTTTTTAATCTTGGCACCAATCATCTTACTCCTAGTCATCTACCTATCTCATAATCCATGCCAACAGTATAAAAATTTTAGCCTTGATAATCAATTTTTTGTGCAAAGTCCATACAAAATGTAACTTTGCAGAAACATTGATTATAACATCTGAGCAGTGTGAAAAACCGACTTTTAATGAAGTTCTCAAAGTTAATAGCTAGCTGCAACTGATCACTAGAATACTCTCTACAACAGAGAGCACGACTCAAAACACCTGCCAATTGAAAGTGCATGTTAGAAGATTCGCACACTCTATACATGGACCTTAACACAGGAACATGGTAAATGGGCCAAGGAAAAAAATAGCTCAGTTATATGCATTGAGAAACAACTCCCATAAATAAACAGAAGATGCACATGAGAAGTATAGCAATCTAACACTTGGAATCAATTAAAGTAATAACTAGAACTCAATCAGGGCTATTTCAAATCTTAACTTGGATAGAGAACAAAAATTGAAAAAGCTCAAGTTTGACCCAACTCATGGAATTTTCAGTAAAATAGAGGAGGAAAAAATTATCAACTAAAGCAACTTTAGCAGAAAACTTGAAACAACATCCAGTCGAATTGCTCAAAATCATGAAAAAGAGCAAAAAACTCAAGTTTCATGTCAGAAAACATAGATTCCTAAAATGAATAGCAGAAAGCAGAAACAACTTGATCTTGCCTAAACAACCCAGCATGTCAAAGGAATCTATGACCAGGTCGTAGAGGTATAAAAAAACCATTTCAAACAATTTCAGGCCATTAAGAAAATAAACAGGTCATATGTATAAAGATAAATATGCATTGATGACAGGCAGCTAACAGCTCACAAGGACTTCTATGGACAATGGAACATTCATTCTCTGTCACTAGCTAACCAAATAACAACACAGTTCTGTTCTTTGAAATGACTAGTCCTCCAAAA
Source organism: Trapa incisa (assembly GCA_030064435.1). NCBI lineage: Eukaryota > Viridiplantae > Streptophyta > Magnoliopsida > Myrtales > Lythraceae > Trapa > Trapa incisa. Next base: position 17,692,575 of record CM057782.1, read on the forward strand.
AGTTAGAGATACAATGAGTGTACAGAATGCTGCCAATATGAAGTAATGGTTTAGCAATACAATGGTAACAAAGTCAATAATTGATTTCAACAACACCAACACAAATTCGTATGCTCTATCATGCTTTGAGCACTGCCCTTAAAGCATGTAGGTAAAGAAAGGACTGAAAAGTCCCATATCTGGGAAGAAATTTGATAGGCACTACGGTTATATAAGAAAGAATATCCACAAGCATGCAAGGAATCAAAGGTTGAACGTTTACTCTATCTAGAAAATAATGTTGAATATGCAAAGGAAGCTCATTAGCTCCATTCACCTAGATTAAAGGATATCAATAGAAGGAGGTTAATGCTGAATTTCACATTTCTAGTACTATAATAGGCAAAAAGACCCATCAGCTCAAAATGGAACCTTGTCGATCGATCCGGCAGTGGCACCGGACGCTCTGACCCTATCTTCCACGATCCATCCAGCTGGCAGCCAATCTGGCACCTCCCCTACAGATAACCGACGCCTCCGTCTCGCCGCCCTTGAGTCCTCAGAGCGGTTCGCCACGCTGTCAGGCGTCGCAGCCACGGATGCACCGACGCTGGAGCTCGATTTCGGAGCATGAGAAACATGAACGGGGTGATTGAAGTAGTGGCCGGGGAACGAAGCCACGGCACCAGCTCCACCGTGGTTCGGCTTCCCCGCGCCGTTGGTCCGGGTGCCTCCGTTGGAATTCGAGGCTGGGTTGATGACGCAGCCAGACTTGAGGAGCGAATCCGGCGGAAGGGCTCCGGAGAATCTTTCGGTGTCGGAAGGATTGAGGGAATCGGGCCTGGAGATGGCAGCCGGAGGTGAGTGTTGGGACATTGACATGAGGAGAAGGGGAAAAAGTGCAGGACGGAGAACAAATTGGATAAATGGATCAGGCCGGACAGCGTTGAAGATCGCGCGCCACCTACAACAGCCTACAGGGTTTAAGAACCCGCTTCAGTATACTGCTGCTACTACACAGCGCCATACGGATGCCATGCCCATTTAACCAGATCCATGCTTTAGCTTTTTGACGCTTGGGGATTTGACCGATACATGCGGAGACAGAGTAGTGCTTGGAAATGATAGACATCATGCAGAGCAAGCAGAGTCTTTAAAAGACAATTGAAATTTATTATTTTATGTTAATAAAATCGGTTTAAAATATTTTTTCGCATTAAAAAAAACAAAGTAATAATAATATATTATATTATTTTGGATATATTATATATATTGGGATCAAAGTATTGATCATCATATCATCCCATCGGGAAGCTCGAAGGGAAGATCGAATAACTGCGAACCCAAGGTCAGATGTAGCCCTTCTTGTTCAAGGAATCCCCTTTCATCATTGCATAGGCGGAGGAGGTTCAATTTCAACTCGAGTCTTGGCATTGGGCAACGTTCATCCGGAATCGGCGGTTCTAGGCCAGGCCTAACCCTATTTGTTGGTAGGATCCTGGTATCCTCTCTCAAATTTAATCGTGTACTTGCGATTCTCTGATGAATATGCGGTTGTGGCCCTAGACCGATGGTTGGGTACTTGTTGATTTGTGTTTTATTTTTCTTATGTGGAATATGGCGTTTAATCGATTTCTTGAAACTGATTTTACATTTGTAGGGTAGATTCGGGCTTACCCTGGCACAGATTCAGTGCATTCTTGCAGTTATTTGTTCTTGGAATTGTTGCTTTGTTTGATCCACTCTACTGTGTCCTTTGAAACTCTAATTGATCTGTTTCTGTTTATTAGATCCATCTATCTTTTCATTTCAAGATGCCTGCTACGGCAGGAAGGGTTCGCATGCCTGCGGACAATAGGGTGCACAGTAGTGCTGCCCTGCAGATTCATGATATATGGCAGAGTGCTATTGGGTATGACCCTTATGCACCCACCATGGATGATTCCAAGAGTTCACAGCAGAATAAATCTGCTATTACCGAGCCAGAGGGTGAGAATGCTTACTTGCTTATGAATCAACATAATGGAAGACTTCAAGAGTCCTGAGTTAACTGAGTTTTCTTGGTTGAATGATTTCAGTGGAGTGATGAGGAATGTATATGTCCCTGTAACTTCTACAAAGACTATATGAGGAGCCGGGCTACTTGATTATAATAAGTTTGCCCTTGTCAGATCCAAGAGGGTGAAGGTAACTTGGCAGAATATTCTCACTCATGGGGTGATAAAGATCTCATCAGGGACCAATGCTTGTATTCTGTTTGTCACTATAAATGGAAGAAATTTTGAACTCACATATCCCTCTCATGAGCACTACCCTCCCTTAGAGTTTGTGAGGGAGATTCCTCTACCCACACGATCTCTTGTGATGCTAAGGTGGAAGCCTAGGAAGATGAAGCCGGTAATGGTCTTGAGATTATTGTGCCAAATTATGGCATGGGCTCTGAGGAGCATGAGGTCTGAGTATGTCTTAGATCCCATACCTGAAAGCAAAATGGACCCATGTTTATCCTTATCAAGAGCATAGCAGCAGAAAATCAGTTATGATGGTAGGCGTGGAATGGGAGATGGTCTGATTACACAAATGTGTACTCATCATAAGAAGGGAAAATTGCAAATTTGTGAAACAATGTTTTATAGTATTACTATTATGGGACATGTCAACAAGACCATCCTAGCATCCTAAATTTGGTAACTGTGTTCAGGATGAGAATCCTCACCAACTAACTGTTGCCTGTCTTGAAATGTAATTATTGAATTATTGTCATATTGTCTTTTTTATGGTATCAGGAAGATTTGGATAGTCTATTTGGGCAATGCTACTCTAATGTAAGAATAACAATTCCACATGTGAAACAGGAGATCTCCAAGTTTTCTTGCTCCAAGTTTTCTTGCATCACATTCAAGTCTGATATCATGGGTTCTGTGTCTTGCTGCTGTGAATGTAATTGGGGACATGTTTTGTACATATCCATCTAGCTATGCCTATGCATGGTGTTGTTATGTTAGTGAATTTGCAATTTGGTTTATGGTCTTTATATTCAAGAAGGTGCCATTGAGTAAAACTAATAGTATCCTAAAGTAATTAGGAATTCAGGAGAGGGGGGTGAAGAGGGATACGGCCGCACAAGTAGACCCTGGAAATTTCCACGGCAGGAATTAACGATGTGTGCTGTGTTGGCAAGACAAGATTTATGGTTAAAATAAATATTTGGAGGGACCAACTAAAATATGCCACGTCGCATACATTTTTTAAGCCGTCATTGATCTCAGAAAACAGCACTGCAACTGCAGCGTGGCGGCAAGTGATTGGACCCAACCATATTTGGTTTGCGTAAATATCTTGCGGATAATAGATGAGAAAGGAACAGAGGAGCTCGGATTCTCTTCCACTGCCGAGAGTCGCCTTATCTCCCTCCAGCCAGGCCCAGTCCGACTCCATCGTCTGCCCCTCCCTCCATGAGAAGCTGAGCCGAATCGCTGCAGCTCGCCGTCCAATCCTTCTCTTGATTAGATGGCGAAGACCTTGCTCTCACCACCGCCGTTCATCGGCACGCCTCTCCCTTCCCTCTCCCGTCACGGCCTCCGCACGCTCCCTCACGGCCGCAGGCTCGGCAGCCTCCACGTGAAGTTCAGTTTCCAGGAGGTTCCTCCTCCGCTTCATCAATTCGTTTCCTCCGTTGATTTCAACTCCATCGTCAGCCGTACGGAGAGCTTGCTCTACACTCTCGCTGATGCTGCTGTTGCAGTGGACCCGAGCTCCGGTGGAGCTGCTTCAACATCCACCGACGTGGCCGTACAAAAGAGCGGAGGCTGGTTTGGATTTATATCAGACGCCATGGAGGTTGTGCTGAAGGTAATGAATGAATCCTGACTTGGTCTTTTCATATGGCCTTCAGCTACTTTTCCAGAGCTCAAGATTTTGTCAAGAGGAGCGTTTGGCCGAGGCTTCTTGTTGTGAATTATAAGTTCGCAGAGAATTGGTTGTCTATCAAGGAATAAATACTTCTTCCAGAAATTTAAGAGTGTATGACATGGATTAGATAGATAACGCGCTTTCTTGATGCTGAGAGACTGATGTCAAATATGAGCCTTCTTCACCACCAATCTAAAGAAATATCCTTTTCTCCGTCACTAATTCTGATACTATCCTTCTGTTATCTGATCAGATTTTGAAGGACGGGCTCAGTGCGGTGCATGTACCATACGCATATGGTTTTGCGATCATACTGTTAACTGTTTTAGTGAAGATCGCCACTTATCCATTGACAAAGCAGCAGGTGAGACACAGCCACCATTTTAATTAATTAACCCAGTCAACCACTCTTTTCTGCATTTTAATCTCAGATTTCTGTGGAGCTACAGATGAATCTAGTTCCTTCCTTTTGTTATCTTTACTATTTAAAATCTTTATGGCCTGCTCTTTTCATAATATTCTAATTGTAGTTATTAAGAACACGATCATGAGCTTTGGCCATATGCAGGTAGAATCAACATTGGCAATGCAAAATCTTCAACCCAAGATTAAGGCCATCCAACAAAGATATGCAGGAAATCAGGTTAGGCAACTTATTTTGTTGTCCTCAACATAATATGAATCTGACTTATTTAATTCTACAAGTGTGGCTTTATTTTCTCCTCATTCTTTCTTGTCCTAAGGAAAGGATTCAACTCGAAACATCGAGACTCTATAAGCAGGCTGGGGTCAATCCTTTGGCAGGTAAGGAGATTACTAAGTGGTAGAACTCCAATTTTATTCTATGACTTGTGTATATGTTTTTCTTTCAGTGGTTCATTTGAAATAGTTCTATACAATTTTAATTTATCAAGGGCAAAAATGTAGTATCTGGATGTGCATGGTCTAGCATGATATTGGTGTTAGCAGCGGTTTCACCATCATTTAATTAAATTTTAGCTCCTGTTCTGTTTCTTTGGATCTGTGTGTGTTTAGCATATTACTGATCTTTTAACTTATCACGTTGGTTAGAATGTATAATTCATGCTGGCACCATATGAATTTGTCTTGTTGGTCTATAGGGTGTTTCCCGACATTGGCTACAATACCAGTCTGGATTGGTTTGTACCAAGCTCTTTCAAATGTGGCTAATGAGGTAAGAATGGATCTGTGCTTTTTCTTGCTCAATCAATTTGAACATTGAGTATTATGATTTGTTAACTTTAGGTATCTTTTTACCTTGCAACTCTTCTTAAATAATCTTATTTACCAATTTTTGTTTTGTATCTTCATCATAGGGGCTGCTAACAGAAGGTTTCTTCTGGATCCCATCATTGGGTGGCCCAACTACAATTGCTGCTAGACAAAGTGGGGCAGGCATTTCTTGGCTTTTGCCCTTCGTGGTAATTAATCATATAGCATCCCTCATTTATGGAATTTAAGCTGACCATATTTTATATAATATTTTATATTTTGAACCTTCCTGAAGGGCTAACCTAGATTTTTAGTTATGCATGCTCTTTTGGGCAGTGATACTAGTAAGACATTCATGTAAACTAACCATGTGATAATGCAGATTTATAAAATTGAAATGCTATTTCCAAACATACAATTTATATGAAATACCCTTCATGTATTAAATTCTCTTGTTGCCATTTTTTTAACTCTTTTTATGTTTAGACCTATTCCTATTATGCTGTAATTTATACAATAAGATCCCTAGGGAAGACTGCATCTGCATTCTGGTTTTCTTTTTTTTTTTTTTTGAAAATTTAAATGGAATTTTTATTCAATCATTTTTTTGCACAATTTTATTCAATCATTGAAAAGGCTTTTGTGTCAGATGCGGTTTTCAGCTACGAACAGTTCTACCCTCGTTTAACTTACATGCTAACTATCCTGGTCCATGGATATACCCAGTACATCTTCTGTTGCAGCGCTTATCTTATGATCGACATTGCAGGATGGACAACCTCCATTAGGTTGGCAAGACACTGCAGCATATCTTGTTTTGCCAGTCCTTCTCATTGTTTCCCAGTACATCTCCATGGAGCTGATGAAACCTCCTCAGGTAGAACCAAGACCTTGCACAGAATTTTCCGTGCATGATATATCTGTTAAAATACTAACTTTGCTTCTGTTGACAGACTGATGATCCAGCTCAAAAGAACACGCTTCTTGTCTTTAAATTTCTACCGCTTATGATCGGTTACTTTGCCTTGTCAGTCCCATCAGGATTATCAATTTACTGGTTAGTTTCCACTGAACTACTTTTAATTAATAATTATGAAGATTTCTTGGAGACTACTGTGACAGCAGGAACATTATTCAATCTATGTTATATATGAACCATTTGGTTGTGATGCCTCTTTGTTCTTGTTCCTGGGTGCTGCTTTCCTTCTCCTGTTCAGCAATGAACTTCTGTTCCTCACGCTAAGTACTACAAGACATGTTTCCATTCTGGATTTTTTATATGTAGATTTCTTCTAGCACTGATTTTCTGGAGCTACTGTAATTGTAAGCTTTTTCTAGAGAAATGCATCTTTCTCCTTGGCTTTACTTGGCAGATTTTCATTGATAAACTTGGCTGTTCCTTCTGCCCCTATCAGGTTTACAAACAATGTATTGAGTACAGCACAGCAAGTATGGTTACGCAAATTAGGAGGTGCTAAGCCTGTTGTGAATGAAGATGCTAGTGGAATCATTACAGCTGGACGTGCTAAGAGGGTAGGCTCTGAGACTGCTCGACAAGGGGAGAGGTCAGTTCTTTTTCATCTCTAGACAACATTATCATCAGTGTATGCAGTGCTCTCTTGTTGATGACTTTCCATTCACAGGTTCAGACAAATAAAGGAAGAGGAGAAGAAAAAGTTGAGGAAGGCATCACCAGCCCAAAACGTAGAGATTTCAGCTTCTGATTCTGAAGATGATGGTTCAGATGATGAGGATGCTTCTGAGAAGGTATGACATGTGAACACTTGGCATCTGATACGCCTGCATATTTTCAATAGCTAGAGAAACCCTTCTCAGTTGAACTTAAGCTTTGTTAGATGCATGGCATAAAATAATACAAAATGTCTGCTTTGTATCAGAAATGATTTCTACCAATAAACATTTAACAATATCTATCTAAGTAAACAAATATTCCGTGGACAATAGCTTTGCATCCGACTAATAACTGAATTTTTTCCTTGTTTTTGAACCACCCAGTGACATTTGGCCCATGGATAACCATCTTAGTTCAGTATTCTAGTCTAAAGATTTCAAAATGCATAGTGACAACAGACAGACACTTGCACAGTGACAACTAATTGTATTCCATTTGCTGATGATTGAGACATGATATTTGAGATTAATATATCATATAAACTGATCATTTGCAGGGCGAGGGGGTGCTAGAAGAGACATATGCTGCTAGTGCAGGCAAACAACAGTTGCCAGATTACCCTCGACCAAAGAGAAGCAAAAGGTCAAAGAGAAAACGGGCTGTATGATCAGATTTTGCAGTAATAATTTATTGTATGCGGTAGTAACCTGTAATTTTATTCCATTGCCAAACCTCACTGTCAGGGCTCATTATGGCTATGATCAAGAGTTTTCCTCATTTGCCTCGAAGTCTAAGTGGAGAACTCTGTCAAATTCACATGGGGACCTGACCTGGGTTCTCACATAAACTTTGCGCCAAATAAGAAACCTTCCATGCCTATAAATCTAACCTTATATCTACCTAGAGGCCACTGCTGGATTTCCTGAACCAAAGATTAGACCGGGCTTTTGACCGAAGAATATGCATCAACTTATCTTCATTGCCTTGGAGAGGTGCTGGACCAGGTCAGCATCAAGATCTTCTGCAGTTATCTTCTCGGTGTCTCCTCGGCCCCTTCCAATGTAACTGCCACCACCACGCCACTGTCTTCTCAATGGTCCGCCTCTACCTGAACCCCTATCAAATACAACGTACAAAATCCATCAACATAAGAGAACCACAACGCCACGGCAATGATAGATTCAAAATGGCATATCCAATGGTATTGTTTAGCCAGTCAGCAATGCCAATTGATATAACCCTTCTTCTTACAGAGAGCATTGATCTGACTAATGTGCAATGCCTTACTCTCATCAGTATTATCATTTATAACAACAATGGCTGTGTAAACTGACTCAATTCTCCATCATGCAGTGGAAAGGCATACCATCTGGAAGCTCTGCTGAAGTTTGCAAGAGGTGCAGATGGTGGGAAAGGTGCAGCTGGGCAGACAATATTTGTTCCCATAAGCTCGATCTTCAAAGGTTTCCCATCGAGGAGAACATTGTTGTATCTCTTTACAGCTGCCAGAGCCTCAGCCCTGTGTGTAAAGTTTACTTCAGCAGTACCCTGAAGGATAAAAAAAAAATGGAAGATCATATACTACAGCCTGATAGAGTGAGATAATCTTCCAAAGAAGAGATTTCCATCAATTCCAAGATAGCACCTTTGACCGCCCACTCCTATCAAAGTGGATCCCGCAACTCTTCAGAACACCAACCTCTGAAAACAATTCCTGTACATGGCAGAGGCAGAGCTGATTATTAATGGATAAAAGGAAATAACAAATACAAGCATTGATTCTCAAGTCAATGTATTATGACTTCCATCACGAAATCTACAAATGAGAAATGCAGAATATCATCAGAGAGATCTTGCTGGATTGGATTCCCACTGACAATCCACCCCCCGGAGGAAGGCTTTTGGGATGAAAAACGAAGAAACGCTCGGAGCGGAACCGATTACCCTGAGGTCCTCGTCTGAGACACCATAGTCCAAATTGGCCACGTAGATCTTCGTCGCGGCATCCACCGCCGGATCCTGGCCGGCCAAAACCTGGTTATGTGGTTCAGCTTCACGGACCATCATAGGAGCACGAACCTGAAAACCGGATACTCGCATAAAAAACCGTTCCCTTCTGCGGACTGTCACACAACATAAATTAAGGCCGGAGAGGAGTGAGGGGAACGGCAACGAAGTAAGCGGAGAAGATGTAACACCCGAGGCAGAGAGTATGGCGTAGCACGGTATGAGTGAGGGTTCAGGAAACGGCGGGAGCGACCGGATCCAGTCCCCTGGCGGCCCCGATATCGGGCGGGACCAGAACGGGGGGCTCTGTTACTCCTTGTGATGTCGTCGAGGGACATGCCTAAGCTTGCAGACATATTGAGGATCAAGGCTCGCAAGAAGAAACCCTATGAGTATCAAAAAGGGGAATAAGGAGGGGAGAAGACAGCGGAGAAAGTGGTGGAGGCGATGGAGGGAAGATAGACGATGACGGCGGTAAGTTCGAAAAAATAGATAATACGGACACTATTCAACATATAAATCATAATTAAAATTTAATTTAATAATGTAAATTTAATGAACATAAAATAGTATGTTTATTATTTTATTTTTTTCATCAATAAATTATTCATTCATTTCTATAAAACTATCTTTTTGGGAATCAAACAAATACCATTTATGTTACTTACACATATTTTATAAATATTAATAAATTATTACATTTTAAATATTGCAAAAATATAAAACTTTAATTTTAAAATTATAATATTAGCATTAATTTTTACACTTGCCCAATTTCAGTCAAATAAGAGTTCCCATACCTTACTAATGGTGATTTCCCAGTTAAAGCACACACTAATGCTTTTTGAGTCAGACCCAAATTGCACATATTCGCCATTGATGTTTGCAATAGCAGAACAGCAAGAAATATAACTAGGTTAATAATCTATTTATATCAACTGATCGTAAAAAGGGCAGCAAGAAGAAAATTAACAATGGGGTCACTTCTTCTACTCATAATCTGAAACGATTCCTAAGCAAGAAACCTACACCCAACTACATACGGAAGAGTGACCCCATCAGGTTAACCTATAACTAAAGGAGATCTGAGGAGCAATCAAATTAAGCCTTCTTGGGGGACTTGGTGGCCTTGGAAGGAGACTTGGGCTCTTTGGTAGCCTTCTCAGTCTTCTTCGGCAAGAGGACTGGATTTATGTTGGGCAAAACGCCGCCATGAGCAATCGTCACTCCTTGCAGCAACTTCCCCAGCTCTTCGTCATTCCGCACTGCCAAAAGAAGGTGGCGAGGTATGATCCTGTTCTTCTTGTTGTCCCTAGCAGCATTTCCAGCCAGCTCAAGCACCTACAGCAGAATAATCAGTACATCGATTTGAAGGAGTGAATGCCCTAATTCAAACAATCGCATCCCTAAAAATTACATTCTTATAGGGACTCTAACCACTGACGCAATATGCGGAGGGAGGTAAAGAGGGGAGCTTACTTCAGCGGCCAAGTACTCAAGCACGGCAGCGAGGTAGACTGGAGCTCCAGTACCGACACGCTGGGAGTACCTTCCCTTCTTCAAGTATCTCGCAATTCTTCCCACCGGAAACTGCAGGCCAGCCTTGACTGACCGCGACACCGGCTTCTTCGACAGGCCACCACCCTTCCTGCCGCCGGCGCCCTTCTTGGTCTTTGCCGGAGTATCCATTCGCAGTGGATCTAAACGCAGAGAGAAACTGACGAACTGCTCTTCGATAAATGTGCGATGTGCTGAGGATAGGAAAGGCGGCCAATTCTTAAATTATTCAAAACGAGTTGTTATTATAGATGGAGTCCACGGATCGATGTTCTGACCGTCCGATTGAGAATTCCATGGACGGTGAATAATTACTTCCGCCTTGATCCGCTTCCTCCAAAATGAACCAATAGGATGCGAATATTAATTTGAAATTATACTTGGGCCATCATTTTTGTCCATCATTATTGCATGTTGAATCTTATGGTAGAAAGAATGCAATATGGCAATCTTCAATGATTCTACCCCTCACCGTCACAGGAAAAAAAGATAGATCAAGTCGAGTGTCATAAATTCGTTAACATTTCACCGTATGGGTCTGCACTATCGATTTATAAAATAATTAATAGTTTTTATTAAATAAATAATACAATTATAAAATATTATTTAAAATTAATTATTATTTTATATAATAAAATTTCATATTATACAAAAATATGATGATGATATATATAATCTTCGTAAAAAATGAAATGGTAACCTATATATTTCTTTTATAAATAAAAGGATAGAGGGAAAATATTTAAAGGAAAAGTAAATTACGTCAAATTTAAGATTATTTGTAATATTTTTTTGTATTATGTGCATATCAAAATTATCTTATTTTTGTTAAATTTAATATGTATTTATTGGTAAAATCATATGAGCTTAATAATTCCACCTTTTCCTACCATTCATAAGTTCCATAAATTAACCGTTCTACTCCTCCAATTCATAGATACGAAGTGGAGCACTTGATTGGAATTCACATACAAAGTCGGATAAATTCGGTGTGAATTTCGATTACAACTTATCTCAATTGTATTTACTTTTTTTTGACATCAATCAACTTTAGTATAAGTAAACATGTGAGTATTTATTTAATTTTATTAAAATAATTATAAAAAATTGTATTTAAAAATAAATAAATTTTAATTTTGTTGTATTACATATTTTATATATTCACCCTATTTTATTTTCGAGAAGACGAAATTTGTTATGTATACTAACCATACCTTATTCCATCTAAGTAAAAGTATGGGAGAAAGAGAACGGATCCATTATTTTCTTTTTTTTTTTGTTAGGTAAGGAATGAAATTTTATTTTGTAATCAATTAGCACTTGAACTTAAAATGAAACTAATACTATTTTACTAATTGAAATGTGATTAATCATTTTATATATTTAAAATATGAATATTATACTATAAAATACATTTATCTAAAATTTTAAATTTTTGAATTTTTGATAAAATACTTTTACTTAAATAGAATTTTTAATTTTAAATAATAATATTATTTTTATAGTATATTCAAATAATATTATTATTTTAAGTTCAGTTGTTGTATTATCAAAATTCTTATATTCAGTTTCTATACTATAATTAATTTTGTTGGGCATGTATGGAAATGAAATAAGTGACCGGTGTCCATAAGCTGAAGTTCAGATTTAAAATTGATAGAAATAAATTTCTTGATACCATCTAACTAAATAAACTTAATTTTGTAGTCGAACACTCTTAACTTGCAAATGAATGGCTCAAAAAATAGATAGAATATCTTAATATCTTTTCATGACAAAAAATCATAAAAATTTACTATAATTATCAAGAAAATAAACATAATAAATATGACATGTGTGAGATTTAACATGAATAACGTAATGATAAAGGCGAGATAGAGATAGTTTTCATTGATAAATATTTAGAAAGCACACCACTGACAATAGGAAAAACAGGATGTTATAAATGTTGATGTCACAATAAAGTCGGTTTAGTACGACTTACACAAGCAACTGTACATAGGATAGAAAGATTACTACTGGTACAAAGACAGTATAATATTCCCTTGCGACTTCTGCGTATAAGCTCTTGGTGAGTAACAATATCTTTGATAAAGAAGTGAGTAATGTGAAATTAAAAAATATCAAGCATTATATTTAGTAAATTAGGAGAAATAGAGTAAATTAAGGGAAATTTAATGAACATAGTAGATATTGTTGAGATAAAAACTATAAGTAAAAGATCTAATACATGTAGATACAGAGGATAAAATGGGTAAACTTGTCTCGTCTCCGATTAGCATATGCTTATGAATATGCTTATGCTTATGAAGTGTCTTATTTTTCTTAATAGACATGTGAGATAAATTATTAGTAACATGAGTGGTCGCTCCTAAATCAATATAACAGTGAAGATAATTTGGACTAGTTTAATTGTAATGAGCAGAGATAACTTGAGTTTTGGCAAAAAGAATTTGAATAGTTGAAGAAAGAGCCTTGAATTTATAGGAAGGATAATGATGAGTGGAATGTTAATTTTTGCCACAAAGTTAACAGGAATCGAAAGGCCGAGAAGTAGGACGAGTGGTCTATTGTCTTACAATACCAAAAAAAGTGGGTTGATTAAAACCCACATTACCCGAATTATTCGTAATTTTTACTTATAAGCCCATTTGAAGTATTCCGTTCCCATGCATGTAAGTTGTCATTTATATCTATTTTTCGATTAGGATTGAAAGAAATTTGGGGGCGAGACGAGTAAAAGCGATTAAATTATCGAGAACGTGCAATGAAATGAGTAGGAAGAGAACAAATAGAGAGATTTTAATTTTGGAGCCATATTTTTTAACACGATAACTTCTATTAACTTGTTTGATTTGTAGCCTACCTCCAATAACATTTAATAAATATTTAAAAAAAATAAAGATTATGAGTCAATAATCATAAATTTGGTGTTAATAATATGAATAGATGAGTGTAATGAAATAGTTTTGATATCATGAAAAAATTTAGAATATGGTAATAGAATAAGTTGAAAAATAGGTTTGGTATGTAATATACCTCATTCAAATTAATCACTATTTATAGGCTAATAAAAATAAATAATATGAGAAAATAAATATAATATAATATTGATTAATTAATATTAAATTATATATACGGTAATTATCTAAAATAATTTAATAATATATTATAATATTATAAAAATTATTCTCTAGTATCAATTTTAGTGTGAACATTTAAGAAACTAATAAATGGTAAAAGTGAAGGTAGAAAGAAGAATGGAGAATTTCCTCAAAACCCTTACATATAATTGCCAACACACAACAGGTACTACACCCATGCCCCAAGGTTGGATTGGAGGGTAAAGGGTATGCAATCTCTTGTTTATTAATTTGTAGAATGGATTTATCCTAAAATACAATGACTGAAATTTTATATATTTATATTATTTCAATTTTATTATATTTTCACCAATTTTAAATAAATTTATATATTATTAATATTTTATATAAAATTATATAATAAAAATATTACACATAAAATATATATTATTTATATATAATATAATTTATTATATATAGGTATATTATTTTTCTTATTTTGTTTATATAATATTTACATATAGGTACTATTACATAATTAACATTAATTAATTTATTTTTTATTATAACAATAATTCATGTTCTATAATATTATTATATGTTAAAAATAAGATATATATTATGTACATAATCACTATTATACAATAATTATATATATACATTATTATACATTTAATATTTATCCATTATCTAAATATAATAATAATCTATTATATGATTTTTATTACTATTATATAATTAACATTTATTTATTTTTGTAACAATAATTTAATTATATTTTATATTTGATTATATAATAAAATGTGATATATATAATTTACTATATATAATATAATTATATATTTTATTATACATATTTCTTATTGTATATTAATTAATAACTTATTGGTATATCACATAATTTTTAATAATACAATTTAACTCAATTATATATATAATATTACTTACTAAATTAAAATAAAAATAAAAATATTAATTTTATTTAAAAAAAATCATTAACTCTCACTCCATTAATTTAAATATATTATAAAACCGCTCAAAATTCTTGTGTAAGGTCTAAAAAAGTTACTCCAATTTTGTTGGTACTCAATGGATAATGTTCCGCATTTTATTCTTGAACCAAACACTTATATATAGAATATTATTCGGGAACTAAATCAAAAGTTAAATTATATTCAATCAAACTAAACAATCACAAATGTACTATTAATTCTCTTTTATCTTGATTGGAACAAAAAAAATGTAATAAATACCGCCTTTAGATGTGTTTAAGGAAAAAAATCACTTTTAAGAGGAAAAAATATAGTGGATTTGATAATAATTATTGAAGTTTTTATTATAATTAATTAAACATTGATGTTGTTAAAGGTTTTTTTTTATCTCAATAGCTATTCTACCATAACAAAAAAAAGATCATAATCTTATTAAATAAGTTGTTATTTCTGATCGAGTTTTCTCACTTTTAATCTATTTATTTATGTAATTTTTTTATATAAAGTTGTTTTTAAAATTATTTTAAACAGGTTAAAATAATTTATAATTCCACTAATATCATGTCAACAAAAGTGTATTTATCCTGTTAGAGTAATCTAGAATAATATTTTAGTTGTCCATTAGTATTTTAATTTCATAAATTCAAAAAAAATGGCAATTGAATGGTGTGAGATAAATTTAAATATATTTAAAGTATAAAATAAAGTGGAGTGAAGTTAATTTAAGAGGTTACTTAAAAAAAGAAATTAATGTAAAATTAATATATACATTTTATATCCAACTCATTTGGCATACTTCGTGGACTTGTACCAGGAAATCTTTTACCTTTTTCTCTTTTTTATATTATTTGGAGAAGCCTTATAAAAAAAATATAATCGTGTATAAGCCTTATACAAATTTGAGTTTTACATGTAATGTTCAAATAATCGTGTACAATTTTTTATTTTATAACATAAGTTCGGGTCTCACGACCCGAAACCAGCTACAGGACCCTGAACCCGAAGTTCGAGTTCAAGTTTAATGGACTCAGCCATCAAGTCAGGTCCATGTCTCATTGCACGAACCCAAATATTGGGTTTACATGAGCTCGGGTTCATTTGACCCGACCCAACTTGACTTATTGGCAACCCTCTTTTCTATAGTTGGGGAGTGAAGTACATAGGCTCCCTATTTTATGGGATTTGAAGAATACTTGTACCATTCATTTCCTTTCTAACAAGTTAAGGAAAAAAATTGTAAGGATGAAAAGTGGCACGGAAGAACAGTTCTTATAATATATGTTATTCATGCTATCCCAATATGAGTTATTTTCTACTATGGTGTAATAGCATATGGTGGGAAGATCACGAGAGAATGGGATCCATACGATAAATAAAGATAAGCTTGACCATAAAAAATAAAACGGGAATTAGAGTAAAAAAATTAGCTATATTCAACATATAGCTAGATGGTGAGAATTTTAAAGTGTTAAATTTGAGTAGTTCTGACATTTTACTTGTATATGAGACTATCATAATTGTGAAGAAGTATATAGATTAAGAAACTTATATGGGAGGTTAGAGACACATAATAAAAAGTGTGGGGATAAATAGATACCATTGAAGGTCATTCATTACTCTCACCCTTTAGGCAACCATGTGTTCAACATATGCAGGTATGCTCTTTTATCGAGAGTGGAATCCGCCATGGACAACCTACAACAATATCTATTTTCTTTTCTAATCAAATTATTGAAACCTAATTAGGTATGTTTTTACTCTCATACTAAAAGAAAGTATATCTAAATTGTGTTTCTCTTTTAAAAATATTAAAAAATTCTAAAAAATACTAATTTAAATAAGAGAAATATGAAAAATAGTATAATTTTTTTTTGTGTAAATATTAAAACAATTGATTATATGTTGATTGAATATTATTGAAGAGGGTATAATTTATTGTGTGTGGAATGTAGGAAAATTGTATAATTATTTGTGTGGAAATATTAAAACGATTGATTTTATGTATAATTTAGTGTGTATGTAGTATATTCAAACATATTATATAATACTGTTTGAATATTAAAAACTAAATGCTAGTCTTATTTTACCCTTATTAGCTCAAATATTTGAAATGACATAAAACATTATTTGAATATGACAAGTATTGTGGCTTAATTTCATTAGCATATGAATTATGATTCAAGAGTACGACTCGAAATTCATCTCAATTTCCCAAATAGTGCCATTACCTAATAATTGTATCAGACGTCTGGGTTTGTATATAAGAATATATGACATGTAATGATATATGCTAGGAGCTCGAATGGAATTAGCTAGCCGGATATGGTATGTTATTGAGCAATGATAGTCCCGATCTTTGTTTTTGGATGGGCTAAAGAAGCCCGACAATATGCGATATGCAGGTTATTGTAAACAAGTTCATATTGTAAACAAGCCCGACTACATGGGCCAGACAATAAAGGTTTGCAAGATAAAATAGAAAATCTTGTAAACTAAGCGTCATACAACAAGTTCATATTCATCAGTTTCACAATTCTCCAGCATAAAATTGTAAGTAGCACATGAAAACCCTAGAAGCAAGCAATCAATCTCTAATATAAGCATTCTCCACTGTGAATTTGCAGTGGCATCGCTAAGTTCAAGAGCTGGTGAACTTGGTGACAGCTTTCGTCCCCTCGGAAACGGCATGCTTCGCAAGTTCACCGGGCAGGACGAGCCGGACCGCGGTCTGGATCTCCCGGGATGTGATGGTGGGCTTCTTGTTGTACCTGGCTAGCCTGGAGGACTCTTGTGCGAGCTTCTCGAAGATATCGTTGATGAAGCTGTTCATAATCCCCATCGCCTTACCAGAGATTCCGATGTCCGGGTGGACCTGCTTCAGGACCTTGAAGATGTAGATCTTGTATGTCTCCGATCCCTTCTTGATCCTCTTCTTCTTCTTGTCCGCCGAGGCAGCAGCGCCGCCTTCTTTCGGCAGCTTCTTCCCAGCCTTAGGCTTCTTCTCGGCCGTAGTCTTCTCAGCCACGGCGGACTTCTTCTCTTCTGCCGGCTTCTTCTCTGCTGGCTTTTTCTCTGCCGGCTTCTTCTCTGCCTTGGGCGCCATCGGAAAAATCTTAAGAGTAAAAGGAGAGGAAGACTTCTGTTAAAGAAACTTCGCTTTGTTCGAAAGTTGCGTAAGAAATGAAGGGCTTGTAGCGTGGAAGATATAGGGAAGAAGCATCGGAGTATGACTGGTCTCCAGATTTCACTCGGATAGATGAGTTGGCATCTTCTTTGTCGTCCAATTAGAGTTTCTATCAACGGCTTTGATCTCTTCAACTTTTCAAAGAGTTTGAGATTGCTGACGTGGACCTCTAAGTGGGATGGAAAGAAGGCTTATTTCCTTTTTGGTAAATTAAATCACTCGAAAAAATATTTATATAATCCCACTTTATAATTTAAGCATTAGTTCATTTTATAAATAATAGTTAAGTTATTTTTATAACTACAAGTTTTAGCCATTTTAATAAATAATTAGTAGTATTCACCTTTTATAAAATATTTGTATATTCCTTTTCCATAAATCTAGATCTTAGTATGTTTTGTAAAAAAATGAGTTATATACTTATTTAATAAATACTAGCATAGATTATTTTTTAAATATGAGTATTAGTCTCTTTTATAATATATAAATTATGTTATTTTTATAAATATTGACATAATCACTTTTTATAAACATACAATTTAGCATTTCTTATAATCAATGGATGATATATACTGTATTTATAAATATTTATCTTATACCTTCACATTTTAAATATTTATTACATTTTATAAATATTATATATTATTCAACTCGTTAATATTATGTATTATTTTTTTATAAATAATACATGTATATTAATAATTTTTTTATAAATATTGTAAATAGTTAATTCTCATCCATTTTTTTTTAAATATTCGGATTTATACTCGTTTATTATATATTATCGGATCACTGTACACTTTTTAAAATTATGCATTTTTATAAAAATATTTATATTTTCTATTTACTTTTTCAATGTATTTTCAAGGTATTCACACAAATTTTTTTATAAAATGGAATTAAATCAATCAAGCCCTATCCAATCTCTAATTCGATTGGTTGATAACCTCCAGATCGCATATGTATGTATTGACTCCCTTGAAGAAACTTGTGTACGGAATACTTATAATATAAAATTGGGCAAACCTACTAACACTAAAAATTTCAATCTCATGTTGGGTCTTAAAAAATATGGGTAAGCTTATAGATTTGTTGTAATAGAGAAGATCTTATGTTAACTAGTAAAAATGTTTGGAATTACTTATTCAATTCATAGTACGATCTCGATATTATGGGTAAAAAATTTGACATGTACATATTGGTATGTACAAATAATTAACTGGTAAATACGCTTTTAAATATAATTAACCGGTAAATACGCTTTTAAGTGAAAAATAAGTGAGTTGTACTAATATAATCTTTATAATATAACGAATATATTATATTTGAGCCTCGTGATTAATACGATATTTTACTCTAATATTTTTCATAACTAATAGGGCCTAGGAGAGTGTAGAAAAAAATTGGACGGAAGTATACAAGATTTAACTCACTTCTGAACTAAAAATAATCAATAATATTTTTTACATGTTAATGCGAAAATATGAGTCTCATTCGATAAACGTGTTGGATCAATCCTCCGGAAAAATATACTGTCATGAAGTGCACCACCAGGCATTATAGACTGCTAAGAAAAATAAACGCGAAGGAAATAGATGGGTTGCTATATGTTTTTCATTCAATTACTTATATGATATATGTATTTTATATATTGTACATGGAGGAAGAAGATGTGTTTCTATATGTTTTTCATTTAATAGGTATACATTCATCACGTCTCTTTTGATTAGCTACTCATTTGTTTTTCTTCAATTTATTCATAAGAGCAGACTAGTTTTGCTGCAGACATGCATGTAAACATATTACAAAATCAAATCCACAATCCGTGGCCTAGTTATTTCGCTCCCCGTCATAGGGCGATAATGCGACGTGCATGATACTAGATGCTGAGATACCGGAAAATAAGTCGAAATGAACCAAAAAATGAGATTAAATTAAGAAAAAAAATATAAATTGAAAATTTGAATTAAATCGGACTAAAAAAAGAGTTCGAATAATAGTAATAGGTGAAGGACACGATTTCGGATCCTCTCCTCTTGTCATTCAGGCAAGAAGAATTCCAATGGACATGCCAACCATTGTTGCCACTGCCTCTTGAATTCCTTCGTACAGCATAATATGTGTGCGAAAAGAGATTGATGAGTAACTTATGTGAGACCTTTGATGAGTAACTTATGTGAAACCTTTGATCTTTATGGGAAATGCAGTTTATACCTTAGCAGATATATCAGCTGCGTTGTTCTTAAAGTAGCGCTTGTTGCTCCGCTGGCAACACCAGCTAATTAGGTCATAGTACAAAATATGCCATCAAGAATAGAATATCAAGGTCCTTTTTCAAATTCATAGAGAAAATAGCATATGCACAAGCGCTCTTTTACTTCAGTTTAGTGATGAAAACGTGTAAGTTTATTCCCGGGTGAGACAAGACTTGGCAGGCTTTGTAGCAGGCTGAGACAAGACAAACAATTTCCAGGACTTCCTCAGATCTCTGTCAATAAAAGAATTGAAAAGAAAGGATGATAACCAACCTGATAGAATGTGAAAAGAATTCCACCATGCCAGTAAAATGTCTTAAAAACCACTGTCAAAAGTATAATGTAGTGTGAGCCAAACTTCCAATATATGACACATATTCACCTTAAATGTTGCACTGTGGCTGATTTTTCCCCAACCCCAGTAGCACTCAAGAGAGCCTTACAAGCACAAACAAGATAAGCTTCCCATTTCAAAGGAAATCCCATGCACGTATACCGTACTAAGCTTGCCCAGCGCCAACAACAATCATCAGCACTAGAGGAGGGGATTTTGAGCCAAAAGGTGCCACATGAATTTCATGTTTTCAGAATATAATTATATATTTGATAAAATAAAAAAGTATTATAAATTTATAAAGTTGAAAGGGTTATACTATTTACAATTTATTACTTTAGGTAGAAATGAATCTGATGATTTATCAGTTTATAATACCTTATCACATGGTATCAAAGTTAGTGGGCTTGCATACGTACTCCACTCGATACTGAAAATTCAGCTCGTGGTCTGCTCGAGTATGGAGGAAAAATACCCAATTCGAGTTCATTGTTCCCACTCGTCTGAGATCAAAAGATTCATACCTGGCTTGTATACAGTTGTTGATGGTGAGTTTGAGGACAAGTGTTGAGAATATAATCCCACATTAGATAAAATAGAGAAGTGTAGTGGGTTTATAAAGTTGTAATGGTTCAATTACTTATAAGTCATGACTTTTAAGTAGAAATGAACCCGATCCATTATAGGTCCACACTAACTTTTCTCACAATATCAAACATTGGGTCTTGTTTTCCACCTTATAAGTTATTGATATTCTTAGGGGTTTGTATATGTTTTATAAATAAATTATTCATAAAATAAATTTCAAATTGCTATGATAAAGGGTGATTTTTTTTTTTTAATGTTATGAGCATTTCGTTATATCAGTATTACAATTGGGTAGTACCTACCACTATAGTATTGAGAGAATGTGGCGGGTTGTTATTGGTTCTGACCTGAATAATTGGGTAGAGGTGTGACATATATAGTAAGTATGTCATGTATGTAATTTAATAGGCCACGGCCTCCATATATCATTGTGGATAAGTTGAAATGAGAATGGACTCTTACGATGAGTTAACTGAAAATGTTGTTGAGTGATTTTGCCTAAGGAACACGAGTTATAAAAATCAGAATCACAAGGTAAACATTTTATATATATTATTCATAAAATAAATTTCAATTTGCTCTGATAAAGAGTGATCTATTTTTTTTTATGTTATGAGCATTTCGTTATATCAGTACTACAACCGTGAATAATTGAGTAGAGGCGTGACATATATAGTAAGTATGTCATGTATGTGATTTAATAGGCCACGACCTCCCTATATCATTGTGGATAAGTTGAAATGGGAATTGACTCTTACGATGAGTTAAGTGAAAATGTTGTTGAGTGATTTTGCCTAAGGAACACGAGTTATAAAAATCAGAATCATAAGTTGAAATGGGAATTGACTCTTACGATGAGTTAAGTGAAAATGTTGTTGAGTGATTTTGCCTAAGGAACACGAGTTATAAAAATCAGAATCATAAGTTGAAATGGGAATTGACTCTTACGATGAGTTAAGTGAAAATGTTGTTGAGTGATTTTGCCTAAGGAACACGAGTTATAAAAATCAGAATCACAAGATAAACATTTTATATATATTATTTATAAAATAAATTTCAATTTGCTATGATAAAGAGTGATCTATTTTTTTATGTTATGAGCATTTCGTTATATCAGTACTACAACGGTGAAAGTATTTACCACTATAGTATTGAGAATATGTGGCGGGTTGTTATTGGTACTAACTTGAATAATCAGGCATAGGCATGATATATATATAGTAAGTATGTCATGTATGTGATTTAATAGGTCACGACCTCCATATATCATTGTGAATAAGTTGAGGGTGGGTTTGAGGACGAGTGTTGAGAATATAATCCAAAATTAGATAAAATAGAGAAGTGTTGTGGGTTTATAAGGTTGGAAGAGTTTAATTACTTACAAGTCATACCTTCTCTCACATGATCAAACATTGAGTCTTGCTTTTCTCCTTATCAGTTGTTGATATTTTTAGGAGTTTGTATAAGTTTTATAAATACATTATTCATAAAATAAATTTCAAATTGCTATGATAAAGGGTGATCTATATATATATTTTTTTATGTTATGAGCATTTCGTCATAATAGTACTAAAACTATGAAAGTACCTACCACTATAGCATTGCGAGGACTTGGCGGGTTGTTATTGGTCCCGATTTGAATAATTGGGTAGAGGCGTGACATATATAGTAAGTATGTCATGTATGTGATTTAATAGGGTACGACCTCTATATATCATTGTGGATAAGTTGAAATGGGAATTAACTCTTACGATGAGTTAAGTGAAAATATTATTGAGTGATTTTGCCTAAGGAACATGAGTTATAAAAATCAGAATCACATGGTAAACATTTTATTGAATGCTTAGATAGGACTTAAGAAATAACTTGTTTAACAAGATTCTTAAGTTTTTTTTATGCCAAATAGAACAAAAAAAATTAAATAATTAAAGCAATCAAACTAACTTTTGATGAAGACTTGACTTGTAGTGAGTACAGTTCTCATCTACGATCCTCATTAAAGAGCTCCTACTCATTGTTTATCTTTTACATGAAAATAAGTAAGATGAAATTTAAAATAGCATGAGTTATCACAAGTGAACCAAAAGAAATATAAAAGGTTCATGGAAATTATGGGAAAATAAAATATATTAGTTAAGGAAAAATGATGAGATGATGTAAATATAATAGTAGAACTGAAGAGATAATTGGTAAACCTAAGTAATCCTTGATGAGAAGTTGATATAGGTGAGACACATACTCTTGTAGTGATAGGTTCTCCAAGTCATTAGTGACGTGATGCGTGGCTCTGTAATCAATGTATCATTCGAGTGTATGTGTAAACCCCACTCTTTAAAGTTAAGAAAACCAGGAAAAAAACCAGTTAATTCAAAAGAGAAAACCGAGTCGGTTCATGAACCTTCGATAGATAAAGGGTAAAATGAGAAACCAACAAATCTCGAGTGAATCAAAATGTCATAAAAATCATGGAAAAGAACCTTGGGACAAATGGGAAGAGAAAACCCAACCAATTCAAGGCGAACTGGATTGAACCAGTTTGATCTATACTTGAACCAATTTCTAAATTCATTTTTCTTGTTGGCTTAAAATGATCAAATTGAGGAAATGAAGTCACCATTAGATAGAAAATGAATTTAGATAAATTTAAAAAATTTTAATTTTGAGAAAATAGGTCAAATCGGGCTTGAACATGCCAATTTACGCATTGAACCCAGTGGACCGGTACGGTCCGGTTCAGAATAGTGTCATTTTCTTACTCAATATAACAATACTATTCATTAATGTAGAAAACGGATAACGTCGACCAAGCTGAAATTGCTCCGATCAAGCCGTTTCAGGGCGAGGATAAACTTGACAAAAATAGAAAGTTATCGGGTAGAGGTTCCCAAGCTCCCTATATAAAGAGCTACTCTCCATTCATCCTTCACACACCTTAAATGTAAACCCCACTCCTTTAGGATAAGAAAACCCGAGAAAGAACTGGTCAACCTAAGAGAGAGAATCGAACTAGTTCATGAACCCCAACCATTAGAGAAAGGGCAAATTGGGAAATTTAAAAATTCCGAGTGATCCAAAAAGTCATAAAAACCATGAAAGGGGACTTTGGGACAAATTGAAAGAGAAAACTAGACCGATTCAAGTGAACCATATATGAACTAGATTGGACCGGTTTGAACTATCATTGAATTGGCTGCTAAATTTATTTTTCTAGGTTGCTTAAATTATTTAAATTGGGGAATTAAAGCCACCATTGGATAAAGAATGAATTTAGATGAACGTAGAAATTTTTAATTTTAAAAAACTTGGTCGAATTGGGCCTAAACCGCTCAGTTTAAGTATTGAACTCGGTTTGGACCGATACGGTACGGTTCGGAACAATGTCATTTTCTTCCTCCAGATGATGACACTGTTCATTCACCGGAAGAATAGACAGTGCTGACAAAGATGAATCGCCTCTATTCTGGGCATTTCAGGCCATGAATGAGCGCCATAAAAGTGCTAAACGGATGGCCAAAGAGTCCCTAAGCTCCCTATATAAAGAGCCCCTCTCCATTCATTATCCTCACACCTGGAAACTCCATTCTCTCTCAACTGCTCCATTTTCCAGTGAAGCTCAAACTAGAGCTCCGACTTGGATAGTTTTCTCTGCCTCAGAAGGTGAGGTCTAGTTCTTTAGACTCCAGGGGAAGTCAACTATCTAATAGCAACCTTCGTTTGATCCAAGGACCGCCGGAGAAGCATCGACAAAATCAAACAATGAAGCAATCCAACGGACTGAAGCTCCCCTGTTTCGGTCGAGTTGAAATTAGCCAAATTCAGCCCTCCTCCGCCCAAACCAAGCTCTCCCAACATTCCCACATTTCTCATACGACCTCAATTGAGCTGAAAGGTAAGCCAATTTGGCCATACTCAGTCATTGCAGGTCATAGTTAGAGAGAGAAACTACAGAATTTCATCGATGAAATTCTCACTCGATTCAAGGTCAATTGTAGGAATTCTTGATCCTATAAGGTACCTCAGGAAGAGAGCCACCTTCCCCGATAGAGAGCTCAAACTGCCGCATATCCGACGATAAGTTTTTGAAGCTTTCTCTCTCGATGTACAATTTTCCGGTGAAACTCCGTTTGAGCTCAATTCGGACCCAAATGACGCAGTTCAAAGCTCAATTTAATCATATGGAAGTGTAGAAATTGATCTATACCTTCAATTGGAGCAATTAACCTTGATTGTATAGTCAATTTGATGAAATCAAATTTGGCCAATTTGAAAGGGCGAAATTGAGGGAAAATTTAGGGATTTTGTAAAATTGAGGGACTAAATTGCAATTTCCCAAAATTGAGGGCCAATTGGTCATGCAAAAGATGTTAGAAGACCAATTTGTCAATTTTTGGAACATTTGGGGTCCAATTTTCATTTTTGGAAAGTATGAGCAAAATGGTAATTTTTGAAAAGTTGGGGTCCAAATTGGAAATTTGGAAAACTTGAGCCCCTTAAATACTTTTGAGTAAATTGAGGATCCAAAGTGAATTTTTGGAAGTTTCGGGACTCAATTTGGGGAAAATTTAGCTTTAGGGACCTAAAGTCAAGGAAAATGAACTTTAGGGACCTAAGTGCAATTAACTGAAAATTTTGAGCCTTGTCGTTCATACGTGAGAAATGAAGGCAATTATGCCAAATATTAATAGATAAGGATGTCCAAATTGTGTAGGAACACGAGTGACCGGAACACCAACAAGGATAAGCTAGTGTGGAAGTGGAAACCGACTAGAGAATGATACATTTCAGTTATCGGGTGAGTGGGTTTACTAACGTCATACCCGGTTGGGATGATGAGTATAGTTTAAAGTTAAAAACTACTTATCGGTTGTGAGTGGGTTTATTCATGTCATACCCGGTTGGGATGATAAGCACCTCAGAAATGAAAAACCACTTATACGTGGGATTTTAACATCACACCCGACATAAATCAAAACTGCATAAACTTTTAACTTTCATACCTGTCTTGCAGGTGTGATTAACATGAAGTATTTGGATAGGTTGCTCTTGGTTACCTGAAAAGGGATATAAGGAAGGGTGTGAGTTCAACGACTTAGTAAATGGGTGTTTAAAATTTGACTTTTAGGGAAAATATTTGAATTGGAGTTTTCTAGACTCCTTATTTTCTTTTAAAACAATTCATCCTCAAAATCTTGATTTCATAGCCATTACTCACTCCTTAACCATAACCGGTGTGCTTATCAACCAACGCACGCCCTTCATCATGAAGGGAACACACATGAATAAAACTTCGTGTTCGTATGAGGACAAAAGACCATATCTCGGTCTCGTGCGCATGAAACTCAAACACAGAAGTTTTAGGAAACCCCAAACATAGTTGCTTCGTGGAGTCTAAACACTAAAACTCCATGGAGTACAAACACAAAACTCCAGGGAGTACAAACACAGAACTCCATGACTAATTGGTATGACGAGAAACGCAAACCCAATAGCTTCTCTTTCCCTTATCACCACCATGTTATCCAGCAGCCCTTAGGACACATCACTACCCCTCTTAGGCATCTTAATGGTCCCGAATCTCAAGTGCATGCACAAGTAAAGTTTTCCTCAAAAGCCATTTAATCTTTAGTGCCACTAGTCCAACGGCCCCAACCCTCAACTCGACCTGCAGCTATTTGTCTCGACTAGTCTATTGACCTGTCATATCACACTGCTGCCAGTCCATCGAGTATGTCGGTACTGTCTTGGTACCATGGCCAATCAATTCATTCATTTAAGTTTTATGGCTCATATTCATGTTTGTTTATGAGCTCCTGCTCGTGCCAACTGGCCTAGGGCCCACTATTCAAGATTTTCAAAATCGGGCATATAAGCCCCCAAGTTCCATAATTGAGGCATTCGACCTATATGAGCTATTTGAGCTCCCGTTAAGAAGGTCTCTCAAAATGTTTAAGCAGTGGCACACAGTTAGGGGAGAGCACTTCTAACAAAATGAACTTTTAGACGTTCATCACACCAACCGGGTATGAGGATATCTCCGCTTATAACTGATAAGCGGGTTATCAACTTCCTTCTAGGAAGTTTCATCATACCAACCGGGTATGATCTACTTACAACCGGTAAGTATTTTTTTCGCGAGATTTCCACATCACTCTTCTTAGATGTGATGATTAAAATACCACTTAGCAGTGGGTTTTCATTTTTGAGGTGCTTATCATCCCAACTGGGTATGATATTAAATTCCCATTCACATTGGCTTCCAATTTAGAAAAGGTGCTCATCATCCCAACCGAGTATGATGTGAATAAGCCCACTCACCCGTTAACGCAGTGAATTCCTTTTGACCGGTTCTTTATATTCACACGAGCTTGTCCTTGTTGGCGTTCTCGATACTTTGTGTTCCTACACGATACGAACATCCTTGTTCATTATCCCTCGGTCTTATGGCCTTCATTCATTCCAATTGAATGAGAAAACCAAACTTTTCACTTATTTGTAATTAGGTCCCTAAATTTATTTTTCTTTAACTTTAAGTCCCAAATGTGGGTTTTTCCTCAAATTGAGTCCCAAAACTTTTAAAATTCACTTTGCGACCTCGATTTATTCAATTTCACAAAAAGGGGACCTCAAAGGGATATTTAATATCATACCCAGTTGGGATGATAATCACCTCAGAAATGAAAACCCACTGCTGAGTGGTATTTTAAACATCACACCTAAGGGGAGTGATGTGAAAATCACGCGAAAAAAAACTACTTATTAGTTGTAAGTAGATCATACCCGATTGGTATGATAAAACTTCCTGGGAGGAAGTAGAAAACCCACTTATCGGTTATAAGCAGATATGTCTTCTTACCCGATTGGTATGATAGACAAATGAAAGGTATATTTTTTTGGAAGTGCTCTCCCTTAACTGTGTGCCACTGCTTAAATTTTTTGGGAGACCTTCTTGATGGGAGCTCGAATAGCCCATATAGGCCGAAGGCCTCAGTTTTGGAACTTGGGGGCTAATATGCCAGATTTTGAAAATCTCCCACAATGGTCCCTAGGCCAGTTGGCACAAGCAGGAGCTCGTAAACAAACATGATTATTAAGACATGAAAACTTAAGTAAATGAGTTGTTTGGCCATGGTACTAAGACATGACTGACATACTTGATGGACTAGTGGTAGTGCGACATGACAGGTCTACGGATCAGTTAAGACAAATAGCTGCAGGTCAAATTAAGGGTCAAGGTCATTGGACCAGTGGTACCATAAATTATATGGCTTATGTGAAAAATTGTTGATTTTGCATGCACTGTGTTACAGGATCTTCAAGACGCCCAAGAGGGGTAGTGATGCGTCCTAAGGCTCTAGACGACCTGGTGGAAATAAGGGCAGTTAATCGTACTAGAAGTCTTGAGAAGCTCAACGTAGCTTCATGCGCATGAGACCGGGGTGGGGACGGGATGAGATATCTATCCTCATATGGACACAGAGTTTTATTACGGTATTTAGGGTCGGATGTTGCGTACATCCACTCATTCTTTGGGTAGAAGTGGACGTACTTCTATGTAGGTGGTTGGTAAAGTCGCTTTGACGCCACAAGTGGGTATAGTGGACGAGTTGGCCTGCGAATATGTGTTTTCCTTCATGATGAAGGGCATGTGTTTGTTGATAAACACAACATTGTGATGAGAAATGATTTTGAAAATCGAGATTTTAAAGATGAGGAAATTTAAAGTAATTAAGGAGTTTGGCACACTCCAATTTGAAAACTTTTTGTTTACCGAAACTTCATTTTTGAAAATACCCATTCACTGAGTTGTAGAAACTCACCACTCTTTTTATCCCTTTTCAGGAAATAGAGAAAATGACTAGGGATAACACCAAGCCTTACCCTCTGTCAGGTATGCTTAATTTCTCTTAAGCTTGCATTTTATTTGATATATGTCTTTCTAGGGAATAAGGTTGAAAGTACGCCTCGCTCCTCTTGAGTTAAAGAAGGAGGAAACTCCTCCTAAACTAGGTGAACGACGAGTTGTTCATGGGGATCCGACCAAACTGGGTCGGGGCGTGACAACTTAAGTGGTATCAGAGTCTGTTTCCTCAAATACATTATCAAGACTAGATAACATAGTACTTGATAGGAATATTTTAAAAATTTTCAGATGGCCCCAAGAAAAGTAGCCAAATAATCCCATGCTACTTAGCCACCCTAGAAGCTAGGGAGAACCCCATCCCAAGGGAGGAAATGAACCAGGAGTATAGAAGGACCCTTTGAGTAACCTCGAGTCAAAGAGGAATTGACAAGAAAGCCTCCATGGTGTTTAGGCTTATGGATGGCAAGGCATTGAACCATCAGCAACCCCTTAGAAAGGCCCTACAATGCTTAAAGTATAGGAGGAACCATAAAGATCCATGCAAGAAGATGACTAGTTACAAATGTGGGCAATGGGGACACTACAGTAGAAGATGCCTGACATTTTAAAGGACAAGACTCGAGAGGATCTGTTATGAGTGTAGGAAGGTGGGACACATAGCAAGGAATTGTCCCACACTGTGAGGAATCCAAGCGATACCTTCTAATAAGGACACCTCCACCCCTACAGAAGTTCGAATTGATAACATTACAAGAACCACAATTGCAACTAGGGAACCCAATCTCACGTAGGAAGAAATCCCTTTAGACCATAGTTTAGTAATGAGTACTCCCCAACCCATGATTGTAACAATCTCCCTCAAGAGATGTTAAAACCCCAAAATTGTATTCTTACTAATAAATAAGATTCTGAGCTTCTAAAAATTTCTCTGTTCCTTAATAATATGAAAGCATATCTCAATTGCCCGAGAAAGAATCACAAAAAGAAGATCAAGGGTAGGACCTTAAGAAAACCCAAAGATAGTAGAACATAGATAAAGGGAATTTCCCCTTAAGTAGCACTACAAACCACCTAGGCGCAGAGAAGGAAACACCTCCTCCATAGAAGACAAGCTGAATGATGAAAGACAACTAGAAAGCCCCAAGACAGTAAGGTATGTTCTACTTTGGAAAAATAGAAGAGCCAAGAAGGGTTGTAGACTAACCTAGTGAGGAAGGGGGAAGTGGAAAGGCTAGAACAATGGAAAGGGAGGATGAAAAAAAACACTTGAAGAAATAAATGGCCGAAAATGAAATGATGGCTACACTTAAGCCATAAGGTCCCGCACAAAGAGGTCTTGGAGCAAATAAGTGCATGAACATTTCCCAAGGAAGGAGACCTTGGGAAGGCATATGTTCCAACTAAGAAATAATGGACCAAGTGACGAAGGATGAGGAGATGAAGTGCACGCCGAGGTGAAAGAACCAAGGGAAGCACATTAAGAGGAGCCAAGGGGAAAGTTTAATCCAAGGAATGGGTAAGTAGGAAATAACATCAAATGATGTAGTGATAAGTAAAAATGGGTGGGCTACCCATCATAAGGAAAAAGAGGAAAGAACATCCGGAAAACCTAGGAAAAGTAAGCCCTTCAATTCGAAAGGAGGTAAGGTGAAAACAACCAATGATATTAAGACTGTTCGTGGCCCACACTCACTTAATAGAGCCCAAGGAGTGTATGGTTGGACATAAAGGGCGATAGGAACCAATCTATCAGCAGGAGCTCTTTGAAGAGAGGATAAGGAATAAAACAGAAATGGAGCACAGTGAAGAATAAAGAACGAGAAATAATACTGACCTTAGAAGTGTGTAAGAAGGAAAGACGAAAAAGCGTTCAAGAAGCATTAAGAAGTTGAAACAGGATAGGAATCCTTAGGTAGAGGATACAAGCAGGAAGTGAGACCTCAAAAATGGAAGTCCCAAATCTAAGGAACCACCAGATGGATACTAAGAAGCTTAAACTGACATAAAGAGCCTCATAAAGAATCATAAGTGGTTAAGGGTATGTCGGTATGGCAAAAGTATTACCTGATTTGGAAGAGCAAAGAAGCCAATTAGAGATTTTTGAAGAACCTAGAAAAGAAGGAAGCAACTAGTAATAATAGGATGGTCAAGAAGAATAAATGAGACCATTGGAAAGACCAGGGAATAGTGAGACTACACTCTAAAGAAGGATAATAGAACGAGCATAGTGTTGAATACACGAAATAAGACCCGACGATCGGTAAATGATTAAAGGTGGACAAAAGCCCAAATTCAAATGGGGTGTAAGAATGCGAAGGAAGGAAAACCTTCAAGGAGTAGTAAGAAATTCGAACATCTAGCACCTAAAGGGAAATCTCTATTTTGAAGGAAATAGTAGAGAATGAAAATCATTAAAGGAGAACTCCCTAAAAACAACGAAATCATGAAATGGTCACAAGTAAATGAGAGTGAGTTTAGGGAAAAGGAAAATCCTTGAGTAAAGGACGTCACCAGAAATGAAGAAAGACATAAGAAGGGAAGAATCCCAGTGTGTTATTGGTATGTCATTAGGAAATCCAATGACTTGCACCAGAAAGACCCAATAAGGAAGTTGGGAAAGGACAGGTGGGAAAGGAAAGCCGACACGATTGTGTAAGACATTTTGTCAAGGCAAGAGGGATGACTGGATAATGGTACAGATAGTCAAGGAATACTACCCGGTGAAAAGAGAGATAAAGTTATTAAATCACTAAAAGGTTGAAGGTTGGGAACACCTAGCAAGGAAGTATTCCAAAATTTTAATGATTAAAGATAGATTTTGGAGCATTGTCGTGCTGTAAGAGATACGTAAGCCCAACAGTTCCGAAGAACAATATGACTCAAATAAGGAAGAGTTTGTTCATAAGTATGACGAAGTCAAACATAACTTGGACTGAAGTTGTAATAAACAATGGATGAAGGAAGGATCAAAATAGGATGAAGGTGTAATAACACTGAAACTTGTGAAATCAATTACGTAATGCTTGAATGAACGTCGAGCTAAGGGTTTCAACGATGAATAGAATAACTAGAAAAAGGAACGATTGGGCACCTTGGAACTCCCAATCTTGAAATCTTGAGTAAGAACCACAAAGGGGAAGAATCTTGCCTTAAGTAAAGAAAGATGCGAACCTAGGGATATACCTTTGGACCCACGGGCAAGACATACTAGTTATGATAAAACTCCATGGAAGGAGTAAACAATATAATGGTAAAGAAAGTCCTTAAGTGTGTGATTTAAGGTAGATTAAGTGAAAGAATGACCAAAGTATTAACATGTCTAAGTTGACATT
The DNA here is from genome assembly GCA_030064435.1 of Trapa incisa. Lineage (NCBI taxonomy): Eukaryota > Viridiplantae > Streptophyta > Magnoliopsida > Myrtales > Lythraceae > Trapa > Trapa incisa. The sequence goes on from CM057782.1 coordinate 17,724,525, forward strand.
AAGGGAAGTTATCCTGGAGTGATATTTAGGTTTGGGGACAAAACTCCTAAAAGGAGGGGAGAGTTGTAAACCCCACCCTTTGGAGTTAAGGAAATCGGGAAAAGAACTGGTCAAATCGAGTGAGAAACACCGAACTGGTTCACAAACCCGATCATCAAAGAACGGGAAATTTGAGAAATTTACAACTCCCAAGTGACCCAAAGGGTTCATAACAAATGAACCTTGAGACAAGTTGGGAGAGAAAAACCAGACTAGTCTGGGTGAACTAGATCCGAATCGAATTGAACTAGTTTATGAACTGAGCCGGTTTAAAAATCCAAACCGATAGAGAGATGGAAAACCGAGAAATTTATGGTTCCCAAGTGGCCTAAAGAGTCACATAAGTCATGAAAAATGACTTTAGGATGAATGGGGGATGAAAACCAAACCGGTTTAAGTGAATCAGATCCAAATCGAATTGAATCAGTTTGGACCGATTTGAACCACTATTAAACTGTATGCAAAATTCGTTTTTCTAGGTGGCTTAGAAAATTCCAATTTAAGAATTGAGTCCACCATTTGATAGATAATAAATTTAGAAATTTTTAATTTGGAAAAAATCGGTTGAATCGGGCATGAACCGGCTGGTTTAAGCTTTGAACCTGGTTAGGACTAGTCTGGTTCGGTTAGGAACAGTGTCATCTTTTTCCTTTAGATAACAGTATTGTTCACTCGCCGGAAAGTTGAACCAGCACCGACAAAGAGGAAACATTTTTGTTCAGTATGTTTCATGCCATCAATGACTATCATAAAGGTACCAAATGGATGGTCGACGAGTCCCCGAGCTCCCTATGTAAAGGGCCCCTGTTCATTCATCCTCTCCACACCTGGAAACCTCACTCTCTCTCAGCTACTCAATTTTTCGGTGAAACCCAAACTAGAGCTCTGATATAGGGTCTTTTTTTAGCACAAGAAGGTGTGATCGGGTTCCTTAGAATCGGAGAGAAGTCAGCTACACGGTGGTGGTCTCCATTCGCTCCGAGGGTTACCGAAGAAGCGCTCGCGTGATCAAATAGTGAAGCAACTTCGACGGACCAAAGCTGCCTTGTTTCTGTTAAGCTAAAATTGGCCAATTCGAGCCCAACTCAAGCCAAACTAAACTCTCCCAACACCTCCCCAACCCTCCTACGATCAAATTAGAACTAAAAGGTAAGCCAATTTGGCTACCTTCTGTAATTTCTGATTGATGCTAGAGAGATAAACGGCAGAATTTTGATGATAAAATTCTCACTCAATTTGACATCAATTGATGCAATTCTTGATACTAGGAGAAACCTTAGAAAGAGATCCACCTGCCCAGATTGAAAGCTCGGACTGCTGCTTCCTCGACGGTAAGCCTTAGAAGCTTTCTCTCTCTACATTCCGTTTTCCTATGAAGCTCTGTTTGAGCTCGTTCTAGCATCAAAACGTACGATTCAAAGTGCAATTGAATTGTATGAAGATGTAGGAACTCCAATTTAACTATAATTTCAACAATTAAACTTGTTTAATCGGTCAATTTGATGAAATCAAATTCGATTATGTTAGAAAGTTGAAATTGGGGAAAATTTTAGGGATTTTGAAAATTCAAGGGACTAAAATGCAATTTTATAAAATTGAGGGCCAATTGGGTATGATTAGAGTGTAGGAGGACCAATTGAGCAAAATTTGGAATTTTTGGGGTAAAACTTACCATTTTTTGTAATGGAATGGCAAAATGGTAATTTTGGAAAATTGGGGATCAAATTGGGAATTTGGGAAACTTAAAGTCCTTTTTGTGAATTTGAATAAATTAAGGTACCAAGGAGAATTTTTAAAGTCTCGGGACTTAATTTGGGGGAAAACCGGCATTTGGAGCATAAAGTAAAAGAAAGAGAACTTTAGGGACCAAATTGCAAATATTTAAAAAGTTAGCTATTTTTAGTCATTCATAATGAATGAAGGCTATCAAGTCAAATGATAATGAACAAGGATGTTCATACCGTGTAGGAACATGATATAGCGGGAACGCCAGCTAAGGCAAGGCTCGCAAGGGACGAAAGCCAATTTAGAGGAAATACACTGCATGATCGAGTGAGTGGGATATTTAATATCATACCCGCTTGGGATGATAATCACCTCAGAAATAAAAACCCACTACTAAGTGGTATTTTAAACATCACACCTGAGAGAAGTGATGTGAAAATTATGCTAAAAAAAACTACTTATCGGTCGTAAGTAGATCATACCCGGTTGGTATGATGAAACTTCCTGAAAGGAAGTAGAAAACCCACTTATCGGTTATAAGCGTAGACATCTTTATACCCGGTTGGTATGATAGACAAATGAAAGGTTTATTTTGTCAGAAATGCTCTCCCTTGATTGTGTGCCACTGCTTAAAATATTTGGGAGACCATGTTAACGGGAGCTCAAATAGCTCATATAGGCCAGAGGCCTCAGTTTTGGAACTTGGGGGCTAATATGCCCGATTTTGAAAATCTCGAACAGCAGGCCCTATGCCAGTTGGCACAAGTAGAAGCTCGTAAACAAACATGATTATTAAGCCATTAAAACTTAAGTAAATGAGTTGTTTGGCCATGGCACCAAGATAGAACGAACATACTCGATGGACTAGCGAATCAATCAAGACAAACAGCTGCAAGTCGAGTTAAGGGTCGGGGCCGTTATGGCTTATGTGAAAAATTGTTGATTTGTGCATGCACAATGTTACGGGACCTTCAAGATGCCCAAAAAGGGTAGTGATGCATCCTAAGGCTCTGGACAACTTGGTGGAAATAAGGGCAGTTAGTCGTACCAGAAGTCTTGAGAAGCTTGATGTAGCTTCATGCGCATGATACTGGGGTAGAGATAGGATGAGGTCTTTGTCCTCATACAGACACGGAGTTTTGCTACGGGATTGAGGGTTGAATGTCACATACATCCACTCATTCTCAGGGTAGAAGTGGACGTACTTATATCTAGGTGGTCGGTAAAGTCACTCCGACACCACAAGTGGGTACAGTGGATGGGTTGGCCTGTGAATGTGTGTTTTCCTTCATGATGAAGGGCATGTGTTGGCTGATAAACACAACGTTGTGATGAGAAATGATTATGAAAACTAAGATTTTAAAGATGAGAAAATTTAAAGGAATTAAGGAGTCTATCATACTCCAATTTGAAAACTTTTTGTTTACCGAAACTTCATTTTTGAAAATACCCATTCACTAAGTTGTAGAAACTCACCCCTCTTTTTATCTATTTTTTGGAAATAGAGAAAATGACTAGGGATATCACTAGTCGATGATTTGTATCGACTCTATCTGATAGGTCAAGTTCTCTTCCAGCTCTGGTGGAGGTTGGTCTAATACATGGCTAGGATCAGGCTGATACTTTTGAAGCATAGAGATGGGGAATACATCGTGTATTCTCTGCAAGTCTGGAGGTAGTTCCAATTTATAGGCCACCAGTCCAATCCTTCGAATGATGGGATATGGGCCTATATACATTGGTTTCAACTTTCCCCTTTGTTAAAATCTAAGTATTCCCCTCCATGGGGACACCTTGAGAAATACTTGATCTCCCACATCAAGCTTCCAATCTTTCTTTCGATGATTCACATAATTCTTTTGCTTATCCTGTGCGGTCTTGAGGCGACACTTGATTAGTTTTATTTTCTCTGTGGCATCCTCGATAAGTTCTGGCCTTTCTAGCTTCCTTTCCCCTACTTCTTCCCAAAATAGAAGGGTACGACATGGTTGTCCAAAAGGGGCTTCATAAAGAGCCATTTGAATACTGGCATGATAGCTATTATTGTTAGCAAATTCCATTGGGCATAAGTATTCTTCCCAACCTTTGTCCATAGTGAGTACGCATGCCCTCAGCATGTCCTCCAAGGACTGAATTGTTTGCTAAGACTATCCATCGGTCTGAGGGTGAAACGTCATGCTCATGTGGAGCTTGGTTCCCATAGCACTTTTAAGCTTGGCCAAAACCTTGAAGTGAATCTAGGGTCTCTATCTGATACTATACTCATTGGGACCCCATGGAGTCTTAATATTTCCCTCATATATAGGATGGCCAATTGTTCGACTGAATCCATCACTCTTATTGGTAGGAAATGGGTGGACTTGGTCAATCAATCCACTATAACCCAAATTACATCTCGTCCTTTTCTTGTCACAGGTAATCCTGTGAAAAAGTCCATAGTGATATGCTCCCAGTTCCATTCCGAGATTGGTAACGGTTGTAGCAGTCCTGATGGTTTCTGATGCTCGACTTTAATATGATAACATGACAAGCATCGAGCTACATACTCTACAATGTCCCTCTTCATTCCGTTCCACCAATATCCTTGTTTGACGGTGCGGTACATATTAGTATTGCCCAGATGCATGGCATACACTAAATCGTGTGCCTCTTCCATTATTAACCTCTTCAACTCCTTATTGTGTGGCATACAAACCCTACCCTTATAGGTTAGCACTCCATCACTTCGCAGGTCGTGGTCCGGTTTCATTTCTCTATTAACTAGGTCCAAATAGGTTTGGAGTTCCTTATCAGTCTTTTGTTGAGCCTTAATCTGCTCGTTTAGACTGGGTCTTACCACCACATTGGCTAACAAGCACTTCTCCCGCTTGTCTATCCTCAGATCCACCTCCATTCTTCCCAATTGTTGCAACAAAGGTATGTAGCTTATCTTTATTTATGCTACCTAGGTTTGATATTTGTGACTTAAGGCATCTGCCACCACATTTGCCTTTATGAGGTGATATTCTATCACAAGATCGTAATCTTTCACCAATTCTAACCATCTTCTTTGTTGGAGATTTAACTCTTTCTGAGTCAGAAAATACTTAAGACTCTTGTGATCAGTGTATATCTTACACTTAACCCCGTAGAGGTAGTATCGCCAAATCTTCAAGGCAAACACTATCACAGCTAATTCCAAGTCGTATGTTGGGTAGTTTCTTTCATGTTCCTTAAGTTTTCATGAGACATAAGCAATTACCTTCCCTTGTTGCATTAGTACACATCTAAGTCCTTGTCATGATGCATCACTATAGACGATGTACTCTCCCGCATTAGGGTCAAGTAGGGATTGTACCGGCACGGTTGTCAATCGAGTTTTTAACTCTAAGAAAGACTTCTCACAGCTTTCATCCCACTTATACTCAACTCCTTTCCTAGTGAGCCGAGTTAGAGTAGTTGCTATCTTAGAAAAGTCTTGCATGAACCATCTGTAGTATCTTGCCAGACCTAAGAAACTCCGTATCTCTGAAGGATTGCTTGGACCCTTCCAATCTGATCTGGCTTCCACCTTGGCTGGATCTACTTTGACTTCATCCTTGCACACTATATGTCCTAAGAATCCTACCTCCTACCGCAAGAACTCACACTTGGAGAATTTTTCCTATAAGTGATTTTCCTTCAATATCTCCAAGGTGATAGCCAAATGTAATTCATGCTCTAATCTAGTTCGTGAGTATATAAGAATGTCATCTATAACACTATCATGAACATGTCCAAGTGAGGTTGGAACACACGATTCATTAAATCCATGAAGGTTGCAGAGGCATTCGTTAATCTACTCTCTCAGTTCAAGAGGAGTTTCCTCCGACTTTAACTCAAGATGAGCCAGGCGTAATTTCGAACTTGTTCCCTGGAAGACATATATCCAATAAAATGCAAGCTTAAGGAAATTTAAGCAAACCTGACAGAGGGTAAGGCTTGATATTATTCTTAGTCATTTTTCCTTTTCCTAAAAAAGGGATAGAAAGGAGGGGGTGAGTATGACTACTCATTGAATGGGTTTTTCAAGAAAATATCTTTAAGGAAAAGAGTTGTATTGGAGTGTGCCAGACTCCTTTTTTTCAAAAATCATTTCATTTGAAAATTTGGGTTTTACCACAATTTCCTTATTTAATCATGGTGTGTCATCACCCAACACACAACCTTCATCATGAAGGTTAAACACACATTCGCAGGCCAGCACGACCATTGAACTCACTTGTGGCTTCAGAGTGACTTTATCGACCACCAAGATAGAAGTACGTCCACTTCTACCCTGAGAATAAGTGGATGTACATGACATCCAACCCTTAATCCCGAAATCAATTCTCTGTGTCCGTATGAGTACAGAGTCCTCATCCCATTCCCACCCCGGTCTCATGTGCTTAGTGCTACTTCAAATTTCGCACAGTCACCTGGTATAACAAACTGCCCTTATACTAACCGGGTTGTCCATGGCCCTTAGGATGCATCACTACTTCTCATGGGCATCTTGATGATCTTGTAATTATAGTGCATGCACAAACAGTATTTTTTTTATCATGCCATATAATCTGTGGTGCCACTTGTAAACCCCACACTTTTGAGTTAAAGAAAACTGGGAAAAGAACCGGTCAAACCGAGCCGGTTTACATTTGAGAACGCGCAATATGGAAATTTACAACTTCCGAGTGATCCAAAAGGTTCATTAAACCTTGGAAAAGAAATTTAAGAAAATTTAGAAGACAAAAACCATATTGGTTTAGGTGAACAAGATTCCATAAAAACTTTAAAGTTAAGCATGCTTACTCGAGAGTAGTGTGAGGATGGGTGACCTCCTGGGAAGTAGGAATTTTTTTGTAACCCCAAATTTCGGTAAAAAATTTTTATGTACGCCTTATCATAAATAACCATAAATTAATATATATTTAATTATTTTAATTAATACCAATAATTTAATACCTAAATTAAATTATTGGAATTAATACATAAATTAAATTATTGGAATTAATACCGAAATTAAATTATTGGAATTAATACCGAAATTAAATTATTGGAATTAATACTAATAATTTATGCTAATATTAATACTAGTAATAAATCTCGCCCATTTAATACACGGGTTTTACGCCTATATAAAGAGGTTATCCCCATTCATTTTCCTCACACCCGAACACTTCTCTCTCTCTCTCTACTACTCCATTTCCCGATAAAGTTTAAACCAGAGCTTCGACTTCAACATTTTTCTTAACCTCGAAAGGAGAGGTCGGGCTCTTTAGAACCAGGGAGAAGTCCGCTATCTGATAGCAAAATCCAGTCAATCAGAGAATCACTAAAGAAGCGCCGACATGATGGAATAGTGAAGCAGCTCCGGTGGACCGTAGCTGCCCTATTTCGGCCAAGTTGAAATTGGCCATTTTGAGCCCTCCTCAGGCCAAACCAAGCCTTCCCAACACTTCCTCAGTCCTCCCACAGCCGAATTACGATTGAAAGGTAAGCCAATTCGGCTCCCCTCTACAATTTCCGGTCGGTGTTAGAGAGAGAACCGACAGAATTTCAATAATGAAATTCTAACTCAATTATGCATCAATTGATGCGATTCTTGATTCTAGGATGAACCTCAAGATAAGAGCTATCTACCTAGATCAAAATCTCGGACCGCCATGCCCTCACTGGTGAGAAATCGAAATTTTCGGAAGAGCTCCGTTTGAACTCATTTCGACGTTAAAATATGTGATTTAAAGTTTCCTAGAATCATATGAACATGCAAAAACTCAATTTCAACTCCAATTTCAACTATTAGAAACGTTTGATTGGTCAATTTGATGAAATCAAATTCGGTAGTTTTGAAAAGTTGAAATTGGGGGAAAATTTGGGAAAAATTGGGGATTTTCAAAATTCAATGAACCAAAATGCAATTTTATGAAATTGAGGGTAAATTAGGCATGAAAATAATGTTAGAGGACCAATTAAGGAATTTTAGAATTTTGGGGGCAAAACTTACCATTTTTGTAAAGTAAGGGCAAAATGGTAATTTTGGAAAAGTTGGGGGACCAAATTGGAAATTTGGGAAATTAAACCCCTTTTTGGTGAAATTGAATAAATTGAGGTACCAAGATAAATTTTAAAAGTTAAGGGACTCAATTTGAGGGAAAACCGATATTAGGGATTTAAAGTTAAAGAGAGATAACTTTAGGGACCTAATTGTAAATAACTAAAAGTTCGGGTTTTCTCATTCATTAGAAATGAATGAAGGCTATTATACCGAGTAATAATGAACAAGTATGTTCATATCGTGTAGGAATGCAAAATACTAGGAACGCCAGCATTGACGTGAATACAAAGAACCAGTTTAGTGGAATTCACTGCGTTAACGGATGAGTGGGTTTACTAACATCATACTCGGTTGGGATGATGAGCATAACTTAAAATTAAAAACCACTTACCGGTTGTGAGTGAGATTATATATATCATACCCGGTTGGGGATGATAAGTATCTCGGTATAAAAATCCACTGTTTAGTGGTATTTTAATCATCACCACTTAGAGAAAGTGATGTGAAAATATTACAGAAAAACTACTTATCGATTGTAAGTAGATCATACCCGGTTGGTATGATAAGACTTCCTCGAAGGAAGTTGAAAACTCGTTCATCGGTTATGAACGGAGATGTCCTTATACCGGTCGGTATGATTGACAGTAAAAACCTATTTTTGTCGGAAGTGCTCTCCCCTAACTATGTGCCAATGCTTAAATAATTTGGGAGACCTTCTTGACGAGAGCTCAAATAGCTCTGATAGGCCGGGGGCCTCGGTTTTGGAACTTGGGGGCTAAATGCTCGATTTTGAAAATCTCATACAGTGTGCCCAAGGCCAGTTGGCACGAGTAGGAGCTCGTAAACAAACATTGTTTGGCCATGGTACCACGATAGGACCGACATGCTCAGTCAACTAGCGACAATGCGACATGACAGGTCGACGGACTAGTCAAGACAAACAACTGCGGGTTGAGTTGAGAATCAAGGCTGTTGGACCAGTGGCACCACAGATTACATGGCAATTTGAGAAAACATTGTTTGTGTATGCACTATGCATACGAGATCATCAAGACGCCCATGAGGGGTAGTGATGCGTCTTATGGGCACTGGACGACTTGGTGGTTATAAGGGCAGTTTGTCGTTCCAGGTGTCTGTGCGAAATTTGGAGTAGCACCAAGTGCATGAGACCGGGGTGGGGATGGGATGAGGTCTCTATCCTCATACAGACACGAAGAACTGATTTTGGGATTGTGGGTCGGATGTCGCGTACATCCACTCATTCCCAGGGTAGAAGTGGTCGTACTTCTATCCGGGTGGCAGGAAAAGTCGTTCCGAAGCCACTAGCAGGTTCAGTAGTGATACTGACTTGCGAATGTGTGTAACCTTCATGATAAAGGATGTGTGTTGGGTGATGACACACCGGTAACTAAGAAATAATGGGAAAACCTAAATTTTTAAATGAAGGGATTTTTGAAAATAAAGGAGTCTGGCACACTCCATATAAATATTTTTCTTAATAGTTAAAAGTAGACCTTTAAAAACCCATTCACTGAGTAGTCGTACTCACTCTCTCCCTTATATCCCTTTCAGAAATCCCGGAAAGCCTACCTTGAAAAACAATCAACTAAGATGCCTGTAAGACAGGTATGTAAAGTTTAAAATTTTATGCAGTTTTGATTATGCTATTCTAGGAAATGGTGCAGGTTTAAAGGACGCCTTACTCTTTATGGATTATAATAAGGGGAAACCCTTTAATAAACTGGGAGAGTGGCGGGTTGTTCATGGGGATCCGACCAAACCGGGTCAGGGCGTGACACCACTGGTCCAATGGCCCCGACTCTCAAGTCAACCTGCAGCTGTTTGTCTTGACTAGTCCGAAGACCTATCATGTCGCACTGTTGCTAGTTGACTGAATATGTCGGTCTTGTCTTGGTACCATGGCCAAAAAATTCATTTATTAAAGTTTTATGGCACATATCTCATGTTTTTTTACGAGCTCCTGCTCGTGCCCACTAGCCTAAGGCTCACTTGTTCGAGATTTTCAAAACTGAGCATAATAGACCCCAATTTCCAAAATCGAGGCCTCCGGCCTATAAGAGCTATTCGAGCTCCCATCAAGAAGGTCTCCCAAATAGTTTAAGCATTGGCACATAGACAGGGGAGAGCACTTTCGACAAAATTATATTTTCAACTGTGCATTATACCGACTAGGTATAAGGAAATCTCCGCTCATAATCGATAAATACTTACAACTGGAAAATAGTTTTTCCGCATGATTTTCACATCACTCCTCTAAGTTGTGATGTTTAAAATACTACTTGATAGTGGGTTTTCATTTTGAGGTACTTATCATCCCGTAATTGGATATGACATAAATCTCACTCACTCGTTAATGCCGTGAATTCCACTAGATCGGTTTCTTGAGGTACTTATCATCTCGTAATTGGATATGACATAAATCTCACTCACTCGTTAATGCCGTGAATTCCACTAGATCGATTCCTTGATTTCACGCGAGCTTGTCCTTGCTGGCGTTCCCGGTGCTTCGTGTTCCTACACGATATGAACATCTCAATTCATTATCTCTCGGCCTAATAGCCTTCATTCATTCCAAATGAATGAGAAAAACTAAACTTTTATTTATTTACAATTAAGTCCCTAAAGTTATTTTTCTTTAACTATCAGTCCCTAATGCGGGGTTTTCCTCAAATTGAGTCCCAAAACTTTTAAAATTCCCCTTGGGACCTCAATTTATTCAATTTGATAAAAGGGGGTTTAATTTCCCAAATTTCCAATTTGGTCCCACAACTTTTCCAAAATTACCATTTTGCCATTCCTTTACAAAAATGGTAAATTTTACTCCAAAAATTCTAAAATTCATCAATTAGCCCTCTAACATTTTTATCATGCCTAATTGACCCTTAATTTTAGGAAATTGCATTTCAGTCCCTCGAATTTTCAAAAATCCCCAATTTTTCCCCCAATTCCAACTTCTTAAAAAAGCTAAATTTGATTTTATCAATGGACCGATCAAACGTTTCCAATTGTTGAAATTGAAGTTGAAATAGAGTTTCTACATGTTCAAATGATTCTTTAGCAATTTGAATCGCAAGTTTTAATGCCAGTACGAGCTCAAACGGAACTTTGCCGGAAAATGAACTATAGAGAGAGAAAGCTTCGATTACTCACCGGTGAGGGCACGACAGTCTAAGATTTCTATTTGGGTAAGTAGTTCTCCTCCTGTGGTTCTTCCTACGATCAAGAATCACATCAATTGATCTCAAATTGGATTAGTATTTCATCATTGAAATTCGACCGACTCTCTCTCTAACACTCATCAGAAATTGTAGAGGGAAGCTGAATTGGCTTACCTTTCCCTCCTAATTCGGTCGTGGGAGGGCTTGGTTTGCCTGAAGAGGGCTCGAATTGGCTGATTTTAACTCGAACGAAATAGGGCAGCTTTGGTCCGCCGGAGCTGCTTCACTGTTCGATCACGCCGGCGCTTCTCCGGCGACTTTCGGAACGAACGGATGTCACCACTGTGTAGTTAACTTCTCCCCGATTCTAATGAATCCAACCTCATCTTCTTTGGCTAAAAAATGACCCTATATTAGAGCTCTAGTTCGAGCTACATCGGAAAACTAAGCAACTGAGAGAGAGTGAACTTTTAAGGTGTGGAGAGGATGATTGGAGAGGGGCTCTTTATATAGGCAACTCAAGGACTCATTGACCGTCCATTTGGCACCTTTATGACAGACATTGATTGCCTAAAACGTATCAAACGGAAAATTTTCTTCTCCGCTGATGCTGCTTCAATTTTCCGGCGAGTGAGCAGTGTTGTCATTTGAAGGAAGAAGACGACACTGTTCCGAACTGGACCGGACCAGTCCGAACCGGGTTCAAAGCTTAAACCGATCGATTCACCCCTCATTCGACCGAGTTTTTCAAATCTAAAAATTTCTAAATTCATTTTTTATCCAATGGTGGCCTCAAATCTCAAATTTGAATTATTTAAGCCCCCTAGAAAAATGAATTTAAGATTTGGTCCAAACCAGTCCAAACCGGTTCAGATCTAGTTCACCTTAACCAGTTTGGTTATCATCCCCAATTCCTTCACAAGTCTATTTCCATGACTTTTGTGACTCCTTAGGTCACTTAGGGTCCATAAATTTCTGGTTTACCATCCCTTTATCAATTCTAGTTCATAAACTAACTCGGTACTTAAATCGGTTCAATTTGGTTCGGGTCCGGTTCACCCTAACCGATCTGGTTTTTCTCTTCCACTTTGTTCTAATGCTCCTTCCCAAGGTTTATAAATCTCTTTGGATCACAAGGGATCCATAAATTTCTTGGTTGACCCATTCTCTATTGGTTCTAGTTCATAAATTAACTCGATTCATAAACCGGTTCTATCCAGTTCAGACCCGGTTCTCTTGAACCGATCTGGTTTTTCTCCCCCATTTCATCCTAAGGTTCTTTTCCCAAGTTTATGGACCATTTGAGTCACATAGGAGTTGAAAATTCTCAAATTTGCCCGTTTCCTAATAATCGAACTTGTAGACCAATTCGGTTTTAAATTTTGAAAGTGACCGGTTCTTTTCCCGATTTTCTCATTATCAAAGGACGGGATTTACAACTCTCCCCTTCTTTTAGGAGTTTTGTCCTCAAAACAGTTACCTATTAAATAATTTGGGTAACTATCCCTCAACATACACTCGGCTTCCCATGTCTCCTTCTACACGGGTCCATTGTGCCATAAAACCTTGACTATAGGGATTTTTTTGTTCCTTAAATTCTTGTCTATCTGTTCGATGATTCGTACCAGTTCTGTCTGATAGGTCAAGTTCTCTTCTAGTTCCATTGAAGGTCAGTCCAATACATGACTAGGGTCAGGCTGATATTTTCGAAGCACGGAGTTGTGGAATGCCTGATGTATTCTTAGTAAATCAGGAAGTAGTTCCAATTTTTAAGCTACCAGTCCTATCCTTTAAATGATGAGATATGGACTGATATATCTTGATTTCAGCTTTCCTCTTTGTTGAACCTTGGTATTCCTCTCCAGGGAAATACCTTGAGAAATACTTGATCTCCCACTTTAAAACCCTAGACTTCGATTATTCGTATAACTCTTTTGCTTGTCCTAGGCGATCTTAAGATAAGTCTTTATTAATTTAATCTTCTTTGTTGCATCCTCAATTATTTCTATCCTTTTTAACTTCATTTCCCGCACTTCTTCCCAAAGTAGAGGGGTGTGGCATGGTCGTCTAGAAAGGGCTTCATAGGGAGTCATCTGAACACTGGCTTGATAACTATTATTGTAAGCAATTTCCATCAGGCACAAGTATTCCTCCCAGCTTTGTTCATGGAAATCTCGCACACTCTTAGCATGTCTTCCAAGGTTTGGATGGTCCGCTCAGACTGACCATCTATTTGAGGGTGAATGTCGTGCTCACATGAAGCTTGGTCCCTATAGCATTTTGTAGACTTAGCCAGAACCTAGAAGTAAATCTCGGATATCTATCTGCCACTATACTCACCAGGACACCATGAAGTCTCATGATTTCCTTCATGTATAGAACAGTCAACTATTCTACTGTGTCCATCACCTTTATAGGAAGGAAATGTGCTGATTTGGTCAAGCTATCCACAACTACCCAAATTGCATCTCGACCTTTTCTGGTCACCGATAAGCTTGTGACGAAGTCCGCGGTGATGTGCTCCCATTTCTACTCCGGAATTGGTAATGATTTTTGATGCTCTGTTTTTATCTATTGATAGGACAAACATCGATGTACACATTCCGCAATGTCCCTCTTCATGCCCTTCCACCGGTATCCTTGTTTGAGGGTGTGATACATCTTAGTACTGCCCGGATGCATAGCATACACTGAATCGTGTGCCTCTTCCAAAATTAATCTTTTCAACTCCTTATCTTGAGGCACACATACCCTACCCTTATAGGTTAGTACTCTGTCACCTCGCACGTCATAGTCTGGTTTCCTTTCTCTATTTACCATGTCCAAAGAAGATTGGAGTTCTTCATTGGTCCTTTGTTGAGCCTTAATATGCTCGGTTAAACTAGGTCTTACTGCCACATTAGCCACCAAGCCTTTCATGCTTGTCTACCCTTAGATCTACATCCATCCTTCCCAAATGTTGTAATAAGGGTAGGTAACTTGTCTTTACTTGTGTCGTCTCGGTTTGATACTTGCAACTTAAGGCATCTGCTACCACATTAGCCTTTCCGAGGTGATATTCTATTGCAAAATCACAATCCTTCACCAATTCTAACCATCTCCTCTTACTGATATTTAACTCCTTCTAAGTTAGGAAGTACCTAATGCTCTTCTAATATGTGTATATCTTGCACTTAACTCCGTAAAGGTGGTGTCACCATATCTTTAGGGCAACACTATTGCAGTTAATTCTCAGTAATGAGTTGGGTAATTTCTTTCTCCTTGTTACCTGATTCTTTCTTCCCATTATCTTGTTTTTGAGGAATTATCTTATTGCTTATTCTGTTCATTTCACTTTCTTTCCTTGGTATGCCAATGCTAATTATCCTCTTTTCCCTCCGTATTTCCTTCTAGATCTACAATTGAAATCCTTAAATTTCTGGAGTATATTTTGTCGATATTTTCACCAACTTATTCTTACTCTTTGGATCCAAGAGTACCTTCTATTAATCCTGCCTCATTTCTGCTCACTTCAGTGTTCGCCTATTCCTTTGAGGTGGGTTTCTCCTCCTCATCGTGTCCAAACCTTTCGTACCCTTATATCCCCAATATTTCTCTTTTTGCCTTGGTTGGGGAGTATTCTTCCACTATTCCCCATCTCTGGTTAGACTGTGTTTACTCCTCCAAATAATTTGGTCCAATAAGTTATTTCCTTGTATAGGATTCTTTTGAAGATCCTATTTTGAGTTTTCCAGTCCCTCTTGTAGTAGGTCATGCCCAACCTCCCTATACATTCACCTAACCACTCGTATTTTCTAGTGTTTGATCGCCCTATCCCTTGGAAACTTCCTTCTAAACTTAAGGACCTGGTATAATTCATCTACTTCTCGTTTTTCTTCCTTCTTTGACTCATACTTTATTTTCCACCTGTCCTTTATCCTTTGAAATTTCTAAGGAATTTGTATGTTAGTTCTTTAGTTTGTTACACTTGGGACTTTCGGTTGTTGTACTTTCTCTCCATCTTTCCGTGGTATACTCTATACTTAATTTATTTTCCTTATTGATCTGCTTCTGTTCTTGTGGTTTCCTTTGGGATGTTATACTTCTTTTTGTATCTTAAATTCTTAGACCTTCTTGTCTCTCAAAAGCCATGTACTCTTGGATGGTTGCTCCTCCAACTCTTTTTCTTTTCTTAGGATTTCACTCAGATGAATTTATCATCTTTCTAAGGTAAGTCTTAAGGGTCGAGTTTAACTACCCATAAACCATTCTTCTCTAAGGGGTTCCCTTTTTATTTAAACTTTTATTATCTTTAATTTTTCTCAAGGCAACTTAGGAGTTTTAATAAACTTCACTTCCATCTAGGAAATATCTTCTTGCCAAAATTTGGCTTATTACAAGAATTCTTTACCCCCTAATCCCTTGGGGTCATAGAGCTAGAGTTAACCCTAGAACGATTATGGGACTCTTGATCAGAAGGCTCTGAGGAATTGATTGGGATCTTTTCATGCTTCTTAATAGGATGAATTCCATGTATGGCCTCCAATCCGTACCACCTTAGTACTTCCTCTTCGCACTCATAAGTCCACTTCACCCATTGAGACGGGTTGAAGTTAGGTTGAGTGGGTGGAGGTACTTGGTGGACCTTCATGAAAGTAGCATACGCATCCTAATAGTTATCCCAAGCCTCCTTCTTTGTGGGATTCCTCTTCGATTGTTGTGGTATTGGAGGAGGAGTGGTCGAACATCTAGGAGGTGTTGCTGGTTCTTCTTGTATAGGAGGAGGGTATAATGATACCTTCTAGTTCTAATAGGGCACCAACTAATTTCCGACAGTCTTCAACCATGTCCTTAGGCACCCACTTTTTGCCCTTTAGAAACCTTTGAACAGTTTCTTTGTAAACCTTGCCCTTTTGAGCTAAGGAAAACCGGGAAGGGAACCGATCAAACCGAGTGAGAAAACTGAACCGGTTCACAAATCCAATCAATTGTGAATGGGCAATTTAGGAATTTACAACTCCTAGGTGATCCAAAGGGTTCATGAAACCTTGGAAAAGAAACTTAAGACAAATTAGAAGAGAAAAACTAAATTGGTTCAGGTGAACAAGAATCCATAAGAACTATAAAGTTAAGTGTGCTTACATAATTAAATTATTGGAATTAATACCAATAATTTATGGCAATATTAATAATAGTAATAAATCTCTCCCATTTAATACACGATTTTACACTTATATAAAGAGGTCATCTTCATTCATTCTCCTCACACCTGAACATTTCTCTCTTTCTCTACTGCTCCATTTCTCGATGAAGCTCGAACCAAAGCTTCGACTTGAACATTTTTCTTAACCTCGGAAGGAGAGGTTGGGCTCTTTAGAACCGGGGGGAAGACAGCTATCTGATAGTAAATGCCAGTCAATCCGAGAATCACTAGAGAAGTGTTGGCATGATGGAACAGTGAAGCAGCTCTGACGGACCGAAGCTGCCCTATTTCGGCCAAACTGAAATCGGCCATTTCGAGCCCTCCTCAGGCCAAACCAAGCCTTCCCAACACTTCCTCAGCCCTCCCATGGTCGAATTAGGACTAAAAGGTAAGCCAATTCGGCTCCCCTCTACAATTAATAGCCGGTGCTAGAGAGAGAACCAACATAATTTTAATGATGAAATTATAACTCAATTCAGCATCAATTGATGCGATTCTTGATTCTAGGATGAACCCCAGGATGAGAGCTATATGCCCAGATCAAAATTTCGGACCGCCATGCCCTCACCGGTGAGTAATCGAAGCTTTCTCTCTCTGTAGTCCATTTTTCGGTGAAGCTCTGTTTGAGCTCGTTCCAACATCAAAACTTGAGATTCAAAGAGCTATTGAATCGTAAGAACATGGAGGAACACAATTTTAACTTTAATTTCAACAATTTGAGGTGTTTGATTGGTCAATTTAATGAAATCAAATTTGGCGGTGCTAAGGAGTTGAAATTGGGGGAAAATCGGGGAAATTGGAGATTTTTGAAATTCAAAGGACCAAAATGCAATTTTCTGAAATTGAGGGTCAATTGGGCATAAAAATAATGTTGGAGGACCAATTGAAGAATTTTGGAATTTTGGGGGGGAAATGGTAATTTTGGAAAACTTGGGGGACCAAATTGGAAATTTGGTAAATTAAACCCTTTTTGGTAAAATTGAATAAATTGAGGTCCCAAGATAAATTTTAAAGGTTACGGGACTCAATTAGAGGAAAAACCGACATTAGGGATTTAAAGTTAAAGAGAAATAACTTTAGGGAACTAATTGCAAATAACTAAAAGTTTGAATTTTCTCATTCATTGGAGATGAATGAAGGCTGTTATGCCAAGTAATAATGAACAAGGATGTTCATATTGTGTAGGAACATGAAATACCGAGAACGCCAGCATGGACGAGCTCTCATGAATACAAAGAACCGATCTAGTGGAATTCACTGTGTTAACGAGTGAGTGGGTTTACTAACATCATACCCGGTTGGGATGATAAGCAAAACTTAAAATTAAAAACCACTTACCGGTTGTGAGTGGGATTATATATCATACCCGGTTGGGGATGATAAGTGCCTCGGTATAAAAACCCACTATTTAATGGTATTTTAATTATCACCACTTAGAGGAAGTGATGTGAAAATTTTGCAGAAAAACTACTTAGTGGTTGTAAGTAGATCATACCCAGTTGGTATGATGAGACTTCCTCCAAGGAAGTTGAAAACCCGTTCATCAGTTATGAACGAAGATGTCCTTATACCCAGACAGTATAATGGACAGTGAAAACCTATTTTGTCGGAAGTGTTCTCCTTTGACTGTGTGCCAATACTTAAACAATTTGGGAGACCTTCTTGATGGGAGCTCGAATAGCTCTGATAGGCCCGGGGCCTCAATTTTGGAACTTGGGGACTAAATGCCCGATTTTGAAAATCTCGTATAGTGGGCCCAAGGCTAGTTGGCACGAGTAGGAGCTTGTAAACCAACATGATATATGTGCCATAAAACTTAATAAATAAATTGTTTGGCCATGGTACCAAGATAGAACCGACATGCTCAGTCAACTAGTGGTAGTGCAACATGATAGGTTGACGGACTAGTCAAGACAAACAACTACGGGCTGAGTTGAGAGTCGGGGCCATTGGACTAGTGGCACAACAGATTACATGGCAATATGAGAAAACATTGTTTGTGCATACACTATGCGTACGGGATCATCAAGACGCCCATGAGGGGTAGTGATGCGTCCTAAGGGCACTGGACGACCTGGTGGCTATAAGGGCAGTTCGTCGTTCTAAGAGTCTGTGCAAAATTTGGAGTAGCACCAAGCGCATGAGACTAGGGTGGGGACAGGATGAGGTCTCTATCATCATACAGACACGAAGAAGTGATTTCGGGATTATGGGTCGGATGTCGCGTACATCCACTCATTCCCATGGTAGAAGTGGTCGTACTTCTATCCGGGTGGCAGGAAAAGTCACTCTGAAGCCACTAGCAGGTTCAGTAGTGATACTAACTTGCGAATGTGTGTAACTTTCATGATGAAGGATGTGAGTTGGGTGATGACACACTGGTAACTAAGAAATAATGGAAAAAAACCTGAATTTTTAAATGAAGTGATTTTTGAAAATAAAGGAGTCTGGCACACTCCATATAATTATTTTTTTTGAAAGTTAAAAGATTTGAATCCCATTCACTAAGTAGTTGTACTCACCCCCTCCCTTATACCACTTTTAGGAAGTCATGGAAAGTCGAACCTTAAAAGAATTGCGCAATTAAATGTCTGCAAGACAGGTGCAATTAATTTAAATTACTATACAGTTTTGATTTATGATATTCTTAGAAAAAGGTGCAGGTCTAAAGAACACCTTACTCTTTATGGTTTATAATATAAGGGGAAACCCTTCAGTAAATCGGGAGAGTGGCGGGTTGATCACGGGGATCCAACCAAACCGGGTCGGGGCGTGACAACTAGAGTGGTATCAGAGCCATATTTCTCGAATACATAATCAAGACTATAAAATATAGTAACTAATAGGATTTATCCTAAAATTTTCAGATGGCTCCTAGGAGAGGAACTAAGAAAACTAGGAATGGCTCTACTCAACACCCTATCTTCGTAGGAAGACAACCCTAGAAGCTTCCCAAATGCCTGAAGCATGGCACGAATCTCAAAAGAGCAAATGAGGAAGTATCCTAGAGAATGGTGACAAGACCTATTGAGGTCACAAATCTAAGTATAAAGGAAGCTAAGCATGAAGCCATAAAAGGGGGCATATAACCTTAAATAGGAGGAGGCTTATCAAGAATCTCGTAGCTCCCTAGTTATTTGGTGACCATTTTCTGTAATAGGGCCAAAACCCCCAACATATTGTATTACTCTATTAATGAAGTACTCCAAATTCCTAAAAACCTTGTCCCTCAAATGATGTGATCTTCAAGGAAGACTCCGAAAAGAAAAAACTCTCACGGTATCCAGACTTAAGGACAAAAGAGCACCAAAACTAACAATTCCCAAGAAAACGCCAGGAGGAACCACTTATGTTCATGTAATTACAAGCATGAATGATAGGGACACTGCGTAGAGAAGTGCCCAACCCTACAAAGGACAGGAATCAAGTTAATATATAGGGGAATAGGACACGAAGTGAAAAACTGTCCCACATCGCCAGGAGTCAGGACAATATTTTCCAAGAATAAACACCCCACAACTATAGGAAATCTAAAAGGATGCCATCCCAAGAAACGTGACTCCAGTTGCAACCACAGATAAGAGGAAACTCTTCAAAATCTTAGCAAAGTGGTAAGAAGGAAAAAGGGGTAAAGGTAGGACCTCAATAAAACCACAAATGGAACAAAGGATAGCTGAAGAGAATTCCCCCCTTTAAGAAGAAAATCCAAACAATTTAGGAGCAAAGAAAGGAGTGCATCCACAAGAGAAGACAAGACGAACATTTGATGACAAACGGGATGTATTGGGATTATAGGAATAAATCACCTTGGAAAAAGCAACTATGCCAAATAGAAGGTTCGGACCAATAGGACAAGAGAAAGCAATTCGTTACAACAAGATAGTTAGAGGGAACAAATGACACCCTAAGGAAGACTGGGAAGTAGAAGGGGCTACACCATAAAAAGGTCAGTGAGATGGATGTTAAGGACAGGAGTAATCGAGAAACAACTGCCCTAAGAAACTTAGACCAAAGGAATGGTGGAGGCGAGATAGTTAACAAACTAATACACGGAGAAACCATAATTTGAGTTCCAACAAAGAAAAGAGGGGCGAAAAGGCCAAATACTCGGGAAAAGAAGGATGAAAGAAATCCTTAACAGGACCAAAGGCCAAATTAACCAAGAAAAGAATAGGCAAGCCTCTCACATAATTATTAAGAAATCTTGAAACAAGTAAGATTTGAATGCTCCATAAAGAAATACATTATGAAAGTAAACTTTGGAGGGGTGCATACGAATAACTACCCTTGAAGGAATTTTGATGGGCAGATGGACATAATGTGGAGTGCAAGGAACCAACCCTTAATTGGGAAATGTTTCAAAGGAAGGAATCATAATGGCCCAGTGTGACCTACTTGGAGAGAGCAGGAGAACCAAACAATAATTTCAGGAGAACCAAGTAGAAAGAAGAAACGAGTAACAACAGGACGGCCAAAGAGAATAAACAAAACCCTAAGAAAGGCTAAGATGTAGTAAAGACTACACTCTATAAAGGACAAAGGATAGGCATGAAGGACGAGTGATACAACTGCCCAGATGATTGGATCATAAAAAAAAATGGAGAGAAGGAGACAGTTGAGGAACTGGTCTTCGAGAGAACCCTGGATTTAAACCATGACAAAGAAGGGAGAAGTGAAAAGGCCAAAACATTGGAAAAAGAAGAATGAAGGAAAATCCTTAAAGAAATTAATGGCCAAAATCGGATTTCTAGTTTAAAGTTTGAGACGGTTAAGTGAGCTTCACGAAGGACGAACAAGAGATTTTGAAACAAGAGTGATGTGAACCCTCCTTAAACGAAAATAAGTTAACGGGTTAGCATAAAAAAGATGTTGTGACAAGTATGAATGAGTGGACAACCCATACTAAGGTAATAAAGTAAAGAATGCTCGAGAAACATTGGGAAAGTAAGTCCTCCAAATAAGATGTGGCTAAGGAATAATTGGAATCTACTCAATTATGGAATAAGGGATGGAATGAAAATTTTAAGACAATGGAGGACTAAAAGCGGGCAAATGCCCCAATATAGATAGGGTGTAAGGAGATGAAGAAAGGAAACCTTTAAGAAATGATAAGAAGATTGAACATGTAACTCCTAAGGTGAAAGTCTCTACTTTGAAGGAAATAGTAGAGAATGAAACCGTAAAAAGGGAAACTCCCTAAACCAAGCAAATCGACCTGTAGACCGAAAGGAATCAACTCGGTATAAAGAATTGTGAAATGATTACGAACAAGTAAGAGTGGATTAAGGCCAAAGTAAAATCCTTGAGTAAAGGATGTCATTGGGAACGAGGATGGAACTAAGAAAGGATGAAACCCAGCATGTCAGTAAACATCTGGAAATTTAATTAATTGGAACCGGAAATACTCAATAAGGAAGTCGAAAAGGAATGAGTGGGTAAGGAGAACCGACACAATTGTGTAAATTAGTTAATAACGATAAAGGTAGTTGAGGAATACTACCAGAGGAAAAGAGGGATGAAGTTATGCAATCCCTGAGAGGTTGAAAAATAAGGAATAACCCTAAAGGAAGTGTTTTGGAGATCTAATAGATATAGAGATAAGATCTAGAAAATTTCATGTTGTAAGGGACAAGTAAACCCAACGATCCCGATGAAAACATGACTCAAAATAAGGAAGAGTCGATTCATAAGCATGACAAAGTCAAACATAATTTGGACCGATTTGTAATGAGCAACGAATGAAGGAAGAGTCAAAATGGGACAAAAAGGTGATGATAAAGAAGTTCAGGGAAATAAGTATGAAATGCTCTATAGGACGATGAGCTAAGGGTTTCAATGATCAAGCGGTTAACTAGACACGAAATTGGTTAGTTATCTTGAAATTTCTAATCTCGAGTGCAGAAACTCAAGGGGAAGAATGTTGCTCTAAGCAAAGAAAGAGATAAAATCTAAGAACATACCCTAAAGTAGGGTATGTCTAGTTATGACAAACTCCATGGAGGGAGTAAATAATATAAAGGAAAAAGGAATTCCTTAAGTGAAGATTGTAAAAAGGGCTAATTGAAAGAACGAGAGAAGAGTTTGCATGTTAAGCAAACACAAAAGGGGCATCAAAGGAAATGATTCCTCATACAAGGTTGCTAATTAAGTTTTGGGGACAAAACTCCTAAAAGGAGGGAAGAGTTGTAAACCCCGCCCTTTTGAGCTAAGAAAACCGGGAAGGGAACCGGTCAAACCGAGTGAGAAAACCGAACCGGTTCACAAACCCAATCAATTGTGAATGGGCAATTTAGGAATTTACAACTCCAAGGTGATCCAAAGGGTTCATTAAACCTTGGAAAAGAAACTTAAGACAAATTAGAAGAAAAAAACCAAATTGGTTCAAGTGAACGAGAATCCATAAAAACTCTAAAGTTAAGCGTGCTTGCCCGAGAGTAGTGTGAGGATGGGTGATCTCCTTTGCTTTATCATAAATAGCCATAAATTAATATATACTTAATTATTGTAATTAATACCAATAATTTAATACCTAAATTAAACTACTAGAATTAATACATATAATTTAATACCGAAATTAAATTATTAGAATTAATACCAATAATTTATAGAAATATTAATACTAGTAATAAATCTCTCCCATTTAATACACGGGTTTTATCTATATAAAGAGGTTATCCCCATTCATTCTCCTCACACCTGAACACTTCTCTCTCTCTCTCTCTCTCTACTGCTCCATTTCTCGGTGAAGCTTAAACCAGAGCTTCGACTTCAACATTTTTCTTAACCTCGAAAGGAGAGGTCGGGCTCTTTAGAACCGGGGAGAAGTCAGCTATCTGATAGCAAACTTCAGTCAATCTGAGAATCACCAGAGAAGCGCTGACATGATGGAACAGTGAAGCAGCTCTGGTGGACCGAAGCTGCCCTATTCCGGCCGAGTTGAAATTGGCCATTTTGAGCCCTCCTCAGGCCAAACCAAGCCTTCTCAACACTCCCTCAACCTTTCCACAGCCGAATTATGACTGAAAGGTAAGCCAATTCAGCTCCCCTCTGCAATTTCCGATTGGTGCTAGAGAGAGAACCGATAGAATTTCAATAATGAAATTCTAACTCAATTTGGCATCAATTGATGCGATTCTTGATTCTAGGATGAACCTCAAGATAAGATCTATCCACCTAGATCGAAAGCTCAGACCATCGTGCCCTCACTAGTGAGAAATCGAAGCTTTATCTCTCTATAGTTTGTTTTTCGGTGAAGCTCCGTTTGAGCTCGTTTTGGCACTAAAATCTGCGATTCAAAGTTTCTTAGAATCGTATGAACATGTAGGAACTCAATTTCAACAATTAGAAGTGTTTGATTGGTCAATTTGATGAAATCAAATTCAGTAGTGTTGAAGACTTGAAATTGGGGGAAAATTTGGGGATTTTCAAAATTCAAAGGGCCAAAATGTAATTTTATGAAATTGAGGGTCAATTGGGCATGAAAATAATGTTGGAGGACCAATTGAGGAATTTTGAAATTTTTAGGGCAAAACTTACCATTTTTGTAAAAGAAGGGAAAAATGGTAATTTTGGAAAAATTGGGGGACCAAATTGGAAATTTGGGAAATTAAACCCCTTTTTGGTGAAATTGAATAAATTGAGGTCTCAATATAAATTTTAAAGGTTACGGGACTCAATTTGAGGAAAACCCGACATTTGGGACTTAAAGTTAAAGAGAATTAACTTTACGTACCTAATTGCAAATAACTAAAAGTTTGGGTTTTCTCATTCATTGGAAATGAATGAAGGCTGTTATGCCGAGTAATAATGAACAAGGGTGTTCATATCATGTAGGAATTGGAAATATCGGGAACACCAGCATGGACGAGCTCGCGTGAATACAAAGAACCGGTCAAGTGGAATTCACTGCGTTAACAGATGAGTGGGTTTACTAACATCATACCCGGTTGGGATGATAAGCACAACTTAAAGATAAAAACTACTTACTGGTTGTGAGTGAAAATTTTATATCATACCGGGTAGTGGATGATAAGTACCTCGATATAAAAATCCACTATTTTGTGGTATTTTAATCATCACCACTTAGAGAAAGTGATATGAAAATTATCCAAAAAAACTACTTACCGGTTGTAAGTAGATCATACCCGGTTGGTATGATGAGACTTACTCGAAGGAAGTTGAAAACCCGTTCATCGATTATGAACAGAGATGTCCTTATACTGGTTGGTATAATGGACAGTGAAAGCCTAGATGTCCCCTAACTGTGTGCCAATGCTTAAACTATTTAGGAGACCTTCTTGACGGGAGCTCGAATAGCTCTTATAGGCCTGGGGCCTCGATTTTGAAACTTGAGGGCTAGAATGCCCGATTTTTGAAAATCTTGTATAGTGGGCCCAAGGCCAGTTGGCACAAGCAGGGGCTCATAAATGAACATGATATATGTGTCATAAAACTTAATAAGTGAATTGTTTGGCCATGGTACCAAGATAGGACCGACATGCTCAGTTAAATAGCGGCAATGCGACATGACAGGTCGACAGACAAGTCAAGACAAACAACTGCAGGTTGAGTTGAGAGGCGGTGCCGTTGGACTAGTGGCACCACATACTACATGGCTTGATATGAAAACATTGTTTGTGCATGCACTATGAGTATGGGATCATCAAGACACCCATGAGGGGTAGTGATGTGTCCTAAGGGCCCTGGACGATCCGGTGAGTATAAGGGTAGATCGTCGTTCCAAATTTCTATGCGAAATTTGGAGTAGCACCAAGCGCATGAGACCGGGGTGGGGATGGGATGAAGTCTCTGTCCTCATACGGACATGAAGAAGTTATTTTGGGATTGTGGGTCGGATGTCGCGTACATCTACTCATTCTCAGGGTAGAAGTGGTTGTACTTCTATCCGGGTGGCAGGAAAAGTCACTCTAAAGCCACTAGCGAGTTCAGTAGTGATACTGACTTGCGAAAGTGTGTAACCTTCATGATGAAGGATGTGTATTGGGTGATGACATATCGGTAACTAAGAAATAATGGAAAAACCCAAATTTTTAAATGAAGGGATTTTTGAAAACAAAGGAGTCTGGCACACTCCATATAAATGTTTTTCTTAAAAGTTAAAAGTAGACCTTTGAAAACCCATTCACATAGTAGTCGTACTCACCCCCTCCCTTATATCCCTTTTAGGAAATCCTGAAAAGCCTACCCTGAAAGACTATCAACTAAGATGCCTGTAAGACAGGTATGTAAAGTTTAAAATTTCATGCAGTTTTGATTATGCTATTCCAGGAAATTGTGCATGTTTAAAGGACGCCTTACTCTTTATGGATTATGATAAGGGGAAACCCTTTAATAAACCGAGAGAGTGGTGGGTTGTTCGCAGGGATTCGACCAAAACCGGGTCGGGGCGTGAGAGGGATTGTGGGTTGGATGTCGCGTACATCCACTCATTCCTAGGGTAGAAGTGGTCGTACTTCTATTCGGGTGGCAGGAAAAGTCACTCCGAAGCCACTAGCGGGTTCAGTAGTGATACCGACTTATGAATGAGTGTAAACTTCATGATGAAGGATGTGTGTTGGGTGATAACACACCGGTAACTAAGAAATAATGGGAAAAACCCGAATTTTTAAATGAAGGGATTTTCGAAAAGAAAGGAGTCTATCCCACTTCATATAAATGTTTTTCTTGAAAGTCAAAAGATTTGAATCCCATTCACTGAGTAGTTATACTCACCCCCTCCCTTATACCCCTTTTAGGAAGTCCTAGAAAGCCGAACCTTAAAAGACTTGCACAATTAAACGCCTGCAAGACAGGTACGATTAATTTAAATCACTATACAGTTTTGATTTATGATATTCCTAGAAAAAGGTGCAGGTCTAAAGAACGACTTACAATTTACTGTTTATAATATAAGGGGAAACCCTTTAGTAAATCGAGAGAGTGGCGGGTTGATCATGGGGATCCAACCAAACCGGGTCAGGGCATGACATTCTTCCCTTGGGTTGGATGTCTTTTTCACGATTATAGGGGAAGGACTGGATTTCTTCGCGAATTTGCTAGGGACTTTCCTTCCTACACAATAGTTTAGAGTTGGGTTAATATCAGGCCATAATATTGATAATGTTTCAAGGAAACTTGGCTCTAATACCACTCTAGCTGTCACACCCCAACCCAGTTTGGTTGGATCCCCATGAAAAACCCACCGCTCTCTCGGTTCAAGAGAAGTTTCCTCCGACTTTAACTTGAGATGAACCAGGCGTAATTTCGACCTTGTTCCCAGGAAATTTAAGCATACTTGATAGAGGGTAAGGCTCGGTATTATTCTTAGTCATTTTTCCTTTTCCTGAAAAAGGGATAGAAAGGAGGGGGTGAGTACGACTACTCAGTAAATGGGTTTTTCAAGAAAATATCTTTAAGGAAAAGAGTTGTATTAGAGTGTGCCAAACTCCTTTCTTTCAAAAATCATTTCATTTGAAATCTCGGGTTTTACCACCATTTCCTTATTTAATCACGGTGTGTCATCACACAACATACAACCTTCATCATGAAGGTTAAACACACATTCGTAGGCCAGCACGACCACTTAACCCACTTGTGGCTTCGGAGCGACTTTACCGGCCACCTATATAGAAGTACGTCCACTTCTACCCTGAGAATTAGTGGATGTACGTGACATCCGACCCTCAATCCCAAAATCAATTCTCCGTATCCGTATGAGGACAGAGACCTCATCCCATCTCCACCTCGGTCTCAAGCGCTTAGTGCTACTCCAAATTTCGCACGGTCACCTGGTACGACGAACTGCCCTTATACTCAATGGATTGTCAAAGGTCCTTAGGATGCATCACTACCCCTCATGGGCGTCTTGATGATCCCGTAATCATAGTGCCTACACAAACAGTATTTTCTTATCATGCCATATAATATGTGGTGCCACCAGTCCAAAGGCTCGGACTCTCAACTCAACCTTCAGCTGTTTGTCTTGAGTGGTCCGAAGACCTGTCATGTCGCACTGCTACTAGTTGACCGAATATGTCTGTCCTACCTTGGTACCATGGACAAACAATTCATTTATTAAAGTTTTATCGCATATATCTCATGTTTGTTTGTGAACTTCTGCTCGTGCCCACTGACCTATGGTCCACTTGTTCGATATTTTCAAAATCATAATAGCCCCCAATTTCCAAAACCGAGACCCCCAACCTATAAGAGCTATTCAACCTCCCGTCAAGACGCTCTCCCAAATAGTTTAAGCATTGGCACACAGTTAGGGGAAAACACTTTTGACAAAATTATATTTTCAACTGTCCATTATACTGATCGGGTATAAGGACATCTCCACTCAAAACCGATGAACGGGTTTTCAACTTCCCTCGAGTAAGTTTTATCATACCAACTGGGTATGATCTACTTACAACTGGTAAGTAGTTTTTTCGCATGATTTTCACATCACTCCTCTAAGTTGTGATATTTAAAATACCACTTGATAGTGAGTTTTCATTTCGAGGTACTTATCATCCCATAACCAAGTATGACATAAATCTCACTCACCAGTTAATGCCATAAATTCCACTAGACTGGTTCCTTGATTTCACGCGAGCTTGTCCTTGTTGGCGTTCTCGGTGCTTCGTGTTCCTACATGATATGAACATCTCGATTCATTATCTCTTGACCAAATATCCTTCATTCATTTCAAATGAATGAGAAAAACTAAACTTTTATTTATTTGTAATTAATTCACTAAAGTTATTTTTCTTTAACTTTAAGTCCCTAATGCGGGTTATTCCTCAAATTGAGTACCAAAATTTTTAAAATTCCCCTTGGGACCTCAACTTATTCAATTTCATGAAAAGGGGTTTAATATACCAAATTTCTAATTTAGTCCCCCAATTTTTCCAAAATTACCATTTTGCCCTTCCTTTACAAATATGGTAAATTTTACCCCAAAAATTTTAAAATTCATCAATTGGCCCTCTAACATTTTTATTATGCCCAATTGACCCTCAATTTTAAGAAATTGCATTTCGGTCCCTCAAATTTTCGAAAATCCCCCATTTTCCCCCAATTCCAACTTCTTAACAAAGCTTAATTTGATTTAATCAAATTATACAATCAAAAGATTTCTAATTGTTGAAATCGAGTTTCTACATGTTCATACGATTGTTTAGCAATTTGAATCTCAAGTTTTAACGCCAGAACGAGCTCAAACGGAGCTTCGTCGAAAAATGAACTGTAGAGAGAGAAAGCTTCGATTACTCACCGATGAGGGCACGATGGTCCGAGCTTTCTATCTGGGCTGGTAGTTCTCCTCCTGAGGTTCTTCCTAGGATCAAGAATCACACCAATTGATGTCGAATTGGATTAGTATTTCTTCATTGAAATTTGGCTAACGCTCTCTCTAACACTAATAAAAAATTGTAGAGGGGAGCCGAATTGGCTTACCTTTCCATTCCAATTCGGCCGTGGGAGGGCTAAGGAAGTGCTGGGAGGGCTTGGTTTGGCTTGAGAAGGGCTCGAATTGGCCAATTTCAACTTGGCCGAAATAGGGCAGCTTTGGTCCGCCGAAGTTGCTTCATTGTTCGATCACGCCAGTGCTTCTCCGGTGACTCTCGTAACCAACGAATGTCACCACCGTGTAGTTGACTTCTCCAAGGTTCTAATGAACTCGACCTCACCTTCTTTGGCTCAGAAATGACCCTATATCAAAGCTCCGGTTCAAGCTTCGCCGAAAAACTAAGCATATGAGAGAGAGTGAGCTTTTTAGGTATGGAGAGGATGAATGGAGAGGGGCTCTTTATATAGGGAGCTCGGGGACTCATTGGCCGTCTGTTTGGCAACTTTATGACAGACATTGATGGCCTGAAACGTATCAAACGACAATGTTTCTTCTCCGTTGATGCTGCTTCAATTTTTCAGTGAGTGAACAATGCTGTCATCTCAAGGAAGAAGACGACACTATTCTGAACCAGACCGACCAGTCTGAACCGTGTTCGAAGTTTAAACCGGTCGGTTCACCCCTCATTCAACCGAGTTTTTCAAATCTAAAAATTTCTAAATTCATTTTCTATCCAATGGTGGCCACAAATCTCAAATTTAAATTATTTAAGCCACCTAGAAAAATGAATTTATGATTCGGTTCAATAGTGGTTCAAACCGGTCCAAACCGATTCATATCTGGTTCACTTGAACTGGTTTGGTTTTCATCCCCAATTCCTTCACAAGTCCATTTCCATGACTTTTGTGACTCCTTAGGTCACTTAAGGTCCATAAATTTCCAGTTTACTATCTCTTTGTAGATTTCAGTTCATAAACCGACTCGGTCCTTAAATCGGTTCAATCCGGTTTGGATTCGGTTCACCTAAACCGATCTGGTTTTTCTCTCCCACTTTGTTCTAATGTTCCTTCCCAAGGTTTATAAATCTCTTTAGAACACAAGGGATCCATAAATTTCTTGGTTGACCCATTCTTTATCGGTTCCGGTTCACGAATCAACTCGGTTCATAAACCCGTTCTATCTAGTTCGGACCCAGTTCCCTTGAACCGATCTGGTTTTTCTTCCCCATTTCGTCCAAAGGTTCTTTTCCCAAGTTCGTGGACCATTTGAGTCACATAGGAGTTGAAAATTCTCAAATTTTCCTATTTCCTAATAATCGAACTTGTAGACCAATTCGGTTTTAAAAATTGGAAGTGATCGGTTCTTTTCCGATTTTTCTCATTATCAAAGGATGGGGTTTACAATCCTCCTCTCGAATCTTAAGTTGGTGATAGCCTAACCGAAGGTCTATTTTGGAGAAGTAAGCTGCTCCTTTCAAGTGGTCGAATAGGTCATCAATTCGCAAAAGTGAGTATCTATTCTTTATGGTGACCTAGTTCAACTCTCTATAATTTATACACGGTCTCATACTTCCATCCTTTTTCTTTACGAATAGGACGGGTGCACCCCATAGAGACTCGTTAAGACATATGAAATCCTTCTCCAATAATTTGTCTAATTACTCCTTCAATTCCTTCCATTCTGCCAAAGCCATACGATATGAGGCTTGGGATATGGGGTTTCTTCCTGGGATATTTCTATGGTGAACTCTACTTGTCAACTTGGAGATAGTTCGGGTAGTTCTTCTGTAAATACTTATGGATATTGCTTAACTACCAAAATGTACTCAAGTCACTTCTCTTTAGAGGAAGGCTTTTCTTTATTAAATAAAAAAATTTCAGTTTACAAGATTCTCTTGAACTAGTTGGGAGGGTTTTGGAATGTAACCGCTACACTACTAGGGTCTCTTCTAGCATCTTCTTGGGTGAGGTTGTATACCCTAGTTGGTACTCGTGTTGTAGCATCTGGCTTGGGGTTCCCTTGAGGTGGTCCAAGGGTATTCCTCTACTTGTTCTTCCTAAGATTGGGGCATTCCTTTGCAAAGTGCCCCACTTGTTCGCATGTAAAGCAGGTCAAGCATGCTCCCTCATGGTTCCTTTGACACCTTGGACAGCGAGGATTTCCTTGAGGCAAGGTAGGGACTACTTTATGGGGAGGTGGTGGCATGTCTTTTCTCCTTTGAAATTTCATACTATTTCCCCATTTTGAACAATTATGCTCCTTCCATCCTCCTTGACGGTTTTGACCATTATCCTCCTTTCGGGTTGTTTGCTCAACCCGATGACACTGGGTTTATACCAATCGCTCACACTCATGATCCATACTGATTACTACCGCCAAGTCCGTGTGGTGTCCTAATACTCCCATACGGTCTTGTATGTCCATGTTGAGACTGTCCACGAACCGCTGGCATATGTCTGCCAACCCGACTAGGTTAGGAGAAAAGGGTCTTAACTCATTAAATCTTATCACATATTTTGATATGGAGTTAAGCCCTTGCTTTAGTCTGATGAACTCCTGCTTCTTCTCATTAATTAAATGAGATGCCAAGTACTCCTCCGAGTATGCAAGTGGGGGTGGAAGTATGCAGGTTTCAGACATTTTCCCACCACCGTTTGGCACTTCTCCCTAGGAAGAATTCGGTCAAGATCACCATGTCCTCTTGTGGTATCATGACAATTCCCATTAGCTTCTTAATATTTGCCATCCAATCCATGGCGGCACCAACATCTTTCTCTTCGAGAAAGGGCTTACACCCCAATTGACGGAGAGTCTTGAGATTTCTGGATATGTCTACTGGAGGGGGATGGTTAATAGGAGGAGGATGGGATTGCACTTCCTCTGGTTCAGCCCAAGAATTGGTGCCCACCTTAGGGATGAGGTTAGGTTGCCCAAATACATGGGTGAACTCCTCATACAACCTCTGATGTTCCATGCTAAGTATAGGAGGGGTTGTCTGGCCTACTTTGGGAATTTCCACAAGTAGGGGTGGTTGGGCAGTATTGGAGACTACAGCCCTAGTTCTCTTGGTTCCTTTCTTCGAAGCCATTCTAAAAATTTTTAAATCATTCCTATTAGTTACTATCTTTTCTAGTATTGATTATGTATTCAAGGAAAAGTCTCTAATACCACTCAACTTGTCATGCCCCGACCCAGTTTGGTCAGATCCCCGTGATCAACCCTCCACTCTCACGGTTTATTAAAGATTGTCCCATCTTTTAAACTGTAAGGAGTAAGCCATCATTTAAACCTGCACCTTTCCTGGAATAACATAAATCAAAACTACACAAAACTTTAAGCTTATCATACCTGCCTCACAAGAGTGTTAGCTTGTGGTCTTTGGGTAGGCTTTCCTTGGGTTACCTAAAAGGGGTATAATTGAGGGGTGAGTTCAACAACTCAGTGAATGGGTATTTAAAGTATGACTTTTAGAAAATAGTTTAAATTGGAGTGAGTTAGACTTCTTATTTTCTTTTCTTTAAAATATTTCATTCTCAAATCTCAATTTTCATAGCCATTTCTCATCACAACGGTGTGTTTATCAACCAACACATGCCCTTCATCATGAAGGGAACACATATTCGAGGGGCAACACGTTCACTGCACCCACTTGTGGCGTCAGAGTGACTTTACCGGCCACCTAGATAGAAGCACGTCCACTTCTACCTTGAGAATGAGTGGATGTACATGATATCCAACCCTCAATCTCTAAGTCAAACTTTGTGTCCGTATGAGGACAGAGACCTCATCCCAACTCGATCCTAGTCTCATGCGCATGAAGCTACGTCGAGCTTCCAAGATTGCTGGCATGACTAACTACCCTTATCTCCACCATTCGTCTAGTAGCCCTAGGATGCATCACTACCCCACTTGGGCGTCTTGAAGGTCCTGTAACTTAGTGAATGCACAAAACAACAATTTTCCACATAAGCCATTTAATATGTGGTGCCACTGGGCCAATGGCCCCGATCCTCAACTCGACTTGCAGTTGTTTATCTTGACCAGTCCGTCGACCTGTCATGTCGCACTACCGCCAATCCAATGAATATGTCGGTTCTGTCTTGGTACCATGGCCAAAAAAATCATTCATTTAAAGTTTTCATGGCTTAACTCATATTTGTTTACGAGCTCCTGCTCATGCTAACTGGCCTTGGGCCCATTATACGAGATTTTCAAAATCGGACATATTAACCCCCAAGTTTCAAAACCGAGGCCTTCGGCCTATCTGAGCTATTCAAGCTCCCGTCAAGAAGCTCTCCTAAAAGGTTTAAGCAATGGCACACAATTAGAGGAGATCACTTCCAACAAAAATAAACTTTTAGCCGTCCATCACACCAACCGGGTATGAGGACATCTCCGCTTATAACTGATAAGCTAGTTTTCTACTACCTTCTAGGAATTTCATCATACCAACCAGGTATGATCTACTTACAATCGATAAATAGTTTTTCAATGTAATTTCCACATCATTCCTTTCAGGTGTGATGGTTAAAATAACACTTAGCAGTGGGTTTTCATTTTCGATAAGCTTATCATCCCAACCGGGCATGATATAAAAATCCCACTCATACGATACTGCAGTGATCTCCTCTTAACCGATTATTTGTCTTCATGTGAGCTTATAATTGTTGGTGTTCCCGGTATTTCATGTCCCTACACGATATGAAAATCCTTGTTCATTATCTCTTGGCCTAATAGCCTTCATTTATTGTGAATGGATGAAATACTCAAACTTTTGATTTATTGCAATTAGGTCCCTAAAGTTCTTTTTCTTTAACTTTAGGTCCCTAATGCCGATTTTCCAAAAATTGACTCCCAAAACTTCTAAATTTTACCTTAGGACCTCAATTTATTCAAAATCACAAAAAGGGGTTCAAGTTTCCCAAATTTCCACTTTGGCCCCCAACTTTTCCAAAATTACCATTTTGCCCCTACTTTACAAAAATGGTAAGTTTCACCCCAAAAAATTACCAATTAGTCCTCCAACATCTTTTCCATTTCCAATTGGTCATCCATTTTATGAAATTGCACTTTAGTCCCCCGAATTTTTTAAATCCCCAAATTTCCTTCAATTTCAACCTTTCAACTCAACCGAAATTGATTTTCTCAAATTGACAGATCAAATGAGTTTAATTGTTGAAATTGGAGTTAGATTGGAGTTCCTACACCTCCATACGATTTAATTACACTTTGAATCACAAGATTTAACGTCGAAACGAGCTTAAATGGAGCTTCACCGAAAAATTGAACGTATAGAGAGAAAGCTTCGAAAGCTTACCGTCGAGGGTGCGGCGGTCCGAGCTTTCAATCTGGGTAGATAGCTCTTATCCTGAGATTCTACCTAGGATCAAGAATTGCATCAATTGAAGTCAAATTGAGGAAGAATTTGGTCAATAAAATTTCATCAGTTCTCGCTCTAGCACTGATAAAAAAATACAGAAGGGAGCCAAATTAGCCTACCTTTTCAATCTAATTCAGTGGTAGGAGGGATGTGGAGGTGTTGGAAGGGCTTGGTTTGGCCTGAGAAGGCTCGAATTAGCCGATTTTAGCTTGGCCAAAATAAGGCAGCTTCAGTCCGTTAGAGCTACTTCACTGTTCTACCACGTCGGTGTTTCTCTGGTGACCCTCGAAGCAAATGGTGACTACACGTGTGTAGCTGACATCTCCTCGAATCCAAAGAACCCGATCACACCTTCTTTGGCTCAGAAAATTGCCCAAGTCGGAACTCTGGTTCGAGCTTCCCCGAAAAATAGAACAATAGGGAGTGAGTGGTGTTTTCAGGTGTGAGGAGGATGAACGAGGAGGTGCTCTTTACATAGGAAGCTCGGGGACTTCGTGGTCGTCCGATTGGCGACTTAATGGAAGTCATTCATTGCCTAAAACTCCATGGGCAGAGACTTTTCTTCTTCGCCGGCGCTGCTCGATTTTCCAGCGAGTGAACAGTGCTATCATCTCAAGGAAAAAGACGACACTATTCTGAACCGGGTTCAATTCTTAAACCGATCGGTTTAGGCCCGATTCGAATGAGTTTTTCAAAATTAAAAATTTATAAATTCATTCAATATCCAATGGTGGCCTCAATTCTTCAATTTGAATTTTCTAAGCCACCTAGAAAAATTAATTTAGCATACGGTTCAATAGTGGTTCAAACTAGTCCAAACTGGTTTGGATCTAGTTCACATGAACCGATTTGGTTTTCATCTACAATTCATCCTAAAGTCCTTTTTTATGACTTTTGTGACTCTTTAGGTCACTCTAGATCCATAAATTTCCTAGTTTACCCTTTCTCTATCAGTTCTAGTTCATAAATCAACTCAGTTTTCTCTTTGGAAATGACTTGTTCTTTCCCCGATTTTTCTTATTATCGAAGGACGGGGTTTACAGGTCCAGTTTTATCATTCCCAACCCAGTTTGGTCAGATTCCCGTGAGCAACCCACCAATCTTACCGGTTTAACAAGGGTTTTCCCCTCTTTAAACCCAACAGGAGTAAGGCGTCCTTTAAACATGTACCTTTCTTGTAATAACATTATACAAAACTGAAAAACAAGCATACATGATTTAATAGTTCATATACAGGGAAGTCATTAATATTGGTTTTACCTTGGTTTCCTAAATGGTGTAAAATGGAGGGGGTGAGTTCTACAACTTAGTGAGCGGGGGTTGGGAGTGAGTTTTCATAAACAAAACAAATTTAATCGGAGCGTGTCAAACTCCTTATTTTCATTTAAAATATCCTTCCACAAATACTGGTTTTTAAAACCTTTATCATACCGAGGGTGACATTTTCAAGTTGGAGTGTGACAGACTCCTTATTTTCTTTTGATTTTCTCCACTTTAAAAATCTCAGTTTTTCACCATTTCTTATTAATCACGATGTGTCATCACCCAACACACATCCTTCATCATGAAGGTCAAAACACACAATTGTAGGCCAGCCCATCCACTGAACCCACTTGTGGCATCGGAGCAACTTTACCGGCCACCTAGATAGAAGCACGTCCACTTCTACCATGAGAATGAGTGGATGTACATGACATCCAATCCTCAATCCCAAAATCAATTCTCTTTGTCCGTATGAGGACAGAAACCTCATCCTGACCCCACCCCGGTCTTATGCGCTTGAAGCTACGTCAAGCTTCACAAGGTCATCGGGTCCGACGAACTACCCTTATATCCACCAGGTCATTTAGGGCCCTAGGACACATCACTACCCCTCTTGGGCGTCTTGAAGGTCCCGTACACACAGTACATGCACAATCAATATTTTCACATCATGCCTTATAATCTGTGGTGCCAATGGTCTAACAGCCTCGACCATCAACTCAACCTGCAGCTGCTTGTCTTGACTAGTCCGGAGACCTATCATGTCGCATTGCCACTAGTTGAGTGAATATGTTGGTACTGTCTTGGTACCATGGCCAAACAATTCATTTACTTAAAGTTTTATGGCATATATCTCGTGTTTTTTATGAGCTTATGCTCATGTCCACTAGCCTTGGGCCCACTGTGCATGATTTTCCAAAAACGGCATTTTAGCCATCAAGTTCCAAAACTAAGGCCTCCTACCAATCAGAGCTATTCAAGCACCCGTCAAGAAGGTCTCCCAAATTGTTTAAGCAGTGGCACACAATCAGGGGAGAATACTTCTGACAAAATATGTTTTCAACTATCCATTATACCGACAGGGTATAATGACATCTTCGCTCATAACCGATGAATGGGTTTTCCACTTCCTTCGAGGAAGTTTCATCATATCAACCGGGTATGATCTACGTATAACTGGTAAGTAATTTTTTTGCGTGATTTTCATATCACTACTCTAGGCTGTGATGTTTAAAAATACCACTAAGTATTGGGTTTTCATTTTGAGGTATTTATCATCCCCAACCGGGTATGATATAAAATCTCACTCACAACCGATAAGTGGTTTTTTAACTTTAAACTGTACTCATCATCCCAACCGGGTATGACGTTAGTAAGCCCACTCACGGTGACTTCTAATTTAGAAAAGGTGCTCATCATCTCAACCAGGTATGATGTGAATAACCCACTCACAACTGTTAAGGGGTTTTTAACTTTAAATTGTGCTCATCATCCCAACCGGGTATGATGTGAATAACCCACTCACAACTGTTAAGGGGTTTTTAACTTTAAATTGTGCTCATCATCCCAACTGCGTATGACGCCAGTTAGCCCACTCACTCGTTAATGTAGTGAATTCCACTAAACCGATTCTTTGTATTCGCGTGAGTTTGTCCTTGCTGGTGTTCTTGATGTTTCGTGTTCCTACACGATATGAACATCTTGGTTCATTATCACTCGGCCTAATAGCCTTCATTCATTCCAAATGAATGTGAAAACCAAACTTTCTATTTATTTGCAATTAGGTCCCTAAAGTAAATTTTCTTTAACTTTAAGTCCCTAATACCAATTTTTCCTCAAATTGAGTCCCAAAACTTTCAAAATTTATCTTAGTACCATAATTTATTCAAATTCAAAAAAAGGGGTTTAATTTCCCAACTTTCCAATTTGATCCCCCAACTTTTCCAAAATTACCATTTTACCCTTCCTTTACAAAAATGGTAAGTTTCACCCCAAAAATTTTAAAATTCCTCAATTGGCCCTCTAACATTCTTATCATGCCCAATTGACCCTCAATTTTATAAAATTGTATCTTAGTCCTTCAAATTTTTGAAAATACCTAATTTTCCCTAATTTCAACTACCTAACACAGCCGAATTTTATTTCATCAAATTGACCAATTAAACACATCCAATTGTTGAAATTGAAGTTGAAATTGAGTTTTTACATGTTCATACGATTTCATAGTACTTTGAATCGCAAGCTTAAACGCCAAAATGAGCTCAAACGGAGCTTCGTCGAAAAACAGACTATAGGGAGAGAACCTAGAAATAACCTCATGATGAGAGCTACCTTCCTACATAGAGAGCTTGGACCGCTGCACTACCCACAGTAAGCTTTCAAAGCATTCCCTCTCTACGAATGATTTTTCAGCGAAGCTTTGTTTGAGCTCATTTCGGAATCGTATGGAAGTGTAGAAACTAATTTATACTCCAATTTAAACAATTAACCGCGATTGAATGGTCAATTTGAAGAAATCAAATTCGGTCAGTTTGAAAGAGAGAAATTGGGGAAAAACTTTTGTAGAAAAATTGGGAATTTCAGAAAATTGCGGGACCTCTTTGCAATTTCCCAAAATTGAAGGCCAATTGGCCATGAGAAAGATGTTCAGGGACCAATTGGTCAATTTTTGGAACATTTGGGGTCAAATTTTTCATTTTTGGAAAAGTGGGGCAAAATTATAATTTTTGAAAAGTTGGAGACCAAATTGGAAATTTGGAAAACTTGAGCCCCTTATATAATTTTGAGAAAATTGAGGACTCAAAGGGAATTTGGAAGCTTTAGGACTCAATTTAGGGAAAACATTGCCATTAGGGGCCTAAAGTTAAGAAAAATGAACTTTAGGGAACAAAGTGCAATTAATCGATAATTTTTTAGCCTAGGTTGTGATGCCAAACTTTAATTGATAAAGATGCCCAAATCGTGTAGGGACACATGTGATCGGAATGCCAGTAAGAGAAAGATTGCATAAACTTGGAAAACTGACAAAGAACGAACACGTTACAGTCATTGGGTGAGTGGTCATATTTACATCATACCCAGTTGGGATGGTGAGCACTTTAGAAATGAAGAACCACTTATGAGGGGAATTTTACACATAATATCGGTTGGGATGATGAGCCCACCTTTATGAAAAGAAAACCTACTTACTGGTCGTAAGCAGAGATAAACATACCTGGTTGGTATGATGAACTTCCTTGAGAAAAGGAGAAACCAGCTTATCAGTTGTAAGCGAAGATATCAACCTGGTTGGTATGATA
The DNA here is from genome assembly GCA_030064435.1 of Trapa incisa. Taxonomy (NCBI): domain Eukaryota; kingdom Viridiplantae; phylum Streptophyta; class Magnoliopsida; order Myrtales; family Lythraceae; genus Trapa; species Trapa incisa. Next base: position 17,762,981 of record CM057782.1, read on the forward strand.
ATCATCACATCAACTGGGTGTGATGATGTCACGCCCTGACCCTGTTTGGTTGGATCCCCATGATCAACCTGCCGCTCCCTTGGTTTAAGAGAGGTTTCCCTCTTTCTTTAATCAAGAAGAGCCATACATAATTTAACCTTGTTCCTTGTAATAACATAAATCAATAAAAATTTGAGCTTAAAATAACTTTTAAGCAAACCTAACAAAGGGTAAATCCGAGTGTTTTCCTTAGTCATTTTCTCTACTCCTGAAAAGGGATATAAAAGAGAGGTGAGTTTCTACAACTTAGTGAATGGGTGTTGGGAGTGAGTTTTTATAAATAAAACAGTTTTAATCGGAGTGTGCCAGACTCCACATTTTCTTTAAGAATGTTCTTTCCTCGCATTCCTATTTTTAAAACAATTTTTTTCACATTAGGTGTGTCTTAACAGTCAACACATGCCGTTCATCATGAAAGAATCACACATTCGTAGGGCAGCCTATCCACTGCACCCACTTGTGGCTCGGAGCGACTTTATTGGCCACCAAAATAGAAGCTCGTCCACTTCTACCCTGGGTTTAAGTTGATGTTCGCGACATCCGACCCTCAAACCCGAAATTAACTTCGTGTCCATATGAGAACAAAGACCTCATCCTGACCCCACCCTGGTCTCATACGCATGAAGCTACGTCAAGCTTCCCTAACTACTGGCACAACAATCTGCCCTTATCTCCACCAGGTCATCCAATAGCCCTTGGCACGCATCACTAACCCTTTTAGGCATCTTGATGGTCTTGAACGTCAAGTGCATGCACAAATAATAGTTTTTTCCACAAAGCCATTTATTGTTGATGCCACTGGTCCAACAGCCCAGACCCTCAACTCGACATGTAGTTGTTTGTCTAGGTCGGTCTGTCGACTTGGCCTTGATGCACTACTGCCAGCCCATCGAGTATGTCGGTCATGTCTTGGTACCACGACGAAATCACATAATCCATTCATTAAATATTTTCATGGATTTAATATATCATGTTTATTTATGAGCTCCTACTCGTTCCAACTGGCCTTGGGCCCACTAAACGTGATTTCAAAAACCAGGCATTTAGCCCCACAATACTCCAATCGGGTGTGATGTTAAAATCCCACATATAAGTTGTCTTTTATTTCTGAGGTGATCATCATCCCAACCAAGTATGATGTGAATAAACCCACTCACCCAATAATCGTGGCGTGTTCTTCTTTAGTCAGTTTTTTCCTACACGCTAGCTTATCCTTATTGGCGTTCTAGTATCCCATGTTCCTACATGATTTGGGCACTCTTATCCATTAGAGTTTAGCATAAAAGCCTTTGTTTCTCACATATGAGCACTCGACTAGGCTCAAAAGTTGTTAGTTAATTGCACTTAGGTCCCTAAAATTCATATTCCTTTACTTTATGTCCCTAATGCTAAGTTTTCCCCAAATTGAATCCTGAAACTTCCAAAATTTCACTTTGGTCCTCAATTTACTCAAAATTTTTTAAGGGGCTCAAGTTTTCCAAATTTCCAATTTGGTCCCCAACTTTTCAAAAATTACCATTTTGCCCCTACATTCCAAAAATGACAATTTGATCCCAATTATTTTTCAAAAATCAACCAATTGGTCCTCCAACATCTTTTTCATGGCCAATTGGCCCTCAATTTTAGGAAATTGCAATTTGGTCTCTTAATTTTATGAAATCCCAAAATTTTCCCCCAAGTTCATCCTTTCAAACTGGCTGAATTTGATTTCATCAAATTAACCATTCAATCAGGGTTACTTGCTTCAATTGGAGGTATAATTCAGTTCTTACACATCCATACGATTCAATTGAGCTTTGAATCGCATGAATTGAGGCTGAAACGAGCTCAAACAAAGCTTCATCCAAAAACTGTGCTTAGAGAGAGAAAGCTTCGAAAGCTTACCATCAGAGGTGCGGCAGTCCGAGCTTTCTATCTGGGCAGGTAGCTCTCATCTTGACATTCCTCCTAGGATCAAAAAATGATACAATTCATATCGAATCAAGGAAGAATTCGGTTAGTGAAGTTTTCATAGTTTCTCTCTTTAATGTCGATAGGAAATGATAGCGAAGGGTGAATTGGCTTACCTTTCAACTCTATTACGGTCATGTGAGGGTTGTGGGAGTGTTAGGAGAGCTTGATTTGGCTTCAGGAGGGCTGAATTCGGCCAATTTCAGCTCGGCTAAAATAGAGCAACTTCGGTCCATTGGAGCTACTTCACTGTTTGATTTCGCCAGCACTTCTCCAGCGGTACTCGGATCGAACGATGATTGCCGTCAGGTAGCTGACTTCTCCAGGAATCTAAAGAACCTGACTTTGCCTTCTAGGGCTCAAAAAAAACCCCTATGTCAGAGCTATGGTTCAAGCTTTGCCGAAAAATGGAGCAGTTGAGAGAGAAAAGAGTTTTCAGATGTGAGAAGGATGAATGGAGAGGAGCACTTTATATAGGGAGCTCAGGAACTCTCTAGCCAACCATTTAGCACCATGATTGTGCTCATTCATGACCTGAAATGCCCTGAACGGAGGCATTTCATCTTTGCCAGTGGGTAATACCATCAAGACGCCCAAGAGGGGTAGTGATATAAGGGCTACTGGACGACATGGTGGAGATAAGGGCAGTTCGTCGTGCCAATCAAACGGGAAGCTCGGAGTAGCATCTTGCGCATGAGACCAGGATGGGGTCAGGATGAGGACTCGGTTCTCATACGGACATGGAGTGGCATTCGGGTCTGAGGATCATATATCTAGAACATTCACTCAGACCTAGGGTAGAAGTGGACGGGCTTCTATCTTGGTGACCGATAAAGACACTCCGAGCCACAAGTGGGTGCAGTGGACAGGCTACACTTGCGAATGTGTGTTCCCTTCTTAATAAAGGGTGTGTGTTGTCTACTAAACACACCTAATATAGAAATGTGAAAAAGGTTTTAAAAACTAAATTTTGAGGAAAACTTCTTTTAAAGGAAATGATAACCTTGGCACAATTTAAATGAAGCTATTTTTCTTGAAAACTCACTCCTAACACCCGCTCACTGAGTTATATAATTCACCCCCTCTCATATACCCCTTTCAGGAGTAAGGAAATATGACAAAAGAAAACACAAAGATGTACCCTTTGTCAAGTATGCTTAATGTCACTTTTAAGCTTGCATGTTGATTGATTTATGCTATTATAGGGAACAAGGCTTGAATTACACCAGGTTCCTCTTGATTAAAAGAAGCGGGGAACCTCTCTTAAACCACGGGAAAGACGGGTTGATCACGGGGATCCGACCAAATCAGGTTGGGGCGTGACAGTATGAGTCCTTGGGTATGCACCTTGAGCCACATTTATCTATGGTGAGTAAGTTAGATGTTGAAAATTCAATCAAATCATACCTATATGACCCAATTGTTGGCACATTTGATTGATGGGTGCAAGAGAGTGTGGGCTTGAATTGTACCCCAAGTCCAAGTTGGGTCATGATAAGCGACTTGGGCCTGAGCGAAAACTCGATGGCCTAGTGGCCGAACTAATAAAGTACCAATGAGGTGACACTCGAAAATCCTCATTTGTCTTTACAGATGCTCTTAGATGCATAGGTTTTCCTAGGCGATTAGAATTCAAGAAGTTACTTGACTACGGTTGGTGATAGTGGTGATGAGAGCTCGATTGATGGTGATTGTTTTGGGCAAGTACAATGACTATAGTGACCATACCAGAGGCATCGAAGGAGGCCCTGTTCAAGAGTCCTAATAGTGTACTTGAGGTAATATCTCGACTTCTCCAGTAATTTTTCTTAGCTTCTTGGATAAGTAGAAGAGACTAGAGCTCATTAACTGTTATCTTGTCAATGGTGGGTATGAGATCGAACCTTACTTACTCTCAATCATGTCTTAGACCATTGATTACACGGTCATTTATTATAGTATCAATCTTAGGTTGCTCAATTTGGGTGTAGCTAGTGGCAAGAGATGCCACATATGTAAGGTACAACTACATTGGGAGGTTTCCTTTGAGTTGATTAAGGAGGTCCTTATATGCTCGAACTTGTGAAGAGAAGAGTGTGTCCAACTTCTTCCACATGTCGGCTATCACGCCCCGGCTCGATTCTCAGTCGACAGTCCCGTGCAACTCATCAATCCCATCGATGTTAGAATGGTGGGTATTTTCACCAAAGTAAAACTAGAGTGACTGAGGCTCAAAATCAAAAGGCTACCTCAATTTTTCAATGGAAATTTAATTTTTTCTTAGAAACATAGTGTGCCCAAAATAGTTTATACAAATAGCACAAGAATATAAAATTTGATAAGTAACTAAAAATCCTTGTACTCCATCTTCGATATCTACCTCAAGCCATGTTAATTTTGTAGGTGTGATTCAGCTCGTGCCTTGCAAAAACTTGGTGTTTACCCGTAACTATTTGGGGGAGGGGTAAGCACACAACTTAGTGAATGAGGTACTGACGTCAAGCCACTACATGGCTTACGACCTTAAACTCCACATAAAAGTTCTAGCATGGATGCTCATTTACAGTTTTACAAAATAAGTCCATATTCATAGTTTTATTTAGCCCCTTGAGAATCATGACTTCGACCACCCGGAAACCGTAATTTCACATTATGTCGGGTCAACCTCTCTCAACTCAACCAATCATTTCAAAATATATCATGATATGTAAACAATGCATACTGGTAACTCATGTCCCAAGTCATGCCATAATTCTGATCGGATAAGATGAAGGTGTGGGAGTGATGTGTACTCTTCATAGTCAACACCACTCGGGTTCTTCTCTCATTCGAGGTGTTTTAGCATCTGAGGTCATGACATCAAAACACCCAACATCGTGTACATGCCTCTTACACATACAACTCAATCTTATCGCTTCTCATCGCAATGGTGTAGACCACTCTTGTACATTATTTCGAGGTCCCAAGGAAATCTAGAAGTAACATTTTCTATAAACCTCGTCCCTTTATAGATAATAAAAACAAGAAAAGAAGCAGTCATTTCTCAAAAGAGAAAATCAAGTCGGTTCATGAACCACAACCGATCAAGAAAGGGTAAATTAGGAAATTTACAAACACCAAGTGACTCAAGGAATCATAAAAATCATGGAAAAGGACTTTGGGATGAATTTGAAGAGAAAATCAAACCGGTTCAGGTGAACTGGACCTGAACCAGTTTGAACTATCATTGAACCGGTTGCTAAATTCATTTTTCTAAATGGCTTAAAATATTCAATTTGGGGAATTGAAGTCACCATTATATAGAGAATGAATTTTGAAATTTTTAATTTTAAGAAAATCAATCGAATTAGGCATCAACCAGTCGATTTAAGCATTGAACCAGATTGGACAGGTACAGTCCGATTCGGGACAGTATCATCTTCTTCCTTTAGATGACACCACTGTTCATTCAATGCAGAAAATGGACAGCGTCGATGAAGGAAAAATGTCTCTATTCAGGTCATTTCAGGGTGAAGATAAGCTTGACCAAGATGTAAAACAATCAGGCAAAGAGTCCCCAAGCTCCCTATATAAAGAGCTCATCTCCATTCATCCTTCTCCCACCTGAAATCTCCATTCTCTCTCAACTGCTCCATTTTGCAGTGAAGTTCAAACCAGAGCTCTGACTTGGGCAGTTTTCTTAGCCTCAAAAGTCGAGGTCGCGCTCTTTATACTCTGGGGGAAGTCAGCTACCTGATAGCAACCTCCGTTCTATCCGAGGACCACCGTAGAAGCACCAACGGAATCAAATAGTGAAGCAGCTCTGAAGGACTGAAGCTGCCTTATTTTGGTCGAGCTGAAATCGGCCAAATTCAGTCCTCCTCCTACCAAACCAAGCCCTCCCGACACTCCCACGGCCCTCACATGACCGTAACAGAGCTGAAAGGTAAGCCAATTTGGTCCCCTCTGTCATTTCTAGTCGGAGTTAGAGAGAGAAACTACAAAATTTCACTAACAAAATTCTCGCTCGATTCGAGATCAATTGTAAAAATTATTGATCCTAGAAGGTACCTCGTCAAGAGAGCTACCTTCCCCGAAAGAGAGCTTGGACCGTCGCACCTCCAACGGTAAGCTTTCTCTCTCTACACACAGTTTTCCGATGAAGCTCCGTTTGAGCTCAATTCGAACCCAAATGAAGCAGTTCAAAGCTCAATTGAATCGTATGGAAGTGTAGGAACTGATCCATACCTTCAATTGGAACAATTAACCCCGATTGAATGGCCAATTTGAAGAAATCAAATTCGGTCATTTTGAAGGGGATAAATTGGGGGAAATTTTTGGGGATTATGTAAAATTGAGGGACCTATTTGCAATTTCCCAAAATTGAGGGTCAATTGGCCATGAAAAAGATGTTGGAAGACCAATTGATCAATTTTTGAAAGATTTGGGGTCAAATTGTCATTTTTGGAAAGTATGGGCAAAATGGTACTTTTTGAAAAGTTGGGGACCAAATTGGAAATTTGGAAAACTTGAGCCCCTTATATAATTTTGAGTAAAATGAGGACTAAAAGGGAATTTTGGAAACCTTGGGACTCAAATTGGGCAAAAGTTCGTATTAGGGACCTAAAGTTAAGAGAAATAAACTTTATGGACCTAAATGAAATTTATCGAAAATTTGCGAGCTTAGGCTTTTATGCCAAACCGTAATTGATAAGGCTGCCCAAATCATATAGGGACACGCATGACAAGAACGCAAGCAAGAGAAAGCTCCCGTAGACTTGGAAACCAACCGAGGACGAACATGTCACGGTTATCGGATGAGAGGCTTATTTACATCATACCCAGTTGGGATGGTGAGCACTTTAGAAATGAAAAACCACTTGTAAGTGGAACTTTAACATCACACTCGATTGGAGTGATGTGCAAACTAAGCTAAAACCTACTTAACGGTTGTAATTAGAGGAAATCATACCTGGTTAGTATGATGGAATTCCTTGAAGGAAGGAGAAACCCGCTTACCGGTTGTAAGTGCAGGTATCATCACACCCGGTTAGTGGGATGAAGTAAAAATTATATTTTGTCAGAAGTGTTCTCCCTTAACTATGTGTCAATGCTCAAACCTTTTGGGAGACCTTCTTGATGGGAGATAGAACAACTCATATAGGCCACAGGCATCGATTTTTGAACTTGTGGGGCTAAAATGCCCGATTTTGGAAAATCGCGTGTAGTGGGCCTAAGGCCAGTGGACACGAGTGGGAGCTCATAAACAAACTTGAATTGAGAAAGCCATGAAAACTCTAATGAAATTGATGTGTGATTTCACCATGATACCATGTCAGGACCGACAGTACTTGATGGACTGGCGGTAGTGTGTCAGGGCCAAGTCGACAGATCGGCCTAGACAAATAGTTGGAGGTCGGGTTGAGGGTCGGGGTCGTTGGACCAGTTGCACCAAACATAAATGGCTATGTAAAAACTATGGTTTTATGCATGCACTTGAGGTACAGGACCATCAAGATGCCCAAGATGGGTAGTGATGCATCCTAAGGGCTAGTGGAGATAAGGGCAGTTCGTCTTGCCAGCAGTCGAGAAGCTCGGAGTACCTTCTTGCGCATGAGATCGAGGTGGGGTCGGGATGAGGTCTCTGTCCTCATACTGACACAGAATTGCTTTCGAGTCTGAGGGTCGGATGTCGAGAACATTCACTCAAACCCAGGTAGAAGTGGACGGGCTTCTATCTTAGTGGTTGGTAAAGACGCTCCGAGCCACAAGTGGGTGTAGTGGACGGGTTGCACCTATAAATGTGTGTTCTCTTCCTAATAAAGGGTGTGTGTTGTTTGCTAAACACACCAGATGGAAAATGGAAAGAGGTTTTGAAAAATTGGAATTTGAGAAAAGATCATTCTTAAAGGAGATAAAGATTTTGGCACACTTTGATTAAAGCTATTTTTATGAAAACTCACTCTCAACACCCATTCACTGAGTTGTAGAACTCACCCCCTCCATTTACCCCTTTTCAGATAACCAAGAGAAACCAACCCTAAACACTTTTCTATAGCCAAACCTTAAGACAGGTATGTAAGATTTAATATATTCAGTTTTATTTAATGCTATTCCAAGAAAAATAGGAAAAAGGATGTCTTACTCCTCACAGTTTAGAAAAGGGTGAGACTCTTCATAAACAAAAGGGAGTGGCGAGTTGCTCACGAGGATCCGACTAAACCGGGTCGGGGTGTGACATTTTCAATCTTGCCTTATCCACCCTTCCAATTTCCCTTGGGCGTCAACACTACCTTGGCAATCAACGCCCCTCACTTCTTACCGGTATACAATATACATTTTTGTATATTCATAAATATGCACACAAGAAGCAATCATGCCTATCTCAATTTTCATTGAGCATGGTCCTCATTTTGACCATCTTTATTCAGGTGCATGTATGAAATCAACAAGTAATATGCGTGATCAATTATATCACAACTAGTTTGGTCTACATCCCAACCAATTACTATTCAAGTGCATGTACCAAATTCGACATTCAAACATCATGTTCACAAGCATGTTACATGGAGTTTGGTCGATCAACTCCTATCATCCATGATATCGCGGTCACGAGGTCCCAACTCCCATAGTCCTAGCATGCAACTATGGTTGATTTATTTCAGTCTATATGACCCTTAACTCATTTCTTAAATTTAGAAAAAGGTATTCATTAGTGAGCATGAATCTATGTCATATTTCACTTATTTCTATTATTTTATAAATCAGGCATCATATATTTTCAGAGAATTATCAAAGGCGGTAAAGTATATTTGGCCGGTCCAATCAGACTCGTCGTCATTATTTTCACTCACCATTATCATTAGAACTTATTCATTTCGATGTTTTTTCCCTGTTTGGCTCGGTGCGTGAGGTCATTGCCCGATCTATCGTGCACACTCTCTACATTAGTCATAATAAGCATAAAGATCAGTTTAAGAACCGATATTAATACATAATTACTAACCTAAAACTTTTCTAACAAATAACGATTTTGCCCCTCAAGCTCAATTCATTCGATTTTTGTGTCGAAGGACCGTTCTTTAACAAACCTTCTCTATAGGTTAGTTAGTACTTGCTTAGGGTCATAATCTCTTGTGATTATACATGTCTATGTGCTTAGAAATTCTTAACCTACCTCTTATGCACCTTACTTTCCCAAAATTACATTTTGGTCCCTAAGTAGGGCAAAATTATCATTTTGTCATCTGACTCAAAACCCTTGCTCTTTGAACTCTAGACTTTTCCAAGAATTTCATTTAGGTCCTCAAATTTCTTGAGTCCCATTTTGGGTCCCCAAATTACCTTAGAATATTTTTCTAAGTCCTATATCACACTATTTATAAAATAGTCCTTAAGTTGGGAAAAATTACAATTTGGCCCCTATTCTTTAAAACTCATCTTTTCGGGACCTTAGATTCTTCAAATCTTCCATTTGGGTCCCTATACTTTCTTTAGTCTCATTTAGGTCCTTAAACTTTCCAAAAATCACTTTTGGGTGCAAAAATCTCCTTATTTCCACTTTAGTCCCTAAATTTTCTCTTTTGTCACTTTTAGGTCCTTTTTCATTCTAAACATGTCATCATAGTTTTAAAAGTTTACCAATTTTTCCAAATGGTCATAAAACTTATTCTCCAACGGGTCCTCCAACTTATCCATATTTACATTTTAGTCCCCAACCTTTACTCCCTAATAAAATAATTCCCGAAAAATCTTAAACTCATATATAAGGCCCCTCTGGCCTTTCCCTAGGCCATTGCAGTCCTTGTTCAGTAGAGGTTGGCCGAAACAATGACGATCGGGATTTATTCTAAACTAATAGTTTATCGAGCACAAGTCGAGTCAAGGTTGGAATCTCACCGAAGACGGTGACTCAGTCAGTGGCACTGATGGGGTTCGAAAGCTGACACTCAAAGGAGTCTATGGTCACTTGAAGCACCTCAAACAGAGGTATGAACAACCTGTAGAGTCTGCTTTACTAAAATTTATTATAATTGAAGCTAACTAGCACTTTTTAGAATTAATTTGTTCTCAATACTTACCAAAATTTTATGAGATTTGTGGCATTCAAAAGTTGAGGCCAAGATGAGTCAACCATATTTTTTATAGCCCTTGTTGACCATCAAGACCATCGAAAATGATCACAAATGTAGATGCTCTATTTTGGTCGAATAATGTCTTGTACTGTTTGATCTTTACGATGACAATAGAGCCAACATGGTGGCCGAGAGAGATAGCATTGGAAAGCTGACTCTCGTAGCTTTCCAGGGACACCTAGAACTCCAAGTTTGGTAGTCGAAAGAGAAAGTGATGCTCTCTGCAAGTGCAATCACCTGAAAATAAAGGTATGAGTATTTTAGAGAGAATCATGATTTTAAATCGATAGGGGATGTCAAAGATTTATATGGTCAAATTCTATACTTAATTAATTATGATCACAATACACTTTTATCAATTCATAGCTTGTGGTTCTCATAATAAATTAATTTACAACCGGTGGGTTTTGGAATCCTCTTGGGCAAATATCTGGTTTTTATCTGGGTTCGAGCATGCTATTGGATGGAGAGGATGAGGCGCGAGCATGCATGTGTGGCGCATGGCGAACCCGCACACCTGCACATGTGGTGCATGTCCTAACTCATCTGTCGGTTTTGCATTGTTCTGAATTGGTTTCCAACGAATTTTTCAGTCAGTTTGGCTCTGTTCCAAACCAGTTTTCAGTGAATTTTTCAGTCGTCCTAACTATTTTTTAGTTGATTCACCTCCAATTCAACCAGTTTTTAATCCAATAAAAATTTCTAAAACTTATTTGTTTAATTTATATTGAATGTGCTCAATAATCATCAATTTCTGATTTATTTAACCTCGTCTAAAAATTAGGAATGTTGTGACATGAGCTGGTTCAAACTCGATATGAATCGATTCTTTCTCAAGTTTTTTTTCTGATTCTTAATTTTCAATCACGGGATGTACTATAGGGTATTTTATGACTTTTTTCATTGTCATTTGTCTCGGTTTGACTCATACTCCAAACACGATTTTATTTCAAACCCTAGTTAGGATTTTCTTTCTCGGTTTTATCTTATTTCCCAGTTTGGTTTCCCATTTAAGATTTCCCATGTTACATCAGCAAAGGTGGTGATGTTAATTACTCGTACCATTACTTGAGTGGAAGTGACCTATGAGAATTGTGAGACATAGTTGGTCTAATATCTTCCATCTAAGGTAGTCATGATTGGGGATGGCATCCTCGTGAGATTAGTTGGATTCTCAACGTGTTGTAGTAGGGCGTACAATATCTAATTTGCATACTCTAAAAATCGATATATCTCTAATAATGGAGTCGCGTTATTTTTTTCACGAGTAAATAATTTAATTGATAGAGTGGAAATTTGATAATAAATCTGGTAGTCAAATAGTTTATTGATAAATTTATAGTTGATGGATTTTGCCCCTTAAAATTTTTTAAATATTTTTGAATAAGTTGTAATTAATATAGCACAAAGTTGCTAAAGCACAAATTAAGTAATTTTTTATTTAGAGTTGGCGCACAAGTAGTTTGAACATGATGAAATTAATATAATAGTAATGATATTGAAGTAGGGAATGAAAATTAAAGCATTTACACTAGGCATAGCATAGAAAAATGAACAAGGATTGGATTTTCTTCCAATCGACAACTTCTTGATGACAATGGTCGTCCGAGACGACACCTCTTAAGTGGCATCAGTGAGAGTCATATGATGATAGCATAGGATCTATATGTTAATTTAGCAAAAAGTTCTAATATCATAAAGGAACATATAATTGAGAATGAGAATGTAATATAAACTATATAGTATTGAGTGATATAAAAGATACATTTAATACCTGGTGAGAGTAGTCACATAATAAATTAATGGGATCTCTTCATGCTTGGTGTTTGTGACTTGGAGACTATTCATGAAGTGACTTGTGTAATGAGGTTGTGAAATTTTATTTTTAGATTTAATTTTAAATAATAATTTATGTTTTTACAAGTTTAAATGAATGGTACGTAATGGGGGAAATTTTTTAAAAATTAAAAGATTAATAATTTTTTAAAATTTTAATTGATAAATATTTAAAAATTATTAAATAAATTGTACAAAGATAATTAATTGCGAGTTTTTTAATCCGTATAAGATATAAAAGAAATGTTGTACAACTAAAGGTCTCACTTAGGCGCCCATGCGAGCAATGAGACTAAGCTTGGCAACACGGTGGCTAATAGTCACAGAAGGACACACGGCACCTGTCGTTTACCGACAACCAGATCCCCGACAGCCAGGCAAACCCTCGATTGAATCGCGGTGTTCCCCACGCGCGGCTGAGAGAGAGAGAAGGAGAGAGGTCTGCTGCTCCTTCAGTGCTCGCGGGAACCAGGAGGTGGTCTTCGTGTAGACTCTTCCCCACCGTTGTTGTCGGATGAGCTTCTTCTTCGCTGTTTGTGCTGAATCAATCAAGGTTGTTTCCTTTCCTGTAAATATCTCCCCCTCTCTCTCTTTCCTTCCATCTGTAAATCTGCTCAGCTCCCTTGCTTTCGATCCCTCAGGGTATCTTCATCTCTCTCTCTGTCTCCCCCTCTTCATCTCTCCGCACATCCATCCTTCACTTCTTCCGCTATCAATCTGGTACCCTTCTTTTGCTTTGATCTCGTCATTTTCTCTCCTGACGATATCTTTCTTGGTCGATGCAGAAGGGAGTCAGCTAAATCCACCATCTTTTTGCGGTTCGTTTCCGCGTGAAGGCATTTGGAATGGCAGCTCCGCCGGCGAGGGCCCGTGCCGACTACGATTATCTCATCAAGCTCTTGTTGATCGGAGATAGCGGTAACGGATTTCATTCAAATTTTCCGTTTTTGCTCACATCTTGCCATCTCTCTCGAGTTTCCTAGGAAATAAATGGACTTTCTTTCTTCTGTGCCGCGATTTCACATCTCAACTTTTCTGTGAGAACACAAGTTTCTTCTCTGTTGATTGACTCCCCCATGTTTGAAATTGAATGAGGATGTACAACATATGTGATTGTTACTCTGTCTTGCTTTTGTGGTGATTCAACTAGTCATGCTCCATTCTAACTGATACGGATTACCTGATGTTTTTCATTGAGACCAGCTTGGTTGCCTATATCCGTATCAATAGAGTAGATTCTGTTGAACTTTTACATCAGATTGTATCTTTAGAAATCCATGTAAAAGCTCGAACTTTCGGGTTAATTTGCCTTCAATTTGAAATGATAGAAGTAATAAAAGATTGTTGGCTGGCAATGAGAATTCATTATGCTTTGCTGAGGTTAGCAGCTCAAATGACCAAATGCAACTTAGACAGTGATGTGGCAATGTGGCCTATATTTGTTATATAGGCACACAAATAAATAAAGCCAAGGGGCAATCTTCATTAGTGATGTATATGTCTTGGCAGGTGTGGGCAAGAGTTGTCTCCTTTTACGCTTCTCAGATGGTTCATTCACCACCAGCTTTATAACCACCATTGGGTAAGTCATCTCTAAGCTATATGCTTGTATCTAGTCTGACATTGATCTCTGAGTATGTTGCTCGCCTAACTCGTTTTTGTTCTTCTTCATCAAGTATTGATTTCAAGATAAGAACTATAGAGCTCGATGGTAAACGAATCAAGCTTCAGATATGGGATACAGCGGGTCAGGAACGGTTTCGAACAATTACAACTGGTATGCAATAGCACTTGAAGATCCTGTATGAAATGCTTTTCTTCTCATATCATGCTTTGCTAATCCCAAGATTATCATGCTGTTTGTTTCTTGTATCTGAGTGACCTCCTTTCATGATCTCTTAAATGCCAGCTTACTATCGTGGAGCCATGGGGATTTTGTTGGTCTATGATGTCACAGATGAATCATCTTTCAATAGTATGTAACTCTCACATGCTTACTCCCAACTTAAATCATGAAATGGCACCCTTGTGCCTTTTTTCTCAAGTATGCAACTGGCAAAAATATATAACTGGATGTTAAGAATTTGCATCTGATATACCTGATGTATTGCATTCATTTAGACATCAGGAACTGGATTCGCAATATTGAACAGCATGCATCTGATAATGTCAATAAGATCTTGGTGGGGAACAAGGCTGACATGGATGAGAGCAAAAGAGTTAGTCAATATACTTTTATCTCTCTCTTTTGGCCAAAGTGTTTCCACAGTTTAGGAATAACTTCACAGGGAAAAGAAAAAAAAAAGTGAAGAGCCTACACAGCACAGTTCACTCCCCGATTTCTGATGATGCCTTTTCATATTGCTCCTTCAAGGCTGTGCCCACTGCCAAAGGCCAAGCTCTTGCTGATGAGTATGGAATCAAATTCTTTGAGACTGTAAGTTTAAAGCACTTTGGTGCCATAATCTAATTGAGAAATCTCGGTGGGCATGCTTAAGTTGAATGTTGTCCCTGCAGAGTGCAAAGACAAACCTGAATGTTGAGCAAGTTTTCTTCTCCATCGCAAAGGACATAAAGCAAAGGCTTGCAGATACTGATTCCAAGTCTGAGGTAACTTTCTTCAATATCTCTCTATACTTTTGTTTGTCAAAGTTCTCATAGCAGGGATGCTTCCTGTGCTTTGTCAAACCAGCCTTCAACAATCAGGATCAATCAACAAGGCCATACTGATGGGGCAGCAGAGGCTACACAGAAATCAGCTTGCTGCGGCTAGTAAGGAAACCCCTGCAGCATTTTTACTAATTCAAGGCTGGGTCAGCAAGCGAATCCGTGACAATATAATGGTTTCTGTCAACTTTCTTATCCCATCATTCTTTAAGAACCAGCAAGAGTGTGAAATTACTCTGTACTTATTTGAACAGATTGTTTTGGGACAGAAAAACGAGGAAGTGGTATTTCTTTTCTTTCTTTGGTTTTAATTGGTGACTAGTGATTGTTTCTTGTGCATACTATCAAATTAGCTTTTCTTGCTCACTGCATTTCTCTAGATCTCTTTTCTGTTAGCAGATTGGACCTAACAACAAAAGCAGTCCTCTACTCCATCTTTTTATTTCTTGAGGTCCTGCATGTGTATGTTTAGAAGAATGCATATTACCCACATTGATGATTGATGAAATACTTCTCAGTAGTTGCTTCTCATAAACTTCCCCCATGATTTAAACTTCCTTTCTTTGTTACAAGGAGGCAGTGTGTGCCTTTTTAGGATTAAAGAAATACCATGTCTTTACAAAGTAAATCTAGCTGCCTTCCTTCTTCCCCAAGTGTCACTGATCACCATATCTATCTTATTTGTCATTGTAAGTAAGTACTCTACCAGCAATGGAAAATTGGAAGTACTTTTGCCCTGCTTTTTATAGCAGGGTTGCACTTGGGACAGAAATTGACCTTATAGTTCATGACAAAGTTCATACTCTAACCAAGTGATTGTATCACTTGTAATTTTATATACTGCACTTAAAAACCAATGATGCTCGCTGGGATTGCCCTTCACTGAAATCTGATATAAGTGCCCTTTGTACTGTTTTTAATGATTGCCATTTTAGTGGGAGATCATGGAGGTAGATATGCAAATTAGCCTGATCATGGCATCTAGGTAGGATACAGTGGAACTCTTGTCTTTTTGAGGGGGAGGCTGGATACTTTGGAATAGAGTTTGGCTTTATTACCCCAAAAAAGGAAAGTGTTACGTGCTCTTCCAAATGCTATGTTTCCTGTCTCTCCTATGTCCATTTTGCACTGTCATCTTTTTTTTCTGCATAATGAAGTGGAAGGATATCATGGAAGGAAAGAATAAATTGAAACAAAGAGTCTATAACAGATAACTGTATCCTGCTAGTGCTAATGTGCCTCTATCTCCACACCCCATCGTGTAATGTGCCAGAGGATCTGTCGTTTTTCCTGCACTAAATGCCTCAAACAAAGTACCAAACGACATTGCAGTGCCATTTCCACCTTCTCTGTTCTTAAATGAAGGGGTCCACTTCTTCCCACCAAACAGCTCAGCTCCTGGAGTATGAATGAGCCCTGCCATCCTTGAACAGAAGGGCACCGCAGGATATCAACTGCAGGAGGAGGGAGGAGGCCCCTCTAGGCTTCCCTCCTGGTGGCGAGCTACCTCTGCGTTCTTCTGCAGGGCAGAGCATCAGGCTTCTGTGGGACTTCATCAGGGTCACCAGTGTCTCTGGGCTCGAATCCAACGGTGGAGGTGAAGTCTCCTCCTTGCTCAGCTCTTCGCCGGATTGCCCTTCTGCCTGCAGCAGCTGCAACTCCGGCTGGATCCCATCATCGTCTTTCAAATCCTCTTGAATTGAGGCTGATGTATGGCTCTGTCTCCTCATCCAGTCGCTAGTTTGCGTTGACGCATCTGCTAGCCTCTCAGCCCTGTACTTGCGGAAGTCAATCGAGTTCATGGACTGGTTCCTCCGCCGTGATAATGCCTTGGAATTCAAGAAGTCCTCAGAAGGTGATGAGAAGCTGGATAAAGCATGGTAGGATGATATACACGATGGAGGAGAAAGACCGAGGATCTCCGATCCCTTGAGGACGTACTCGTTTCCATTCGATGATGGCCAGATGAGATCATCTTCGGTGAGATCGTGCCACACGAATCCGTTCTTGTATCTCCTGATCACACGATATCCAGATATTCAAGATCAGATCTGATGATCTTAAGAAAGAACAACCCGAAAAGATGCCTCCTCACCCCTCGATTGGAATAGTACCTTTTGGAAGACCATGAGTAAATCGAGGTCATGCCCTTGCCGCGAAGCTGCTCCAGCCGGCTGGTGAAATCTGAGTAGCCAGATTCTGATCAAATACCCAAAAAAAGACAGCTGCTGCGAGACTGATTAATAGTGGATGAGAGCAAGTACCTCTGAGGTAGAGCCCTTGAGAAGAAGAGAGGGGTACTTCAATGAAGTGGGGGTGTTGGAGCTGACTATTCACAGAGAGGTAGTAGAGCACATGGGCTGTCAGGATCCCCCTGCCACCACCACCACAGCTACCGCCACTGCCTCCGTCATCTTCAGCCTCAGGTGTCTCAGGGTCGGGCTCATCATCCTTTGCAGATTCTCTCCTCCATATCCTGATAGGGTCGGGGCTTGGCTCCCTGTCTGGCCACTTCTTAGGAACCCGAATATGGTCTATCACAGCTCTCCTCCTCCTGCTAGGAGAAATCTCGGCCATTACAGCCCTGTGTATGTGCTCTCGTATAAGGTGGGGGTGGGAGGTAAGTCAAAATACAAGGGATATAGAAGAAGAGAGATCTAAGAACCTTCCAACACTGAAATCAATGAGAGAGAGGGAGAGATGGGGCGGCGTTGGAGATGGGGATGGGAAAGAGAGGAGACAGAGCACCATGGCAGGATTCAAAGTGAGATCGACAAGAAACGTGGATGAAATGGAAATGGTCATGATGGTTTGTCTTTTTGCTAGTTGTGAATTGTAACTGCAAAGTGCTGAAGGCAGCTCCATGCATGAGAATGTGGGCTTGTCTGGGAGGATAGACGGCCCACCACCCGACCGTTCTTCCTCTTCCAATCAGATTGCCTTCCATCCTCGTCCAGTGACTTTGCATCTCCAACTGCCCATTGTTCTCCTACAGCAAGGAAAAAAAGACAGTTCTTTAAATCACATGGTATGATGTACTGAGCTGGTGGGGGTGGGTATCGCCCTCTTTTCATAAAGGTTCTGCATGATTCCGCCTCCCCATAATATTTTCCCAGTGTATGTCAGTAACCCTTTATCAAGACAGACTGGTTGAGAATAACTTTATGTTTGCAACATCAACCAGCCATTAGAGGAGAGCAGAAAAAGCAACAAGGCCCAGCCACCAGAGGCATTTATCATAAGCCCCATGATAAGGCCTATGGCTGAAGTGGGAAGATATCTAATAGATAATTCACCTGGTAGCCCATCCATCTCATCAGAGGACAGAAGCATAAGAATCTCTAATTTAGGCCGGACAAGAAAGCCCGCATTAGAATGTTCTGGTATCAGATTTCAAGACCAATCTGATCTAATAGAACTAATCAAGAGCTTGAGCTGAGCTAATGTCATCATCCAGGCCCTCTTACAACATGGGTAGTGGCAGAGTTTTATTCAAAATGACAACAGTTGTCAGTAAGAGGCACCATGTAAACTGTAAACATGAGTAATCAAATAACAGAAGAGCTTGGCATATATCAAACTTAGACTTGTCATACGCTCTGCAACATTAGCTCTCAACATTTTATTTGAGAATATATATGAAACAAGGTTGATGGTGTGTAATCTCGTAGAGTAATTCACTCCAGTACAAGATAATATTTTACATATATAGGACAGACTCAAAAGGTTCAATCAGTTAAAACGTACATGTGAGATCTTAGAGTAAATAGTTCCATCTCTAAACTTTCAGACATGGCATTCCATTCCTACAGACGGGATTATAAAAAAATTGAAAGAAAATCTCACCTTGAGTTCAGAAAGATAATACGGCTGCATTGGAAAGGCACATGGTTCGTGGGCTGTGTCATGAAGCACTTAAAACCATATTATATCATTGCCAATGTCAATTGAGAGATATAAGAGGCAAAATGAGAGGGGTTGGTCACCCACCACTCAGGCTCAACTGGCCCATTAATTCTCAAAGTGCGAGCGCTTGCATAATATTGCAGATACTACCCTTCTAGATCCACCCATCTGTCCACATCTTTGCATAAGCTATTGCGCTTCTCACTTTTCTCTGTTCATTTGCTTTTTGCATATAACTTTTATAGGTTAAATAAGTTATTCTATCAAAAGGAGGCAAAAAAAGATGCTTCATGTCCCCTAAAGCAGGAATTAAATAATATCCGGAAGAGTTATAAACAAATACCTAAAAGAGAAAGCAAAATCACTCTAAGGAAGAAAATTAATCTAGAAGTTTCCCACAATGCTCTTAGATATGGCCCAAAGAGAAAAATAGTCCAAATAGTATGAGTCCTTTACTATTTGACAAGTCATCACTTCTAATTTTGTTCATGAGTGCCATTAGAAGTGGTGTAAAAGCTCGGATGCCATGCATTATTTGGTCAATTTTCGCACTCTTTAAGATATAATGTGGTTAACACTATAAGCGTAAGGGTCGTGGAAACTATTGGTCCTTGTGGCATGATGGGGAAATATCCCCACTATCTGCATCCGAAAGCTACTTTGGCCAGGGATGCAAAGTGCAATAAAGCATCTAAAGAAAGTGGAGGGGTGTGGAGTGAACAACCGATATGAATAAGAAAGAAGGAGAAAATTCTCAAATGAAACAAGAGCAACTTCTTTTTACCTGGGCTGAAGAGTGCATGTCTATTTCTGCTGATGCCTCAGAAAGATCAGATTCCATGTCTGGACTTGAACTCTTGTTCCTCCAAACCTGGAGGACTCCCCTAGTGTTTTTCCTCTTGTTCAGTCGAGCCTGCTCTCCATGTTAATCTTATGGGATAATAACAAAATAAAAGAGATGATAACCAGATGCATGTGAAAGGTAATGAACAAGCATTGATATATCACTTATCACGATTTTATAATTCTCCTAAGATGTGTCTAATCTAATTATAGTAGAATACAACCATAGAATAATGGAATACTCCTGATATTATACTAATTAACTAAAGCGGAGTAATAAGTTTTTCTCCCATCAACTCTCCAAAGCTGTTCTCTCAGATGACAATTATAAGAAATCCACTCAGGGTGGCTTTCAAATATGCATGATAAAATATTGTCTTGGAAAAAGAGAAAGCCATACAATTGAAAAGGCCATGAACTGGCAGAATACACATCATGGCTTTATCTCTCCAAAAACAGTCTCCCTATTCTCAATCCTCCCTCGACTACAGGAGCAAACCTAGAGCTATCATTCTTCTCAAATCCATTAATTCCCCATAAATCTATCCATGTAGATGATAAAAAAGATATAACCCTCTTTGATCATGCCTTGATTATACAAAAATATTTACTAATTATGTTTCCAGAACCATATTTGAACTAGTGACAAGAGGATTTCCATTTATTTAGCCCTATCAGCTGAGCTACCTGAGAGCCACCTGAGGCATCATCAAAATTTGGCTCTGTCAATTTAAGAGACCATATGATGTTCACAACCTTTATCAAATGCAGAAAGAAAACAGTGACAACCACTGGATGGACTAGTTACTCTATGGATGTGCTTGTCCTGATGCTCCCTGAATAATGAAGCCATTACAAATTCTCAAAGTACAAACAGACTCTGAGGTCAACCAGCTCTTTTGTAGATTACGCAGATAATTACAAAGATAAGCAGTTATTCCAGTTTCCAGAGAGAATTGGAAAAAGAAAAATGTCCTGTGTCTAATATGGCTAGCAAATTCAATGATAAAGAAGACTGAAGTGGTGATGAAGAGATCATCACCTTGGTCCAATGGAAGCGTTAAAACCGACCTGAATTGGAAGGCAACAAATATGCTTTGTTTCAACTCCACTAGGTATATTTCGAATTATAGGGTAATTACTTCTAAAACACATGTGGTTGAACATCACTGCTTTAAGTTAGTACATGAACAAGGATAAAAATGACAGTACAAGTTCACAAATGAACAAGAATAGCATGAAAATCAAATGCTAAATAAAAATGATACAAAAAGGCACCCATGTAACACAAAAATTTATGCTTGTTAACATAACATTCTGCTTATTTGTATAGGATCTCTTGTTTTCTAAGTTCCCCTTGAAAACTTTTAAACAATTGGATGAATTTATGGCTTGTAGAAGAAT
Organism: Trapa incisa; assembly: GCA_030064435.1. Lineage (NCBI taxonomy): Eukaryota > Viridiplantae > Streptophyta > Magnoliopsida > Myrtales > Lythraceae > Trapa > Trapa incisa. Next base: position 17,783,719 of record CM057782.1, read on the forward strand.
TATGAGGAGTTTTTAATCACATCTTACTGTAGCCATTTGCTTGTCTAACTTTCACATCTAAGCAAGAATAAATGTTCATAAAATGAGACAAATAAGAAGTCCGTCCTTATACAGGTCTAGCTATATCAAAGTTGCTAGGCGTGCAACTGTTGGGATAACAAGGTGTACATGAAGGCATCAATTCAGCAGCACAAATGTATTTTGCCTGCATGGGAGATTCCTCAGTAACATGTAATGAAAATCATGGCCTACATGTCCTGTCATATTTTGGCTTGCATGCCATTTCATCTTGTTCTTATTGTGATTGCCTCATTACTGACTGTGTATTTATAAGAGACATTGCTTCAACTATTTAAAGATGTTAAAATTAGCAACAAAAACATTATCAAGAAAATTGACTAAATATTCATAAATCACTTCACATGTCACAGATTATTGATATAAAAAAAAGTTGCTATGCATACAGTTTATGCACCAGGTGTTTATACAGAGTTGCAGTTTCAAGTCAAGAGTCTTTTACATGGACAAATAATGAATGCCAGCCTGCATCTAAATTACTAAGAAAAAATGGGCTGTGCTGTCAAATTCAGCTGTTGTTGGTGTTTGCGCAGAGAAGGCAACCCAAATATGCCCTAGATCATCAAAATTAGTCTACGGTTACAAACATCACCAAAACAGAAAGCTGCATGAAGCAGGATAGGCAAAATTTGTTAACACTATAGAGCTCAGAACATAAACTTCATAGAATAATCCATGGTGATCTTATTATCTTTTGATGAAGATTCTTCATAATACAATTGCAATTTTTAAAATTTGCTTTTGAAGATTTTGCATTTTCTCCATTTTTTTCTTTGTGCCCTTTACAGAATTAAAGGAACAAGAGTCATTTATTCGGGTTGGATGGAAGAGCATGATATGGTGTCCATTAGTATATTCGTTATCTAAACTATGACTTTAGTGTGCTTTCTTATCTTCACAATTGAAATTCATTTTGTGATCCACTGTATAGACTATCAGAAGAAACATATTTTTTATATATACCTGCTCCTCGGAAAAAGATGACAGACATTCATTATATAAAATAGGAGCCAATAGGGAAGATTGGACAAAGAAAGCAATTCTTTCCCATAGAAAGTGCCATTGTGAAAGTTGCATCAACATATCAATATCTCATTTTGCTTATACAAACATGACAGCTGATATTACAGCTCCAAGGAGGCTACCATTGACTGATTCTACATTCAACACGTGTACGGTGAAGATGCAGAATATTTATGTTCAAATAAAGAAGGGCTATCCAGTAGCTTCTCCCATAAAGAAATCTTGGCTATATATGAGGTAGATGTATTTGTCTCCCTGCACCAATAATTAGGTAGAACAATTCATCGTTGGGAGAGAAGGAGAGAAGAAGCAAATGAAAATGGTTCAGGACAAAATTCGGAAGGGTCCTTGGACAGAAGAAGAAGACTACAGGCTGGTCTGCTTTGTCAGGTTGTTTGGTGATCGACGATGGGATTTTATAGCAAAGGTTTCAGGTTTGAAGGTGGAGGGAGATCATAATAGGTAGGCGTGTCTTGGAGATAGAAGCTTATGGGAAGAGCTACCACTAACTCAATGGCTTTTATTATAGGTCTGAACAGAACAGGAAAGAGTTGCAGGTTACGTTGGGTTAACTACTTGAACCCATGTCTAAAGCGAGGGAAGATGACACCTCAAGAAGAGCAGCTTGTGATCGAACTTCACTCTAAATGGGGAAACAGGTATGTGTTTAGCTTTTCTTGCTTGACACCATTCTTTATAGTTGAAGAAAGAATTTCAGCCCAACGGCTCAAATTTACTAATTTACTTACTACATAGCATAGCAAAAAAAATCATCAATTGACTAAAATCATTCAGTCTGTACAGTCAATGAACTTTGAAAATGACATTCTGAATGTATGTAGATGGTCAAGGATTGCCCATAAATTGCCAGGGCGAACAGATAATGAAATAAAGAACTATTGGAGGACTTATATGAGGAAGAAGGCCCAGGAGAAGAGGCGTACCATGTCGCTACCTTCATTTAGCAATTTTGTGGCATCAAATGAGCCTAATAAGGACTCCTTACCATCCAAGGAGTTTGGAAGAGAAACCTTCTGTGGTACAGGTGGTCCTGAAATATCGGCTTCTGGGAAAAATAAGACCAATGAGGAAGAAGAGAAAATAGATCATACTATAGATGATATATGGCCAGAGATTGCTTTATCAGAGGAGAATGCTATATCACCTGCTTATGAGTGCTACAGAAAAGAAGTCTACGATCTCTTTTGTCCTCCTATAGTGACACCATCATGGGAATACTGTGCAGACTCCCTCGGGAGCATACACGATGAAGTGTTTAAGATGTTTCCCCCCGCCGAGATCTGTTATACTCCTACTATGAAGATGCAGGATCTTCAAGTGGCTAATCAGAGTTTCACTCATCAATATAGCCATGGCACACTGTAATTTATTAGGGAAGCATGAATCATACAACTATTGTATCAATTAGGAAGAATAGAGAACCTTGTAGATACATTTTCATAACTTGATCTTATTCTACCTAGTATGCTGCTACACGATTCCCCCAATGATGAGGAGATCATATTGTTGCACATGTAAGAATAACATTAGAAGTTAATCTTCTTCTATTATAGTTTGCTGATGTGTGAATCTTCAATTATTCGTTCTTGTATACACACCCATGTGTAAAAATAGCAGAAAAAGGTGCAAGATTGGATAATTATGCCCAAGTAGAAACAAAAAAGTGCGGCTGAAGGACAATAGAGACAACAGCATGAAAAGGGCATATCATCAATGACTTATTCTAGCTTCATTGGTTCCTATGGATTTCTTTTATTCTGCTTCACTTGTTCATCCTAGTGTTTCTTTCCATCCCAGGTGATAAAAAAATGTTGGCAGAAGTCCATAAACCGGACAGCATCACCGGTCAGATCAGACAATTCCAGAAAGAACACACAAGAGTAGAAACCATTACACATCATGGCAAAAATCTCCGTAAAACAATCATTATTTGCACACGAGAGAGGTGGAAAAGCAATTTTCCTTCTCCTAGTAGCTCATAGTCATACAACCACCAAACGACCGAGCTTTTCAAGGTCTTTTCATTGACGAAGGAGATAGCAGCAACTAACATTTAGAGAAGGCCTCTAAGTCTGTGAGAACAACTGAAGGAAGAAAGTGAGTAAATTCCTGACATCGTTGATTGAGATCAACCATCTCGCGAAAAGTTTCGCGCGATCTACCTGCTCGATAATGATCCATTCGTCCTGGGCGCCAAAACTACTCCCCCAAAAGCGATCCGCTTTGCCGAGCTGTCAATACAGCTCCATCGACGGGCCAGCCCAGCATATGGCCGGCCGGCCGTTGGTGCAGAGCTGAACTAGACACGACCCATTTCTTCGAGGGGCCGATATCGCCACCTCGAGATGAGGCTCCAGGCGGTACTCTGATCGTATAAAAGGCCTTCATATGGGCCTCCAAAGTCCATATGAAGGCCTCAAATATTGTGTTGGTGAAGGTAAGATCATTTCCATTGAACAATAACCTAAGAACCTATGAATCACATGGCCGGATTAAAACACAGAGAGAGAAGAAGGTAAAATGACTGAATTTTATCGGTAGAAGAGAGTGGCAACTGATCCATTAGAGACAATTGGTGGACAACAGCATGGATTCATGAAGAAGAAAACAACCCCACAAAGACTACCCAAAATGAAATCAGAAAATCAACCAAACAAACCCCACAGACTTTCATTTTTCAGCAGAAGACGAGAGATACCAGAGAGAGAGTGCTGGAAGTAATTTATCTCATCAAACCAACCCTCCACTTAGAAGTCAGCGGTGGGGATCCGTTCGTGAGTACTGTCGGTGAGGAAGACCTGGTAGACGGCGGCCGCGATTCCGGCGCCGAGGAACGGGCCGAGCCAGTACACCCAGTGGCTGGACCACGACCAGCTCACCACCGCCGGCCCGAATGAGACGGCGGGGTTCATGGACGCGCCGTCGAAGGCTCCTCCAGCCAGGATGTTGGCGCCCACGATTAAGCCGATGGCGATCGGAGCGATGATCCCGATGTTACCCTTCTTGGGGTCGACGGCTGTGGCGTAGACGGTGTAGACCAGCCCGAAGGTCATCACGATCTCGAAAACCAGAGCGTTCCATACGCTCACGCCGGATGATAGGGAGAAAGGCGATGTCTCCTGCATGAATCACAGGCAAAAGCATCCGCCATGAATATTTTAGAGAAAGCAAATGATGAGCATTCTTCTATTTTCTGTACGATTCTTCCCACAAGTGATGGGCTTTTTCGGGTCAAAGTGTAGGTGGGGACTTGTCAACCCGGAATGAGTTATTCAAGACCATACTCAGTTATTGAAAAAGTAATCTTTCATGGGGACTTTTGGGTTATATTGGCAATGAATGTGAAGAATTGCATGTGGGGCTCGTATATTACCAATCCGCCGGTGGCGAACTTGAGAAGGAGGCAGGCCACGACGGAGCCCAGGCACTGAGCGATCCAGTACAGGACGCTCCTGATCAGAGTGATATTGCCGCCAACGAACGCTCCGAACGTGACCGCCGGGTTCACATGGCCGCCGGAGATGTTCGCACCTACCGAAACGGCCACAAACAGCGCGAAACCGTGGGCCAGGGACGCCTGCACGAGGCCGGCCGGAGTCGCCGACCCATCGTCGGTAAGCTTGTCTGAAAGTCATCCAAACACCAGTTAGCAAAATTAATGTACACGTAGAGATGCTGTAATCGATGCGCTGAGATACTGAGATGGGATTTTTTTTTTCTTTCTTACTGAATGCCATGCCGGAACCTTCGCCGGCGAAGACAAAGATGAGCACGGAAATGAACTCGGCCAGGGCAGCCTTAAGGGTGTCGGCATGGCCGAACTCCGCCGGAGATCCGATCGCAATTCTAGGCATTTTGGGCGGAGCTTTGTTTTGGTTATAGACTCTTAAGTAGAGAGTAGGGTCTAAACTCTCGTGTTGCTTACCGCCTCGTGGTGGCTTCTGAGAGGTACCTCAGAGGCCTTTATATATTACAAGGGCTTCAGCTTCAGCACGGATCACCCAAGGAAACCGGAAGATCCTGTCTACAACCGGGAGGAGCAGGTAACATTTGCCATTTATTCAACGGTTGGCATTATTTGGACATTAATGTAATTATTCAACGAGATACATTTATTCAACTTAACAATGTTAATATAATATGATCATTCAATGAGAAGTTAATAGAATATTGATATTTAAAAATATTTTTATAAAATATAGATATTTTTATTTTTTCTCTGAAATGTATGTTTTTTTAATTATGAAATATAATAATAAATTTATATTAACGATTTCAAGTTAATACATTTTAATTTTGAAAAACAAATGAATTCAATCATAATAAATAGAATAATGAATTTTTAAATAAAAAATGAACTCAAATTTGAAAAATAAAAAAGGGTAGACAATTGGTAATATTCAATAAAGTTAGGGATATAACCTTATTTTTTGACAAATTTTCAAATGCAATAAATTTTGATTCTTACCAATAATTAAATTTTTTATTTTTTAAAATAAGTTTCAGTAATTTAAAATAAATTATGAATAATATCTCAAAAAATACATTGGTTATAATAAACAATTTTTTTTGTTTTATTTTATAATAAACTATAAATGACGATTTCTTAAAGTATTAAAAATCTTTAAATAAATATATGAAAAATTAATCAATGAGACAAGTCCGGAACTGAACCATCCAGCGTTCATAGCTCGACACGTGTACGAGTCGGTGCGACGTGGACCGACCAGGGGCGGGGCGGTGAAATTCTAATCGCCGTCCAAGAGGCTTGGGGACGTAAGTAAGGCCTACAGGCCACAAATGATTGTTGTGTCTGTTTTCGACCTTACCGACCATGGGATTTGATTAATGGAGAAAGGCGGCCGATAATGGACCAATGGGGTCGTTTGCTGCCATGGGGCAATGGTCATAGCCGTCCACATCCACACAGTCCCAGATTTTGTTGGTGGATTGAGATGATGAACGGTGTTGATCACAGAAGCGGCCCCAACCTCTGTCTAAATTAATGAGACTAGACGCGATCAAGATCAACGGTGATGAGGCCGGAAGAGAGGTGGCAAAAATCCGTTCGGACTGGTTAACCGATGGGTCAAGTAGGTGATGAATACGGGTTCAGATGCTTGAGAACAAAAAGGCGGATTCCATAGTTAGATCGGGTGCAGGTCTATCAGACCCGATCAATTGCCACTCTTACAAGATCGAGAAGGGACGTACAATCCCGCACTTGCAAAATCTTTTGCTAAGGCATATGCTGCAATATGGTTTCATTTGTTTTCATTATCTAAGTTCTTATATTCAACTTCAATTTTGACTAATCAATAGGTTGAAAGTCAAGAATAAATACCATTCTCATTGGCCAATACGATCATTTACAATGATCCCATATAATATGTTCCTAATGAGGTGTAATCAGCAATTCAAAAAAAGTTAATCCAACTTAAATATTATATGATAAAATATTAAAAATAATATAAATATTTGTACATAACTCAATTTATATATAAATATTTAATTTAATTTATAGATATTTTGTGTTAATTCAATTTAAAGACATATATTACATTAATTATTAAATTAAAGATAAATATTTCTTCAATAATTGTATTTAAATCCATATATATGATTTGAGATTTTAGTAAAAATAATATGATGGAAAAATGATAATAAATAGTAAATTATGTATAACCATCCAATATATCAATGTTATATACTAATTAATGACTTAATGCTATATAATATATGGTGTGATTAATTAATGATTTATTTATTCTATCCGGTACACAACTCCAATATAAAAGACAACATCAATAATATGGAAAACAAGCAACACTAGAACTTAGAAGAAGTCAACTGCCTATGCCCTGAGATTAGATCCAAGAAATAATGTTTGAGATAAGATAAAATATTAAAAGGCAAGCTAAAAAGCTCCCTCCCATGTCCATGTGACACCATGTTCCCAATTGATGCCATATATAATTTTATTACCCTCTAATTTGAACCTTATTCTCTAATTAATTACATTTTACAATAATCCACAGCCTCTAATCTTGTACCAATACCTTTGGCTCCCACCAATTCACACTGTCAAATCCTCTCAACAACAACAAAAATATCTAGCACCTCGTTTAGCAGTACATGTGTTGTCCACGTGAAATATTAATGATAAAATGCTTATTAATTTTATATTTGGCCAATAATAATAAATTATTACTATAATTATTTTTTAATATTAATTAATAAATTATATATAATATAGAGGCGGTGTGGAGTGAAGAGTCTTTGTATTATTTGAATATTATATAATGGACGGCTGGATCAAGTGGCCTTTCCGGTAGGAGAAAAATTATTACGTCAGCACGTTATCCTCTTAATTTTTTAACGATTATTTTGAGTGAAATAATTAATTAATTAATATTTTAGGGAAGAATAATTCTCTGGGACTCCCGACAGAGCTATGGATCGAACGTTGGAATTCCCGATGAGCCACATACGATCAAAAGGATCCCCAGACAGTGAACATCTGGACGACGCCCGCTGGCTAGGCCACGATAGATTATTCTCTGTCGTGTTTTTGATCATGTGATTCCGTTTGAATTTAATTCAAATCAAGAGCAGTATTTAGTTCCAGAATTAACATAAAAATAATTTTTATTTTTTTAAACCTATAATATATTATTATCATATTAAAAATAAATGAGATTTTAATGTAGTTTTATAATCTTTTAAATTTTATTGTGCTCTTAATACTAATTTATTAAAATTTTAGTATTTTAAAAAATAATTATTTTTAATTTTTTTATTTATTCTAATGACATTTAAAAGATTTTTAGAGTATAATTCCACTTTCAGTTCGGTTCAATTAGACCGGCAAAATCCAAAGTTTGGTTTAATGTATCGTAACATTGCTCTAAATCATTACAAAGAGCATTGACTTGCACATAGGATTCTCCCGACCCAGACTTGGATCCGTGTCGTACCGACTCAAACCCGAAAATTTTTTAATCCGATGGGATATAAGGTGGGGTTCAATAAGTGGACTCGAGCCCTTTCTTAAATTCGGGTGCATGTCCAACATGGGAAGCAACACTCCGGTAAGTGGAATTTTTTCACTATACTTAATGTTGCCACAAAAATAATTTCATCCAATTACATCATATATTAAGTTAGTCATTCAATAATTTGCCACAATATTAAAATAATTTTAATATTTTATTTTATTTTTAAAATAAAATTTAAAAAAATTCGTGTACACCCAAATTAATAGTTGAATTTTACATACTAATATTATTAGTAGGTAGTTGTAAGATGATGATTATATTAATCAATATGATTTTTTGTATTAATAAAAACTTAACTCACATTTTGTTACGAAGGTTAAATGAGTCAAATAAGTTTATTTTTTTATTAAATAAAGTTTTGAAATTTTAAAAATACAAATCATATACTGAATTCACGTTATATTAATTTGTACATTTTTTTAATCTAGAGAAATTAAATAAATATGTGGTTTTAGAGAAACTTAGGCAGGTTTCATTTGTATTTTTCAGATCTTAGCCATGAATATAAATAAAATATATTTTTTTATACTATTTTTATATTGAGTGATTTGGAGTTGATAAGTTGAAAGTGTTAGTGTAATCACTTGTTTAAAAAAAAATGGAGTGTTTTGAATGGGTGTAGAATCACTTTAATTTCTCTATTTTTACTAAAACGTGTCATTTATGGAGGTTTTTGGAGTAATTGTATAGTTTATTTTTTAAATTACTTTAATATCCTAATTTATTGTTTATATTATTATTATTTTTATTTTCTTATTTATTTTTATTCTTATATACTTTAAATAAATTTATATATAAATAATATTTTATATAAATTTATATAATATGAATATTATACATAAAAAAATTATTGTGTAAAATGTATTTAATATAATTTAATTATATATAATAGCTAATAAATTATTTAATTTAATTAAAATTAAAATTTATTTTTCTAATTTTTTTTTATTAATATTACTTTACAAATTTTTAACCACTTAAAATCTATCGGTTCAATTTCACTACAACAACTAGTAATACTTTACCTCCAACTCTAAATCACTGTAAATTTATCAATTTAAAAATAATTGATCTTATAATCAATAAGTATTTTCACTATTTAGAGGGGATTAAGTGTATTAATTAATAAATTTTTTTTAATTACAAGTTTTTTGTTCTAATATAAAAATGTATTAAATATTATATATAAAAATATGTATAATATACATATTATACTAAAAGATGATAATTAATACACTATAAAAAAAGAAAATCGATCAATTTATAGTCTAGTACTACTTATTATTATCAATTGATAGTTAAATAATTTAAATTATATTTGATAAGGATATAACAAATCAAATATGAGATTTATAAGAATCAAGTATCAAGATATGGTTGTAGTACTAATGACTCAACTTTTTTTTCCTCAGCTCAATTTTAAAAGTTTAAAACGTAGTTGAAAATGTTAATTACAAGGAAAGGGGTAGTTGACTCATTTTTTGCAAAAGTGATGACGATACGAATTAAATGAAAATGTGGATAAAAAAATAATAATTGAAAAACTTTTTAAGTTTTCTTTTATTTAAGTTTGATTATGTTGTGTGCTAACAGTATCACAATATAAATATAACTTTATTGACCATAGAAGATTTGTACTTCAACTTGCTTGTGTATGAGTAAAAAATAAAAATGAAGTTGGGAGAGGATTGCTCTTTAATTATGGCCGCACATGTGATCAATCATTTCACGAAAATTAAAGAGGAGCAGGCACAAATAATAATAATAATAATAATAATAATAATAATAATAATAAAAGATTTTTTTAAATGAAATAATTTAATAAGAGGTATATTTTAAAATTATCAAATTAAGTTATTTAAATAAAATAAATTTACAAATTATCAAAATTACTACCCAAATATTTGAGAAGTTATTTGAGTTTTAATGAATCACAAAAATAAAAAATACTACTTATTTCTCATATAAGAGATAAATACGAAATAAATAATAAAAATGAATGGTTTATAGAAATAAAATCCAAATTGCAATAACACTCTTTTAGATTAAATGTGATGTGTGAAAGAGTATTTTTTGTGTATAAAGTGAATTAATAAATGATTAAAATAGTGTTTTTATTATAATTAAATATAAATATAAATATCTAAATATCTAAATAATTAATTTCAAATACAACTATTTAACATTGATCATTTTTCGAGTTTTTTTTTTCGGATTTTTCTTACACTGCTAAGTGGAAGATCAATTTTTTTATAGTGAAATTTGTTGGCCCATAAAGGACAATTCTGACCCACACACTCCATGTATCCGGATGGAGCCAAGGGCCGTAAAAGTGATCAAATCACGGGGACTTGGGGCTGAACCCAGCAAGGCCGTTCACAAGATAGGCCGGATACGATAATACCATTTTAGGTATCAAATTTTATTTTTTTGCATAGACATAAAATTCTATTTAAAGGTTTCAAATTCAATTATTTTAGCTAATATTTATAATTTAATAATAAAAAATGAAAAATTTAGATAAAATTAGTGTAATATTATTATATTATTTAATTAAATATTTGTATAATATGAGAGATTTATATGAATTTAATGATAATTTTAATTGTATAACGTGAGGGATTTATATGGAATTAATAAAAATTTTAATTAAAATGTTACTAATATAATCTAAAATATATTAATAGAATAGGGGACAAATCTAGATTTATATTTCTCTACTCTAATATGATTTATTGTTTATTATTAATATAATATAAGAATAAATTCTTGTTGATAATATAAATTAAATAATTAGTAAATTGCGTATTATTAAATATATTAGCTAAGAAAAAAATAAAAAAAAGTCTATTAAATATAAATGGAACAAAATTAGAAGAATAACTTGAAAATAATGTATGTAGAGATTGAATTGTCAACGTTTAAAAAGAAAAAATTGAATTGAAATTTGATAGAATAATTAGATTTAAATCAAAGATAATAAGTATTTTACAATAAGAAAAAAATTAAATAAAAAAGATATATACCAAAATAAAGAATTAAGTAGTAATATAAGAAAAAAAATATATTGAAAATTAGGGTAAATATGTAATTTTAATTAAAATAACTAAATATTTAAAAAATAATAAGTATTTTTGTAAACCCTGCACATTTGAGTTAAAGAAAACCGGGAAAAGAACCGGTAAAACTGAATAAAAAAACTAAACCGGTTTACATTTACAAATAACCAATATGAAAATTTATAACTTTCTGTTGATGCAAAGGATTTATTAAATATTGGAAAAGAAACTTAAGACAAACTAGAAAATAAAAACCAAATTGGTTCAGGTGAACTAGATTGTATAATAACTTCAAAGTTAAGCGTGCTTACTTGAGAATAGTGTGAGGATGAGTGACCTATTTATGACAATATTAATACTAGTAATAAATCTCGCTCATTTAATACACGGATTTTACGACTATATAAAGAGGTCATCCCCATTTCATTCTCCTTACACCTGAACACTTCTCTCTCTCTCTACTGCTCTATTTCCCGGTAAAGCTCGAACCAGAGCTTCGACATGAACAAAGGTCGGGCTCTTTAGAACCAGGAAGAAGACAACTATCTGATAGCAAACTCTAGTCAATCCGAGAATCGTTGGAGAAGCGCCGACATGATGGAATAGTGAAGCAACTCCATCGGAACGAAGCTGCCCTATTTCTACCAAGCTGAAATCGGCCATTTCAAGCCCTCCTCAGGCCAAACCAAGCCCTCCCAACACTTCCTCAGCCTTTCCACGGCTGAATTAGGACCGAAAGGTAAGCCAATTTGGCTCCCTTTATAATTTTCGATCGGTGCTAGAGAGAGAGTCGACCGAATTTCAATGACGAAATTCTAATCCAATTCCACATCAATTGATACAATACTTGATTTTAGGATGAACCTCAGGACGAGACCTATCTGCCCAGATCGAAAGCTCGGACTGTCGTGCCTTCATCGGTAAGTAATCGAAGCTTTCTCTCTCTATAGTCTATTTTCCGGCAAAGCTCCGTTTGAGCTCGTTCCGACGTTAAAATCTGCGATTCAAAGTTTCTTAGAATCGTATGAACATACAGGAACTCAATTTCAACTCCAATTTCAATAATTAGAAGTGTTTGATCGGTCAATTTGATGAAATCAAATTCGGTAGTGTTGAAGAGTTGAAATTGGGGGAAAATTTGGGGATTTTCAAAATTCAAAGGGGCCAAAATACAATTTTATGAAATTGAGGGTCAATTGGGCATGAAAATAATGCTGGAGGACCAATTGAGGAATTTTAAAAATTTTGGGGAAAAACTTACCATTTTTGTGAAAGAAGGGAAAAATGGTAATTTTGGAAAAATTGGGGAACAAAATTGGAAATTTAGAAAATTAAACCCCTTTTTGGTGAAATTAAATAAATTGAGGTCCCACGATAAATTTTAAAAGTTACGGGACTCAATTTGAGGAAAAATCGACATTAGGGACTTAAAGTTAAAGAGAAATAACTTTAGGGACCTAATTGCAAATAACTAAAAGTTTGGGTTTTCTCATTCATTAATGAATGAAGGCTATTATGCCGAGTAATAATGAACAAGATTGTTTATATCGTGTAGGAACGTTAAATACCAGGAACGCCAGCAAGGATAAGCTCGCGTGAATATAAAGAACCATTCTAGTGGAATTCATGGCATTAACGGGTGAGTGAGTTTACTAACATCATACCCGGTTGGGATGATTAGCACACCTTATAATTTAAAAACCACTTACCGGTTGTGAATGGGTTTACTAACATCATACCCGGTTGGGGATGATAAGTGCCTCGATATAAAAACCCACTGTTTAGTGGTATTTTAATCATCACTACTTAGAGAAAGTGATGTGAAAGTTATGCGAAAAAACTACTTACGAGTTGTAAGTAGATCATATCCGGTTGGTATGATGAGACTTCCTCGAAGGAAGTTGAAAACCCGTTCATCGGTTGTAAAACCCGCCCTTTTGAGCTAAGGAAAACCAGGAAAAGAACCGGTCAAACCAAGTGAGGATTTAGAACCGGTTCACAAACCCGATTATTTCTGAACGGGCAAGTTGGGAATTTACAACTCTTGGGTGATCCAAAGGGTTCATTAAACCTTGGAAAAGAAACTTAAGACAAATTAGAAAATAAAAACCAAAGTGGTTAAAGTAAACTAGATTCCATAAGAATTTTAAAGTTAAGCGTGCTTACTTGAGAGTAATGTGAGGATGGGTGACCTCTTGGGAAGTATAAATTTTTTTTGTAACCCGAAATTTCGGTCAAAAATTTGTATGTACGCCTTATCATAAATTAATATATAATTAATAGCAATAATTTAATACCGAAATTAAATTATTAGAATTAATACTGAAATTTAATTTATTAGAATTAATACCGAAATTAAATTATTGGAATTAATACCAATAATTTATGGCAATATTAATACCATTAATAAATCTCGCCCATTTAATACACGAGTTTTACAACTATATAAAGAGTTCATCCCCATTTCATTCTCCTCACACCTGAACACTTCTCTCTCTCTCTCTACTGCTCCATTTCCCGGTAAAGCTCGAACGAGAGCTTCGACTTGAACAAAGGTCGGGCTCTTTAGAACCGGGGGGAAGACAACTATCTGATAGCAAACTCCAATCAATCCGAGTATCGTTGGAGAAACGCCGACATGATGGAATAGTGAAGCAACTCCGGCGGACTGAAGCTGCCCTATTTCGGCCAAGCTGAAATCGGCCATTTCAAGCCCTCCCAACACTTTCTCAGCCTTTCCACGACCGAATTAGGACCAAAAGGATGAACCTCAGGATGAGACCTATCTGCCCGGATCGAAAGCTCGGACCGCCGTGCCTTCACCGGAACACGAAGTACCGGGAACGCCAGCAAGGACAAGCTCGCGTGAATACCAAGAACCGGTCTAGTGGAATTCACGGCATTAACGGGTGAGTGGGTTTACAAACATCATACCTGATTGGGATGATGAGCACACCTTATAAAGTTAAAAACCACTTACCGGTTGTGAGTGGGTTTACTAACATCATACCCGATTGGGGATGATAAGTACCTCGATATAAAAACCCACTGTTTAGTGGTATTTTAATCATCACTACTTAAAGAAAGTGATGTGAAAGTTATGCGGAAAAACTACTTACGGGTTGTAAGTAGATCATACCCGGTTGGTATGATGAAACTTCCTGGAAGGAAGTTGAAAACCCGTTCATCGGTTATGAACGGAAATGTCCTTATACCGGTCGGTATGATGGATAGTAAAAACCTATTTTTGTCGGAAGTGTTCTCCCCTGACTGTGTGCCAATGCTTAAACTATTTGGGAGACCTTCTCGACGGGAGCTCGAATAGCTCTGATAGGCCAAGGGCCTCGGTTTTGGAACTTGGGGGCGAAATGCCCGATTTTGAAAATCTCGTACAGTGGGCCCAAGGCCAGTTGGCACGAGCAGGAGCTCGTAAACGAACATGATATATGTGCCATAAAACTTAATAAGTGAATTGTTTGGCCATGGTACCAAGATAGGACCGACATGCTCAGTCAACTAGCGGCAGTGCGACATGACAGGTCGATGGACTAGTCAAGACAAACAGCTACGGGTTGAGTTGAGAGTCGAGGCCGTTGGACTAATGGCACCACATATTACATGGCAATATAAGAAAACATTGTTTGTGCATGCACTATGAGTACGGGATCATCAAGACGCCCATGAGGGGTAGTGATGCATCCTAAAGGCACTGGACGACCTGGTGGCTATAAGGGCAGTTCGTCGTTTCAGGTGTCTGTGCGAAATCTGGAGTAGCACTAAGCGCATGAGACCGGGGTGGGGACAGGATGAGGTCTCTGTCCTCATACGGACACGAAGAAGTGATTTCGGGATTGTGGGTCGGATGTTTCGTACATCCAGTCATTCCCAGGGTAGAAGTGGTCGTACTTCTATCCAGGTGGTAGGAAAAGTCGCTTCGAAGCCACTAGCGGGTTCAGTAATGATACTGACTTGCGAATGTGTGTAACCTTCATTATGAAGGATGTGTGTTGGGTGATGACACATCGATAACTAAGAAATAATGGAAAAAGATGAATTTTTAAATGAAATGATTTTTTTGAAAAGAAAGGAGTTTGGCACACTCCATATAAATGTTTTTCTTGAAAGTTAAAAGATTTGAATCCCACTTACTGAGTAGTTGTACTCACCCCCTCCCTTATACCTCTTTCAGGAAGTCCCGGAAAGCCGAACCTTAAAGGACTTGCGCAATTAAACGCCTGCAAGATTGGTACAACTAATTTAAATTACTATGCAGTTTTGATTTATGATATTCCTGGAAAAAGGTGCAGGTTAACACCTTACTCTTTACGATTTATAAGGGAAAACCCTTTAGTAAATCGAGAGAGTGGCGGGTTGATCACGGGGATCCGACCAAACCGGGTCGGGGCGTGACATCGGTTATGAACGGAGATGTCCTTATACCAGTCGGTATGATGGACAATAAAAACCTATTTTTGTCGGAAGTGCTATCCACTGGATGTGTGCCAATGCTTAAACAATTTGGGAAACCTTATCGACGGGAGCTCAAATAGCTCTAATAGGCCGGGGGCCTCGATTTTGGAACTTGGGGGCTAAATGCCCGATTTTGAAAATCTCGTATAGTGGGCCCAAGGCCAGTTGGCACGAGTAGGAGCTCGTAAATGAACATGATATATGTGCTATAAAACTTAATAAGTGAATTGTTTGGCCATGGTACCAAGATAGGACCGACATGCTCAGTCAACTAGCGGCAGTGCGACATGATAGGTCGATGGACTAGTCAAGACAAACAGTTGCAGGTTGAGTTGAGAGTCGAGGCCGTTGGACTAGTGGCACCACAGATTACATGGCAATATAAGAAAACATTGTTTGTGCATGCACTGTGAGTACGGGATCATCAAAACGCCCATTAGGGGTAGTGATGCGTTCTAAGGGGCACTGGACGACCTGGTGGCTATAAGGGCAGTTCGTCGTTCCAAGTGTCTATGTGAAATCTAACGTAGCACGAAGCGCATGAGATCGGGGTGGGGACAGGATGAGGTCTCTGTCCTCATACGGACATGAAGAAGTGATTTCGGGATTGTGGGTAGGATGTCACGTACATCCACTCATTCCCAGGGTAGAAGTGGTCGTACTTCTATCAGGGTGGCAGGAAAAGTCGCTCCGAAGCCACTAGCGGGTTCAGTAGTGATACTGACTTGTGAATATGTGTAACTTTCATGATAAATGATGTGTTGGGAGATGATACACCGTGCTAACTAAGAAATAATGAAAAAATCTAAATTTTTAAATGATGGGATTTTTGAAAACAAAGGAGTTTGGCACACTGCATATAAATGTTTTTCTTAAAAGTTAAAAGTTTTTAAAAACCTATTCACTGAGTAGTCGTACTCACCCCCTCCCTTATATCCATTTCAAGAAATCCCGTAAAACTTTCCCTTAAATACCGTCAACTAAGATGCCTGTAAGATAGGTATGTAAAGTTTTAAATTACATACAATTTTGATTATGCTATTCCATAAAAAAAGGTACAAGTTAAACGATGCCTTACTTTTTACGGTTTACGATAAGGGGAAATATTTTAATAAATCGAGAGAGTGGCGGGTTGATCACGGATCTGACCAAACCACGTTGGAGCGTGACAATTTTTATACTATTTTAAAAATATAGATATAAGTTAGAATTTTGAAAAAAGATTGAGTTAGGCTTTTTTTAGTAATTATAATTTAATTTTTTTAAGATTAAATTGAAAACGATAAAATAAAATAATGAGTTGCGAAATAAAATTTATAAATAAAACTAACTTATTATGTGTTTACCATAATATTCTACCCATTCTAGTATTTTATAAGTTTTTATTAATAAAATTTTCATATTATAAATAATAATATATAAAATATAGAAAAACATGTTTATATTATTATCATAATACTTATATAATGAAAATTTTAAATAAATAAAATATATTAAAATAATATAATAATATTTAAAAAAATTCAGATAAATAAGAAAAAATTTAGGATTTTTTTATAATAAACTGTGTTGTGTTAGATAGATGCATATTATATCTCTAATTTAATTTATTTTTTATTAAATAATATAATTATATATATATAATATCATAAATGATCTAATATTAGCCTAAAACAAGTTTGAAACGCTCTAACTAAAAACTATTAGATATTCTCAATAATTTGATATTATATTTGATGAATTATTTTATATTTTTTCAAGTAAATATCATATGATTTAATATTTATTATAAATTACTTTTTAAAATTAATAGAGATAATATTAAAAACAAAAATAAAAAATAGAGAGATAGGGAGATAGCAGTTATAATGGAGAAAATAAAGTAATAGTGGTTATAATATTATTAATTTGTTATATTTAATTTTTTACTTATAATAGTACACCATCTATCTTGAATTATTTGATAAATTATTATTTTATATTTTTATCTCTATCAATTTTTTTCATAGTATTATAGCTTTTTTTTGAGGAAACTACAGTATTACAATCGTTTGAGGGTCATAACATCTTATTTAGTTAATTCGTTGCTTTTTACATCATTTTGTATCATAATTATACCCGATGAATATTTACTATTTTACAACGCTAATTTATTAAGATTTTCAATATTAATTTTCGTAGAGCAGGTTTCGTTCTTCACTAAATTTTTTATTTTTATTGGAGTTAGAATTATCACTTCCTTCAAAAGCTAGCTGGTTTATCTCGACATTATATGTTGAGTGGTTCTCATTATACTTATATATTTTTTTGTTATTGTAATCATGTTTTCCTTACCACTATCAATAAATTTAAAGTCAAATACTTTATTCTCTTCCCCAACTTTTATATTTCTCATTCTACTCTAAATGCTCTTTAAAATTATTCTTATTCTCTGTTTCACTCTGTTCCATTTTGTTGGTCTTCCCCTTTCTACTCATTTTCATATTATAATTCATGTTTTCTACTGCACTTATCGTCACCCTTATAGTTTTCCTCTATTTGCCTAACCCTGGAGTAAAATACTGGCTTCACTATTAATTTTATCTCTTCAAAATCTATTTTTCTAACTCAATAACATCTCATATGTCATACAACCAAAAGTTATCATTTTATCGAATTAGTCGGATATTTAGATCTCAGTTTTTTTACAACTTTTCTATCGTCATTTTTATTTTTTGTGCATATTCATCCACAAGATCTCATTTCTATAATTAAGTTACATTAATCGAACTATTCTTCTAAATTGATCATTAGTCTATCCTCAATTATCATTATCTATCGATATTATCCTAAATTGATCATTAGTCTTCCCTACCAAAGTGAATTTATTAGTTTTCCCTTATCTCTCTACTTTTTCATATGGGTTGCACTTAACTCATTCGAACAAATATTACTAATTTTATATGATACTCTCATTTTATATTTTTATTAATCACAATATATATTTGAAATATTTACCAAGTAACTAATAATATACTTAATTTTTTTTACGTGTCAAACCTTTTTCAAGTGTTTATAATGGTTTTATTACATATGTCTCAAACCTTTTTCAAGTGTTTATAATGGTTTTATTACATATATTTCCTAAAAATATAGTATACACATCAATATATAATTATGCAAGAAATTATTATGTAAATATTTTAACATTTTTTCATTTTTTTGCTAATTTAAATGAGTAAATTCAATCAATTTTAATTTTTTAACTTTATATTAAAATTTAATATTAATATCACTATCTTTTTTAATATTGTGAGTAATAATATAGATAATATTAAAAATAAAATTAGAAAATAAGGATATAGAAATTATAATTGAGAAAATAAATAGATAGTAGTTAAAATTTTATTAATTTATGTTATTTAATTTTATAACTATATATTGTAAATTATATATCTTTAATTTATAAGATAAATTATTATTTTATATTTTTATCTATATTAATTTTTTAAAAAATGATGCATAATTATTTTTTATAAAAAAAGTAAATTTAATAAATATAGAATAAAATTCGTAATTTTAAAATATATATAAGTAAATTTGTACTAAATTTAATAAAATAATAAAATATCTTTAAATAAAATATCACTCCTTAAAAGATTAGATCGATGTGATGGAATATCATAATTATCAATTAATTAATTCAGTGAATATGATATGCGCAGTAAACGTATTTTCTAATTCAGCCTCTTCTTTTTAAATGAAACCTTTTAGTTTTTAGTTGAGAATTGATTGAGCAAAAAAGAAAAAAACTAGCTGAGAGAATATGGCCGGTGAACCAGTGGGCTTCGGACGGAGGATCGGGGGCGGAGGAAGAAGAGAGACGAGACGGTGTCCGCTCTCTTTGTGAACAGAGACCGACTGTAGACTTGTCGTAGGCTGCCTCTCTAAGACGAGGCGATCATCGCCACTGTTCGCTGCCTTGAGAAACGGAAATTAGCTGATCTTCCGTTTGTCTTCAGAGGAGCTGCAGTTTTAGTCAGAGCTGGTTTTCAGATTGGGCTATTGTTATTTATTTTATAGAGGGAGTGAGAGGTGCATGGACTATGGCAGAAGAGCCGGCAACAGTCGAAGGTAGCTGGAGCAGGTTATGGAGAGGCCTATTTGTCGTCAGTGGCATTATGACGACTCTCGTCATCTACGGTGTTCTGCAGGTCGCTATGCTTTGTCTCTCCGAGTCTTTTACTGTTTGGTTATATTTCCATTTTATTTTGGAGTCACATCCCCGCCTCTGGATTTCGAACTGCTAAATCTGTTCATGATTTGGCTGGCGATCAGAAAGGGGACATTAATTGATTGCTGCAGCATGAAATATTAGCTACTCTGGAAGAAGGAAGATTTGGTTATCTTTTTTTCTCTTAGTACTATCGATTCTTTATCGGGGTGCACAAATTAACTATAGGAAGGTTTTTTTTTTTAAAAAAAAGTGGTTTTATATTTTAAGAGGCAGACTAAACTGCGGAAAAGGAACCAGAGATAAAGCTTAAGCAAATTTGCGAGGATCATGGAAGCAAGTACTTTGAGAAGGTGCAAGTTTGTGATTTATAATGATTGGATTCTGCCAAACTTCATCAAATGTCTTTAATCATCATCTTCTGTTTGGGTCTATGTTTATTGCTGCTGGAAAACTTTATTGATCTCTACTGATAGAACATGTAAGAAGATTCTCCTACTGGGTTCTTGATTCCATGATAACACAAGTAATAGCTGGGTCATGTTATTTTGTGATAAATCAGAATCTATGGAGGGACTAAGGCACTATTCTTGTAAATGGCTGCTGTATTATGATAACAGAAAATCTTTTAGGATATTCAACACGGGAGAAGGAGAAGATGCACCTTGGTTAGAGTATTACTCATATTGTTTGGCTGTAGAAGCACATTGATTACAGAGAGATATTTGAGATCCTATATGGTGGGAATATGACATGTACAATAGGTCCAGAATGCTTAGAATCGAGAACTTGAGAAATTGGTAGTGTTCTTCGACTTTGCTGAATACTGACATGTACAATAGGTCCAGAATGCTTAGAATCGGGAACTTCAGATGTTTGTAGTGTTATTTGACTTTGCTGGCCCGAACTATCAAACTCTGCTGCTCATAGCCTGTCTGGAAAATTGATGTTTCTATTTTTTGCAATTTCTTAGTTAGTTCTTACCAGTATTTAGTCTATATGGACACAGCTGAGGGAGATCATCTCTTCCAGTTAAAGATAATCTGGCAAATCAAGGTTGCACCCAAGGTTCTTTCTTTTCTCCAAGATGCAACTTTGGATCATATTCAAAGATTAATGATTCAAGCGTCAGATATGGTTTTGGCTAATTGATGTTTGCTTTGAAATTGAATGAATAATTTGTTAATCATCATTCTTCATTATTCTAACAACGATAGAGTGTGAGCTGTTGGCTTTTATGTTGAGCCCTTGAAAGGAATGACAACATGCATTATTGGCCGATAATTTAGATGTGTCCATAGAATCCCATTTGGTATTCTTAAAGAGGATGATCAAAACAAACCATATTTCCTTATTTGGATTCTATGCTTAGAAGAATTTTCAGAGGATGGATTTCCTTAATCTTTGTTCTTAAATAAATTTCTTCAAGCTGTTATGCTTTGTTGTAGACAAAAATATAGGTGGGACAATCCTGGATCACCAGACTTGAGTAGCTTCTTTTTCTCTTCATTAGGGCAGGCTTTTTTGGGTCATCTTTCAATCCTTTATCTTACCTATATGGTTTTTCATCTCTACCAATTAAAAAGAGAGTCAGAAGGAGATCTCATGACCATCTAGTCAAAGGCTTTAGAGTAATGTGTGAAGTTTCTTTCTGCAGGAAAAGATCATGAGAGTATCTTATGGTCCAAACAAGGAATTCTTCCACTATTCATTATTTCTTGTTTTCTGCAATCGCATCACAACTTCTGCTGTTTCTGCAGCAGTTCTACTTGTGAGTTTCCTACAGGATATCTTGTTTCTGTTCAACATTAGTAAACAAGGGGAGACTTTGTCCTTATGTAGAAGATAAGATGGCATCATGATTTTTATTGCTTGTAAAATGCAATACTTTTCCTTGCATAAACACTGTAAAGTTGATTGATAATGTTTAATCTCCTTTTTAGGCGAGTAAGAAGGCCTTGGACCCCGTTGCTCCTATTTCCAAGTATTGTCTTATATCGGTATCTAATATACTAACCACAACATGTCAATATGAGGTAATTTGCATCCTTATCTATTACCATCTGTCAAAGTCTGTACACATTTGAATATTCTATATTGGATAAAGAACCATTCTCCATCATGGAAAATTGAACAATTTTGACATTGACTTGCAATCCTGTGGACTATTATTGATTGTTGCAGGCCCTAAAATATGTCAGTTTTCCTGTCCAGACACTTGCAAAGTGTGCAAAGATGATACCTGTTATGGTAAGTTGGAATCTCTGGGTATACTTCAGCAATTTATACTGCAAGTTCCTTCTACCACATATTACTTGAGCTTGATCTGTGTAGACATGCAATCTAGTGTCCATCTGCTGAAAGAATAATGTAGGCCACTGAAATTTGCGCTATGTAATTCATTCAGCTATTCATCTGTGCATCAGTGATAGATTCATAAGTTGACTCCAAAGTAGTGGAGTTAATTGCTAGATTAAAATTTATATTTTATAACCTGTTACTGACAGTAGCCTTTATATTCTTTCTATGCATCTGTGCAATGAAATTCAATCCAAACTGACTTCCTAATTTAAAAAAACTTGATTATTTATAGTTCAGGTTTTAGATGTCTTCCCTTTGAGAAGGAAGCTCTTACATTTTTTTAAAAGAGAGACCCTAGTCAATTTTCTCTCCTATTTTCACGTGTACAAGGTTTTTTTGTGAATTTATATCAGCTATGTTCTAACAGTTGTATTTTAATCAACAATTTTTTAACCATAGTTTCTTCCTACAACAGGTCTGGGGAACTGTTATTATGCGAAAGAAGTATAAAGGACCAGACTATTTATTAACTTTTCTGGTGACAGTGGGTTGCTCGATTTTTATTTTATACCCTGTAATGCTTATGATTGTGGTCTTTTATTTGCCCTTTTTCTTTCTTAATTCTATAATAGGTCACTTTATGGTAATTGATAATGCTAGTTCAAATATAAAAACCTTGTCCAGTATCCCCTGTGGAAATTTGAAAGAAAATCTTGTCCTATAATCTTATAATATTGTTGGATAAGAATGTGCAGTATATTTAGCTTCTTGAACATTGGTCAGTATTGTGCGTGTTTTATTTGTAGAATGGATCTGACATTAATCCATACAATAAAGGAAGGGAAAACACCATCTGGGGTGTTTCTTTGATGATTGGTTATCTTGGGTATACTCTTTTGACCTTCATCTCCTTTTTTCTATACTGAAACTACAACAAAGTCCTTGTTGGCAATTAACTGGCTTGGTTAATATGAGGGTGTTACCTTCTACTTCTTTGCTATTCAGTTTTCAAGTCTCTAATCAACAAGTTACACAAATTTTCATGCAGGTTTGATGGGTTTACTAGCACTTTTCAAGATAAATTATTCAAGGGCCATAACATGGAGATTCACAATCAAATTTTCTACACATCCTTGTTATCTTGTTTCATCAGTTTCACCGGTTTGTTACTTTCTCTGCACTTCCTGATCTTCAATTTTATTGTTTAGGAGAGTAATTAGAAATTCTTCTATTTTATCTATAGGTCTTATACTACAAGGACAACTCATTCTCGCAATTGATTTTGCGTATTACCATCGTGATTGCTTATGGGATATTGTGATGCTCTCTGACTGTAAGTGGAATGTACACATAGTCCATTTAATTAATCTTCATCCTTTTCTCTCGACCTCAATTTACATCCATTGGTTTGTAGAGACTTCAGCCAAATGACCACATTAATGAACCCTGGTTGTGACAGGTGGCAACGGCCAGTCAATTTTTCATTTCTTACACCATTCGCACATTTGGTGCCCTCACATTCGCCACCATAATGACAACAAGACAGGTAACAAGTGAACTAACCATAAAAAAATTAAATTCCCTTGTATTCCATGAACTGCTCTGATTAATGTCACTTTTGTTATAGTTGGTTAGTATCTTGTTGTCTTGTATATGGTTTGGTCATCCCCTCACCTACCAGCAGATTCTAGGAGCTGTAAGCCTCAACTCAAGGATTATTATATCTATATTAACTTTAAATAATCTTTTCGTTTATAATCCTAATCTGGTGTCTCCCTCTCCTCTCTATATATCGTCAGGTCATTGTCTTTGGTGCCTTGTACTCGAAGAGCTTCCTAAGAAAGCAGCCTCAAAAGTCCCTGCCCTCAGTTCAAATGGAAACTGGAGCCGCAGCAAAGTGAATGTACATGGCATACCATCTAACTTGGTAATTTTTGGAAGCTACTTTGTCTTCCAGCTACTAATCTAATCTGTCACAAAACCCAACTTTTTAGAAGTTTGACCCAAAGTTTAAGAGGCTACACTCGGGGCAGCAGCTTAGCCAGGGATATTCTATTGCTTAGGTACAGATCAGTTGAGGTACACGGGATTTTGTATTTCATTTGGTTTTCTGTAACAGTGTCCTTTCCGCTTCATCTCCACTTGAATCTGGCACTCTATTAACGCAGTGTTTGGATTGAGCGGTTTGGGGGAGTGATTTGGAGAGATAAATAAATTATTTATTTGGTAAATTTTTTTAGAGGGTTTGGAGTGGTTTAAAAATCACTCCAAATTCTTTTAAAACCATTTGTTATATTAAAAAGTAATTCCTCCAATTTTGGGTAAAAACCCCTTCAAAACCCTTTTAATCACTCCAATTTTGGGAGTTTTGAAACGAGCGTGTGCTATATCTCAAGGTTGTTCTTATTTTTACCTTAATAAATTTATAAGTTAATTATTTTTTTATATATTTCTAATTTTTTTCTTTCATTTACAAATATTTATAATTAAGATTTTTTATATAACATATTCTACATTTATTTTCTGTTTGTATTAACTGTTTTTATGTATTTTACATAGTTATTTTGTATGGTCAGTCATTTTTTGTAGTTATTTTTTTGTTAATTTTTCTATTAGTTAAGTTTTATATTTTATATTTAGTTATTATGTTTAAATATGTTGAGATTTTAATTTGTTATGTTTATTTACTAATATATGTATATTATGTATGTTTTGTATGGATTCTAAAATATTAAATAATGTTATCACTGCATATAAAGAAAAGTAAATTACAGTTATTATTTTCATATTTTCTTTTATTATTTGAATGATTTTTTGAAAATATTCTTATCAAAATCGTGTTTAAAAAATAAAATGAGAAAATTAGAATTATTATCTCGAATAGAATTATTAATAGTGAATTATGATTTAATTTAATTAGAATATGAGTAAAATTCTTTTTAAATTTATATAATTTGTTGAGAAGGTACGGAAATTTACAACTTACAAAAAAATTATCTAATTGATAAACAAATTATAAAATTACTATACATATTAACAAATATTGTTAAAAGTGGAGTATTTTAATCTTGGTTTCGAATATTTATAAAAAATTATAAGTAAATATTTTTATAATGTATTGAAATTTATAATTTAAATAAAATAAAACTTATTTGTTAACTAGATAATAAAGAGATTTTTTTTATAAAATATTCAAATAGATTATTTCCCTATTTTAAGGTAATTTAAATTTATTAGATAAATTTTAAATAAAAATAATATTATTGTTATTTATCTTATATATTTTTTATAATTACGTGATTGTATTGATATTATATATAATATTTATCTGATCGTATATCATTTAAATGAATAAATAAAAAATGTAACACAAAATATTCGAGAATTATTTAACATTTTTTATATATCACTTTCCAATTCAATTGAATGAATATTTAGTATTTTTAATAAATAATTACTTATTATTTCAAGTTAAAGAAAGTATAATTATATAGTTTAAACTAATAAATATATAATTACATATTTTGTATTTTGCATCATTATTTGATGCGCATGTAAATGATAAACAAATTGATAAGTTGATTTTGAAGTGATGTTGATTGCTATAATCATAGATTTAAAACTGAACATAAGATTAAAGTATAAATTATTATAGATGTATTAGGTGATTGTATGATTATTTTATTTGATTAATTTTAATTTTATAATGATATATTTATTTGAATATATATTATTTTATTATTATATTTAGATATTGATATATTTATTTTATATTATTTACAAATATTATTATGGCATATTAATAAAATAAAGTAAATTGACTTATATTATACTTATTTATACTATGGAAAGATTATTATAATAAATTTTAATTAATTACAAATATTAAAGTGTATAAATAAATTTATCTATATATTTTATTATATATATAATTATTTAAAAATAAAATAGTATATTTATACTTCTAATTAACTTCACTTCCCGTAATTTTAATAACGCATCCAAATCCATCATTTCACCTCCTCTCTGCCCTTACTTCACCTCTCTCCAAATTGCTCAAAACTCCTTAATTCAAATATATATAACCTTAAGGGCAACTCTCTAGTTTCTTTTCCTTGCACCAATTTGTTGCTGAGCCTAACTATTTCCTTTTTGGGTTTAAGGAGCCTAACATTTTGTGTGGGATGAAAGGAAAGAAAAAAATGGCTGAATCTTTATTCCTTCTTCCTCCTCCCTAGTGCCCTTTTGTATTATGTAAAAATAAGTGACCTAATCAATCTCTTTTCCCATTTGAAAACCTATATAGAATGTTCATCAAATAAAATAATTTAAGAATTTTATTTGATAGAGCAATTATCTTAAAGTTATTATGAAATGTAATTAATAAAAAGTAGTGGAATAGGTTCCTTGAAAGAGTTAATGCTCATTCCATGTTCTTATATCTAGATCTTTGGCATAAAGTGAGTTGGTGTGAAATACTGTGGGTTGATAAAATATTATACTAATATTTATTTAAAATTCTAATGTGACAAGTTATAGTATTCAATTTTTTATTTTATTTTATACTCAATATTTTTATTTCTTGTAAATGTGAGATCATAGTTTGAATATTCTTTTTTTTTCTCATGGAATATGGTTGTAGTGTCAAGATCAAAACTCAATTTGGCATATGGATTGCAAAGCAAATGCCTAACAAGGGAAACTATCTGAACAATAAGAAAAGGAACATTATGAGATAACTTACTACATGCAGAGTTGGCCGATCAGACAACTACTCTATGGAGCTAGGAATCTGTGCAACCCTAAATATGGATGAATTCATGTGGGAAGAAAAAGGAAGAAATTGCATTTGCCACTGTAGACTAATGCTGGTAAGAGCTACTGCATCCAAAATCACAATCATGTTACTTATCTCAGATACATTTTACTTGCAACACTAGACAAGGTAGTGAGATGGAAGTCTAACATTTCATGTTGCTGCTATGCAATCATTTCATGTTCCTTGATCCAAAAGTCTGGATGAAGAAATCTTGCTTATATGATCATTGCAGTTAGGTTGCAGAAAGCTACTTAATTCCTTGATCTACAAGCTCATTTTCATTAGGATGGGATACTGATGATCCAGAGGTCCGATCGCATGACCCTATAGCTTGATGTTATGCTGGCCCTTCACCTCTTACCATCCCATCTCTCTATGGATTTTTTGCCCAAAAATCTTTCTATGAATTTAATTATGCTAAACTACATATAAAAGTAACAATTTAGTATTAAATATTTTAAAATACTCTTTCAGTACTAAGCATTTGATAAAATACATTTACTTAGTGCGATGATATTTAATAAAATAAATACTTATTTGATACATAAAGAATCTTTTTAAAATTTTTAATTACAAATTGTCAAGAGACATTTTAAAATTTTTTATATACATTGTAATTTTTACCAAGCAAAACATGGCACGCATTACCCAAATTTTAATTACAAATTGTCAATTGGGACATTTGTAATTTTTATGGTACCCAAAATCATATACAAAATTACTTTTTAAATATTGGAAGAGGATTCTTGGATGACGACTACAACAAATTTGATATGGTTAAATAAAATATTATACAATTTATATCATATAAAATGTTATGACATATTAAAATTATCCGGTAAATGTATTTTTATTTGGAAAAGAAGATTAATAAATTAATAAAATATTATTTTAAATTTGAGTTTTGTTTAGATAATATAATTTAGAATTATAAATAATTCTAAATAAATGCTAATTAAACTATTTGAACATTATATATTATTAATTTAAATATAAATTATGCTAACAATTTATTAAAAAATATAATAAATTCTATTAACAAGGGTTAGTTTACACTGCTAAAATGGCTCCGAGGGATTTGGAAGTCCACGAAGACGAAGATCTCTCGTCTCCATTCTTTCTGTTACAGTAGGAGTGATCTCTCTGTTTCACAAGCTTATCCCCAAGCTCTTCAGTTTCCCCTCCCCCCTTCCCCCCCTGGCCTATAAATGATTGCTCTCAACTCCATTCACATTCAGTCCTCTGCTACTCTTGCTATTATTGCTCTGTTTGTTGATACGCACAGAGAGGATGATGGATCTTGATCTGTCCCCAAAGCTCCCCAAGAATGTGTATGGCGGAAATGGCGGATCTTACCTCGCCTGGAACCCCTCCGATCTGCCCATGTTGAAGGCCGGAAACATTGGCGCCGGAAAGCTGGCCCTGGAGAAGCACGGCTTCGCTCTTCCTGGCTACTCTGACTCTGCTAAAGTTGCTTACGTCCTCCAAGGTACTACTCTGCAGTCACAGAGATTCTTACGGATGAAGCTCCTCATTGACAAGAGCATATAAATTGTATGTTTTCTCTGTGGTTATTCCTACTTAGGGTGTGGGACTGCTGGGGTTGTCCTACCTGAGAAGGAGGAGAAGGTGATCGCCATCAAGAAGGGCGACGCCATGGCCATCCCCTTTGGAACGGTGACGTGGTGGTTCAACAAGGAGGACACCGACCTCGTGGTCCTCTTCCTCGGCGAGACCTCCAAGGCTCACAAGGCCGGAGAGTTCACCGACTTCTTCTTGACGGGCTCAAATGGCGTCTTCTCGGGCTTCTCCACTGAGTTCCTCTGCAGGGCTACCGACCTTGGAGAGAATGACGTGAAGGCTCTCGTCGGAAACCAGAAGGGCAGCGGCATCGTCAAGCTCGATCCGGCATTCCAGATGCCCGAGCCCAAGAAGGAGCACCGGGAGGGTAAAGTGGTGTTCATTTTATCCATTTAACTAATCATCAATCCCAATGAGATAGCATATCTATACGAGGCTTGCTGGTTTCTCCCTCAATTCAGGCATGGCGCTGAACTGCTTAGAAGCTCCCCTAGACGTGGACATCCCGAACGGCGGCCGAGTGGTGGTTCTAAACACAAAGAACCTGCCGCTGGTGGGAGAGGTCGGGCTCGGGGCTGACCTGGTCAGGCTCGATGGCAGCGCAATGTGCTCTCCTGGATTCTCCTGCGACTCGGCCCTGCAGGTGACCTACATTGTCAGGGGCAGCGGTAGGGCCCAGGTGGTCGGAGTTGACGGAAAGAGGGTCTTGGAGGTAACCGTCAAGGCCGGTAGCCTCTTCATCGTCCCGAGGTTCTTCGTCGTGTCGAAGATAGCCGATCCTGATGGCATGGAGTGGTTCTCCATCATCAGCACACCCAAGTAATAAGAAGCCCTCTCAGATTGCAGTGCTGCTGCAGTTCTCACCTTTTCTCTTTTTTCTGTTTGATTCTGACGACAATTTTTGCTCTCGCGTTTCTGTGTACTGTGGCAGCCCGATATTCACCAACCTTGCCGGAAAGACATCGGTGTGGAAGGCGCTGTCTCCGCAGGTGCTGCAGGCTGCCTTCAGCGTCGCGCCGGAGGCCGAGAAGCTCTTCTCTTCCAGGAGGAACTCGGACGCCGTCTTCTTCCCTCCGCCCAACTGAAATCGATCCGTGGAGCACATGCATGCCATGGAGAACATCTACCTTTAGTTCATTTTGATTTTCTCCCCTTCTCTTCCAAGAGAGGTTTTTTCTTTAATTTCCCACCTTGGAACAAGCTCTACCATAAAATATGAGAAGAGCAAACTACTAACAGAGTTGTGCACAGGAATTCGCCCATCTTTTCGAATAAATTATAGTACAGCTTAATTGCCTTAATTCAATGACTTGGGTCATTTGGAGGTAAAAAAGTATGATAAATCTCATTTGAACTGCATACAAAAATAGAAATGTATCTGAATTGTAAAAATTTATTTGAGTCAAATAAAAATCATAATTTTATTTGAATTTTTTTTATAGTCAACTCGAGTCATTGAAACTAACAACAGTAAATTTATGATGATTTCATTTTTTGTAACATGCCCCCAATTTCTTAAAAAGTAGTTGTTGCATAATAAAGTGTCTTCTTTAAATATGGGGACTTTTCAATGCCCTATAAAAAGTAGAGAGTGGAACATAAAAACTAAAGCCACCCTACTCCTCCCCCTTCAATAGTATAGAGGTCAGTCATAGAGAATCCCAATCACCTGTCACTTCACTGTAAAGTTCAGTGTTTTAGATAGGACGGGGAGGCACTTGGAGTGTGAGTTCATTTTCTCCATTCAAATTTAAATCATTATTAATTCCCTCCAAATGTCTTATTTATGGGGCTGTTCGCCAGTGGGCCACCTACCGCCAAAACCAGGAAGGGGAGGGAGTTCTCACCCCAAAGCTAGCAGCAAGCAACAAAATAATAGACACGCAAATTCAGCAAGCATAGGAGGAGACCAGACCCGACCCTCTTTCCTGAAATTTTATCCTCCCCCAGAGACTTCTCCTTTATCCCCAATTCCTCATCCTTATTTCTCTAGCAAATGCCAGCAGACCCGGAGTATATTCATCTACCAAGGCTACTCTACTCCTCCTTGGATTTTAATTTATACTATATTGCTACCACCACTACAAACTCCTCCCAGGAAGATCCAGATGCAGGCCGACAAAGTGAGGGCTTGATGGCTGACTATGGAGGAGGCAACAGTTGGTACAAATCCCGGATGGATGAGGGGAATCATGGGGGTGTTAAGAGCCTCCATCCAGCATTATCTTTCCCAGCATGGCTTTGCACCCTTCAAGCTTTCCCTTTAAGACTGAGAATCAACTGTTCTACGAAATGATCATATCTTCCACAAGCAAATTACCATCATTACAAATGCCCTCAAGAATAATATCTGAGATGACCAGACTCATGTGAATCCAAATTAGTATTGGACAATGCATGTTTCTGGATCTTCTTCACATTTGTCTGATCTTCATCTCAAATATTTCACCATGAGAAAAAAGTGCTGAACTATCCAGCCAAAGGTCTTATGACTGCCAGTCCCCATGCCCATGTATTACCTATTCTAAAAATGTATCTGCTTGAACGAAGCTTGAAGTCATAATGACTATTCTAGCAAAGGCATGAAATGCTTTTATAGTTCCTAGCTTCATAAAAGATGGTCCTTCATCAAATGCTTAGTAAGATGGACGGAGCTAAAGATCAGCAGCTGCACAAGAAAAGCAAAGTTAGTGCGAAGGTAAGTGGCAACTCACAGAAATTAAGCATAATATGCTTAAGGTCATCTTGGACTACATCGAATATCAAGGGTTTGAAGGCATCCATGTTCTGTTGTAGCTTGAAATACTCACTTGATAGCACATAGACCAGCTTTCTTCAGCAAAAATGTGCCAGTTTGAAATGATATGGATCTTCCCAAAAAAAAATAAAAAGGAAGGCTCTTCCATTTCTGTACACCTCAGTCACAAGGTCAATTTGCAATACCAAGCTGGCAAATATCAGAAATGCTCTCTCTTATATATTGGCACATCATCAAACTCGTCACTCACTCCATGACTAAAACTTCCTTCCTGATCCTCAATTTTTCTTGTTTTATGAGCATCCTCAGGTTCATTTGTTGGGCAACTCTCCGACTGTCTCTCTCTTGAGTTCCCACCTTCATGATAGACTGAATCATCACCCTGTGCACAAAGCCGATATGACCGAGAACCACCATTGCTATTGTAAGTAAAACCCTTGTTTTCAGAACCGTAACTGGGCCTCAACTGCCGGTCAGATCCTCGTTTCTCATTCAACAGTCTTCCCTCATCTGCATTTTCAGTTCCAGATAGATCATGAAACCGAGCAGCACCACGCATAGGAAATCTGTAGTACTGATCTCCAGTAGTCCTTACTTGAGAATTTGACATATCATACCTCCGAGTCCGGAATGAAACCCTAGTAGACGAGTCTCTATTATGCATTATTGGCCTAGTAAAGCCGGTGTCTCTTCCAGAGTTCATTTCCCTCATATCATTTAATCGACGAGAAGTATAAGGTGGAGAATTGTGTTGCCTTAGAACCACACCACGGAAATAAGCACGATCAGGCGATCCCATTCTCTCTCTTCGATACATTGGAGGGGACCTTCTAGGTGCCATTTCTGAATGCCGAACAAATCCATCAGGGGACCGCTGTACCGGAGAGCGACTTCTTAATCTTACAGGAGATTTTGAATTTATGCGATGATAACCCTTTCCACTGAATGAACCAATATTCCTCTCCCGTTGAGAAAATGCATACCTTACTCCAACCAATTCAGAATCATCCATGCCAGTCCGTCTACTAGGGTTCATATTTTGCAGTACTCTACCCACGATTGGTGGACTACGTGTCACAGGGCCTTCTCTACCTTCATGTGCTCGTCTCATTGAGTTCTGACCATTAAAGTTCCTTGAGTTATCCTCCATCAAAAATCTATGCCCACCCCGCCTAGTACCAACAAATCTATTGTCTGGAGAAACATTATAGTTCCTGTAACCTGGATTATATCTGTACTGGGTAGCACGGAACTCCAGTGGTTCTTTATGGATTTCTGAACCAAAATCCTGATCTGATTCCCAGCCATCACACACATTATTTGGAACCCTTTCTCTATCACGAAGAAAGCCTGATCTAGAATTTTGAGAAAACATGCCCCAATTCCGCTCTCTGGAAAATCTATGTAAATCATAATTACTGACTTCATCCCTATAATAAAATAAAAACCAGATGCCACATTTAGTGTGTAATAGGTAGTTAAGAAACAAAAGAAGATTCTAACATAATTCTGCAAAAGGCAAATATAATCACCTCCCTCGAAGTTGAGACTTATCTCTTTCAAGAGCAATATTAGGAAAACTTTTTCTTCCATCATGCAAGGGCATGGACCTATCAGAAGAATAACCTGTTTTACCTGGACATGACATGTTAAAAGTTGCAGACAAATTTATAACCCGACTCCTGTTACCCTCTGTGTAAGAATCTCTACCTACAGCATTGCTATTTCTTGATGACTCAGTCATGGGCAAGATTGAAATGTTCTTTTGAGAATCATCATTCATGGCATCACCATCCTGAGCAGCTCTAGTCAGCTCATGGTTATTAATTGTAGCTTCACTGGATATCCTTGCAATGTCAGAATGTATAACAGGATTTTCATCTGTACTATGAAAAATGGTTCTGCAAGCAATAGTTGTTGCAGGCTCTTTACTGTCATAGTCTACTTCAACGTCAGATAATTCTTCCAAGTGATCACCTAAATCAACACTCATTTGACTCTTCCTATCAATATGGGTCTCCTCCATATCACTGCAAAGCTGCATATCAGAGTCTTCTTTCTCTTGATGTGGAGAATCAACACATTGGTAGCTAAGGTTCATGGTAGATTCCATATTCTCTGTGTCATCTTCATCCTTACTACCATTTCCCAGTGGAGTGACATTAAGAGGTCCATCAGCCACAAGTTGATCTTTTACTTCCCCATCTTCATACTCATTATCTTCTCTACCAGAAGAATCACCTTTCAGGCGACTGCTGATTGTTTGATATTCACTCACCTTGGAAGAGTTTACTGGCAAAGTCTCGTGTACCTTTCTAGAAGAATTGACTGGTACACCTGGTGATACCTGTTCCGAACTGTTTAATACTTCTTCATTGATCCTTAATTTTATGGGCACTGCCTCGCAAGTTGGCTCAGCCTTAACAGATACTAATCTAGACTCAAACAACTTCAAAGTGCTAGAAGAAACTTCTGATCCACATTTATCAACAATTTCACGCTTCACTTTTCCAACTAAGGATCTCGGATCACCAGATCTATTGCTCAGACAAGCCTGTCCTTGAGCATCCTCATATGGTTCTAATTTCACCGTCAAGGGAGGAATAATGCTTGAGCTTCCAACTGATGAGACTCTAGAAAAAACTGTGTAAGAATCCATACCAGGGAATAAAGTTGGAGGTTCTTGGCTGAAGCTTGATGGTAATTTTATTCCGAGACCCAATTTAAGAGAGTCCCCATGTGTTGGTGGATTAATAGATGGAGCAAAAGTTGTGGCATTAATTTCTTTCCAATGATGCTCAGTAGCAATGTGTTCCCCAGAAATGTTTACATCAGGTCTCTCATAGGAGCTTCCTAAAGGTTTCTTATCAGCGCGGTCACCAGATACAGTAACCTGTCCATGAAGTTGAACCCTGCTGATTGACAGAGCATCACCAGCAGAACCTTCCCAAGCATCCATAGTTGTATTCAGATCCCAATTTGACCTGCTAGTGCAGAGATCAGTGACAACATTTTCTGATTCCAACGTACCTGATGAGTATTCAGAGTTGTTTTCTCCATTGGCTAAAGCCAGCTGTACCGAGTGATGCTCAAATTTATCTAGACTCACAGAAACATCTTCATACAACTGCATTTCAGGTTTAACATCTACAGCAGTGATGTTCACAATGGTAGAACCTTGAGATACAGTGCTGCTCTCCTGTTTTTTCTGGTTTGGCTCCAGGATGGGACTTGGCTCCCTAGGTATAGGTAATGAAGGCTCCGGGATTGGACTTGGCTCCTTAGGTAGAGGTAATGAAGGCTCCAGGATTGGACTTGGCTCCTTAGGTATATGTAATGAAGGCTCCTGTATCGGACATGGTTCCTCAGGTAGAGGTAATGAAGGCTCCAGGATTGGACTTGGCTCCTTCGGTATAGGTGATGAAGGCTCCTGGATTGGACATGGCTCCTCAGGTAGAGGTGATGGAGGCCGTATAATTTGCCATCGCTTCTTAAAGGGAATAGCAGTTGCGAAATCACTAGGAGGGACCATTGATCTTATCTTGGTCTGCAAGGGGGAAGGACAACGGAAGTCAAATCATGGGAACAATCTAATCACAATAGCAAACATAACAACTTCGAGAGCAGTCAACACCTCTTTGTCTTCCACAATAGTCATTCTCTGAGATCTGCCAACTCTACAGCCTTGGAGTTCAATATGTACCTCTAATGTAAGAAATCTTGCGGCCTAACCAGATAGAGATTAGAAACTCATAAATGAAGGGTATGCAGTTCCAAAGAAGTGCTTCCAACAACTGCAGATTAAAGTATCACGTGAAGAGGAAGACAATGAAAACAAAAGGACTTAATTTCACTCGCAGAATTAGACCATGAAACAGCATATTATAAACCCCAGATATAACATGAGACATATCAAAGGAAGATGGAAGATTGCATTGGCAAAGTCACCAGACTATACTCGGACAAAAAAACAGACAGAAGGACAGGGAAGGAGATAGTGAATACTCAGCCCCCAGTCTCTGCCTCGCATTCCAAAAATCTAAATTTTCACCTAAATCGCGTGAAGAAAAAGAGAAGGTCTAGTGACTGCAGAGGAAAGCCTTTCTAGGGTTCACACATGTGACCAGATCACTGCAGACCTCCTTAAAATCAAAGACAAAGCACATGGCTGCGAATTTCAACATCAGATTTGGGAAACCTATAACCTGACTAATTCCTACTCACAATTCCCAGATCCGATATCGCGCTGCTGTCAAACGAAAGCGACCACCTCCCGGAGAAGATGATCGAAGATTATTCGACACAAACGAGAGAACCCGAAGAATCCAACCCTTCACCACAAAGAAAGATACATTCCAGACTGATGTAAGAACTCACGCGCTGAGGTGACGGAGGAGGGACCAGATCTGAGACTGATGAACTGAATCACACAATAGCCAGATCTAAGACCAAGCTTCGGACGAGGCTGCCTTCTCGCTACAGAGAGATAAATGTTCGACTGATAGGCAAAGGATAGCGAAGAAATAGGGCGCAGTAGTAGGTCTGAGGATAGAGACTCTGGCCGCAAAAAAAAGGTTTTTTGCGGCAAAAATAATATTTTATTTAAAGGGTAAAAATGAGAGAGAGCGTGGGCCTGCTGCTGCACGTGTCAAAACTCAACAATATGGTAATGAGGTAAATATTGGAATATAATATTATTTAAATACGACATAAATTAAAGTACTTTAAAAAGTAGAAATATTATTAATTAAAATATAAAATCTATTAGTATTCTTAATAGTTGTTATTAATTAATAAAAAAATAGTGTAATAAGTAATAAATGCATTATGTAAAATAATAAATTATTTGGTCAAGTTTACTTATTTATTTGAGTGAATTGAAGCTTGAAAGGTATGGAATCAAGTTGCAGTCCATTGTACAAAAAAAAAAGTTGCAGTCCTATTTATGAACTCCTAATTAAAGCATAGTCTTTGCTTTGCTTTGCTTAAATTGGATAAAGGAATTGATGACATAGAGTGACATAATTTGTACATTAATTATGGCCCACTTATATGTATGTCAATTTGACTAACTTTTGGCACATAAATATCTATAAAATATTAACCTTTCTAAGGGCAATGATATTAGTTGTTATATTTAATAAATGAACTATTAATGAACTTATTTTAATTTTTTGAGTTATTGAATTATAATTTTATATTTCTAGTAATAATTTGGAGTAAATTATTGTGTTGATATAAAATATTTTAATAAGATTAATATTTGATACATTAATTAAAATTATCTCCATATACTAAAATTAAAAAAATATTTCAAGCATAATTAAATATTAAGTAATAATATTAATTTTCCAGATATTCCAGCGACGTTTTATTGTTTAATTAAAAAAATTTAAATAACGCCATTTTAGGATTACTTGAAACAACGTTATTTTAATCGTTATTTACATCGCAAATAGCGGCTGTTCATTTCCCTGATCTTGTTGTTGTTCTTCCTCGAGCCACTGCCCGCCCCCGAGCTCTTGCTCGCGCCCCAGTCCCTTTGTCACACTGAGCAAAGATAGTGTGCGACTGAGTCTCCTGCCCCTGATGCTGTTTGTCTGTCACCCCCGACCCTTGGACCCTGCAATGTACAACACCGCACGCCCGCGAGACTCTGACTCACCCCGCTGCGCCAGTCTTCCCCGCTCCTGTGCGACCGAACTTCCTAGGTATCTCACTCCCCGTGCCCTTTCGCAACTCCTCGTGCCCGTCCCCGAGCGTGCGAGCCTTGGGAGTCAGGTACAGAGTTCGGACCATGAACTGGTCCCGGTTTTGAAACCTTTAGGTATATATAATTGCCTAAATGACGTAATTTTTTAGGATAATATCAATTTTTACCTAATATTTAGTAATTATTTTTTAGGGCCATATGTTGTACTTCATTGACGATATCTTTGGAATAGTGTTGTGAATGATGGTATATATATATGATTTTATAAATGGTTTAGACCCTTATTTTTTTTATATATAAATGTATATATTATTTTTTTTTGTACAAACTGTGATTAGATTACAGGGGCACTAATTAATGTGTAATTATTCGTTGTTGAATTTGTAATAGTGCGTAGTATATACTGGAGGAGCTATACTTACTATTACCGATAATTCTACTAAAAGTATATTTGTAGTGCATAATGATCGAATTAGAGTAGTTTCTATCGTTTGTGCATTATACAAAATTTATTGTAGATAGTAGAATAAAAGTCAAATTCAATTACGGTGAAATCATATATATTGGAGATGGTATTTAATATACAAATTATTTTAAAAATATTTAATAATATTATATTCATCAACCATTTATAAAATTTATATATAAAAATTTACAAATAAAGAAATACATTATCCATGAAATAAAATTTGATCAACAACAGTATTATAATGAACTTATAAAAATGATTATCACATGAGTACATTATTAGGAGTTTACCTATATATGATGAATATGATAGAATATTAGGTGTTTAAAAATTTTATAGGAAAGTTAAAAGTTTAAAGATCATGTCCGAGTAATACCGTAAGTAAATATTGTATTAACTTATATGAAATTAAAAAAAAAAGCTGTTATGAAAAGTTTTTGATAAACATTAGTGGTATTACTATTACTAGACATATGCATACTTAAAAAAAATGTAAAAAAAGTTATATGATAATAATTAGTCATTATATTAATAATTAATATGTATTATAATATTATACATTAAATTAATGTTTTAAACAAACATATTTATGATTTATTTTTTATTAATTTTGAATTATTAATTTTATTATTTGTTATTTTTGTATGCTATTTTACGTACCGTTATATGCGAAAATCTTACAAATTCATTAGTTGATTGAAATATAAATTTTAAATTATCCACCATTAAATTAGATAATTACTATGCAAATAATTTAATGATATAACTAATTGTTGATAATGTCATACCCAACCTCGTTTACTCGGTCGAAACTGTAGACGACCTGCCATATTCTATGTATTTACAACAATATTTACCCTATCATTGTAAGTACGATAGGGTATAACGAGTAATTGGTTCCCCAACATTTTTCTTATTGCCCATTAACCTTCAATTTTGAGAAATTGTATAAAACTCACTCAATTTTTTCAAAATCTCCAATTTCCCTATAATTTTCCCCAATTTCTCCCATTTATACTGATCGAATCCAATTTTTTCAAATTGGCCATTCAATCAGGGTTAATTGCTCCAATTGATGGCATGAATTAGTTCATACACTTCAATACGATTTAGTAGAGCTTTGAATTGCATGATTTGAGTTCGAAACGAGCTCAAACGGAGCTTCGCTAAAAAAATGTTTGTAAAGAGAGAAAGTTTCAAAAGTTTACTGTTGGAGGTGCGACTGTCCGAGCTCTCGATCTAGGGAGATAGCTCTTTTACTTAGGTTCCTTTTAGGATCAAGAATTGCTATAATTGAAGTCCATATGAGGGTGAATTTTATAAGGGAAATTCGATACTTTCTCTCTCTAACATCGATCTGTAATGACGGAGGAGGACCGAATTGGCATACCTTTCACCTCAGTAGAGGTCGTGTAAGGGTCGTGGGGGTGTCAGAGATGCTTGGTTTGGCCGGAGGAAGTTTGAATTTGGCTGAATTCAGCTCGACCAAAATAGGATAACTTTGGTCCGTCGGAGTTGCTTCACTCTTTGATTCCACCTACGCTTCTCTGGCGGTCCTCGGGTCGAAAGGGGGTTGCTGTCAGGTAGCTAACTTCCCTAGAGTCTATAAGACCTGACCTTGCCTTTTGAGGCTAAGAAAAGTGCCCAAGTCGGAGCTCTGGTTCTAGCTTCACCAAAAAATGGAGCACTTGAGAGAGAATGAAGATTTGAGGTGTGTGGAGGATGAATGGAGAGTAGCTCTTTATATAGGGAGCTCGAGGACCTTCTGCTCGACCACTTTCCACTTTGGTCGAGCTTACCCTCGCCTGAAAATGCCCTGATTAAAGCGAATATTTCTTCGCTAGAGAAGGAAAGTTTCTGAACCGATGAACAGTGCTATCATCTTGAGGAAGAAGATGACATTGTTCCGAATTGGACCAATCTGACCGGATTCAATGACAAAAATCGGCAGGTTCAGGTCCAATTCGACCGATTTTCTCAAATCTAAAAATTTCTAAATTCATTTCAATGATGGTTTTAATTTTCCAATTTGATCGATTTAATCCACCATGAAAAATGAATTTAGAAACTGGTTCTTGTATGGTTCAAATCGGTTCATACTGAATCGGTCTTATTTTCTTTTCCCATTTGTTCCAAGGTTCTTTTCCATGATTTTTATGACTCTTGGAGTCACTTGGTGTCACGCTCTGACCCGGTTTGGTCGGATCCCCGTGATTAACCCGTCGCTCCCTTGGTTTATGTGGGGTTTCCCCCTTTCTTTAATCAAGAGTAGCCATGTGTAATTCAGACCTTGTTTCCTGTAATAGCATAAATGAACAAAATGCAAGCTTAAAAGAACTTTTAACCATACTTGACAGAGGGTAGATCTTGGTGTTTTCTTTAGTAATGTTTTCCCCTACTCTTGAAAAATGATATAAAAGATGGGTGAGTTTTATAACTTAGTGAGTGGGTGTTAGAAGTGAGTTTTCATAAAAAAAGCTTTAATCAATGTGTGTCAAAATATTTATTTCCTTTAAGAATGATCTTTTCTCAAATTCTGGTTTTTCAAACCCTCTTTCCATTTACTATGTGGTGTATTTAACAAACAACACACGCCATTCATCAAGAAGGAAACACAAATTCGCAGGTGCAACCCGTCCACTGCACCCACTTGTGGCTCAGAGCATCTTTACCGGCTACCAAGATAGATGCCCGTTCACTTCTACCCTAGGTCTGAGTGGATGTTTGTGACATTCAACCCTCAGACTCAAAAGCAACTCCTTGTTTGTATGAGGACAAAGACCTCATCCTGACCCCACCTCGGTCTCATGCGCAAGAAGCTACGTCAAGCTTCCTAACTGTTGGTACGACAAACTGTCCTTATCTCCACCATGTCGTCCAGTAGCCCTTAGGACACATCACTACCCTTCTTGGGCATCTTGAAGGTCCTATACCTCAAGTGCATGCATAAACAAAGTTTTCACATAGCCATTTATCATTGGTGCCACTGGTCCAACGGCCTCGATCCTCAACCCGACCTACAACTGTTTATCTAGGCTGGTCCATTGACTTGGCCTTAACGCACTACCGCTTGTCCATCGAGTACTGTCGGTCTTGTATCGATACCATGGTGAAATCACACATACATTTCATTATAAATTTCATGGCTTTATATAACTCATGTTTGTTTACGAGCTCTTGCTCGTGCCTACTGGCCTTGGGCCCACTACACGTGATTTTTCAAGAAAACCATGCATTTAGCCCTACAAGTTCCAAAAACCGAGGCCTTCTAGCCTATTTGAGCTATTCTAGCTCCCGTCAAGAAGGTCTTCGAAAAAGTTTAAGCATTAGCCCATAGTTACGGGAGAACACATCTGACAAAACACATTTTCACTTCTTCACACCAGTCAGGTGTGATGATATCTTCGCTTACAACCGGCAAGTGGGTTTCTCCTTTCTTCAAGGAAGTCCATCATACCAAACGGGTATATTTTCCTCTACTTACAATCGGTAAGTAGGTTTTAACTTCATTTTCCCATCCCCCCAACCGAGTATGATGTCAAAATTCCACTTACAAGTGGTTTTTTGTTCTAAAGTGTGCATCATCCCAAACAGGTATAATGTGAATAAGCCCACTCATCTGATAACTATGTCGTATTCTTCTCGAGTCGATTTTTTGCCTTCACACTAGCTTATACTAGATGGCATTCCGATTTCTCGTGTTCCTACACGATTTGGTCACCTTTATCTATTAGAGTTTGGTATAACATCCTTCATTTCTCACATATGAGCAAATAGGCTCAAAATTGTTAGTTAATTGCACTTAGGTCCCTCATCATTTTCCTTGACTTTAGGTCCCTAGCGCTAACTTTTCCCCAAATTAAGTCCCGAAACTTCTAAAAATTCACTTTGGGTCATCAATTTACTCAAAATTGTTTAAGGGGCTCAAGTTTTCCAAATTTCCAATTTGGTCCCTAAATTTTCAAAAATTACCATTTTGCCCCTACTTTCCAAAAATGGCAATTTGACCCCAATTATTTCAAAAATTGACCAATTGGTGCTCCAACATCTTTTTCATGGCCAATTGGTCCTCAATTTTGGGAAACTGCAAAGAAGTCCCTCAATTTTACGAAATCCCCAATTTTTCCCAAATTTTCCTCATTCAAACTTGCCGAATTTGAATTCTTGAAATTGACCATTCAATCGTGGTTAATTGCTTCAATTAGAGGTGCAAATCAGTTTCTACACTTCCATATGATTCAATTGAGCTTTGAATTGCATGAATTGAGGCTGGAATGAGCTCAAACAAAGCTTCGCCGAAAAAATGTGAGTAGAGAAAGAAAGTTTCGAAAGCTTACCATTCGAGGTGCAACGGTCCGGGCTCTCTATCTGGTCAGGTAGCTCTCGTCCTGAGGTTTTTTCTAGGATCAAGAATCGATACAATTCACATTGAATTGAGGGAGAATTCTATTAGTGAAGTTTCACAGTTTCTCTCTCTAATGCCGACCGGAAATGAGAGAGGTGGGCCAAATTGGCTTACCTTTCAGCTCTATTGTGGTCATGTGAGGGTCGTGCGAGTGTCGACAGGACTTGGTTGGTTGGAGGAGGGCTGAATTTGGCCGATTTTAGCTCGATCGAAATAGGGCAGCTTCGGTCCTTCGGAGCTGCTTCACTGTTTTATTCCGTTGACGCTTCTCCGATTGTCCTCAGATCAAACAAAGGTTACTATTAGGTAGCTAACTTCTCATGGAGTCTAAAGAACCTGACCTCACCTTTCGAGGCTTAGAAAAATGCCTATGTCGGAGCTCTCATTCGAGCTTCATCGAGAAATGGAGCAGTTGAGAGAGAATGGAGATTTCAGGTGCGAGGAGG
This sequence comes from Trapa incisa, assembly GCA_030064435.1. Taxonomy (NCBI): domain Eukaryota; kingdom Viridiplantae; phylum Streptophyta; class Magnoliopsida; order Myrtales; family Lythraceae; genus Trapa; species Trapa incisa. Next base: position 17,826,133 of record CM057782.1, read on the forward strand.
ATGAATGGAGATGAACTCTTTATATAGGAAGCTCGAGGACTCTCTACCTGAAAGGCCCTGAACTAAGACATTTTTCCTTCGCTGACACTGTCACTTTCTACATTGAATGAACGATATCATCATCTAAAGGAAGAAGACAAACCGGTTCATCTAAATTCATTCTCTATCTAATGGCAACTTCAATTCCCCAATTTGAATATTTTAGGCCACCTAGAAAAATGAATTTAGCAACTGGTTCAATGATGGTTTAAACCAGTTCAATTCGGTTCAGATTTGGTTCACTTGAACTGGTTTGGTTTTCTCTTCCAATTTGTTCCAAAGTCTTTTCCCATGATTTTTATTACTCTTTGAGTCACTTGGGGCTTGTCGATTTCCCATTTTGCCCTTTCTCTATCGGTTAAGGTTCATGAATCGGTTTAATTTTCTCTCTTGAGTTTACTGGTTCTTTCCCCGGTTTTTCTTATCTTTAAGGGATGGAGTTTACAAATCTCCCCTTCTTTTAGAAGTTTTATCCCCAAAACTAAATTAACATCCTTTGCCTTAGGAATAATTTCCCTTGATGTTCACTTGGGGTTTGCTTGACATGCTGACACTTCGGTTATTCTTTCACTTAGCCCCTTTATAACATGCACTTAAAGAATTTCTTTTCCTTTCCATTGTTTACTCATTCCATGGAGTTTATCATAACTAGGCATGTCTTACCCACTATTCCAAAAGCACATCCTTAGGTTCTCTTCTTCCTCTACTTAGGGCAAGATTCTTCTTTGGGGGTTCTTGCCCAAAACTTCAGGATTGGGAGTTCCATAATGCCATCTCGTTCTCGTGTCTAGTTATTCTCTTGATCGTTGAAACCTTTAGCTTGGTGTTCCTTCGAGCATTACATACTTGTTTTCACGGGTTTCAATGTTATCATTTATGGTTTGGCATAATCCCGGTTCCATTTCTTAGGTTTGACCATCTGACTCTGTCCTGCTTGGGGTAACCTTGCTTGGAACTGTTGGCACCACATGTTCCTCACAGTATGATTTGTTCTGGAATTATCTTTACCCCTTATGGTTTCCATTCTCTACTATATCCTTCAAATTAGAGACTTGCATTTTAAGGTAATACATTTGATCTTCTTACCATTCCTTGAAAGTTCCTTCCCTTACCTCCCTACACTCTCTTTATTTGAGGCATTTGTCTGCTTTTAATTTTCCTTTGTCTTAACATTCCCATTCCATGCTTGATTCCATATCCGATAAATTTCAAGTTTTTGTGTCTTATTTCTTGCATCCCACACTATGTCAAATAACACAATCGTTATTCTTTAGGTTCCAATAAGTGATTGTGGACCACAAGTCTTGATGTCTCTGGTCATTTCCATTATTCACTTTAAAATTTTTGAGCTTTTTTCTCCCAAGGTTTCTTAGTTAGTCCTTCCTTTATATCCTTATTATGGGCAATCCGCCCCTTCCTTATTTATACGACATCTTTTGATGCTATCTCCTTCTACACCCATTCCTTGAGTTTAACCCACTCTTTGAGTTCTGGATAAACCTCCCTTGTGACTAGTTCTTTATTCCCAACTTGCATCCCATTAAAAACCTTTCTCCTCTCATCTACTTTAGTTGGGTCAATTACTTTTCCATTGAAATATGTATGCCTCTTCCAGGCTCCTTTCCTCTTGGCTATCTTCCATTCAACTGATTTCCCTTGGGACAACCCAATTATTCTTGGTTTCTAATTTTGTATGAGGGTTCTCTCAATCCCTTATAGTCCTGAGGTTTTCCTTTACAACTCATGCCCTTTTGATGCTTACTTCCTTTACACCGAACCTCACACTCTTTCTCTTCTTCCTACCCTTAGTTAGGGTATGTCCTTTCTGGTGATTCTAGGTAGACTATTGGCCCTTCTGTAGAAACTTCTTTCCGAGCCTTGTTGCCTTGTTACTCCACATTCCTAGTTCTTGTGGGGGGAACTTGACTATTTTAGGATTAGTGTTTAACTAGAGGTGACCTGTAGTTTTCCTCCTTAGGTGGTCTTTTTTTCCATCTACTACCCTGTTCATGATTGGTATACTTCCAATCTATTAGTTGTACTTGTCATTATTCGGGAGATTAAATTTTAATTAAGGAAAACTGAGCTTTCATTCATTAAAAGAGATATTTTCTTGCTGTACTCAGCTTGTTATAGGAATTCACTACTTCCTAGTCCCTTGGAGTCATAGGTCGGGAGTTAACCTCTGAACGGTTACGGGATTCATGGTCTGAAGGCTTTGATGAACTAATTGAAGTCCATCCATACTCCCGTTGGACTTCTCTAATAGGATGAATTTGATGAATTGCCTTGAGTCCGTACCTTCTTAATACCTCCACTTCGCACTTGTAGGTCCACTTCATCCATTGGGAGGGGTTGAAGTTGGATTGAACTGGTGGGGGTACGTTGTGGACTTTCATAAAGGTGGTGTGGGCATCACAATAGTTGTCCCAGGCCTCCTTCTTAGTTGGAGTCTTTTTAGACTGTTGAGAAGTTGGAGGGGGTGTCGGGCTCCTTGGAGGAGGGATAGGTTCTTCCTGCCTTGGAGGAGGATATACGATACCTTATGGCTCCAACAAGTTTCCTATAGTCTTCTACCATATCCTTAGGCACCAACAAGTCACGCCCTGACCCGGTTTGGTCAGATCCCTGTGATCAACTCACCGCTCCCTTAGTTTAAGTGGGGTTTCCCCCTTTCTTTAATCAAGATGAGCCATGCGTAATTCAGACCTTGTTCCCTGTAATAGCATAAATCAACAAGATACAAGATTAAAAGAACTTTTAAGCATACCTAATAGAGGGTAGATACTGGTGTTTTCTTTAGTAATTTTTTCCCCTACTCTTGAAAATGGATATAAAAGAGGGGTGAGTTCTATAACTCAGTGAGTGGGTGTTGGGAGTGAGTTTTCATAAAAATAACTTTAATCAATGTGTGCCAAAATCTTTATTTCCTTTAATAATGATCTTTCCTCGAATTCCGATTTTTCAAAACCTCTTTCCATTTGCCATCTGCTGTGTTTAAGAAACAACACATGCTCTTCATCAGGAAAGGAACACATTTTCACAGGTGTAGCCCGTCCACTGCACCCACTTGTGGCTCAGAGCGTCTTTACCGGCCACCAAGATAGAAGCCTATCTACTTTTACCCTAGGTTTGAGTGGATGTTCGCAACATCTGACCCTCAGACTTGAAAACAACTCTGTGTCCATATGAGGACAGAGACCTCATCCCGACCCCACCCGGTCTCTATGGAAGAAGCTACGTCGAGCTTCCCGACTGCTGGCATGACAAATTGTCCTTATCTCCATCATGTCGTCGAGTAGCCCTTAGGACGCATCACTACCCCTCTTGGGCGTCTTTATGGTCCTGTACCTTAAGTGCATGTACTAACAAAGTTTTCACATAGCCGTTATATTTGATGCTACTGGTCCAACGACCTCGACCCTCAACCCGACCTGTAGCTATTTGTTTAGGACGGCCCGTCGACCTAGCCTTAATGCAATGCCGCCAGTCCATTAAGTACTGTCGGTCCTGTATTGGTATCATGGCGAAATCACACATTCATTTCATTAGAAATTTCATGGCTTTATATAACTCATGTTTGTTTACGAGCTCTTGCTCGTGCCGATTGGCCTTGGGCCCACCACACATGATTTTTCAAGAAAACCGGACATTTAGTCCCACAAGTTCCAAAAATCGAGGCCTTTTGGCCTATCTGAGCTGTTCTTTCTCCCATCAAGAAGGTCTCCCAAAAGGTTTAAGCATTGACACACAATCAAGGGATAACACTTCTGACAAAACACATTTGCACTTCATCACACCAATCGGGTGTGATAATATCTTCGCTCACAACGAACAAGCATGTTTCTCCTTCCTTCAAGGAAGTCTATCGTACCAACCGAGTATGATTTCCTCTACTTTCAACCGGTAAGTAGGTTTTAACTTATTTTGCTCAACATCCCAACAGGGTATGATGTCAAAATTCCACTTACAAGTGGTTTTTCCTTCTAAAGTGTTCATCATCCCAACCAGGTATGATGTGAATAAGCCCACTCACCCGATAATTGTGGCATATTCTTCTCGAGTTAGTTTTTCACCTCTACGCTAGCTTATCCTTGTTGGCGTTCTAGTCTCTCGAGTTGCTACACGATTTGGGTACCTTTATCTATTAGAGTTTGGTATAATAACCTTTGTTTCTCACATATGAGCGATTAGACTCAAAATTGTTAGTTAATTGCACTTAGGTCCCTAAAGTTCATTTTCCTTGACTTTAGGTCCCTAGTGATAACTTTTCCCCTAATTGAGTCCCCAAACTTCCAAAAATTCACTTTGGGTCCTCAATTAACTCAAAATTGTTCAGAGGGCTCAAGTTTTCCAAATTTTTAATTTGGTCCCCAATTTTTCAAAAATTACCATTTTGCCCCTACTTTTCAAAAATGGCAATTTGACCCAATTATTTCAGAAATCGACCAATTGGTCCTCCAACATCTTTTTCATGGCCAATTGTCCTCAATTTTGGGAAATTACAAAGATGTCCCTGAATTTTACGAAATCCCCAATTTTGCCAAATATTTTACCCAATTTTTTCCCTTTCAAACTGGCTAAATTTGATTTCTTCAAACTGACTAAATTTGACCATTCAATCGGGGTTAATTGCTTCAATTGGAGGTGAAAAACAGTTCCTACACTTCCAAACATTTCAATTGAGCATTGAATCACATGAATTGAGGCCGAAACGAGCTCAAAAGGAGTTTTGCTGAAAAACTGTGTGTAGAGGGAGAAAGTTTCGAAATCTTACCGTCGGAGGTGCGGTGGTCCATGCTCTCTATGTGAGTAGGTAGCTCTCCTACTGAGGTTACTCTTAGGATCCAGAATCGATACAATTCACATCGAATTGAGAAAGAATTCTATCAGTGAAGTTTCATAGTTTCTCTCTCAAACGCCGACCGGAAATGATAGAGGGGGGTTAAATTGGCTTAACTTTCAGCTTTATTTCATTCGTGTGAGGGTGTGTGAGTGTCGGGAGGGCGTGGTTTGGCTGGAGGAGGGCTGAATTTGGCCGATTTCAGCTTGGTTGAAATAGGGCAGCTTCGGTCCTTCAGAGGTGCTTCACTGTTTGATTTTACCGGCACTTCTTCGGCGATCCTCAGATCGAACCGAGGTTGCTGTTAGATAGATGACTTCCCCCGGAGTTTAAAGAACTTGACCTCACCTTCTTAGGATGAGAAAAATGCCTATGTCGGAGCTCTGGTTCGAGCTTCACCGAAAAATGGAGAAGTTGAGAGAGAATGGAGATTTCAGGTGTGAGAAGTATGAATGAAAAGGAGTATGAATGGAGAAGAGTTATTTATATAGGGAGCTCTAGGACTCCCTCCCCGACCGTTTCACATTTTTGTCAAGCTTATCCTCGATCTGGAACACCCTAAACATAGACATTTTTCCTTCACTAGCACTGTCAATTTCTCTATTGAATGAACAATGTCCTCATCTAAAGGAAGAAGATGACACTATTCTGAACTGGAGTAGACTGGTCTGACCGAGTTTAATGCTTAAACCGGCCGGTTCAGGCTCTATTCGACCAATTTTCTCAAAATTAAAAATTTCTAAATTTATATATATTCATTCTCTATCCAATGGTGGCTTCAATTCTCCAATTTGAATATTTTAAGCCACCTAGAAAAATGAATTTAGCAACCAGTTCAATGATGGTTCAAACCGGTTCAATTTGGTTTAGATCCGGTTCACCCGAACCGGTCATGTTTTCTCTTCTAATTTATCCCAAAATCATTTTCCATGATTTTTATGACTCTTTGAGTCACTTGGGGTTTGTCGATTTCCCATTTTGCCCTTTCTCTATCGGTTAAGGTTCACGAACCAGTTCGATTTTCTCTCTTGAGTTGACCGGTTCTTTCCCTGGTTTTTCTTATCTTTAAGGGACAAGGTTTACACTTGGGATTTTTAAATTTCCCACTTTACCCTTTCTTTATCGGTTTTGGGTTTGTTAACCGTGTCACATCCTGACCCAATTTGGTCGGATCCCTGGGAGCAACCTGCCACTCCCCCGGTTTAATATGGGTTTTCCCTTATCTAAATCGCGAGGAGTAAGGCAACCCTTTTCACGTGTATCTTTCCTGGAATAATATTAATCAAAATTGAATACATGAATCCTTACATACCTATTTTGCAGGTTCAGCTACAAGGAAGTCTTTAAGTGGGTTTTCCCTTGGTTACTTGAAAGTGGTAAAAGGGAGGAGGTGAGTTCTACAACTTAGTGAGCGGGTGTTGGGAATGAGTTTTAAAGATAGACACACCAAGATTATCATTTCTTTAAGAAGAAAGCTTTTCCTTAAAGTTCGGTTCTCTAAAACCTTTGTCCTGCTAAGGGTGACATTTTCCTTTTAACAAGGTTTACTCATTTTTAAATTCTTTTCCAAAACATTTTTCCAAGGTTTTCGAAACCTTTTTTCCATTTCTATGTTAGGTGTGTTTAGCAATTAACACACGCCCTTCATACATTTGTAGGTGCCACACGTTCACTACACCCACTTGTGGCTCGGAGCTTCTTTATCGGCCACCAAGATTAGAGTCTGTCCACTTCTAACCTAAGTCTGAGTGGATATTCTAGACGTCTAACCCTCAGACCCGAATACCACTCCGTTTCCATATGAGGATAGAGATCTTATCCCGATCTCGTGTGCATGAAGCTCAAACACAGTAGCTTCAAGGTGCCCCAAACACAATAGCTTCGTGGAGTCCAAACATAGTAACTCTATGGAGTCCTAACATAGTAACTTCAAGGAGTCCAAACACAGTAATTCCATGACTAACTATTACGATGAGAAACCCAAACGTAGTAGCTTCATCTTCCCTTATCGCCATCATGTCGGCCAGTAGCCCTTAGGACCCATCACTACCACCTAGGGGGTCTTGATGGTCCCGTACCACAAGTACATGCACAAACAATAATTTTAATTTTTTTTTAGCCATTCTCTTTGGTGTGTACAGTCCAACAGCCCAGACACTCAAATCGACCTACAGTTGTTTATCTGAATGGTCCGTCGACCTAGCCCTGACGCACTACCGCTAGCCCCTCGGGCCTTGTCGGTCTTGTCTTGGTATTGTGGCGAATCACACAGTTAATTTGACTTTTAGTGAGACTTTTCTTGGTTCTTCCTATTAATGTTTGTTTACGAGCTTCTATTCGTGCCCACTAGCTTTAGGCCCACTATACATGATTTTCCAAAATTGGGCATTTTGGCCCCCATGTTCCAAAATCGAGGCCTCTAGCCTATTTGGGCTATTCCAACTCTTGTCAAGAAGGTCTGCCAAAAGTTTTAAGCATTGTCACACATTCAGGGGAGGACACTACTGACAAAATAAAAATTTTCATTAATCACACCAACCGTGCGTGATGACATCTCCACTTACAACCAATAAGCAAGTTTTTTACTTCCTTACAGGAAGTCCATCATACCAACCGAGTATGATCTACTTACAACCGATAAATAGTTTTTCTGCGTAGTTCTCACATCACTCCAAATAGGCATGATGTTAAAATTCCACATAGTAGTGGTTTTTCATTTATGAGGTGCTCATCATCCCAAACGGGTATAATGTGAATAACCCACTCACCCGATATTCATAGTGTATTCCTTTTTAGTCGGCTTTTTGTCTCCATGCAAGCTTATCCTTGCTGGCATTCCGGTCCTTCGTGTTCCTACATGATTTGGGACATCCTTGTTTATTAACATTTGGCATGATAGACTTCATTCCTCATGTATGATCAAAATGCCCAAACTTTTCAATTAATTGAATTTAGGTCTCTAAAGTTTTTTTCCTTGACTTTAGGTCCCTAATGCTAACTTTTCCCCAAATTGAGTTACGAAACTTCTAAAATTTTACATTGGGTCCTAAATTTACTCAAAATCGTTAAAGGGGTTCAAGTTTTCCAAATTGGTCCCCAACTTTTTAAAAACTACAATTTTGTCCCTACTTTACAAAAACGGTAATTTGACCTGAATTATTTTAAAAAATCAACCAATTGCTCCTCCATCATCTTTGTCATGGCCAATTGGCCCTCAATTTTATGAAATTCCAAATTTCCCCAAAATTTTCCCTAATTTCCCCCCTTTCAAATCGGTTGAATTTGATTTCATCAAATTGACTATTCAATCGGGTTTAATTGATCCAATTGAAGGCATGGATCAGTTGCTAAACTTCCATATGATTCAATTAAGCTTTGAATCACGCGATTTAGGTCTGAATTGTGCTCAAACGGAGCTTCGTCGAAAAACTAAACTTAGAGAGAGAAAGCTTCGGTAGCTTACAGTCGGAGGTGCGGTGGACCGGGCTTTCAATCGGGCAAGTTGCTCTCATCCTGAGGTTCTTCCTAAAATCAAGAATTGCAACAATTCATGTCAAATTGAGTGAGAATTTGGTAACTGAAATTTCACCATTTCTCTCTCTATCGCTTATCAGAATTTACAGAGGGGAGCCAAATTGGCTTACCTTTCAGCTCCAATTCGGTTGTGTGAGGGAGGTGGGAGTGTTGGGAGAACTTGGTTTGGCTTGAGGATGGCTCAATTTGGCCATTTTCAGTTTGGCCGAAACAAGTCAGCTTTAGTCCGCTGGAGCTGCTTCATTGTTTGATTACTTCGACGCTTATTCGGCAATCCTCGGAGCATATGAAGACTACCATTGGGTAGCTGACTTCTCCTTGAATCTAAGGTACCTGACTTCACCTTCTAAGGCTCAGAAAAATGCCCAAGTCGGAGCTCTAGTTGAAGTTTCACCAAAAATTGGAGTAGTAGAGGGAGAGAGAGAGATAAAGCATTTTTCAAGTGTGAGGAGGAGGAATGAAGAGAAGCTTTTTATATAGGTTGCTTGGGGACTCTCTGGCCGTCTGATTGGCCCCTTTATTTAGATCATTCATGGCCTAAAACACCCTGAACGAAGACTTTTCATCTTCACCGGCACTGTTTGATTTTTCGGCTAGTGAACAATGATGTCATCTCGAGGAAGAAGACGACACTGTTCTGAACATGACTGTACCGGTCCGAACTAGGTTCAATACTTAAATCGACCAGTTAAGGCCCGATTCGACTGAGTTTTTCAAAATTAAAAATTTCTAAATTCATCTAAATTCATTCTCTATCCAATGTGGCTTCAATTCTCCAATTTGAATTTTTTAAATCACCTAAAAAAATGAATTTAGAAATCGTTTCAATGATGGTTCAAACCGGTTCAGGTCCGGTTCATCTAAACTGGTCTGGTTTTCTCTTCCAATTGATCCCAAAGTCCTTTTCCATGACTTTTAGGACTCTTTAGGTCACTCAAAATTTGTAAATTTCCCATTTTCCCTTTCCCTAATGGTTAAGGTTCGTGAACTAGTTTAGTTTTCTTACTTGGGTTAACCGGTTCTTTCCCTTGTTTTCCTTATCTTTAGGGGACGGATCCCTTCTTGTCACTTGATATTTCCTTAGAATCCTAAGTGTCTCTCAACCATTCTTGGTCTTAGGATTCCACCATCAATTCCTTAACTGAATCTTACTTCCTACTTTTATCCATCTATGTAGATATTTTCATCTTCAAAATCTCGAGTCCTACTTCTGCACATTTCATGAAGGTCTTCCCTTACTCTCCTCCCTACCGCTTAGTTGTCGATCCTTAAATCCTTCGTTGCCCTCGAATTTCCCCTTTTTGTCCTTCATCCCTTAGGTGAGGAATTTTTATGATTATTGGGTCTTCTTATTCCAATCCATTTTTCAGGCATGAGTTAAATTTCTTTCCCTAGATCCGTTGGGTCCATCATCTCTCTGGTAGATACATATACTTCCCCCGAGGTCTTTTCTTTACTAAACTTCCTCTATTCCTTATCCTCACGATTATCCTAATCTTAGTGTAGCCTAATGCCATCTCCCATTGTCGCACTTCTTGTTTATCCTTCCCTGAAATCTTTCGGGTGTGTCCTTGTGCATTTCATACAAGTCTACTTCCTTGGGATGACTTCGGGTGTCGTTCGTTTCCGAGATTTTCTTGTTCCTCCTCGTGTGAGGCTTATTTTAATCCTTCTCCTCACCTGAGGGGGGTTGTCATTTCATTTTTCGATCATTAGTTTATTAAGGATTTCCTTCATCCTTCTTCCCATCATTTATCCTTTCCACCTCTCTCCTCTTTGTCGGGTTTACATCTATGATTCTCACGAAGGTCAGTTCGTTAACTACCTCATTCTTACTACTATTCTTGTTCAATTTGTCGAGACCGCCGTCTCTCGAGTTCTCTTGTCCTTGATGCCCATCCTACAACCCTTTTGTAGGGTGTAGTTATAATTACTTCCTAGTCATTCCTTCCTCCTTCGATGGACTCCTGAGTGTTAGATTCCTTTCGTATGTTCCGTACTATGTCCAATCATTCAGTCGTGACTCCCTTGAGTCGTGCATACCCTTTCTAGGCTTTCTTCCTTTAATACTTATTTTCCTCTCCTTGCTCCTACAGCTACCAATCCTAGAACCTCTTGATGTTGTTTCTCAGATTTAGTTCTTTCTAGGAAAGTCCCGTGGGTATGCCTTATGTGCCATATTCTTCATTGTCTTTCTTTCAACTTGTCCTTCTTAGATGCAAACTCAGTTCCTCTTTGTTTCAGAATTTCTTAACTCCTTTATGAGGGCTCGCTTAATCCTTTGTCAGTCGTTAAGTTTCTTTCTGGTACTTATCCTCCCACTCCCACTGCATCTCCTGATGCCGCCTTGTCCTTTTCCCTTTCCCCAGGTTTATCCCATTCTTTAACCTCGCATAAGTATGTTTCCCTTGCACTTGGCCCCTTATGGGCATACTCTTTTCTCTCCCCATTTTAGTTGGGTCCTTTATCTCTTGTTAGGGCATGTCCTTTCCGACAACTCCCTTTCTAGGTAGGCTTTTTGTTCCTCTTCGAAATCCTCCTTCCTAGTGTTTTGTCTCGACTTGTTGCTTGGTTCCTCTAAGCTGGGAGTCCCTAGTTTCTGTGGGGGGACTATTCGAGTTTAGGTTGGCTATCTTAGGGTTGTGAGTTAGTATTTAACTAGAGGTGGCTTTTAGTCTTCCTTCTCGGGTGGCCCTTCTCCACATACTACCCCGGGTTCTGATTGGTATATTTCTATCCGTTAATGGTACTTATCGTTAAGAGGGAGACTAACTTTTAAATAGAAAATATATTGGTCTTTATTCATTCAAGGAGATAGTTTCTTGCCGTACTTGGCTTATTATAGAAAATTTCTCACCACTTCCTATTCTAGTTCCTCGGGGTCATAGGCTGTGAGTTAGCCTTCGAATTGTTTCCAGATTCATGGTCCGAGGACTCCGATGAACTGGTTGATATCCATCTATACTCCTGTCAGGATTCCCTACTGGGATGGACTTCATGGAACACCTCGAGTCCGTACCTTCCCAGCACCTCAGCTTCGCACTCATAAGTTCACTTAATCCATTGGGTGGGGTTAAAGTTATACTGAGCCAGCAGGGGTGTTCGAAAAACCTTCATAAAGGTTACGTGAGCATCCCAGTAGTTGTTCTAAGCCTCCCTCCGAGTCGGGGTCCTTTTTGACTGTCGTGGGGCTGGAGGGGGTGTTGGGTTCCTTGGGGGAGGTATAGGTTCTTCCCATCTTAGGGAGGGAATAGTTTCTTCCTACCTTGGGGGAGGATATGTTATGCCGGCTGTCTCTAACATCGCTCTAAGAAGATTCCTATAGTCCATGACCATGTCTTTTGACTCTCTCTTCTTGATTTCAACAAACTTTTGGACGTCTATCTTGTTGGAGGCAGGAGCCTTTTTCATGATTTCGTGCGTGGGTTTGGTTCGCATAACGAACTTTCTAGGGACTTTTCTTCCTACAGGGTAATTAAGTTTTCATTAGTGTTAGGGCATAATATTGATAATGCTTTCAAGGGAACATAACTATGATACCACTAAAGTTGTCACACCCCGACATGATTTAGTTGGATCCCCGTGATCAACCCACCACTCTCTGGGTTTAAGAGGGGTTTCTCCTTCTTTTATTCAAGAGTAGCCAGACGTAAATTCAAACCTTATTCCCTGGAATAGCATAAATCAATCTTAGCAAGCTTAAATGGAACTTTAAGCATTCCTGACGGAGGGTACATCTTCACGCTCTCTTTCATTTTATCTCCTTACTCCTAAAAAAGGGGTAAAGAGAGGGGGTGAGTTCTATAACTTTATGAGCGGGTGTTGGGAGTGAGTTTTCAAAACATCTTTAGTTTACCATTTTCTTTTCAAAAGGGTTTTTTTCTCAAATTCATGTTTCCAAAACCTATTTTCCATTTCCATATTAGGTGTGTTTAGCTCTCTTAGCCCATCTCCTTGCCTCGGGAGGCATTTAGCTAACAAGCACACAACCTTCATAAGGTACACATATTCGCAAATGTAGCATGTCCACTGCACCCACTTGTGGATTGAAGCGTATTTACCATCCACCAAGATAGAAGCCCGTCCACTTCTACACTGGGTTTGAGTGGACGTCCTAGACATTCGACCCTCAACCCGAATGCCACTTCGTGTCCATATGAGGACATAGACCTTATCCCGACCCCACCCCGATCTCATGCACAAGAAGCTCCCAGAGCTTCAAGACTAACTGGCATGACGATCTGCTCTTATCTCCCTCTACCATGTCATTCAATAGCCCTTAGGACCCATCACTACCCCTAGGGCATTTTTATGCTCCCATACCACAAGTGCTTGCACAAACAAGAGTTTTAACATATTAGCCATCATCTTTGGTGCCAACGGTCTAATGGCCCTGATGCTCAACTTGACCTACAACTGTTTATCTATGTCGATCTATCGACTTGGCCCTGATGCACTGCTGCCAGTCCATGGAGCACTATTGGTCCTGACTTGGTACTGTGGTGCAACAAACAATTAATTTCATTAGAAAATTTCATGGCTCTTCTTTAATCAAGTTTGTTTATGAGCTTCTACATGTGCCTAGTAGCCTTGGGCCCACTGCACATGTTTTCCAAAACTAGGCATTTAGCCCCCTGAGTTCAAAAACTAAGGCCTTTGGCTTATTTGAGTTGTTCTAGCTCCCGCTAAGAAGGTCTACCAAATATTTTAAGCATTGGCACACAGTCAGGGGAGAACACTTTTGACAAAATTTATTTTTAACTCATCACACTAATCGGGTGTAATGATAACTCCTCTTACAACCGGTAGGCGGGTTTCTCCTTTCCTTAAGTAAACTCATCATGCCAACTAGATATGATATTCATTATTACTCACAACCAGTAAGTAGGTTTTATTCATTAAAAACAGTTCTCATCATTCCAATTGGGTATGACATATAAAATTCCCACTCATCCGATGATCGTAACGTGTTCGTGCCCAGTTAGCTTCCAAGTCCACACTAGCTTTTCCTTGTTGGCGTTCCTATCTCTCGTGTCCCTACACGATTTGTGTATCCTTATCAATTAAGGTTTGGCATGACAACCATCGTTTTATCACGTATGAGCGAATAGGCTTAAAATTATTGGTTTATTGCACTTAGGTCCCTAAAGTTTATTTTTTAACATTAGGTCCATAATGCTAACTTTTCCCCAAATTGAGTCCCAAGGTTTCCAACATCCTATTTGTATTCTCAATTTACTCAAAATTGTGTAAGGGGCTAATGTTTTCCAAATTTCCTATTTGGTCCCCAATTTTCCAAAAATTACAATTTTGCCCCAAATATTTCAAAAACTGACTAATTGGTCCCCCAACATCTTTCTCATTGCCAATTTACCTTCAATTTTGAGTAATTGCATGGAGATCCCTCAATTTTTCAAAATCCTCAATTTCCCAAAATTTTTCCCCAATTTCTCCCCTTATACTGACCCAATTTATTTATGCAAATTGGCCATTTAATCAGGGTTAATTGTTCAAATTAATGGTATCAATTTTTACACTTCCATACGATTCAATTGAGCTTTGAATTATATGATTTGAGTCTGAAACGAGCTCAAACGGAGATTCTTCGAAAAACTGTTCATAGAGAGAGTAAGCTTCAAAAGCTTACCGTTGAAGGTGTAGCAGTCCGAGCTCTCGATCTGGGGAGGCAACTCTCATCCATAGGTTACTTCTAGAATCAAGAATTGCTACAATTGAAGTCCATATGAGGGTGAATTTTATTAGTAAAATTCAACACTTTCTCTTTTTAACACTAATCTATAATGATGGAGGAGGGCCGAATTGGCATACCTTTCACCTTTGTGGAGGTCGTGTAAGGGCCGTGGGGGTGTCAGTGAGGCTTGGTTTGGCCGCAGGAGGTCTGCATTTGGCCGAATTCAGCTAGGCCAAAATGGAACAGCTTTGGTCCGTTGGAGCTACTTCACTGTTTGATTCCACCTGTGCTTCTTCGGCAATCCTCGGATCGAAAGGAGGTTGCTGTCAGGTAGCTAACTTTCTCCAGAGTCTATAGGACCTGACCTTACCTTCTAAGGCTAAGAAAAGTGCCCAAGTCAGAGCTTTGGTTCTAGCTTCACCGGAAAATGGAGCACTTGAGAGAGAATGTAGATTTGAGGTGTGTGGAGGATGAATGGAGAGGAGCTCAAAGACATTCTTCCTGACCACTTTCCATTTTGGTTGAGCTTATTCTCACCCAAAAATGCCCTAATAAGAGCAAATATTCCTTTGCTAGAGAATGAAAGTTTTTGAACCGATGAACAGTGCTGTTATCCTAAGGAAGAAGACAACACTATTCTGAACCGGACCGGTCAGTTCCGACTTGGTTCAATGGTGAAAGTTGGCCTGTTCAGGCCTGATTCTATCGGTTTTTTCAAATTTAAAAATTTCTAAATTCATCTAATTTCATTTCCTATCTAATGGTGCCTTTAATTTTTCAATTTGTTCATTTTAAGCCACCATGAAATATGAATTTAGAAATCGGTTCATGTATGGTTCAAACCGGTTCATCCTGAAACGATCCGATTTTCTCTTCCCATTTGTTTCAAGGTTATTTTCCATGATTTTTTACTCTTGTAGTCAATTGGGATTTTCAAATTGGGTTCGTTAACCGGTTCGATTTTCTCTTTTGAAATGACCGTTTCTTTTCCAGGTTTTTTTTTATCTTTAAAGGAACGGTTTACACTCTAAATAGGATTTTAAAGAGGTTTGATTACACAGGGGTTCACCATATGCTTATAAAGTTTTAATAAATTAAACTTGTATTTAAAAAGTTTGAAATCCACTTATTTTATCGGGAAAAACTATACTCGGGTTCATCATAACAAATCTTAAAAATTTACTTGTATTTATAATGAGAAAAGCTCACAAACACGAATGTTCATACGAATACTTTTCCTTTAATCCATAAGGTTGGGATTCCACTTAACAAGTCACCACTTGTTTATTATTGAAAATCCTTCACATGATTTTTAGTTAAATTTTACCATTTGCATCTCATAAGCTAAAATTATGTTCTTACTAGTCGGAAGGTCTTCCATAATTTTATTCAAGGCTAAATTCATATACTGTTGTATTAGACAAACATTCACACATCCTTTCTCAATAAATGGATCAAATAGTCGTAGAAGAGACACTTAGAGATTGCAATCTCGATCTGTTCCACTAGTGGCCTGGAGCATTTTTACCATCCACCCTAGTGAGAGGCCACAACATCTACCACACCATTTGTGTGAGCACCTTGGCCGAACCCCCAGCCTTATTGATTCTTCGATTCTCACACATAGGGGTGAGATCTCACTCTTCTATCCACTTGGATTCAATGCGCACAAAGCTCACAAAGATTCAATACATACTAGAACAACATAACTTCCCTTATACCAACCTTGCTATCTAGTAGCATTTAGAACCAACATTACCTTGTACCAGACATCTCTTTGGTTCTGTTTGATTGCAATCACAAAACTAGTGTGTTTTGGTTTAAACATTTCTCTTTGTGCTACTGGCCCAATGAGCTACAACCCAACATTGACTTATAAGCTTAAACACACAATTATCCAATTGTGATCACTTTTATCCCATTCATAGCTCAACAATTATCGACAGGACAATGCATGTTTCCATTGACCTTGGGCCAATTTTCATGAGATTTCTAAAACATGGCCTTGGAACCACTTCTCTTTAAAACGCCATGGCCTTAGGCCCACTAGAAAATTATAATCCACATAGAGAATATATTTCGCAAAAATAAAGTTTTAGCTGGGTTCACATAGTTAAGGGGAAACATATTTTGAAAATATTTTCATTATTAAGAAAATAATAAAATGCGAGTAATATTGTATCATCGGTACAATCGGTACCGATGCCAGAAATCCCACTCACTATTATCCAATGACATGATCATCTTGGAAGAATTGCCGAATCTTCGTTTTACTATCGCACGGTCATGAATGTTTTGCTTCATTTGTACATTCCACTCATAATTTAGTAATTGAAGAATTTATATAAAAAATCAAGGCTCAAAATTTCCCCGTACTCCAATTATGCCGTCCGAAGCATTTTCATAATTTCAGCATCCATACCTCATTTATCCTTTAAAATATGCCATTGATGGTATTCTTGTAATTTATTTTTTTCACAAGGGCATTTTGGTAGTTTAATTTACCCAGTGACATGCATGTAATTTTTATCAAATTTGTAGTGCAATTTGGTAAAATTGGGTTAAATAGTATGGCTGAAATTTCTTTGACTCCAAGGGGCATTTTAGTCATTTTGCATGAGAGGGCACACATGTAACTTCTTGAAATCTTTGAGGGGGCATTTTCGACATTTTGTTCCTGAGTGCATTTTGGCCATTAATCAAAAGTGCCCTCAGCTCGCTCGACACTCGGGGTCTACGTGCCCCATGTTCATTTCCCATCGTCAATACTTTGATCCTCCGTGTTCGTTGAAGTCCTCCCCTCACCGTGAATCCTATAGCACTTCATCGTATCTCTAGAGAGAATCTTTGTTCATCTTTGGTTCGCTGGCCAATAGGCTCAGGTAAGTCTCCATCCCCTCAGTTTGTCGAGAGTTCGATATTCCTTTCACCCAAAAAAAAATTTCGCGTACCAAACTCACCCTATTGTGCTCAAAATTCTTAAACCTTTGGCGTTCATCTCATCTGTTGATTTGCTTTCTTTCACAGAGATGTTCCTTCCTGTAATACCTTTGTTTCCCATGATCCTTCGTTAGCCCATTTTTGACTATTGACGTTGGTCAATCCATCCCTGCTCCCTTCAAGTTGTTCATGGTATGTTTAATTTCTTCATTTCCTCAGTGATTGATTCCTTCCAATTTTAGATCATCTACATTTCATCCTAAGGCTCTTCCGAAGTTCTCAGCTCCCGCATCTACCCATACGTAAGATCGCACAACATTCTCCTCTAGTGATCGTCTGAGTGACATTGCCTCTGATTCCTGTTGGATACTAGCGTGATGCTTCTACTTTCCTCTTTCGTTCATTTTAGCTAACCCTTCCCTTTTCTTTGAAGGGCTCTGATTTCTCCTCTACAGTTGTTGGGATCCTAATCTGATGAATTTGAGTCCTCGGTCATTTTCCGTGGTTCCTCCAAATAAGCCCCCATAGAACTAGGCAATTGTCCTTCTTTACTTTAGACATGACTTCCCTTAGGTGAATTGCTGAATAAAATCCTTGAATCATTCCTCCTATCAGTTGCTGATGCATTCATTTTAATGTTATAGGCAAGAGATAGCTCGATTCTTGCAGGGATGATCTCTGAGATGAAATTGGAAACTATAGGATTATGTTACTCTCTTCCTAACTGGTTTTCCCTTCATGTTATCTAATGATTGTTGTTTTATTTCATTTAGCTAGCTATCAGCTTCTTTATCTAGGGAATGCATAGCCCTTAGCTAAAGCTCTTTACTTATGATATCATTGACCGTTTATGATTGACTTTAATGTAGAGAATATGAGAGGCCTTCATCATACATTCCTCCCATTTAATTCTTTTTTGTGATATAATAGTGTATCTTACTTCTTATAATTTGTATGACATGTTACTACCTTCAGCCAATAGGTCCGACTCATATCAGGCTTAATTCAAGAAGTAAAGTTGGTGATAATATAGGCCATGAGGATTGGTTCTTTGCTAGTTTGCGTAGCTCCTGTCCATGGGCTATATTTCTTAAGATTTTGGGGCTTGTACTACTCAGTCCTTAAGATCAAGGCAAGTCTTCTACATTGTCCACATTGGCATCTCCTTTAAATTTCATTCATGTTCTGGTAACCAAGAATCTGCCCACTCAGCTTTTTGATTCTTAGCTCCATGTTGTCCCAACATCCTTAGTCCAACTAATGAGTTGGATTTCAAGTTGGCCACTCATGTGAGTTTTATGGTCCAACTCATACTTCTATTTTCTTACCTCCTCATGGTATATCTTTTGTAAGCCCTTATTGAATTTCCATATCTCCCTTTCAGGATTTTTATTATACACTTCAGATTTTCAGAAGGGTATGCTATGTGGTTTAACCATTATAGGTATAACATGTCACAACATCTTTTAACCATTATAGGTATAACATGTCACAACATCTTTTACCTTCCTTGTCTGTCCCATGCATAACCCCACTTCTAGGCCATGTAATATCCCATGGCCTAATAGTCCGACCCCTTCTTCTTGAAAGTCCTCTATAATTAGGTAATTAGGATTTGTTGGCTATTTGGTGCTTGCTTATAGGTTAGCCGATAACTAGCCTTCTTTTGTTCCCTCATCTGAAGGTTGAGGTTTGGCTGTTGGTTTGATGTCTTACTCATACGTCCATGGAATGTTAGGAAACTTTTTATGCTGGTTAGTTGACTGCAACTGACTCTTTGGGAATAGAAGGGATATGCATACTAATACATTGATCATCTTATTTGCTTGCCAATCGTTCCATCCAACCTCTTTTAGTCTCATTTATTTCTAGAAATAAAACTAATTATCTCTTTGTGTAGCTAGGTCCTATCATGTAGTGAATTTATATCAGTTGGGTATCATCCTTATGAGGTTTATGGGATAGGTATTGATGAAGGAAATGATACCCTAATTGATATGTGCCTCAAGCAGAGCTCATGAATGTAAACTCTCCAGGTAAACATACTCCACTCATCCTTTCTTCCCCAATGACTGTAATGTGGCTAATGAAATTTAGCTCTTTGGTTTATTATAGTACAGTTTGTTTAGGATCTATAATTATGTTATTAGCCTATCGATTTAAGTTTTTCTACAATGGGTCTATTATATATTCCTGCTATTAAGTTCTACCTCATTATTAGAAGGAATGTTTAAAGTACTTATGATTTGATTGTGTGAATTCTAGCTTAGATATAAGACTGCCCAAACTTTCTTTACCAGTCAGAGCACCTGGCCTCCTTCCAAGTGCCTTTACTTTTTTTATATATCCACATATAATGTCACACTAGTTAGGATATAGTTGGTGACCACTTTATGTCATTTATAGGTTGCATGCTAATTGACTAGAAAGTAAAGCAAGGTTTTCTTGAAATCATCAAGTGAGTTTTAGAATTAATTTAGAAATTTATTTTGATCCTTAGGGTATATAAACTTTGATTTTTGCGTCTGGTTGTCCTATGTTTATTTTAACATGCATAATTTCATGGAAATCACTTTATCCCTATCACTCATGCATGGATGACTTTTGTTTGGATACATCCAATACATGAAAATGATTCTCGGACGCCTTCTATTCATCAAACACCTGTCCAATGCCAAGGTCTCCCCTATATATTTCAAAGCTGATATTCTTCAAGTCATCCAACGACTCTAAGTTTATGCACACTATTTAAGGGGTTTAATAAAACTTGATAAGAGTCATGTATTGAATTGTGTCTATATTTGTGTCTTTTGTTTATTGACCCATTTTTGTAACATATACTTTCAGTCCATTTTCTCTATTAGGGGATATATGGCTCACTCCATGTGGTTTAATGTACAATAAGTAGGGCTTAGCCCTTTTTAAGAATATGAAGCGTATTTGATGTCAAATACTTGTATCCTTACTTATACATCATATTCTTATTTTTATAATATATATATATATATAAATTTATAAATATTTAATTAATTAAAAAATTCACCATTCTAACTAGAATCCTACAAATTAGTCTTTGCAACCTAATTGGTTACCCAAGAATTATCGTTTATATTAGGGGGAATATGTTACATATATGATGATATTGTGCATATATTCTTAATTTGATTGTAAAAGTAGGGTTTGACACAACTAAAGACAATATTAAGATTATAGTGATAACGTATCATATTGGACTAAAACCCCTAAGAGAAATTTGAGTAGATGAACTATCAACTTTACATTGAAACAAGTAAGAAGCTTATTTTAGATTATAGAACTCATCGAAACTCTACTTATCTTATGTTGCGGGTCGCATTAGATTACAAATATGTATTTTCTCGTTTGATGTTGCATGATTTCAATTACAAATTTTTGATAAGTGAATTAGATTGGTCAATTGCAAATGAAATTACTGAAAAACTTAGTGTGTTCAACGATGCCACAAATATTTTTTTATGGTAGAAGGTATCAAACTACATATTCATATTTGCCTATTATTTATGCGATAAAAATTACCGTGAATGGGTGGAAGTATTGTGGCATATTAGAGATTGAGATTATGATTTGTGAAATAATGAAGAAAGTTGAGAAATATTGGTCATATGTAAATGTTATGTTAGAAATTACTATAATTCTAGATTCACAATAAAAGGTGGAAAGCCTAGAATACTGTTTTGATTAAGAACCTCGGGATGTGGACGGGGTGGAAAACCTAAAATACTTGAGAAAGGTAAATCTTGGACGGGGTGCCCAAATAAGGTCTACTAAGTATGGTTGGGATGGCTTTTAGTTGAATACTATACAAGAGAAATGATGTAGTAAGGTAGTCGGAGTAAGGAGCATGTGACTCAATTTATTGGAAATAGGGGTTTGAAATAACTTCTCTCAAAGAATGGGAAATCCCTAGGATGTGTAATTATGTGTAAATGAGGAAAACATTGAAAGACATATGATTACGAGAAGGGAAAACTCGACACACTCAACAAAATTGCAATCTTGTCAAGATAAAATGAAAGGTCCAACACCCTATTGAAATATGAGTGGAGAAATAAAGAGTTTAGAAAGGGAGAGTGATGTGTGGATCATCCAAAAACACCAAAAGTGTTTTTCCACAAGTGAAGAGGTACACAATACATTAACCAAGTAAAATCGCGGTGGATATGGCCTAGGAGAGAGCTAGGTGTGCCATACTAGCCTAGAGAAAAAGCCTCTAGAGAGATCCTAGAGTGGAGTTTATTGGATTTATAACTCATACTATGGAAGGGCATGTTGTTAAGTCCCACAGGGAAATAACCTTGCATGATACCCTTAAGAGTTGTGACTCATAAGGGTATTCAATCACTTTAAATATGACAAATGAGGATAGGGAAATCCTTTATAATCAAATTGGACAGAGATTGGAGATTCGAGTAAGAAGGGAAATTCCATGCGAATTAATCTCCTCGACATTGAATGAAACTAGAACACCTCAAGGCCTATTAGGATTTTGTGAGAGTGTTCCAAGATACCCTCTATGAATGAGGGATGAGCACCTTCCATAGAGGTGACCGCAGAGGAACCATAAGGATGCCCTATTAGAAAGAGAGTACCCATGGAAGGTAGGGTGATCGAGATTGTTTCGATGCCGCAATGTATTTAAAAAGATTAGACTTAGTTTGGTAGCCTAAACTTTAAGGACATGAGGAACACAATGATAACCATGGTGTAAATCTCGTTCTCTTAAAATAAGAAACCTGAATTAGAACAAAAAAATTTTGAGAGAAAATTGAAGATCAAAGTGAACAACAATATGTAAATAAGGGTCAAAACGGGAGATTGAAAAATCCCAAGTGACCAATAAATACCTAAAAATCATGGGAAGGAACCATGGATGAAATTGGTTGTGAGAATCGGACTGGTTCAAGGTGAACCGAACCTTAATTAGATCAAATCGGGATAAACCATATATAGCTGGTTCAAAGATTTATTTTTCTAGGTGGCTTAAGAACATCCATTTAAGAAATTGAAACCACCATTGGATAGAAAATGAATTTATATGAATTTAGAAATTATTAAATTTTAGAAAACCAGTCGAATTGGGGGTGAACCAACTGATTTTCAAATTTGGGTCACCGAACCTGGTCTGACCAGACCAATTAACGGTCTAGCCAGTTAATGGACTACCTGCTAGGTTAGTGCCTAGTCAGCAGGCTCGACCAATCAGTGAGTGACACATGGTGAAGTGTGCACTGCCTTTTGCTCAGTCAATGCTTGGAAGCGTTGGCCAATTAGGAAGCGACACGTGTCCTTGGTTAATGGTTAGAGTAGGAAAAATCCACGTCAATTATGACCGACTAATAGGAGAGTGACACGTGTCTATGGTTAGCGGTCAATGTTTGAGAAGCCTAGTCAACTGGACTGACCAATGGGAAGCGGACTTGTCACACCTCGACTTGGTTTGGTCAGAGTTCAGTGATCAACCCGCCACCCTTCCCCGAACCATCCTAGCAATACTATATTGATAGCTCAAAGAAGGTAAGGTCATACCGATGTACGTTTCCATAATATGATTGAGATTTATGCTGTGGGACGTACCTTGAGGGTTTGAGCCTTCACTTGGGGCTTTAATCTCTCCTGACCCGAATCCTCTTAAGTGTTCCTAAAATGGAGTGAGAGGAGGGGAATGAGTACACTCTATCACACCCCGACTTGGTTTGATCAGAGTCTTGTGATCAACCTGTACTAATTTAGTATTTCTACCAAATAGACCGATTGAGGTAAAGGCCTCAGAGTACCCTATTTTCCATAACAAAGATTATGAAATATTTAAATAATGGTTTACCAGTTTGTGGTACCTTCGATTTTCTCCCATAGCTTCTGTTCTTCTTGGTGAGGTGTTTCTCCTGAAAAAGGTTTAAGAGTAGGGGTGAGTTTCTACAACTCAGTGAGCGGGGGTTAGGAAGTGAATTTTTAAAACAATTAGTTTATCAAAAGGTTTTATACCTTTAGTTTATTGTAAAATGAGTTCATCTCTTCTTTAACACTTCTCCTTGCTCATGAGGTACTTCAACAAACAATCACACGCCCTTTCTATCATAGAAAGGGAACACACGTTCGTAGAACAATCCCCGACTATTCTACTTGTGGACTAGAGCACCTTTACCGTCCACCCGTGTAGAGGTTAACTAAAAAACCCGCCCTTTCAAGCTAAGGAAAATCAGGAAAAGAACCGGTCAAACCAAGTAAGGATATAGAACCGGTTCACTAACCCAATCATTTGTGAATGGCCTGTTTGGGGATTTACAACTCTCGGGTGATTCAAAGAGTTCATAATACCATAGAAAGGAACCTTAGGATGAATTGGAAGAGAAATACCAGATCGGTTGAAATGAACCGAATCCAACTGGATTGAACCGGTTTATGAACCGAGTCAGTTCATGAACTGGAACCGATAGAGAATGGGCAAAATAGAGAAATTCAACTCCCTATACCCCAAAGAAATTTATAAACCTTGGGAAGGAACCTTAGAACAAAGTGGGAGAGAAAAACCACAATGGTTGTGGTGAACCGAACCCGAATCGGTTTAAGGACCAAGCCGGTTTATGAACCGAAATCGATAAAGAGATTTTAAACCGAGAATCTTATGGACCCTAAGTGATCCAAGGAGTCACAAAAGACATGGAAATAGACTTGTGATGAAATTGGGGATGAAAACCAAATTGGTTCAGGTGAACCGGATCCGAACCGGTTCGGATAGGTTTGAACCACTGTTGAATCGAATCCAAAATTCATTTTTCTAGGTGGCTTAAATAATTCAAATTGGATATTTGAGGCCATCATTGGATAGAGAATGAATTTATATGAATTTAGAAATTTTTAAATTTGAAAAAATCGGTCGAATAAGGGGTGAACCGGCCGGTTTAAGCTTGGAACCCGGTTCGGACTGGTCCGGTCCAATTTGGAATAGTGTCATCTTCTTCCTCAAGATGACATCACTGTTCACTCGCCAGGAAACTGAAGAAACGCCGGCGAAGAAGAAATGCCTCTGTTTGGTATATTTTAGGTCATCAATTCCTGTCATAACAGTGCTATACGGATGGCCAACGGGTCCCAAGCTCCCTATATAAAGAGCCCCTATCCATACTTGACAAGCTCTCTCTCTCTCAGTTGCTTAGTTTTTTGATGAAGCTCGAACCAGAGCTCTAATATAGGGTCAATTCTGAGCCAAAGAAGGTAAGGTTAGGTTCATTAGAACTGAGGAGAAGTCAGCTACATGGTGGTAGCATCCGTTTGTCCCGAGAGTCGCTAGAGAAGCTTCGACGTGATCAAATAGTGAAGCAGCTCTGGCGGACCGAAGTTGCCCTGTTTCAGCCAAGTTAAAATTGGCCAATTCGAGCCCTATTCAGGCCAAACCAAGCCCTCCCGACACCACTTCAGCCCTTCCATAGCCGAATTAGGACCAAAAGGTAAGCCAATTCAGCTCCCCTTTACCATTTTAGATCGTTGTTAGAGAGAGTCGACCGAATTTCGATGGAGAAATTTTAATCCTATTCGACATCAATTGATATCATTCTTGATCCTAGGAAAAACCTCTAGAGTGGAGCTACCTGCCCAGATAGAGAGCTCCGACCGCCGCGCCCTTATCGTTGAAAAATCGAAGCTGTCTCTCTCTACAGCCTGTTTTCCGACGAAGCTCAATTTGAGCTCGTTGCGACATTAAAACTTGCGATTCAAAGTTCCTTAGTATCGTATGAACATGTAGGAACTCAATTCCAACTCCAATTTCAACAATTAGAGGTGTTTGATTGGTCAATTTAATGAAATCAAATTTGGTAGTGTTGAAGAGTTGAAATTGAGGGTAAATTTGGGGCTTTTCAAAAATTCGAAGGACCAAAATGTAATTTTCTAAAATTGAGTGTCAATTGGTTATGATAAGAATATTAGAGGGCCAATTGAGAAATTTTAGAATTTTTGGAGTAAATATTTACCATTTTTCTAAAGAAAGGGTAAAATGGTAATTTTTTGGAAAATTGAAGGACCAAATTGGAAATTTGGGAAATTAAACCCCTTTGTGTGAAATCAAATGATTTGAGGTCATAAGATAAATTTTTAAAAGTTTTGGAACTCGAATTAGGAAAAACCCGGTAATAGGGACCGAATATCAAATATATGTAAAGTTGGTTTTTTTTTCATTTATTTGGAATGAATGAGGGCTATTAGGCCAAAGAATAATGAACAATTATGTTCATTTCATGTAGGAGAACGAGACATTGGGAATGCCAGTCGAGGTCCAGCTTGCTAAGGATGGAAACTGACTAAGTGGAATTTCACTGCACTATCGGGTGAGTGGGATTATGTATCATGCCCGGTTGGGGATGATAAATACCTCGATATAAAAACCCACTGTTTAGTGGTATTTTTAATCATCACTACTTAGAGAAAGTGATGTAAAAGTTATGCGGAAAAAACTACTTACGGGTTGTAAGTAGATCATACCCGGTTGGTATGATGAGACTTCCTCGAAAGAAGTTGAAAACCCGTTCATCGGTTATGAACGAAGATGTCTTTGTATCAGTTGGTATAATGGACAGTAAAAACCTATTTTTGTTGGAAGTGTTCTCCCATAACTGTGTGCCAATGCTTAAACTATTTGAGAGACCTTTTTGACGATAGCTCGAATAGCTCTTATAGGCCGGGCCTCAATTTTTAGAACTTGAGGGCTAAAATGCCAGTTTTTGAGAAACTCGAACAATGGGCCATAGGCCAATGGACACGAGTAGGAGCTTGTAATGGAACTTGATATATATATGTACCATTAAAACTTAATAAGTGAATTGTTTGGTTATGGTACCAAGGCAGGTCCGATATACTCAGTCAACTAGTAGTAGTGCAACATGATAGGTCTCTGGACCAGTTGAGACAAATAGCTACATGTTGACTTGAAGGTCAGGACCGTTGGGACAAATGGTGCCACATATTATATAGCAAATGTAAGAAAACTTTGCTTGTGCATGCACCATGAGTATGAGATCATCAAGACGCCCATGAGGGGTAGTGATGTGCCCTAAGGGCCTTAGACGACCCGGTGAGTATAAGGGCAGATCGTTGTTCCAGGTGTCTGTGCGAAATTTGGAGTAGCACCAAGCGCATGAGACTGGGGTGGGGACACGATGAGGTCTCTGTCCTCATACGGACACGAAGAAGTGATTTTGGGATTGTGGGTCAGATGTCGTGTACATCCACTCATTCCTAGGGTATAAGTGGTTGTACTTCTATACAGGTGGCAGGAAAAGTCGCTCCGAAGCCACTAGTAGGTTCAATAGTGATACTGACTTGCGAACGTGTGTAACCTTCATGATGAAGGATGTGTGTTGGGTAATGACACACCGGTAACTAAGAAATAATAGAAAAACCAAAATTTTTTAAATTAAGGGATTTTTTAAAAGAAAGGGGTCCGACACACTCCATATAAATTTTTTTCTTTAAAAGTTAAAAGTAGACATTTGAAAACCCATTCACTGAGTTGTAGAAACTCACTCCTCTTTTCTACCCCTTTTCAGGAAAAGAGAAAATAACTAGAAGTAACACCGAGCCTTACCCTTTGTCAAGTATGCTTAAATTTGTCTTTAAGCTTGTATTTTATTTGATATATGTCTTCTAGGGAATAAGGTTGGAATTTCGCCTGGCTCCTCTTGACTAAAAGAAGAGGAAAACTCCTCTTGAATCAAGAAAGAGCGGCGGGTTGTTCACGGGGATCCAACCAAATCGGGTTGGGGCGTGACATTAACAACCTCCACCTAAAGTTTGAGTGGAAATCATACGTCAGATCCTTAAACCCTAATCACTTCATGATGTCCGCTTTAAGGGATGAGACCTAATTTCCCCTCCGACCTCAGTCTTAGTGCGCAAGAAGCTTTTAGAGCTTTATGACTAACTGGCATGGAAAACCCGCCCTTATTACTTCGAGGTCGTCCAACAGCCCTTAAGACCCATCGACTACCCCTCTAGGGTGTGTAGATGCTCTTAGATCCTCATGCATGCATAACAATAGTTTTGAATCATTAACCATGATCTTTGGTGCCAACGTCCAATGACCCCGACACTTGACCTGACCTGCAACTGTTTGCCTTGACCGACTCGTCGACCTAGTCTGGGCCCACTACCACTATCCCATTGAGCTTGGCCAGTCCTGTCTTAGCCCCGTGACGAGTCACACAACATTTCCAATTTTATTAGATTCTTCATGGTACTTATAATCATGTTTGTCCATGGTTTCCAACTTTTGCACAATGGCCTTGGGCCCACGTCACGAGTTTTCCAAAACTGAGTCTTTGACCCACTTCACGAGTTTTCCAAAACTGGGCCTTTGACCCTATCACTTTCAAATTCGAGGACATGTTTATTGGAGCATATTTTAACTTCCATTAGGAACACCTCCCAAAATGTTTAAGCAGTTTCATGCAGTCAGGGGAGACCATTCCTGGAAAAATAATTTTCAAATTTAAAAGGGGTTCTCTTCACCCCCAACCGGGTATGACGCTGAAAAATTCCACTCAACCGGTATTGTGACGAATTTGTCCCAGCTTGATTTCGATCTCCAATGTGCTCCTTGGTACCAATACTTGTATAACTAGTTCCTACATGGTTCGAGTATTCGAATCAAGATGGTTTGGCATAAAAGATCTCTTACTTCCATATATTTGCATATAGCTCCTTGATTTATTCATTGGTGCAATTAAGTCCCTAAAGTTCATAAATTTTGAATTTAGGTTCCTAATGTTCAACTTATTCTTAATTAAGTCCCTAGGACTTCCAATTATCCTTCATGGGTCCTTAACTTTTCCAAAATTACCAATTGGCCCTCAATTTTTCCCAAAAACTACCAATTGGTCCTTGAATTTTCAAAAATTCATAATTGGCCCTCTATTTCATCCAATTGCCTAATTGGAGGTTAATTTCATGAAAATGCCTCAATTTTCCCTAAACTACTATTCCACCAACAATTTTCCAAAAATCCCCAAATTGACCAATTTCTCAAAAATAGCAATTTGGTCCCCGAATCATAATTTCATCCAATTGATCCCCAAAACTCATTTAATTGCCCACATTCGTGATTGGAATCATCTTCCCTATGTTTCCCTCATCATTTCAAGCTTTGAACCATTCGATTTGGCTAGGAAATGAGCTCAAACAGAGCTTCGCTGGAAAATGTAGTCTAGAGAGCGAAAGCTTATATATCTTACCGGTAAGGGTCTAGCGATCGGAGCTCTTACTTTCTCTGAATTGTTCTCCTCCTCGAGATCCTCCCTGGATCAAACCACTCCTAAATGGTGACCTGAGCAGTGTAAATTTCTCAGTTTAAATCTTTACACAAATGCACTATAAACAATATTTTTCGGTGAAGGGGCGGCGGAGGGGCTTACCGTCTTAACTTGGGGAAAGGTTGGGGGACATCTAGGTGGAGTGTCACGCCCCAACCCAATTTGTTCGGATCCCTGTGAGCAACCTTGTCATGCCTCGACCTGGTTTGGTCGAATCCCCGTGAACAACCCGCCGCTCCCTTGGTTCAAGAGGAGTTTCCCCCTTCTTTTACTTGAGAGGAGCTAGACGTATTTTTAACCTTGCTCCCTGGAAAGACATATATCAAATAAAATGTAAGGTTAAAAGAAATTAAGCATACCTGATAGAGGGTAAGGCTCGGTGTTATTTCTAGTTATTTTATTTTCCCTAAAAAGGGATAGAAAAGAGGGGTGAGTTTTTACAACTCAGTGAATGAGTATTTTAGAAATGAAAATTTTTTAAAAATTATTTTCAAATTGGAGTTTGCCAGACTCCTTAATTCCTTTAATTTTTTCCACTTTAAAATCTTGATTTTTCAAAAACTCATCCTTAATCATGAAGGTCAATCACACAGTCGCATGCCAGTACGTCCACTAAACCCACTTGTGGCATCGGAGTGACTTTACTTGCCACCTAGATAGAAGTACATCCACTTCTACCCCGAGAATGAGTGAATGTTTGCAACATGAGACCCTCAATCCCATAACAATTCTCCGTGTCTGTATGAGGACAGAGACCTCATCTCGACCCCACCCCGGTCTCATGCACTTGAAGCTACGTCGTGCTTCGCAAGGTCACCTGGTCCGACGAACTGCCCTTATACCCACTAGATCATACAAGGCCCTAGGACACATCACTACCCCTTTTGGGCATCTTGAAGGTCCCGAAATCGCAGTGCATGCACAATCAGTATTTTCACATCATCCCATATAATCTCTAGTGCCACTAGTCTAACGATCCTAACCTTCAACTTAACCTGCAGTTATTTGTCTTGACTAGTTCGGAGACCTGTCATGTTGCATTGCCACTAGTTGACTGAATATGTCGGTCCTGTCTTGGTACCATGGCCAAACAATTCATTTATTTAAAGTTTTATGACATATAACTCATGTTTGTTTACGAGCTACCGCTCGTGCCAACTGGCCTATGGCCCACTATTCGAGATTTTCAAAATTCGGCATATTAGCCCCCCAAGTTCCAAAACCGAGGCCCTCGGCCTAACAGAGCTATTCGAGCTCCCATCAAGAAGGTCTCTCAAATCGTTTAAGCAGTGGCAAACAGTCAAGGGAGAGCACTTCCGACAAAATAAATTTTCAACTATCCATCATTCCAACTGAGTATGAGGATATCTCCACTAATGATCGATGAACAGATTTTCCACTTCCTCCGAGTAAGTTTCATCATACCAACCGGGTATGATCTACTTACAACCAGTAATTAGTTTTTCTGCATCATTTTCACATCACTCCTCTAAATTGTGATGTTTAAAATACCATTAAGTAGTGGGTTTTCATTTTCGAGGCACTTATCATCCCAACCGGGTAAGATATAAAATATCCCACTCACCTGTTCATGCAGTGAATTTCCACTTAGTCGATTTTTGTTCCTTATGAGCTTAACCTCAGTTGGCGTTCCCGATGTGTCGTTTTCCTACATGAAATGAACATTGTTGTTCATTATCATCTAGCTTGATCACTTCATTTATTATAAATGACTCAATTCACAACTTTTCCAATATTTGCAAATTGGTCCATAAAGTTATTTTTTTCCTTTTTACTTTAGGCCTCAATTGCCGGTTTTTCCCCAAATTGAGTCCCAAAACATTTAAAATTCCTCTTGGGATCTCAATTTACTCAATTTCATAAAAAGGGGTTCAAGTTTCCCAAATTCCCAATTTGGCACCCAAATTTTCTAAAATTACCATTTTGCCCTTCCTTTACAAAAATGGTAAGTTTTGCCCCAAAAATTCTAAAATTGCTCAATTTGCCCTCAAACATTCTTATCATGCCCAATTGACCCTCAATTTTATAAAATTAGATTTTGGTACTTCGAATTTTCAAAAATCTCCAATTTTCCCCCAATTTCAACTCCCTAACACAGTTGAATTTGATTTCATCAAATTGACCAATCAAACGTTTTTAATTGTTGAAATTGAGTTTTTACATCTTCATATAATTCCATAGAACTTTGAATCGTAAGTTTTAATGCCAGAATGAGCTCAAATGGAGCTTCGCCGAAAAATAGACTATAAAGAGAGAAAGCTTCAATTGCTCATCGGTGAGGGTGTGGCAGTCTGAGCTTTCTATCTGGGTAGATAGCTCTCTTCCTAAGATTCCTCCTAGGATCAAGAATGGAATCAATTGATGACAAATTGGATTAGAATTCTGTCATTGAAATTCTACCGGCTCTTTCTCTAGCACCGGTCGAAAATTGTAGAGGGGAGCCAAATTGGCTTACATTTCAGTCCTAATTCGATCGTGTGAGGGCTGAGGAAGTGTTGGGAGAGCTTGGTTTGGCCTGAGAAGAGCTCAAATCATCCAATTTCAGCTCAGTCAAAATAGAGTAGCTTCAGTTCGCTGGAGTTGCTTCACTGTTCGATCACGTCGACGTTTCTCCAACGACCCTTGGAATGAATGGATGTCATCACCGTGTAGCTGACTTCTCTCTGGTTCTAAGGAACATGACCTCATCTTCTTTGGCTCAGAAATGACCCTATATCAGAGCTTTGGTTTGAACTCCACCGAAAAACTAACAAGTTGAGAGAGAGTGAACTTTTAAGGTGTAGAGAGGATGAATGGAGAGGAGTTCTTTATATAGGGAGCTCGGGGACTTGTCGGCTGTCCATTTGGCACCTTTATTACAGACATTGATGGCATGAAATGTACTGAACAAAAATATTTCCTCTTCGCTGGCATTGCTTCGATTTTTCGACAAGTGAACAGTGCTATCATCTGAAGAAAGAAAATGACACTATTCCGAACTGGATTCAAAGCTTAAATCGGCCGGTTCACCCCCGATTCGACCAAAATTTTCCAATCTAAAAGTTTATAAATTCATTTTCTATCCAATGGTGTCCTCAATTCTCAAATTTGAATTTTTTATGCCACCTAGAAAAATCAATTTAGCATTCGGTTCAATAGTGATTCAAACCGGTCCAAACTGGTTCAATCCGGTTCGGATCCGGTTCACCTGAATCAGTTTGGTTTTCATCTCAAATTCACCCTAAAGTCCTTTTTCATGACTTTTACGACTACTTAGGTCACTTAGGGTCCATAAATTTCTTAATTTTACCTCTCTCTATCAGTTCCGGTTTATAAATCGACTCGATTCTTAAACTAGTTCAATTCGGTTTGGGTTCAATTCACCCAAACCGGTCTGGTTTTTCTCTCTATTTGTCCTAAGGTTCTTTTCCAAGGTTTATGAACCTCCTTGGGTCACTTGGGAGTTAAACATTTCTCCCATTTTCCCGTTCCCCAATAACAGGTTTGTGAACTAGTCTGTTTTCTCACTTAGTATGACTAGTTCTTTTCTTGGTTTTTCCTTAACTCCAAAGAGGGGGATTTATAACTCTCCCAAACTTTTAGGAGTTTTGTCCCTAAAACTTATTTCATATTATTTGCGTGTTGTCTTAAATTTTTTATTGTTATAAAATTTTCTATTCCATCGTCCTACAACCTTCTTGGTTATTTCATCCCTTTCATCACATATTTAAGATTCTCATCTCATTCTCATCCTTTCCTCATTCCATGGAACTTACCTTATCCTAGAGTATTGTCCTTGAAAATCTATGATCATTTCCTTTCATTACGTCCTTCTTTCCCAAGGCATTATTTCACATCCCAAGCTTGTTTTACCCAAAATTTTAGAACTATAATTTCCAGTCATTTTTCTTCCACGATTTTGGCATTTATTATCTTTTCATCCTACATGGATTCCTTCCTCATTCTTTGGTTATTACCTTTATGATTGACTTCGTTATGTCTTACTCATAGACCATTCTTTGCCTAAGTCATATTTCTCCGAGTCAGTTGGATTTACATGCGCCCTTACCGCATGGCATTCTTCGTGACGTGTTAACTTTACGTCCCTATAACAGTATTGATTTCCGTACTTCCAGTCTTTTCCAAATTTCTTGATTCTTAATGAAATATTAAAATTTCTAATCTTTTACTTTAATCTTCATTCCCACTAGTGTCCTACCCCCCTTAAGATCTCTTCTCTTTTTAAATCCATACTTGCTCTTATCCACGTTCCTCCCACTATTATTCATTCTGAGTTTAATTCCTTTCTTACTCGTATGGCATCCTTTGATGTCATCATCCTACCAATACATTACCTAGGTTTTGACTTATCCCTTGATTCTTTACGATTTCCTTCTCCTTGTACATGATCCTTTCTTTTCTAGCATTTGGTTCTTGAGGAGTTATTCTCTTTCTTATTTCCGTTGGTTCCATTTTCTCTCCTTGGTACACCCATGTCTTCCCAAGATTTCTTTCTCTAGTGAGCTTCACATTCTCTTTCCCTCGATATTGCCTTCAATTCTACCATTGAAATCCTTAAATTCTGGAGTATCTTTTTGCCGATATTTTCAGCAACTTACTCTTACTCTTTGAATCCATGAGTAACCTTCTGTTGATCATGCTTCATTCCCACTTGCTTCAGTATTTGTATATTTCTTTGGGGTGGACCTCTCATTGTCATTATATCCAAATCTTTCGTACCTTCGTATCCTTGGTATTCCCCTTTTGTCTTGGTTAGGGTGTATTCTTTTACTACTCTTCATCTCTTTTTAGACTTCGTCTACTCCTCCGAATGATTTGGTTCATATAAGTTATTTTCTTATATCGGATTCTTCTGAAGCTTCCATTTTGAGTTTCCAGATCTTCTTGTAGTAGATCATGCTCAACCTCCCAATACTTTTACTTAGCCATTCGTACTCCTTACTGAGGACCATGTCCTTGGGCACCCTTTTCTCGCCCTTTAGAAACCTTTGTACGACTTCCTCCCTTGGGTTGGATGCCTTTTTCAAGGTTATGGGTGGAGTACTGGATTTCACCGCGAATTTTCTAGGGACTCTCCTTCCTACACAATAGTTTAGAGTTAGGTTAATGTCATGGCGTAATATTGATAAAGTTTCAAAGGAACTAGGCTCTAATACTACTCTAGTTGTCTCGCCCCAACCCAGTTTGGTCGAACCCCGTGAACAACCCGCCGCTCCCTCGGTTCAAGAGGAGTTTTCATTTGAGGTACTTATCATCCCCAATTGGGTATGATATAAAATCCCACTCACTACTGGTAAGTGGTTTTTAGTTTAATTTGCTCATCATCCCAACCGGGTATGATGTTAAAAGTCCCACTCACCTGATCGTGCTGTGAAATTCCACTTAGTCGGTTTCTATCCTTAGCAAGCTTAACTTCAGCTGGCGTTCCCGATGTCTCATTTTCCTACACGAAATGAACATAGTTGTTCATTATTCTATGGCCTAATAATCCTTATTTGTTCCAAATGAATGAGAAAAACTAACTTTTCCTTTATTTGCATTTAGTCCAAAATGTCTATTTTTCCTCAAATTGAGTCCCAAAACTTTTAAAATTCTTCTTGGGATCTCCATTTACTCAATTTTCATAAAAAAGGTTCAAGTTTCCCCAATTTCCAATTTGGCCCCCAAAGTTTTCCAAAATTACCATTTTGCCCACAAAGTTTTCCAAAATTACCATTTTGCCCTTCCTTTACAAAAATGGTAAGTTTTACACCAAAAATTATAAAATTTCTCAATTGGCTCTCTCACATTCTTATCATGCCCAAATGACCCTCAATTTTATAAAATTGCATTTTGGTCCTTCAAATTTTTCGAAAATCCCCAGTTTCCCCCAATTTCAACTCCCTAACATAGCCGAATTTGATTTCATCAAATTGACCAATCAAACACTTCTAATTGTTGAAATTGAAGTTGAATTGGGTTTCTACATGTTCATATGATTCTATAGCACTTTGAATCACAAGTTTTAACGCTGGAATGAGCTCAAACGAAGCTTTGTCAAAAAACTAACTATAGAGAGAGAAAGCTTCGATTGCTCACCGATGAGGCCGCAGCGGTTGGAGCTTTCTATCTAGGCAGGTAGCTCTCCTCCGTAGGTTCCTCCTAGGATCAAGAATGGCATCAATTGATGCCAAATTAGATTAGATTTCTGTCATTGAAATTCTGCTAGCTCTCTCTAGCACCAGTCGTAAATTGCAGAGGGAAGCCTAATTGGCTTACCTTTCAGTCCTATTTCAATCGTGGGAAGGCTGAGGAGGTGTTGGGAGAGCTTGGTTTGGCATGAGGGGGGATCGAATTGGCCAATTTTAGCTCGGCCGAAACAGGGCAGCTTTGGTCCGCCGGAGCTGCTTCACTGTTCGATCACGTCGGTACTTCTCCGACGACTCTGGGAACGAATGGATGCCACCATCGTGTAGCTGACTTCTCCCCGGTTCTAAGGAACCTGACCTCACCTTCTTTGTCTTAGAAATGACCCTATATTAGAGTTCTGGTTTGAGCTTCATCAGAAAACTAAGCAGTAGAGAGGGTGAGCTTTTTAGGTGTGAAGAGGATGAATGGAGAGGGGCTCTTTATATAGGGAGTTCGGGGACTTGTCGGCCGTCCATTTGTTACCTTTATGACAGACATTGATGCCCTGAAATGTACTGAATGAAAACGTTTCTTTTTTGCGGTGCTGCTTCGATTTTCTGGCGAGTGAATAGTGCTGTCATCTGAAGGAAGAAGATGACACTCTTCCGAACCAAACCGGACCGGTCCGAATTGGGTTCAAAGCTTAAACCAACCGGTTCACCCCCGATTCGACCAAAATTTTCAAATATAAAAATTTTTAAATTGATCCAAATTCATTTTCTATCAAATGGTGGCCTCAAATCTCAAATTTGAATTTTAAAGTCACCAAGAAAAATGAATTTAGCATATGGTTCAATAGTGGTTCAAACTGGTCAAAACCAGTTCAATCCAGTTCAGATTCGGTTCACCTGAACCTGTTCAGTTTTCATCTCCAATTCATCCTAAAGACCTTTTTTGTGACTTTCATGACTACTTAGGTCATTTAGGGTTCCTATATTTCCTAGTTTACCCCCTCTCTATGGGTTTCGGTTCATAAACCAGCTTGGTTCTTTAACTACTTCAATCCGTTTCAGGTACAGTTCACCCAAACCAGTTCAGTTTCTCTCTCATTTTTCTCCTAAAGTTCTTTTCCAAGGTTTAGGAACCTCTTTGAGTCACTTGAGAATTAAAATTTCTCCAACTTGCCTGTTTCCCCTATGATGGGCTTATAAACCGGTTCAATTTTCTCACTCAGTAAGACCGATTTTTTCCTGGTTTTCCTTATCTCCAAAGAGCGAGGTTTATAGAACCAGTTCCGAATCGTACTGAACTGAGATGGACCATAGTGAACTAGATTACAAATTCATTTTTCTAGTTGGCTTAAAAAAGTCAAATTGGAAATTTGAGGACACCATTAGATAGAAAATGAATTTAGATGAATTTCAAAATTTTTAAATTTCAGAAAATCGGTGAAATCGGTTTTGAACTGGCTAATTTTTGAATTTGGAACAATGAACCTGGTCCGACTAGAATGGTCAATGGTCTAGACCAGTCAACATTCAATGGAACCTGTTAACAAATTATAGAGAGAGAAAGCTTCGATTTCTCATCGCTGAGGGCGCGGTAGTCTGAGCTTTCTATCTGGGCAGGTAGCTCTCTTCCAGAGGTTATTCCTAGGATCAAGAATGACATTAATTGATGTCGAATTGGATTAGAATTTCATCATTGAAATTTGGCCGACTCTCTCTCTAACACCGATCAGAAATTGTAAAGGGGAGCCAAATTGGCTTACCTTTCAGTTCTAATTCGGCCATGGAAGGGCTGATGATGTGTCAGGAGAGCTTAGTTTGGCCTGAGGAGGGCTTGAGTTGGCCGATTTGAACTCAGCCGAAACAAGGCAGCTTCGGTCCGCCAGAGCTGCTTCACTATTCGATCACGCTAGCGCTTCTCCGGCGACTCTCGAAATGAACGGATGTCACCACCATGTAGCCGACTTCTCCCTGGTTCTAATGAACCTGACCTCACCTTCTTTGGCTTAGAATTAACCCAATATCAAAGCTCTAGTTCGAGCTTCATTAGAAAACTAAGCAATTGAGAGAGAGATAGCTTTTCAGGTGTGGAGAGGATGAATGGAGAGGGGTTCTTTATATAGGGAGCTTGGGGACCCATTGGTCGTCTGTTTAGCACCGTTATGACAGGCATTGAAGACCTGAAATGTACCGAACGGAAGCGTTTCTTCTTTGCCCGCGCTACTTCAATTTTCTGGCGAGTGAACAATGCTGTCATCTTGAGGAAGAAGCTGACACTGTTCTGAACCGGACCAGACCGATCTGAATCTGGTTCAAAGTTTAAACCGGTCGGTTCACCCCCCATTCAATCGAGTTTTTCAAATCTAAAAATTCCTAAATTCATCTTAATTCATTTTCTATCCAATGATGGCCTCAAATCTCAAATTTAAAAATTTTAAGCCACCTAAAAAAATGAATTTAGCATCCATTTCAATAGTGATTAAACCGATCCAAACCGGTTCATTTCGGTTCAGATCCGGTTCACCTGAATCGGTTTGGTTTTCATGTCCAATTCATTCTCTAGTCCATTTTCATGACTTCTATGACCCTTAGGTCACTTAGGATCCATATATTTCCTAGTTTACCATCTCTTAATCAATTCCGATTCATAAACTGGCTCAGTTCATAAACTCGTTTAATTCGGTTCGGGCTCGGTTCTCCCGAACCGACTTGGTTTTTTTCTCTCCCACTTTGTCCTAAGGTTCTTTCCCAAGGTTTATAATCTTTTTGAATCATAAGGGATCCATAAACTTCTTGACTTACCCATTCTCTATCGGTTCTGGTTCATGAACCAATTTGGTTCATAAACTGGTTCTATCCGGTTCGGACCCGGTTCTCTTGAATCGCTTTGATTTTTCTTCCACATTTCGTCGTAAGGTTCTTTTCCAAGATTTTTGAACTATTTTAAGTCACATGGAAGTTGTAAATTGTCAATTTGCTTCGTTTCCAAATAATCGAGCTTGTAGACCATCTCGGTTTAAAATTCAAAACTGACCGGTTCTTTCCCAAGTTTTCTCATTATCAAAGGACAAGGTTTTACTCAAACTCTGGGTAGAGGCAGTGTACCTTTATCAGGGTGGACGGTAAATGTGCTCTAGTCCACAAGTAGATTGGTCGGGGGCTATTCTACGAATGTGTGATCCCTCCTATGATAGGAGGGTTGTTGTTAATCATGTGAAATGTGTGAAAGGCAACAAATAAATAATTTAAAGGACATAGAAATGAAATTAAGTAATCATTATAGTAGTTTCTCTAACTGAGTATTTCATACTCATTCCCCTCCTTCCCCTTTTTCAGGGTAGCACCCGGACGGAAAGTTCCCGGACGCAGCGGTCTGAGCTATTGATTTGGGAACATATCTCTCGTCCTTAGGGTCCTTCTATGATCAAGAATCGCTACAATTGTTGTCAGGATCAAGGTAAATTTGGTTAATGAAGTTCAATACTTTCTCTCTCTAGCATTGATTTGCAATGATGGAGGAGGGCTGAATTGGACTATGGGGAGGCTTGGTTTGGCCATAGGATGTCTGAATTTGGTTGAATTTGGATCGGCCAAAACAGGGTAGCTTCGAACCGACGGAGCTACCTTTGTTGTCAGGTAGTTGACTTCCCTCGGAGTCTATAGTACCCGACTTTGACTTTTGGGGCAGAGAAAAGTTCCCAAGTTAGAGTTCTGGTTTGAGCTTCACTGAAAAATGGAGCACTTTGGAGAGAATGATGATTTGAGGTGTGTAGAGGATGAATGGAGGGGAGCTCTTTATATAGGGGGCTCAGGGAGCCTTTACCTGACTAGTTTCCATACTAGTCGAGGTTATCCTCGCTAAAAAATGCCCAAATCAGAGGGAATATTCCTTCACCGGAAAAGGAAAGTTTCTAAACTGATGAAAAATGCTGTCATGTCAAGAAGAAGATGACACTATTCCAAACCGGATCGGCCTGGTCTGATCGGGTACAATGGTAAAAATTAGCTGGTTTAGGACTGATTCGACCGATTTTCTCAAAACTAAAAATTTCTAAATTTGTCTAATTTCAATTTCTATACAATGGTGGCTTAAATTCTTCCATTTAAGATTTTTAAGCCACCTAGAAAAAATGAATTACCTAATGTAGTTCATTATAGTTCAAACTGGTTCACCCTGAACCGATCCGATTTTCCCCTTCAATTGACTTCATGGTTCTTCCCCATGATTTTCATGACTCTTTTGGGCATATGGTATTTTCAAATTTCTCATTTTACCCTTCTTTACCATTTTTGGTTCATTGAATGGTTCGGTTTTCTCTTTGGAATTGACAGGTTCTATCCCAATTTTTCTCATTCTTGAAAGGATGGGGTTTACATTGTGGCCTTCTATTGGCCAGTCGCTCCAATGTGGTTGCTAACCAGGTCCGATTGGTCAGCTGATTTAAATGCGTCTGATTTTCCACATGACGCATAGTGCTACTACTACATGTTAGCCTCTAAGTGGCTGAGGTCATCAGACGTGACACATTTCCTTTGATTGGTTGATTTAAATGCATCAAATTTTCCAATTGAGCCACTGCCATGTGTTAGCCTCTAACTGGCTGAGGTCATCCGATGTGGCATTGCCATGTCTCAACCTCTTATTATTCGGTTGTTTCTTTGACATCCTTGTCGGATGCTAACGTGGCACCCTTGCCACGTGTTAGCTCCTCATTGGTCTGTCTTTGCTAAAGGGGCCTTTTTGACATTGACCATTGACCAAGACACATGTCTACCTCCTATTGGTTGGTTGTCGCTGATATGGATTTTCCTCCTTAAACCATTACCCGAGGACACGTATCACACTTTGATTGGTTAGCGCTTCCAAGCGCTGACTGGGTGATTGACGGGTCGCACTTCACCACGTGTCATATGCTGATTGGTCACACTTGTTGACTGGGTGCTGACCTAGTAGCGTTCCATTTACCAGTTGGACCGTTGACTGGCTAGACCATTGACCAGTCCAGTCTGACTGGGTTCGGTGACCCGAAAATAAAAATTAGTAGGTTCAGGTCCGATTCGACTGATTTTCCCAAAATTAAAAATTTGTATATTCATTTTCTATCTAATGGTGGCTTCAATCTTCCAATTTTATATTTTTAAGCCATCTAGAAAAAAATGAATATTTGAATCGATTCTTTACGGTTCAATCTAGTTCAGGTTCGATTTACCCTGAATCAGTCCAATTTTCACATCCAATCCACTTCATGGTTCTCATCCATGATTTTTGTGATTGATTGGCCACTTAGGATTCTCCAAATTCCTGTAGTGACCCCCTTTTTTAAGACCTCATCCTGACGCCACCCCGGTCTCATGCGCATGAAGCTACGTCAAGCATTCCTGATTGTTGGCACGATAATCTGCCCTTATCTCCACCATATCGTCTAGTAGCCCCTAGAACGCATCACTACCCCTCTTGGGAATCTTGAAGGTCTCGTACCTCAGTGCATGCACAAAACAATAGTTTTCCTCATAAGCCACTTAATCTTTGGTGTCACTGGTCCAACGGCCCCGACTATCAACTTGACCTGCAGTTGTTTGTCTCGACTGGTTCGTCGACCTGTGTTGTCGCACGGCTACGAGTCTATCGAGTATGTCGGTCCTGACTTGGTACCATGGCCAAACACATCATTCATTTAAAATTTTCATGGCTTAAACTCATATTTGCTTACGAGCTCCTGCTCGTGCTAATAGCCCTTGGGTCCACTACACGAGATTTTCAAAAATCGAGCATATTAGCCCCTAAGTTCCAAAACCGAGGCCTCCGACCTATCTGAGCTATTTGAGCTCCTGTCAAGAAGATCTCCCAAAAAGTTTAAGTAGTGGCACACAGTCAGGGGAGAGAACTCCTGGCAAAATAATCTTTTAACCGTCCATCACACCAAGCGGGTGTGAGGACATCTCCACTCAAATTGATAAATGGGTTTTCTACTTCCTTATAGGAAGTTCATCATACCAACTAGATATGATCTACTTATGGTCTTTAAGTAGTTTTTCTGCGTAATTTTCACATCAATCCATTCAAGTGTGATGTTTAAAATTCCACTTAGTAGTGGGTTTTCATTTCCGAGGTGCTTATCATCCGAACTGGGTATGATATAAAAACCCCACTCACCCGATAACGTAGTGAATTCCTCTTAACCAGATAAGAAATAGAACTTTTATTATAATGATAATGAATTACAGGTTTTTTGGTTATATTAGTATAGAGGAGCTATGATAAGTACTAGCTATAGTACTAGGTTCATCCCGTGCTTCCTTTTGGTTAAGGTTGTATACTCGGGTTGGTACCCTTGATGTAGTGACTATGTCTTGTCCTCTGTCTGGTGCCCTTGGGTTTCCTTGAGGTGGTTGATGGTCACTTCGTTGGATATTACCTTGAAGGGTTGGACAACACTTTGCAAAGTGTCCGAGCTATCTACGTTCGAAGTAGGCTCGACACGACCCTTCATGACTTTTCTGGCACCTAGGGCAAGAAGGGTTTCTCCTTTATGGGGTTGTACTTGTCTCTCTTTGAGTGTGGTAACCGTCTTTTCTCATAAAAGACCCCATTCCCCCCCCATTTTTGTCTACCAAGCTCCTTTTGACCTTTCTGGTTGCTCTGTCCTTCCTCTTCCTTTCGGCCAACTTGCTCCATCCGATAACGCCTTGTCTATACCAGACGTTCACACTCATGGGCCATGTTGATGATGGCAGCCAGATCCATGGGGCGTCCTAGTACTCCCATCCAGTCTCTTATATCCATGTTGAGACCATCCACGAATTGTTGGCAGATATTTGCCAGTCCGACTAACTCTATAGTAAAAGGCCTTAGCTCATTAAACTTAGAATAATATTCCAATATAGAGGTAAGCCCTTGTTAGAGTAGGAGTAAATCCTGCTTCTTCTTATTAATTGGATGAGGGGCCAGGTACTCCTCCGCATATCTCTCCTCAAATTGCTCCTAAGAGGGTGTGGAATTATGTAGACTCTGGACATTGTCCCACCATCTTTTGGCAGTACTATCCAAGAAAAATTCTATTAGGATCACCATATCCTCTAGTGATATTATAACTATCCTCATCAGCTTCTTGATGTTAGCTAGCCAGTCCATGGTGACTCCAGCATCTTTCTCTCTGAGAAAAGGCTTACACCCCAATTAACAGAGAGTCTTGAGATACTTGGGAATATCAACTGGAGGGGGATGATTAATAGTTGGAGGATGAGTT
This sequence comes from Trapa incisa, assembly GCA_030064435.1. Classification (NCBI taxonomy): domain Eukaryota; kingdom Viridiplantae; phylum Streptophyta; class Magnoliopsida; order Myrtales; family Lythraceae; genus Trapa; species Trapa incisa. Next base: position 17,867,904 of record CM057782.1, read on the forward strand.
TATACTTCCTCTGGTTTAGCCTGAGAGTTGGTGCCTGCCTTAGGAATGAGGTTAGGTTACCCAAATACTCGAGTGAACTCCTCGTACAACCTCTGGTGTTTTGAGCTTGGTCCAGGTGGAACTGTTTGGGTTTCTCGGGAAGTTTCTACTGGGAGGGTTGGCTAGGCAGTGTCGGAGACTACAACTCTAGTTCTCTTGGTTCCTTTCTTGGGAGCCATCTGAAAATTTTGAAAGTATCCCTATTAATTACTATATTCTCTAGTCTTGATAATGTATTCGAGGAAACAAGCTATAATACCACTCAAGTTGTCACGCCCCGACCCGGTTTGGTCGGATCCCCGTAAACAACCCGCCACTCTACCGGTTTATTGATGGTTTTCCTCTCTTCTAAACCGTGGGGAGTAAGACGTCCTTCTTACCTGTACTTTTCCTATAATAACATTTAATCAAAACTGAATATAAATTTGACATACCTGCTTTAAGTTTCGACTACCAATAGATCTTTAAGGTTAGTTTTCCCTTGGTTTCCTGAAAAGGGGTAAAGGAGGGTGAGTTCGACAACTCATTGAATGGGTGTTTGGTGAGAGTTTTCAAACAAATTAATTTTAATCAAAGTGTGCCAGACTCCTCATTTTATTAAAAATTCTTTTCTTCAAATTCCGTTTATCAAAACCTTTTCCAAGGTTTCCCAATTCATTTACAAGGATTCTCAAAATCCTTACCATAGTTTTCATAACCCATTTCCATATTCGGTGTGTTTAACAATTAACACATGCCCTTCATCATGAAGGGATCACACACATTTGCGAGATGCAGTTACGTCAATTGCACTAACTTGTGGATCGAAACGTCTTTACCATTCACCCTGATAGAAGTCTCTAATTTCTACCCAAAGTTAGAGTGAATGTTTCTAACGTCCTACCCTTAGACCAAAAATACTTCATGTCCATATGAGGACAGATACCTCATTGCGACCCCACCTTAGTCTCATGTGCATGAAGCTACGTTGAGCTTCCCTGACTGCTGGCATGATAATCTGCCCTTATCTCCACCATGTTGTCCAATAGCACTAAGGATGCATCACTAGCCCTCTTGGGCGTCTTGAAGGTCCTGTACCTTAGTGCATGCACAAAACAACAGTTTTCCTCATAAGCCATTTAATCTTTGGTGCCACTGGTCCAACGGCCCCAACTCCCAACTCGACCTACAGCTATTTGTCTCGATTGGTCCGTCGACATGTCTTATCGCACTACTGTCAGCCCATCGACTATGTCGGTCCTGCTTGCTACCATGGCAAAACAAATCATTCATTTAAAATTTTTATGGCTTAAACTCATGTTTGTTTACAAGCTTATGCTCGTGCCAACTAGCCTTGGGCCCACTATACGAGATTTTCAAAAATCGGGCATATTAGACCCCAAGTTCCAAAACTGAGGCCTCCGACCTATCTGAGCTATTTGAGGTCCCATCAATAAGGTCTCCCAAAAAGTTTAAGTAGTGGCACACAGTCAGGGGAGAGCACTTCCGATAAAATAATCGTTTAGCCGTCCACACAACAAATCGAGTGTGAGGACATCTCCGCTTAAATTGATGAACAAGTTTTCTACTTCCTTTTAGGAAGTTCATCATACCAACTGAGTATGATCTATTTACGACCGATAAGTAGTTTTTCCGCGTAATTTCCACATCACTCTATTCAGGTGTGATGTTTAAAATTCCATTTAGTAGTGGGTTTTCATTTCCGAGGTACTTATCATCTCAATCAGGTATGATATAAAAATCCCATTCATCTGATAATGTAGTGAATTCCTCTTAACAGACTTTTTGCTTCCATGTGAGCTTGTCTTTGCTAGAGTTCCCGGTACTTCATGTTCCTACACGATATGAACATCTTTGTTCATTATCCTTTGACCTAATAACCTTCATTCTTCACGAATGAATAAAATACCCAAACTTTTCAATTATTTGCAATTAGGTCCCTAAAGTTATTTTTCTTTAACTTTAGGTCCCTAATGCCAATTTTTGCCCAAATTGAGTACCAAAACTTCTAAAATTGACTTTAGTACCTCAATTTATTCAAAATCATGAAAAAGGGTTCAAGTTTCCCAAATTTCCAATTTGGTCCCCAACTTTTCCAAAATTACCATTTTGTCCATACTTTACAAAAATGGTAAATTTGACCCCAATAATTCCAAAAATTGACCATTATCCATCCAACATCTTTTTCATGCCCAATTGGCCATCAAGTTTGGAAAATTGCACTTTAGTCCCTTTAATTTTCAAAATCCCCAATTTCCCCCAAAATTTTCCCCCAATGTCTCCCTTTCAACTAGGTCAAATTTGATTTCATCAAATTTACTGATCAATCGAGGTTAATTGTTGAAATTGAAGGTAAAATTAAGTTACTACACTTCCACACGATTCAATGGAACTTTGAATCACATCATTTGGATCCGAATTAAGCCGAAACGGAGTTTGATCGAAAAATTGTAATAAGAGCGAGAAAGCTTTAAAAGCTTACCATTGGAGGTGCAATAGTCCGAGCTTTCTATTTGAGCAGATAGCTCTCATCTTAAGGTTCCTCCTGGGATCAAGAATCACATCAATTGATGTAGAATTGAGGAAGAATTTGGTCACGAAATTTTCGTCGGTTCTCTCTCTTGGACTAATTGGAAATTATAGAGGGGAGCCAAATTGGATTACCTTTCAGCTCTAATTCAGTCGTATGAGGACCGTGGAAGTGTTGGGGGAGCTTGGTTTGGCCTGAGAAGGGATCGATTTGGCCATTTTCAGCTTGATCGAAACAGGGTAGCTTCGGTCCGCCGGAACTGCTTTACTGTTCAATCACACTGGCATTTCTCCTACGATCCTCAAAGCTAATCGATACTATCTTCGGGTAGCTGACTTCTCCCCAAATCTAAAGAACCCAATCTCATTCTCTATATAATGGTGGCCTCAATTCTCCAATTTCAATTTTCTGAGCCACCTAGAAAAATGAATTTATCATTCGGTTCAATGATGTTTCAAATCAGTCCAAACCGGTTCAGATCCAGTTCACTTGAACCGGTCTGGTTTTCTTTCCCAAATTGTCCTAGAGTCCCTTTCCAAGGTTTTTATGACTCTTTAGGTCACTCGAGAATTGTAAATTCCCCAATTTTCTCATTCTCTAGTGTTCGGGGTTTGTGAATTGGTTTGGTTTTCTCACTTGATTTGATCAGTTCTTTCCCGGTTTTCCTTAACTCCAAAGGACGGGGTTTACAGCTCTCCTCCCATGGATCCTCCCTAGATTAAACAACGCCTCAATTGGTGGCATGAACAGTGTGAATTTCTTAGTTTCAGTTCTTATAGAAATGTGCCGTGAACAGTGTTTTCTGATGAATGGGCAATGGAGGGGCTTACCGTGCTAGCTCAGGGGAAGGTCACAACACCACTAGGTGGCATTTAGGGGGGTTGGTTTGGCTGGAATTGGCCTCAGGACAGCTCAAGTTGAGCACAAGCAGCTCATGCTACTGACTGTCGAGGGCAGTGTTACTATTTGAGCTTCCTCGTTCTTATACGGCGGCTCTCAGGCTGAACGGAGGGTGCAGCTATGTAGAGGACTTCCTCTCGGTTCTAATGGTACTGAATGTAGCATCGGAGGTGGAGAAAAGCCTCGATGTCGGAGCTTTGGTTTGCTGCTCGTCGAAAAACTAAGCAGTTCATTCTCTTTAGTTGATTGTGGGATGTTGACGACGAATGGAGGGGTGCTCTTTATGTAGGGAGCTCGACAATTGCTTAGGCTACCCGTTGACGTAAGACTCAGCCTTTGACTTGGTCATCGATGACCGAATCGGAGAGCTGTTCGAGTCGCTGGAGACTCTAGCTTTTCCAGTCTCTCTCTCTTTTCTCTTTTCTCTATCAGCAGCTGGAGGTTAAAGACGATGGCATGGTAGGCGTGCCACGTGGTGCGCTGTGATTAACCATTTTTTCTAACGTGGAGATCCAACTTAGCCGCCATGTCAGCTATTGACCCAATGACTAGACACATGGCAGCCTCCCATTGGCTGCTCGTGTTTGTGTGGCATGTTGACTTGTCATCCGTTGACTATTGACCAGACATGTAGCATCCTCCCATTGGTTGCCTGTGCTTGCGTGGCTGCTGACGGGCCGTCGTTGACCGTTGCCCATTGACCATTAATTGGTTCGTTGACCGTTGACTGTTTCGTTGGATAGTTGGACCATTGACCGGTCCGGTCCGACCGGGTTCGGTGACCCAAATTCAAAATTTGGTCGATTCGGACCTGATTCGACCATTTTTTTTAATTTAATTTTTTTTAAATTTATCTAAATTCATTTTCTATCTAATGATGGCCTCAATTTCTCAAATTGACAATTTTAAGCCACCTAGAAAAATGAATTAGTGAACCGGTTAACTATGGTCCATCCCGGTTCAGTCTAGTACACCCTAAACCAGTCCGATTCTCTCATCAATTCCCCTTTCCGATTCTTCCTCATGATTTTTATGAATTTTTGCTCAGTTGGGATTTTCCAATTTCTCATTTTAACCCTTATTTGTCATTTTTTGTTCCTTTTTTCGGCTTAGTTTTCTCAAAACCCCCAGTTCTTTCCCTGGTTTACTTGGTTCGAGGGCCAGGTTTCACATTGAGTGTACATCAATCGTATGACCCTCAAACCCTAACAATACTTTGTGTCCGCTTTGAGGGATGAGACCTCTTTCCTCCTACTGCCTCGATCTTCGTGCGTAGGAGGCTCCTAGAGCTTTTTGACATATTGGATGACTGTCTGCCCTTTTGCTCACTGAGTCGTCCAACAACCCTTGGAACCATCACTACCCCAAATAGGGCGTCTCAATGGTCTCGCATTTCATACATGCCCAATAAAGTAACTTTTGTTCATTATGGCCATTAACTTTGGCCCACCAGCCCAAGGGTCTGTTAGCTCAACTTTAGTCCCACGCGCCCTAGCCCAACAAGTTTAGCGACCCAGCTTTGACTTGGCAACTACCTGGCCTAACAAGCCCAATGACATGCTCTTGGCTCGGTGGGTGAAGCACACAAATTGATCCATTTTGAAAATCTTGATGGGCTCATATTTATGGATTATCAATGGGCCTATGCCCATGCCCATCGACCTTATGCCTACTTGTAGTGTCTAGCCCAAGTCCCAAAATTAGCTCAAAAAGAGTTTAAGCAGTCACCCAGTTAGGGGAGGCTAATTCTGAGGAAACTGGTTTAAAAGCAAGACCATCGTCCCAATTAGGACTGATGTTGTAAATTTCCCACTCACCCGGTAGTCATGATGCGTTCACCAGACTAGGATCCGATCCGGGGTGTGTTCTCCGGCATAGGTCCTTGTGGCATCCATCCGACTCGATCCAAGCTTCCAATTCCTCATAACTAAAATTAAATCTTGTCCCAATTTATCAAGAATTACCAACTTGCCACCAAAAGTTTTCCAAAATTAGCGAAATGCCCCTCTTTCATGAAAATTAGCAATTTGATCCTTATAGTCCTTTAAAACCACCAATTGGCCCTAGATTTCTCATTTTGCCAATTGGCCCTCAAATTTTGGAGGATTTGCTCAAAAGCCCTTGTATTTTGAAAAATCCCCAAATTGCCCCCAAACTTCCAAAAATTACAAGATTGCCCCTAAATTCTTCTAAAATGGTTAATTGGCCTCCAATTTCTTCGAAATTGCTCATTAGTCCTAAGAATTTTTTAAACTTACACTTAGGACCTCTAATTTATGAAAATCCCCAAATTTCCCTTACTATCTTCCCCAAAGTGAACCTTTAGATTACCGATTCTTAACTCATCCAATTAGCCACTGAAACATCCTTAATTGCTTCCTATGATGCTTCTATTAACTTCCTCTAGCTTTCCACGATTGTCCTGCACTTCGAATTTTCGAATTTGTTTGAGTTTTAAGCTCCATCGGAGCTTCATTAGAAAATGGACATAGAGAGAGAGCTTCTCATTCTTACCAATGGAGAGGTGGATGTCTGGCTTCAAGCTCAAGAAGCTAGCCCTTGTCGGTAGGATTCAAGGGGAACCGGAGTTCGTTCCAATTGATGTCCTAGTTGGGGAATTTTGATCAGTATGTTCCGACCACTTTCTCTCTCTAGGAATGTCGGACTTAGGCAAATTGAGGGTTGAATGGCTTACCTGGGAACTAGAAGGGGTTAGAAAGTACCCCAGGGAAGTTAAGGAGGGTTGATTCTAGCCGTAGGAGGTTGGAGAAGTCCTGGTTTTGACTGGTCATAGTTCCTCTGCTTCAAGCCGTCGGAGTAGCTTCATTGTGTGATTGCTCTGATGCTTCTTAGGAGGTTCTCAGGTCTGGTTGAGGTGTCTGCTAGCTAGAGGACTTCCTCCTAGTTCCATTAACACCAACTGGAGCTCCTATTGTTGCAAAAAGGCCCGTTGCGAGAGCTTTGATCGACACTTTATCGGGAAAGGGACAATCTGTCTTCAAATGGCGCCTGAGGGGTAGGGAGGCTGAGTGGGAGGGTTCTCTATTTATAGGAAGCTCAGCAACTGATAGGGCAACCAACCGACGGTAGTTTCAGCATCTGACTCACCCGATTCCGTCGACGATGACCGCTTCTCTGTAGGTGGAAGTTTCGGTCCTCCTCTAGCGGTTGTAGATCACCCATCAAACTAAGGTTGAAGATGACACTATATTGGGCGTGCGAGCTTTGCACATGTAAAAGTGCCACGTGGTGCCTCGTGATTGGCCGGCTTCACTAACGCGGTGTCCCACTCAGCAACCCTATGAGCCTTTGACTCGATGACTAGACATGTGGCAGCCTCCCATTAGCTGCTGACTGGATTTCCTTTGACCGTTGATTGTGACACGTGGTGCCCTCTGATTGGTTATTTTTAAATGTGTTAGATTTCTCTCCTAATGCATAGTGTCACTCCCACGTGTCAGTCTCTAATTGGCCAGGGTCATCCGACGTGGCTTAGCCATGTGTCGGCCTCTAATTGGTCAGTTATTTCTCCGATATCCTTATTGGATGCTAATGTGGCACTTTTACGACGTGTCAACTCCTCGTTGGTTGGTCCTTGCTAACGAGGCTTTTTAGACATTGACCGTTGACCAAGACACGTGTCACTCTCCTATTGGTCGATCATCGCTAATGTGAATTTTCCTCCTCTAACCATTAACCAAGGACATGTTACGCGCTCTGATTGGTCAGCGCTTGACCAAGAGAATGACTGTGTCACGCCTCGACCCGATTTGGTCAGATCCCCGTGATCAACCCGCCACTCTCCCGGTTTATTAAAGGATTTCCCCTTATTGTAAACTATAAAGAGTAAGGCGTCCTTAACCTGCACCATTTCCTGGAATAGCATAATCAAAACTGCATGAAATTTTAAACTTTACATACCTGTCTTACAGGCATCTTAGTTGATGGTCTTTCAAGGTAGGCTTTCCGGGATTTCCTGAAAGGGATATAAGGGAGGGGGTGAGTACGACTACTTAGTGAATGGGTTTTCAAAGGTCTACTTTTAACATTACAGAAAAACATTTATATGGAGTGTGCCTGACTCCGTTCTTTTCAAAAAAAATCCCTTTATATAAAAATTTAGATTTTTCCATTATTTCTTAGTTACCGGTGTGTCATCACCCAACATACATCCTTCATCATGAATGTTACACACATTCACAAGTCAGTATCACTACTAAACCCGCTAGTGGCTTCGGAGTGACTTTTCCTACCACCCGGATAGAAATACAACCACTTCTACCCTGGGAATGAATGGATGTATGTGACATCCGACCCACAATCCTAAAATCACTTCTTCATGTTCATATGAGGATAGAGACCTCATCCTGTCCCCACCCCGGCCTCATGCGCTTGGTGCTACTCCAGATTTCGCACAGACACCTGGAACAACGAACTGCCCTTATAGCCACCAGGTCGTCCAGTGCCCTTAGGACGCATCACTACCCCTCATGGGTGTCTTGATGATCCTGTACTCATAGTGCATGCACAAACAATATTTTCTTATCAAGCCATGTAATATATGGTGCCACTAGTCCAACGGCCCCGACTCTCAACTCAACCCGCAGTTGTTTGTCTTGACTGGTCCGTCGACCTGTCATGTCGCACTACCGCTAGTTGACTGAGCATGTTGATCCTATCTTGGTACCACGACCAAACAATTCACTTATTAAATTTTATGGCACATATATCATGTTCGTTTACGAGCTCCTGCTCGTGCCAACTGGCCTTGGGCCCACTGTACGAGATTTTCAAAAAACTGGGCATTCTAGCCCGCAAGTTCCAAAATCGAGGCTCCCGGCCTGTAAGAGCTATTCGAGCTCCCTTCAAGGTCTCCCAAATGTCGCACTGCCGCTAGTTGACTGAGCATGTCGATCCTATCTTAGTACCATAGCCAAACAATTCACTTATTAAGTTTTATGGCACATATATCATGTTCTTTTATGAGCTCCTGCTCGTGCCAACTGGCCTTGGGCCCACTGTACGAGATTTTCAAAAAACTGGGCATTCTAGCCCACAAGTTCCAAAATTGAGGCCCCTAACCTATAAGAGCTATTCGAGCTCCCGTTAAGAAGGTCTCCCAAATAGTTTAAGCATTGGCACACAGTCAAGGGAGAACACTTCTGACAAAATAGGTTTTCACTATCCATTATACCAATCGGTATAAGGACATCTCCGTTCATAACCAATGAACGGGTTTTCAACTTCCTTCGAGGAAGTCTCATCATACCAACCGAGTATGATCTACTTACAACCGGTAAATAGTTTTTCCGCATAATTTTCACATCACTTTCTCTAAGTGGTGATGATTAAAATACCACTAAATTGTGGGTTTTTATACCGAGGTACTTATCATTCCCTACCGGGTATGACATAAAATTTCCACTCACAACCAGTAAGTGGTTTTTATCCTTTAAGTTGTGTTCATCATCCCAACTGGGTATGATGTTAGTAAACCCACTCACTCGTTAATGCCGTGAATTCCACTAGACTGGTTCTTTGTATTCACGCGAGCTTGTCCTTGCTGGCGTTCCCGGTATTTCACGTTCCTACACAATATGAACAACCTTGTTCATTATTACTCGGCATAACAGCCTTCATTCATTTCTAATGAATGAGAAAACCCAAACTTTTAGTTATTTGCAATTAGGTCCCTAAAGTTATTTCTCTTTAACTTTAAGTCCCTAATTTTAGTTTTTTCTCAAATTGAGTCCCGTAACTTTTAAAATTTATCCTGGGACCTCAATTTATTCAATTTCAACAAAAAGGGGTTTAATTTACCAAATTTCCAATTTGGTCCCCCAATTTTTCAAATTACCATTTTGCCCTTCCTTTACAAAAATGGTAAGTTACATTTGGTCCTCCAATATTATTTTCATGCCAAATTGACCCTCAATTTCATAAAATTACATTTTGGCCCTTTGAATTTTGAAAATCCCCAATTTTCCCCCCAATTTCAACTCTTTAACACTACCGAATTTGATTTCATCAAATTGACCGATCAAACACTTCTAATTGTTGAAATTGGAGTTGAAATTGAGTTCCTGCATGTTCATATGATTCTAAGAAACTTTGAATCGCAGATTTTAACGTCGGAATGAGCTTAAACGGAGCTTCGCCGAAAAATAAACTATAGAGAGAAAGCTTCGATTTCTCACTGGTGAGGGCACGACGGTCCGAGCTTTCGATCTAGGCACATAGCTCTCATCTTGAGGTTGATCATAGAATCAAGAATCGCATTAATTAATGCTGAATTGAGATAGAATTTCATTATTGAAATTTTGTCGGTTCTCTCTCTAGCACCGATCGAAAATTGCAGAGGGGAGCCGAATTGGCTTACCTTTTAGTCATAATTCGGCCATGGGAGGGATGAGGGAGTGTTGAGAAGGCTTGGTTTGTGCTGAGGAGGGCTCGAAATGGCCAATTTCAACTCGGCCGAAATAGGGCAGCTTCGGTCCACAGGAGCTGCTTCACTGTTCCATCATGTCGACGCTTCTCTAGTGATTCTCGGATTGACTGGAGTTTGCTATTAGATAGCTGACTTCTCTCTGGTTCTAAAGAGCTCGACCTCTCTTTTCGAGGTTAAGAAAAATGTTGAAGTCGAAGCTCTGGTTTAAGCTTCACCAGGAAATGGAGTAGTAGAGAGAGAGAAGTGTTCGGGTGTGAGGAGAATGAATGGGTATGAACTCTTTATATAGGTGTAAAACCTGTGTATTAAATGAGAAAGATTTATTACTAGTATTAATATTGCCATAAATTATTAGTATTAATTCCAATAATTTAATTTCGGTATTAATTTCAATAATTTAATTTCGATATTAAATTATTTGTATTATTTTCAATAATTTAATTTAGGTATTAAATTATTGTTATTAATTAAAATAATTAAATATATATTAATTTATGGTTATTTATGATAAAGCGTACGTTCGCATAAAAAAATTTTGACCGAAATTTCGGTTTACAAAAAAATTCATACATACCAGGGGGTGCTTAACTTCAAAGTTCTTATGAAATCTTGTTCACCTAAACCAATTTGGTTTTTATCTTCTAATTTTTCTTAAATTTCTTTTCCAAGGTTTAATGAACTCTTTGAATCACCCGAAAGTTGTAAATTTTCATATTGCTTGTTCCCAAATGTAAACCGACTCGGTTTTCTTACTCAGTTTGACCGTTTCTTTTCTCGGTTTTTCTTAACTCAAAAGTGTGAGGTTTACATTATGCCACCTAGAAAAATGAATATTTGAACCGTTTCTTCACGGTTCAATTCAATTCACTCTAATTCCATCCAGTTCAATTCTGGTTCACCTTGAACCGGTCTGGTTCTCACACTCAATTCACTTTATGGTCCTTTGACATGACTTTTTTTGTGATTTATTGACTACTTGGAATTTTCCAATGTCCCGATTTGACCCTTCTTTACCAAATTCTATTTCGTTTAAGCCATCAGTTTCCCTATCTCTTGAAAGCTCCCAATTCCTCTTCACGATTCTCTTGGTCTTAGGGGACGGGTTTTACAGGACCCATGTCAAAGGTGCCATGTCAGTGTCCGATTGGGAAATGTAAGAAACGATCGACCAATTTAAGAATGACATGTGGTAAAGCCATGTTTAATATCCTCGGCCAACTAGGGATTGGCATGTGGCAGTGGCACAATATGTCAGGAAGGAAATCTAACATATTTAAAATGGCCAAATAGAGGATGTCATGTCTCACAATCAACAGGTGACGGAAACACAGTCAACAACCACGTTGGAATAAGTAGACAATGGAAGGCCACCACATGTCTGGTCAGTGAATCAAAGGTTGACTAGGTTATTGAGTTGGAAGTCAGGTCAGCAAAGTTAGTCAATCATGGACAGCCACATGGCAAGCCTGCACATGCAAAGCTCACACACGTGACAAAAGTATCTTCTTCCTCCTTAGGATAGTTGATAGAAAGGGATAAGGGAGAGAGGGGCATTCTACGGCAACTCAGAAAATGCTCTGATCTGATCGATGGAGAGCAAGATGGGGGCCAAATCCTATGTCGGCTGGTAGTCCTATTAGTTGCTGATATTCTATATAAAGAGCACCCCTCCCCTCGATTTCCTCATCCCACCAGCGAGCAAAGAAGAAGAAGTGCTTAGTTTTCTAGCGAGATGTAAACTAGAGCTTCGACATCAGGCCTTTCCTCAACATCTGAAGTTGCAAGTGGTGTCATTGGAATCAAGAGGAAGTTTTCCACCCATCTGCAACCTCCCTTTGACCCAAGGACCACTAGAGGAGCGTCAGCAAGCCTGCACAGTGCTGCTGTTCCAAATGGTCTAAAGTGACGAAATCCTATCAAACCCAATTCTGGCCACCCCAGCCTCCTATAGCTGAAACAACCTTCCCACTACTCTTCCAAGCCGACCCTCGATCCCCCTGAAGCTTCCAAGTAATTTCATTCTGCCTCCACTCATTGAAGTATTAAACTTCTAGAAAGAGAAAGTGACAGAAACATAATAACCAAATTCTCCTTGCCTAGGATGCTAATTGGGGTGAATTCCAATCCTCAAAGGACCATCCCGATGAGAGCTAACTTCCCAAATTCAGAGCTCTGGCAACCGCCCCTGACCAGTAAGTTTACGATGTTCTCTCTTTAAGTTCAGTTTTCCGGCGAAATTTCATTTGAGCTCATTTCTAGAGCAAATGAGACCATTAAAGCATGAACAAATCGTAGTAAGGTGGAGAAGATGATTAGTGGCATGCTAGTAATCAATTAATTAATTTTGTGGGGGTCAATTTGATGAAATAAGATTTCAAACCTGTAAACCCCGTCCTTTTATGATATGAAAACTAGAAAAAGAATCGGGTCATTTCCAAAGAAAAAACTGAGTCGATTCATGAACCTTAACTAATAGAGAAAGGGAAAAATAGGAAATTTATAAATCCCGAGTAACCTAAAGAGTCATAAATCATGGAAAAGGACTTTGGGATGAATTGTAAGAGAAAACCAGACCAATTCAGGTGAACCGGACCTAAACCGAATTGAACCGATTTGAACCACTAATGAACCAATTTCTAAATTCATTTTTCTAGGTGGCTTAAAATATTCAAATTGAAGAATTGAAGCTACCATTGGATAGAGAATAAATTTAGATGAATTTAGAAAATTTTAATTTTTCAAAACTTGATCGAATCGGGCCTGAACCGGTCGGTTTAAGTATTGAACTCGGTTCAGACCGGTCTCGTCCGGTTCGGAACAGTGTCGTCTTCTTCCTTCAGATGACAGCACTGTTCCCTCGCTGGAAGAACGAATAGCGCTGACGAAGCTGAATATTCTCTATTCAAGGCATTTAAGGCCATGAATGAGCACCATAAAGGTGCCAAATGGATGGCTAGAGAGTCCCCGAGCTCCCTATATAAAGAGCCCCTCTCCATTTATCCTCATCACACCTGTAAAATCCACTCTCTATCAATTCTCCATTTTCTGGATAAGCTCAAACTAGAGCTTTGACTTAGGCAATTTTCTCAATCTTAGAAGGCAAGGTTAGGTTCTTTAGACTCCAGGGGAAGTCAGCGATCTGATAGCAACCTCCGTTCGATCTAAGGATTGCCGGAGAAGCGTCGGCATAATCAAACAGTGAAGCAGCTCCGGCGGACTGAAGCTGCCATGTTTTGGCCAAGCTGAAAATGACCAAATTCTCCCCTCCTCAGGCTAAACCAAGCTCTCCCAACATCCCTACAGCCCTTACACAACCACAACTGAGCTGAAAGGTAAGCCAATTCCGCCCTACTAAATCGTTACAGGTCAGAGTTAGAGAGAGAAACTATAGAATTTCACTAATGAAATTCTCCCTCAATTTGAGGTCAATTGTAGGAATTCTTGATCCTAGAAGATACCTCAGAAAGAGAGATATCCCCGATAGAGAGATCAGGCCACCACACCTCAGACGGTAAGCTTTCGAAGCTTTCTCTCTCTATGCTCTATTTTCTAGCGAAACTCCATTTGAACTTAATTCGGACCCAAATGACATGGTTCAAAACTCAATTGAATCGTATGGAAGTGTAGGAACCGATCCATACCTTCAATTGAAGCAATTAATGATTGAATGGTCATCTTGTTGAAATCAAATTCGGCCAGTTTGAAAGGGAGAAATTGTGGAAAAGTTTGGGGAAATTTGGGGATTTCGTAAAATTTAGGGACCAAATTGCAATTTCCAAAAATTGAGGGCCAATTTGCCATGAGAAAAATGTTGGAGGACCAATTGGTCAATTTTTTTAAAATAATTGGTGTCAAATTGCCATTTTTGCAAAGTAGGTGTAAAATGTAATTTTTGAAAAGTTGGGGACCAAATTGGAAATTTAGGAAATTTGAACCTCTTAAACAATTTTGAATAAGTTGAGGATCCAAAGTGAATTTTTGGAAGTTTCGAAACTCAATTAGGGGAAAAGTTAGCATTGGGGACCTAAAGTCAAAGAAAAAAAACTTTAGGGACCTAAGTGCAATTAACTAAAAATTTTGAGTATAGTTGTTCATACATGAGAGGACGAAGGTTGTTATACCAAATATTAATAGATAAGGTTGTACAAATCATGTAGTAACACGAGAGACCGGAACGCCAGCAAGGATGAGCTAGCGTGGACGTGGAAACCGACTGAAGAAAACTACACTTCAGTTATCGGGTGTGTGGGTTTATTCACATCATGCCCGGTTGGGATGATGAGCACCTCGGAAATGAAAAACCACTTATATGTGGGATTTTAACATCACACCTGGTTGGAGTGATGTGAGAACTAAGCGGAAACCTACTTACCGACTGTGAATAGATAAAATCATACTCGGTTGGTATGAAGGACTTCCTGGAAGGAAGAAGAAAACGCACTTGACGGTTGTAAGCAGAGCTATTATCACATCCGATTGGTGTGATGAATTGAAGGATGATTTTGTCAGAAGTGTTCTCCTCTGACTATGTGTCAATGCTTAAAAGTTTTAGGTGACCTTCTTCATGAGAGCTAGAACAACTCAAATAGGCCAGAGGCCTCGGTTTGGGAACTTGTAGGGCTAAATGCCTGGTTTTGGAAAATCACGTACATTGGGATCAAGGCTAGTTGGCACAAGTAGGAGCTCGTAAATAAACATGATGTTTAAGCCATGAAAATTCTTAATGAATGAATTATGTGATTTTGCCATGGTACCAAGACAGAACCGACATACTCAATAGATTAGAAGCAGTACGATAGGGCCAAGTCGATGGACTGGTTTAGACAAACAGTTGTAGGTCGAGTTGAGGGTTAGGGTCATTGGACCAGTGGCACCAAAGATAAATGGCTTTGTAGAAAACTTTTGTTTGTGCATGCACTTGAGGTTCGGGACCATTCAGATGCCCAAGAGGGGTAGTGATGTGTCCTAAGGGCTAATGGATGACATGGTAGAGATAAGGGCAGTTTGTTGTGCCAGTAGTCAGGGAAGCTCGATGAAGCTTCATGCACATGAGGTCGGGGTGGGATCGGGATGAGGTCTATGTCCTTATACGGACATGGAGTTGATTTCAGGTTTGAGGGTCAGATGTTGTGAACATCCATTCACACCCAAGGTAGAAGTGGACGGGCTTCTATTTAGGTGGTCGGTAAAGTCGCTCCGACACCACAAGTGGGTGCAGTGGACGGGTTACCCTGCGAATGTATGATCCCTTCCTGATGAAGGGCGTGTGTTGAATGTTAAACACACCTAATGTGGAAAATGAGAAAAAAGGGTTTTGAAAACCTTGATTTGAGGAAAGAATATTTTTAATGGCAATAAGAAGTTTGGCACACTCTGATTAAAGATATCTAGTTTATGAAAACTCTCTCCCAACACCCATTAACTGAGTTGTCAAACTTACCTCATCCCTTTACCCCTTTTCAGGTAACCAAAGGAAATCCACTTAAAGACTTTCCCCTAGCTGAACCTGCAAACAGGTATGTAAGGTTTAATGTATTCAGTTTTGATTAATGTTATTCCATGAAAGATATAGGTGAAAAGGACGCCTTACTCCTCGTAGTTTAAAAAATGGTGAAACCCTTCATGGACCAAAGGAAGTGGTGGGTTGCTCACAGGGATCCAACCAAACCGGGTCGGGGCATAATAACTTGAGTGGAATTCGAGTATGTTTTCTTGAATACATTATCAAGACTATATAACATAGTAACTAATAGGAACAAATTTTAAAATTTTAGATGGCTCCCAAGAGATGAACCAAGAGAACAAGAGTCATAGTCTTTGACACTGCCCAACCACCCCTTCCTGTGGAAACTCCCTAAGGATGCCAAACAACCCTACCTGGACTAAGCTAGGAACACTGAAGATTGTACGAGGAATTCACTCCAGTATTTGGATGACCTAACCTCGTCCCTATGGCAGGCACCAACTCTCAAGCTGAACCATAGGAAGTACAATCTCATCCTCCTCTAATTGACATCCCCAAATACCTCAAGACTCTCTGTCAACTGGGGTGTAAGCCTTTTCTTAGAGAGAAGGATGCTGGAGCTGCCATGGACTAGTTGGCTAACATAAAGAAGCTGATGGGGATAGGCAGGATATCACCAGATGACATGGTAATCCTGACAGAAGTTTTCTTGGAGGGTAGTGCCAAGAGATGGTGGGATAATGTCCGGAGCCTGCATACCTCTACACCCACCTAGGAACAGTTCGAGAAGAGGTACGTGGAAGAGTACTTGGCTCCTCATTTGATTAATGAGAAGAAGCAGGATTTCCTCCAACTCTGACAAGGGCTTAACTCTATATCGGAGTATGAAACTAAATTCAATGAGTTAAGACCCTTTGCCCCTAACTTGGTTAGACCAGCAAACATATGTCAGTGATTCGTGGATGGTCTCAATATGGACATACGAGATTGTATGGGAGTACTAGGACATCCCACAGATCTGGCGGCAGTGATCAGTATGGCTCATGAATGTGAGTGACTAGTATAGACCCAATGTCGCTGAATTGAACAATCAACCCGATAGGAGGATAAGGGCCAAAGCTATCATGGAGGACGGAAGGAGCATAATGGTCTAAGATTGGGAAATAGAGGATGGTTTCAAAAGAGGAAGGAAGTGCCACTATCTCTCTAGAGAGTAATCCCTACCCTGCCACAAGGAAACCCTCGCTGTCATAGGTGCCAAAGGTACCACAAGGGAGCTTGTTTATCTTGTTTTGCATGTGAACAAGTGGGGCATTTTGCAAAGGAATGCCCCACTCTTAGGGAAAACAATTAATGGAATATGCTTGGACCACCTCAAGGGAACCCAAGGACTCCCCAGTAGGACACAACAACCAGGGTACCAGCTAGGGTATATACAACCTCACCCAAGAAAAGGCTAGGAAAGACCCTAGTACCGTAGTGGGTACTTCCCAAAACCCTCCTAACTAGATTAAGAAAAACCTGTAATTTAAAATTTCATTCAATAAAGGAAATATTTTCTTCAAAAAAATATGTGTTTCTTCAATTAGGGTATGTACATTTATGGGGATGAAAGGTCTACGCCCTCTTCGACTCGAGAGCAAAAAGATCTTTCATCAAAGAGGACCTAATCCTAAGTATACCCCTTGAACTCACCTCTATAGGACAAAGCCTCAACATCCTTACACCCTTAGGAGAAGGGTTAAATAGGGACAAATAGCTTAATGAATGTGAGATAAAGATTGGAGGAATCAAACTAGAAGCATATTTGATTCCATTACCTCTAAGGAAAGTAGAAATAATCTTTGGCATGGATTGATTAAGTACCCATCAAGCTGGGATGGACTATGGAAGGAAGATAGTAACCTTCCACACTCTAGAGACAATTGGACTACAATTCCAAGGAGACTAGAGGAAGAGTGAAGTATAGATGGTGTCTCATATAAAAGCCCAAAAGATGATACAGAAAGGTTGTAAGGCTTTTTTGGTGACAATCATCAACGAGAAGTCTGAGGAGAAAGGACCCGAAGACATTTTGGTAGTTAAACATTATCCAAAGGTGTTCTCGAAAGAATTACCTAGACTATCCCCAAGTCGACAATTGGAGTTCACCATAGAAGTTATCCTAGGAACACATCCTATATCCCAAGCCCCTTATCGTATGGCTTCAGCAGAATTAAAGTAATTGAAGGAGCAGTTGGATGAGCTATTGGAGAAGGATTTCATACACCTTATCCAATCTCCATGGGGTGCACCATCCCTATTCATAAAGAAAAAGGATGGGAGCTTGAGACTGTGCATAAATTATAGGAAGTTGAACTAGGTCACCATAAAAAACAAGTATCCACTTCCATGGATTGATAACCTATTTGACCAACTAAAAGAAGTAGCCTACTTTTCGAAGATAGACCTTCGGTCAGGCTATCACCAACTCAGAATCCAAGAAAAAGATATTCCTAAGACCACATTTTGGTCTCGATACGGACATTATGAGTTTAGGGTGATGCTATTTGGCTTGACAAATGCCCCTACAACCTTCATAGATTTGATGAACTGGGTGTTCCAGTAACACTCGGATAGGCTCATGATAGTATTTATAGACGGCATTCTTATATACTCACGAACTAGGCTGAAGCATGAAGAACATCTGGCGATCACCTTGGAGATACTACGGGAAAACCGCTTATATGTAAAATTCTCCAAGTGTGAGTTCTGGTTGCAGGAGGTAGGGTTCTTAGGATACATAGTGTCCAAAGATGGAGTCAAAGTAGACTGAGCAAAGGTGGAGGCCATATCTGATTGGAAGGCACCCAGGAATCCCTCAGAAATACGAAGTTTCTTAGGCTTAGTGGGATACTACAGATGGTTTGTGCAGGATTTCTCTATAATAGTTGCCCCTTTGACTCGTCTCACTAGGAAGGGAGTAGAGTACAAATGGGATGAAAGCTGTGAGAATTGAAATGTTTCTTAGAGTTGAAGACTCGTTTGACAATTGCACATGTACTATCTCTACATGACCCAAGTGTAGGAGAGTACACCGTCTATAGTGACGCATTCGAACAAGGACTCGGATGTGTACTGATGCACTAAGGAAAGGTTATCGCCTACGAGATTTGCCAACTCAAGGTTGAGTGAAATTACCCTAGCCATGAAGTGGAAATAGCTGTAATAGTGTTCGCCCTAAAGATTTGGTGACACTACCTATACGGGGTTAAGTGTAGAATACACACTGATCACAAGAGTCTTAAGTACTTTCTAACTCAGAAGGAGTTGAACCTCCACTAAAGGAGTTGGCTGGAATTGGTTAAGGATTATGACCTTGTGATAGAGTATCACCCTGGGAAGGCCAATGTAGTAATAGATGCCCTAAGTCGCAACTACTAAATTGAGGTGGCGCAGATACAAACAAGCTACTTACCCTTGTTGCAATAGTTGGGAAGAATGGAGGTGGACCTTAAGATGGACAAGCAGGAGAAATGCTTGTTGGCTGATGTAGTGGTGAAACCTAGCCTAACAAAGCAAATTAAGGTCTAGCAAAATGTGGATAAGGAACTCCAACCCTACTTGGACCTAGTTAACAGAGAGACGAAGTCGGACTTTGACCTTTGAGGTAACGGAGTACTAACCTACAAGGGTAGAGTGTGTGTGCCGCAAAATAAGGAACTAAAGAGGTTAATTTTGGAAGAGGCATAAGACTCTGTTTATGCGATGCATCCGAGCTGTCATGCCCTAACCCAATTTGGTTGGATCCCCTTGATCAATCTGCCACTCTCTTGGTTTACTAAGGGTTGCCCCTTGTTTATAAACCATAAAGAGTAAGGCGTCCTTTAAACCTACACCTTTCCTAGAATAACATAAATCAAAACTGCATAAAATTTTAAACTAATCATACCTATCTCACAAGCGTATTAGTTGGTGGTCTTTAGGGTAGGCTTTCTGGGGTTACTTGAAAGGGATATAAGGGAGGGGGTGAGTACAATGACTCAGTGAATGGATTTTCAAACTTTAACTTTTAGGAAAAATGTTTGATTCGGAGTGTGTTAGACTCCTTATTCTTTTTCAAAACCTTTCTTTTCAAATTTCTAGTTTTTATCACCATTTCTTATTAATCACGGTGTGTCATCACCCAACACACATCCTTCATCATGAAGGTCAATCACACAATCGCAGGCCAGTAAGTCCACTGAACCCACTTGTGGCATCGAAGTGACTTTACCAGCCACCTAGATAGAAGTACGTCCATATCTACCTAAAGAATGAGTGGATGCTCGTGACACCCAACCCTCAATCCTGTAACAATTCCCCATATCCGTATGAGGACAGAGACCTCATCCCGTCCCCACCCCGATCTCGTGCACTTGAAGCTACGTCAAGCTTCGCAAGGTCACCTGGTACGACTAACTGCCCTTATATCCACCAGGTCGTCCAGGGCCCTAGAACGCATCACTACCACTCTTGGGCATCTTGAAGGTCCCATAATAACAGTGCATGCACAATCAGTATTTTCACATCATGCTATATAATCTGTAGTGCCACTAGTCCAACGACCCCGACCCTCAACTCAACCTACAGTTGTTTGTCTTGACTAGTCCGGAGATCTGTCATGTCGCACTGCCACTAGTTGATTGAGTATGTCAGTATTTTCTTGGTACCATAGCCAAACAATTCAATTATTTGAGTTTTCATGGCATATAATTCATGTTTGTTTATGAGCACTTGCTCGTGTCAACTGGCCTATGACCCACTGTTTGAGATTTTCAAAAATTGGGCATAATAGCCCCCAATTTCCAAAACTAAGGCCTCCGACCTAACAGAGCTATTCGAGTTCCCGTCAAGAAGGTCTCCCAAATTATTTAAGCAGTGGCACACAATCAGGGGAGAGCACTTCCGACAAAATATATTTTCAACTATCCATCATACCAACCGAGTATGAGGATATCTCCGCTCATAACCGATGAACAAGTTTTCTACTTTCTTTAAGTAAGTTTCACCATACCAACCGAGTATGATCTACTTACAACCAGTAAGTAGTTTTTCCGTGTCATTTTCATACCACTCCACTAAGTTGTAATGTTTAAAATACCAGTAAGTGGTGGATTTTTATTTCCGAGGTACTTATCATCCCAACCGGTTATGATATAAAAATCTCACTCACCCATTAATCTAGTGAATTCCTCTCGATCGATTCTTTGTATTCACGCGAGGTTGTCCTTGCTAGGGTTCTGGGTACTTCGTATTCCTACACAATATGAACATCCCTGTTCATTATCTCTCAGCCTAATATCCTTCATTCATTCCAAATGAACGAGAAAACTAAACTTTTTATTATTTGCAATTAGGTCCCTAAAGTTATTTTTCTTTATCTTTAAGTCCCTAATGCCGGTTTTTCCTCAAATTGAGTCCTGAAACTTTTAAAATTCACCTTGGGACCTCAATTTATTCATTTCACAAAAAGGAGTTTAATTTCCCAAATTTCCAATTTGGTCCAACAACTTTTTCAAAATTACCATTTTGCCCCTACTTTACAAAAATGGTAAGTTTTGCCCCATAAATTCCAAAAATTACCCAATTGATCCTCCAACATCTTTATCATGCCCAATTGGTCCTCAATTTTATAAAATTATGCTTTAGTCCCTCTAATTTTCGAAATTCCCAAAATTTCCCCAAATGTTTCCCCCAATTTCAACATTCTAACTCTGTCGAATTTTATTTCATCAAATTGACCAATCAAATAAGTTTAATTGTTGAAATTGAATTACATTGTAGTTCCTACACCTTCATAAGATTCAATTGCACTTTTAATTGCATGATTTGATGCTGGAATGTGCTCAAATAGAGCTCCGCCAGAAAACTGAACTTAGAGAGAGAAAGTTTCGAAAGCTTACCGTTGGGGGCACGGCGATCCGAGCTTTCGATCTAGGCAGATAGCTCTTGTCCTAAGGTTTATCCTAGAATTAAGAATTGTATCAATTGATGCCGAATTGAGTTAGAATTTCATCATCGAAATTTTATCGGTTCTCTCTATAGCACCAGTCGAAAATTGTAGAGGGTAGTCGAATTAGCTTACCTTTCTGTTCCAATTCAGCCGTGGGAGGGCTGAGAAGGTGTTGGTAGGGCTTCAGTAAGTATCATCTTCTTCAATCTATCTTTTTTTCAGTAAGTGCAAAAAAGACAAAAAAAATTCGTGCAAAAAAGCAAAAAAATAATGCAAAAAAAAGGGTAAAAAAAGAGAGGCACACAATTCTATCGTGATTTTCATTTTTATTTTAGTATATTCTGCTCTATCTAAGTTTCCTTCTTATTTATTACTTCATTCCATCTTAATTTCTTATTATCTTCTCTATCCAAATTTTATTCTTCTTTTTTATTTGAGTTTATTCGTACATCACACTTAAATTCTCTTATAATTGGTTTTTAAAAACCTTATTGATTTGTCTTAATTGTTCCTCAGGTTGAACTGCTTCATAAAAATGATTTGTTTTTAAAGTTCAATTAAGATTGAAAGAAGACATACGAGAGGAAAAAAGCAAGAGTGTTTGAATCTATAAGAAAAGTCATTTGAGTGTGAAACACGAGTGATTGAGAGAAATACATAAGGGAGCATTTGCGAGGGTCTTCTGTTATTTTTATCATTTGTAGGAACTCACGACACAACAACGAGGAGATACACCAAATGAAGAAGATTCCAAACTTACAAATGCAAGCTATAATAAGTGAAATGAGACTGATGATGAAGAAGAAGATATCAATACGGAGATGTCACCACTTGAAAATGCGAATGAATATATAGAAGAAGGGGAATTATTGGTTGCATGAAGAACGCTCAGTGTTGAAGCCCAAGAAGAAGAAAACAACCATCGTGAGAACTTATTTCATACTCGTTGTTGTGTGAAAAATAAGGTTTGTTGTGTAATTATATATGGGGGATGCTGCACTAATGTAGCTAGCACTATGGTTGAGAAATTGGCATTAACAACCTTAAGGCATTCAAAGCCTTATCGACTACAATGGCTGAACGACTAAGGTGAACTCAAGGTAACCAAACAAGTGTTGGTTGCATTTTCTATTGAAAAATATCAAGATGAAATATTATGTGATGTGGTACCAATGCATGCATGCCATATTCTTTTGGGACGACCCTAGCAGTTTGATCGTCAAGTTATGCATGATGGATTCACTAATAGGTACTCTTTTGTGATGAATGAGAGACCAATATCTCTTGTACCATTGACTCCAAGACAAGTTTTTGAGAATCAATTGAAAAAGAAAGAGGCAAATGAACAAAAAATAGAAGAAAAAAAGAAATGAGAAATATCAAAGTTGAAGAAAAGAGGGAAAAGCCAGAAGTGGAAAAAAAAAAAAAGAGAGAGTAAAAGCAAATTTATTGCAAGAAAAAGTGAGATCAAGTGAGTTTTACTTTCACATCAGGCTCTTATTGTACTTATGTATAAGGACACTTTTTTTAGTACTAACGATCTTGTTGGATCTTTGTCAAGCAGTATTATTATTATTTTGCAGGAATTTATGGATGTCTTCCTTGATGAGATACCACAAGGTTTGCCACCAAGTCAAGGAATTGAACATCAAATTGATTTCATCCCTAGAGCGACGATTCCCTACCAACCAGCATATAGAAGTAACCTTGAGGAAACCAAGTAACTTCAATGCCAAGTCCTAGAGCTAATGGAAAAAGAGTATGTTCGAGAGAGTATGAATCCATGTGTTATGCTAGTGCTACTCGTACCTAAGAAGGACAAAACTTGGCGAATGTGCGTCAATTGTCGAGCCATCAACAACATCATGGTCAAGTATTGCCCCCTTGTTCCTCGTTTAGATGACATGTTAGATGATTTTCATGGATCTTGTTTATTTTTGAAAATAGATCTTAAGAGTGGATATCATCAAATTCGAATGAAAGAAGGGGATAAATGGAAAACTGCATTTAAAAGTAAACAAGGATTATATGAATGGTTAGTTATGCCATTTGGATTAACTAATGCACCTAGCACTTTCATGAGATTAATAAATCATGTCTTATGTGATTTTATTGCAAAGTTTGTAGTTGTATATTTTGATAACATTCTAATCTACAGCAAGACCATGGATGAACATGTAGCACATTTAATAGCTATGTTAGAAGTTTTAAGGCAACATAAGTTGTTTGTCAACTTAAATAAATGTGTCTTTCATTAGGATAAACTTGTTTTTCTTGGATATATTATAAGTTTAGAAGGGATTAAAGTTGACAAGGAAAAGATTAAGGCAATTCGTGACTGGTTGACACCTAATTGGTAAGTCTAGTAAGAAGTTTTCATGGATTAGCTAGTTTTTATAGGTGTTTTGTTCCTAATTTTAGTAGTTATGTTGCACCTCTTACTGGTATTATAAAGAAAAACATACCTTTTAAATGGGATATTGAGCAACAAAATGCATTTCAATTGATAAAGGAAAAACTAACTACTACCCCATTGCTCTCATTGCCTAATTTTTTGAAAACATCTGAAATTGAGTGTGATGCATTAGGAGTAGGTATTGGAGGTGTATTAATGCAGTGGGGAAGATCAATTGCATATTTCAATGAAAAGTTGAGTGGAGCAACCCTTAACTATCCTACCTATGATAAGGAGATGTATGCCCTAGTTCAAACTCTTCTTACATGGCAGCACTATCTATGGCCGAAAGAGTTTGTGATTCATACAGATCATGAATCTCTTAAGCATCTCAAAGGACAACATAAGTTGAAAAAACACCATGCAAGGTGGGTAGAGTTCATTGAAACATTCCCATATGTGATCAAGTACAAACAAGGTAAGGAAAATATAGTTGTAGATGCTCTATCGCGAAGGTACTCTATGGTTTCAATGCTTGATTCTAAATCGCTTGATATTAAGGATTTGTATGCAAACGATCTTGATTTCTATGAAGTGTTTAGAAGTTGTAGAAGTGGTAAGTTTGGGAATTTTATTTACAAAATAGATTTATTTTTTGGGAAAACAAATTATGCATCTCTCAATCTTCTTTGCATGAGTTACTTGTTAGGGAAACACATCCTGGAGGACTTATGGGACATTTTGGGGTAGCTAAGACTATGGTGATAATGCATGAGCATTTTTTTGGCCCCGCATGAAAAAGGATGTTGAGAAAATTTGTTCTCGATGCATTACATATAAGGAGTCTAATTCTAAGCAACAACCTCATGGCCTATATACTCCTCTTCCAATTCCTAATGCACCTTGTATTGATATTTCCATGGATTTCATTTTAGGATTACCAAGAACTAGGGGGGGTGTGGATTCGGTGTTAGTGGTAGTTGATAGGTTTTCGAAGATGACACCTTTTATTCCATGTCATAAAATAGATGATGCATCGAATGTTGCTAATTTGTTTTCTAGAGAAGTTGTCAGATTGCATGATATGCCTAAAACTATTGTTTCTGATCGTGATTCTAAATTTTTGAGTTACTTTTGAAAGACCTTATGGGGTAAATTGGGAACCAAATTGCTGTTTTCAACAACATGTCATCCACAAACTAATGGTCAAATAGAAGTAGTAAATAGGACATTAGGTACTTTATTACATTCTATAATAAAAAAGAATTTGAAATCATGGAAAGATTGCTTACCACATGTTGAATTTACTTATAATCGTTCTATTCATTCTACATTTAAGTTTTCACCATTTAAGATTGTTTGTGGTTTCAATCCATTAACCCCTCTAGATCTAACTCCACTTCCTGTAGGTGAGTTGCTGAATTTTGATGGAAAGAGAAAAGCAGACTTTGTGAAAGAAATGGACGAGAAGACAAAGATGCACATTGAACAGATGACTAAAGTTTATGAAAAGCAAGTAAACAAGGGTCGTAAAAGTGTCATTTTTTAACCCGACGATTGGGTTTGGCTTCATAGGAGGAAGTAATGATTTTTAGAACAAAGGCGATTAAAACTTCTTCCTAGAGGAGATGGACCATTCCAAGTGTTGGAACGCATTAATAATAATGCTTACAAGTTGGGGTTACCTGGTGAGTATGGAATTAATGGAAGTTTCAATGTTACTGATTTAATGCCATTTGATGTAGGTGATGAAGGAATAGAAGATTTGAGGACAAATCATTTTCAAGAGGGGGAGAATGTTGTGAGTCCGACTAAATAGAATACGAACTCACAAGTCCAATCAACCAAACCTGCAATGGAGCTGAACAGTCTGTCACCAAATGAGATGAAGGGTCATTTGAGACTACAAGAGGGCCCTATCACAATATTAAGGGCTAAAAGATTCAAATATGCTTTATATGGGCTGATTAAAGAGATTGCCGAAAATTCAAGTAGAAGCCCAATAGAAGAGCCCAAGAAAAGCCTAAGAAAAGACACATATTTAATTAATAAGGAGAGATTTATTAATATAATAAATCTTTTATGATATTAGATATTTAATTAGCCAAGTTCAAATTATTAAATTAGTTATTAAAATATTTTAGATTTTTAGATTAGATATGGTTGACATGTAACCATAGGTTCCTTATTTTTAGGCTATTAAGTTGTTATATGTGCCTATAAAAGGCATACTCTACAACATTAGAGAAAATACTTTGGAAATTGAGGTTTTGTCTTCTTTCTCTCTTGAAAGAACTTTTGAACTTATTAGGATTTTACCTATGGCATTCAAGCAATCAAGACTTATCGCTAGGGTTTTCTAAGAGTTCTTCTTAGAGGATTTGGGCGTGGCGTCTACATATCTCATATCTTATTTCTAACATAAACAAGGTATGTTTTCATCTTTTCGTACTTGCATCGTGAAAGTCTTGGGGTCTTTGCCATATTTGATGTAGGGTGTCATCAGCATATTGGCAAGGTTCGCATCAGATAGCTACCAGGCCACGACCAGGGTTGTCAAACTCATTGGGCTAGTGGTCACAAAGCCGAAGTCGGGTCGTTAAACCCCTTGGGTTGATAGTACCAAGTCGAAGTCGGGTCAGCAAGTTCATGGGGGCCGATAGCACCAAAGACAAAAGGTTTGAACTAGAAAGACTTGTTGTTTGTGCGTGAGATACAGAACCATCAAGGCATCCATAATAGGGGTAGTGGTGGTTATAAGGGTTACTGGACAACACAAGGAGCATAAGGAAAGTATGTCATCGAGTGAGTCAGTAAGCTCATGGAGCTTCATGCCCGTTGAGACTGAGGCTAAAGGGGGAGATGTCTCGTCCCATATTTGCAGACATGAAGTACGAATTCGAGTATAGGGGTTAGGCAATTAATGCCCACCCAGACTTTTGGTGGAAGTGGCAAACTTCTACCATGGTTGATGGTAAATATGCTTTGGTCCACAATTGGAACAATCTGAGACTATTCTACGACATGTGATCACCTTTGATGATAAAGAGATGGATGATTGTGTACGAATCAAATACACAAACTAAATAAACTTCATGAATGTTTAAATATGTTGATAGCTTAACACCTCACTAAGTTATGAAAACTCACCCCTCTCTTACCCCCTTTCAGGGAAGCACGTACACCAAAGAGAGGGAAAAGTCAAGCGAGAAGCAGGCACATATAAGTTATGAAAAAATTTACTACAATAGTTTTTATTACTTTGTTTTGGAAAACCAGCAGGTCGTATGCCTTTACTTTCCTCGTTCCACCCCAGTAGAAATACCCGGATGGAGCAAGGAAAGGTGGCGGTTGCTCACGGGGTTTTGACCAAATCAGGTCGGGACATGACACATGGAATTGGCCCAAAGAAGTGAAGAGATAGAAGTGATGTCATGCCCCGACCTAGTTTGGTCGGATCGACGTGAACAACCCGCCACTCCCTTTGGTTTAAGAAGGATGACCCCTTCTCAAGGTTGTGAGGAGTTATGCGTAATTCTTGTCCTTGTTCCTTGGAATAGCATTATACAAAACTCAATAGCTTGAAATTTTAAACATACCTAACTTAAGTCTTGTTCTTGATATTTCCTTATGAGTGTTCTCCTTTCCTGAAAAAGGATTAAAGGGATGGGTGAGTTTCTACAACTCATTGAGCGGGTGTTGGGGGTGAGTTTTCAAAAATATAACGATTTATCAAAAACATTTCATCCTTTTAAATTCCTTCACTGTTATGTGAGTTCAGCTCTTTTTAGCACTTCCCCGAGCTCAAGAGGTGTTTAGCAACATTCACATGCCATTTATCATAAATGGTACAAACATTCGTAGGTGAAGTCCCTGACTGCACCCACTTGGGGATCAACACGACTTTTTCATCCACCCTGAGAGAAGTCCCAAACTTCTACCATGAGTCTGAGTGGATGTTCACACGTTTGACCCTCAGACCCGCAAATACTTCATGTCCGATGTGAGGATGAAGACCCCATCCCGACCCCACCCCAGTCTCATGCGCAAGAAGCTTCACCGAGCTTCATGAATAATTGGCATGACAAACCTGCCCTTATTGTATCCAGGTCATCTAACAGCCCTTGGAACCCATCACTACCCCTTTTGGGCATCTCAATGGTCCTGAATCAAAGTGCATGCACAAATAATAGTCTTATCATATTAGCCAGTATCTTTGGGCCAATGATCCAATGACCCTGACACTCGACTTGGCATGTAGTTGTTTGTCTGACCAGTCCATCAACCTAGTCCTAGCGTGCTGCCACTAGCCCATCTAGCCTTATCGGTCATGATTTGGTGTCGTGGTAAGTCACACACAAAATTTCCAATTATGAGAGTTTAAATGGCTCTTATAATCATATTTGTCTACGGGCTCTAGCCCATGCCGACTAGCCTTGGGCCCACTTCAGAGTTTTCCAAAACTGGGCCTTAAGCACTATAAGTTAAAAGTCGAGGCCTCCGACCTGTTGGAGTTGTCCTAGCTCTCATCAGAAAAGTCTCCCAAATGTTTTAAGTATTGGCAAATAGATAAGGAAGATCATTTCTAGACAAACTATTTTTAAGCTTAAATGCACTCATCATACCAACCGAGTATGGTGATAGAAAATCCCACTCTTGGTGGCTTTCCTTTCAGTAAAAGAGTTAATCACACCAACTAGGCATGATGCTTAACTAAGCCCACTTACAACCGGTAAGTGGTTTTTAGCTTAAAATTGCTCATCACCCTAACCAGATATGACATTAAATAATCCCACTCACAAGTGGATTTTCATTTGAAAATGGTGCTCACCACCCCAACCGGGTATGATGTATAAATATGCCCACTCACCCGATGAATGCGACTTATTTGTCCTAGTCAGACTTCCAATCCTTGCCGTGCTCCCTTATAGTCGGACATGCTCATAAGGAAAGGTTTAGCTTGAAAGGCCTTCTATTTCCATGTATTTACAATTAAGCCCTTAATATTTGACTTTAGGTCCCTAATTCTCAATAAATTTCAATTAAGTCCCCAGAATTTCCAATATTACTATTGGGTCCTTAATTTTATAAAATCACCAATTGGGGCTCAACTTTTCCAAAATTTCCACTTGGTTCCTTAACTTTACAAAATTACCAATTAGACCCAATTTTTCTAAAAATGACCAATTATCCTCCAAGTTCTTTTACTTTTCCAATTGACCTTCAATTTTTGAAAAATTGCACAAAGGTCCTTCAATTTTCAAAATCCCCAAAAATTTCCCCAAATTCATCTTTTCCATTTGACCCGAATCTGATCACATCCAATTGACCTTTCATTTCATGTTAATTGTTCCCTATCATGGTGCTAATTGATTTCCTCACTTTCCTATGATCAGACCAAGCTTTAAATCACCATTTTTTGGTCCAAAACGAGCTCAAATGGAGCTTTGCTAGAAAATTGAATGTTGAGAGATAAAGCTTTGAGAACTCACTATCATAGGTGCGGCGGTCTGAACTTTTGATTTGGGAAGAAAACTCTCATCCACAAGGTCTTTTTAGGATCAAGAGCCACTACAATTCGTGTCCTAAGGAGTGAGAATTTGGTTAGTGAAATTCAGGCACTTTCTCTCTATAGAATCGAACTATTCCGACGAGGGAGGGCTGAATTGACTTACTCTTTTCCTTAGGAAGGTCGAGTGCAGGCTGTAGAGGCTAAGGGAAGGCTTGGTTTGGCCACAGGAGGTTTGAATTAGTCGAATTTGGATCGGGTAAAACATGGTAGTTTTGGGAACAATGGAGCAGCGTCACTACTTGGGCCCACCAACGCTTCTTCGGTGGTCCTCAATTCGAATTGAGGTTGCCATTAGGTAGTTGGCTTCCTCCGAAGTCTGTAGGACTTGAATCTTCTGAGGTTTAGAGAAGTGCCCAAGTCGGAGCTCTAGTTCAAGTTTCATCAGAAAATTGAGCACTTCTTCTTCTCCGAAGGTTTGAGGTGTCTACGGGACGAATAGAGGGGAGCTCTTTATATAGGGAGCTCGGGGACCCTCTGCTCTAGTAGTATCCATATTGGTTGAGCTTATACTCATCGGAAAATGCCATAATCGGAGGGAATATTCCCTTGTCGGAAATGGAAGGTGGAATCATTCCATGAATAGTGTTGTCATCCTAAGGAAGACCATGACATTATTTATTGATCGGTCTGGTCCGACCAGTTTCGATGATCCAAAAATGAAAATCGGTTGGTTCAAGATTGATTCGACCAATTTGCTAAAAATTTAAAAAATTTTAACTCAATCTAAATTCATTTTCTATAAAATGGTGGCTTCAATTTCCCAAATTGATATTTTTAAGCCACTTAGAAAAATGAATTAAGGAACCGGTTCATCATAGTTCATTCCGCTTCACCCTCCGGTCTGGTTTTCTCATCCAATTCACTTCATGGTTCTTCCCCATGATTTTTATGATTTCTTGTTTAATTGGGATTTTCTAATTTCCCATTTTAACCCTTATTTACCATTTTTTGTTCATTAAATGGTTTAGTTTTCTCATGAAATTTGTTGGTTCTTTTCCCGGTTTCCTTGGTCCGAGAGGACGAGTTTCATAGGTGACACTGTGAATAAAGTTTGAAGTTTGTCTAGTATACCAAGGGATGGTATAGATGTAGTAGGAAATTTCCTTAAGCTAACTAAGGTAAGAAATTTTCCAAAGCACAACTAGGCAATGAGGGATAAATTGCCCAAGGATATTGGGTATGGATTAAGGAAGAAGTACAAAGGTAAACACCACACTATCATCACTCAGAGAATCAAATAGATTCTTGGTGTGCCACAGCAATTAATTGTCAAGATGTGTCTCACGCCCCGACCCGGTTTGGTCGGATCCCCATGAACAACCCACCACTCTTCTTGTTTATTAAAGGGTTTCCCCTTATTATAAACCGTTAAGAGTAATGCGTCCTTTCAACCTGCACTTTTTCCTAGAATAACATATAAAAATTGCATAATATTTTAAATTTATCGTACTTGTCTCACAAGCAAGCGTCTTAGTTGACGATCTTTAAGTGTATGCTTTCCGAAATTTCCTTAAAGGGATATAAGGGAGGGGGTGAGTATGACTACTCAGTGAATGGGTTTTCAAATCTTTTAACTTTAGGAAAAAGATTTGTATTGAAGTGTGTCAGGCTCCTTTTTTCAAAAGTCCTTTGATTTCAAATCTCGGTTTTTACCACCATTTCTTTATTTAATCGTAGTGTGTCATCACCCAACACACATCCTTCATCATGAAGATCAAACACACATTCGCAGGTCAGTACGTCCACTGAACCCACTTGTGACGTCGGAACGACTTTACCGACCACCTAGATAGAAGTACGTCCACTTCTACCTTGAGAATGAGTGGATGTTCGCGACATCCTACCCCCAATCCTGAAATCAATTCTCCGTGTCCGTATGAGGACAGAGACCTCATCACATCCCCACCCCGGTCTCATGCGCTTGGTGCTACTCCAAATTTCGCACGGTCACCTGGTACGACGTACTACCCTTATACTCACCAGGTCATCCAAGGCCCTTAGGATGCATCACTACCCCTCATGGGCGTCTTGATGATCTCGTAATCATAGTGCATGCACAAACAGTATTTTCTTATCATGCCATGTAATTTGTAGTGTCATTAGTCCAACGGCCCCGACCTTCAACTCAACCTGCAGCTATTTGTCTTGACTGATCTAGAGACTGGTCATGTCGCACTACTACTAGTTGACTAAATATGTCGGTCCTTGGTAATAACCAAACAATTAATTTATTAAAGTTTTATGGCACATATCTCATATTTGTTTACGAGCTCCTGCTCGTGCCCACTTTCCTATGTCCCACTTATTCGAGATTTTCAAAATCGGGCATAATAGCCCCCAAGTTCCAAAACCGAGGCCACCAACCTATAAGAGCTATTTGAGCCCCCATCAAAAAGGTCTCCCAAATCATTTAAGCATTAGCATAAAGTCAAGGTAGAGCACTTCTGACAAAAATATGTTTTCAACTATCCATTATACCAACTGGGTATAAGGACATCTCCGCTCATAACCGATGAACAGGTTTTCAACTTCCTTCGAGGAAGTTTCATCATACCAACCGGGTATGATCTACTTACAACCGATAAGTAGTTTTTCCACAAGATTTTGACATCACTCCTCTAAGTTGTGATGTTTAAAATATCACTTGGTAGTGGATTTTCATTTCGAGGTACTTATCATCCACAACCGGGTATGATATAAAATCCCACTCACCCGTTAATGTAGTGAATTCCACTAGACCACTTCTTTGTATTCACGCGAGTTTGTCCTTGTTGGCGTTCTTGGTAACTCATGTTCCTACATGATATGAACATCTCAATTCATTATCTCTCGGCCTAATAGCCTTCATTCATTCCAAATAAATGAGAAAACCAAACTTTTATTTATTTTCAATTAGGTCCCTAAAGTTATTTTTCTTTAACTTTAAGTCCCTAATGCCGATTTTTCCTCAAATTGAGTCTCAAAACTTTTAAAATTTATCTTAGGATCTCAATTTATTCAAATTCACAAAAAGGGGTTTAATTTCCCAAATTTCCAATTTGGTCCCCCAACTTTTCCAAAATTACCATTTTGCCCTTCCTTTACAAAAATGGTAAGTTTCACCCCAAAAATTCTAAAATTCCTCAAGTGGCCCTCTAACATTCTTATCATGCCTAATTGACCATCAATTTTATAAAATTACATTTTGGTCCTTCAAATTTTGAAAATCCTCAATTTTCCCCAGTTTCCCCCCAATTTCAACTCCTAACACAGTCGAATTTGATTTTATCAAATTGACTAATCAAACACTTCTAATTATTGAAATTGAAGTTAAAATTGAGTTCCTACATCTTCATACGATTCAATAGCACTTCGAATCATAAGTTTTGACACTGGAACGAGCTCAAACGGAGCTTCGCCAGAAAATAGACCGTATAGAGAGAAAGATTCGAAAGCTTACCGTCAAGGGCATGGCGGTCCCAGCTTTTGATCTGGGCAGATAGCTCTTGTTCTAAGGTTCATCATAGAATCAAGAATTGCATCAATTGATGCTGAATTGAGTTGGAATTTCATTATTGAATTTCTACCGGTTGTCTCTCTAACACTGGCGGGAAATTGTAGAGTGGAGCCGAATTGGCTTACCTTTCAGTCCTAATTTAGTCGTGGGAGGGAGGAGGAAGTGTTGGGAAGGCTTGGTTTAGCCTAAGTAGGGCTCGAAATTGCCAATTTCAACTCAGCTGAAATAGGGCAGCTTCGGTCCGCCGGAGTTGCTTCACTATTCCATCATTTCAGCATTTCTCTAGTGATTCTCAGATTGACTGGAGTTTGCTATCAGATGGCTGACTTCTCCAAATGACCCTTAGGTCATTTTTCTCTAAAAATTACATTTGTAAAATTATCATTTTTTTATTTTCTTACAAAATTTTTATTTTGCCCTTTTATCATTTTTTCCAAAATTATCATTTTCACCCACCATTTGTTAAAATTGACCATTTTGTTCCTCATGGTGCAAAATGACCATTTTGATCATATTTATGAAAATATTACTAATTTGCCTCTTTTTATGCAAAACTTACCATTTTGCCCACCATTCATTCAAACTGACCATATTGCCATACATTTATAAAAAAATTGACCATATTGCCACTATTATGCAAAAAAATGACCATTTTACCATTTATTTATAAAAAAAAATAATCTTTTTGTTCCAAAACTCCCAAAAATATTTTTGATATCTCCATTTATCTCAAAATCATCTCTTAGTCCCCTAGACTTCTCTAAGGGAATATTTCCCAAGTTTTCCCCTTTTTACAAACTAACCTCCAAACTTTTTAAATTTGCACTTTAGACGCTGAACTTTAAAAATAACTCCAACAAACTTTAAATTTTACAAATTCACCCAAATACTTCCATTTATCTTATAAGGGCTCATGGGAGGAGTTATGAACCTTAGCCAAATTTGGTCATTTTTTAAAAATGGATGAAGCCGAGTTAGAATTGTTTTAGCTCTCGTCAAGAAGGTCTCCCAAATAGTTTAAGCAATGGCACACAGTCAGGGGAGAACACTTTTGATAAAATCTCTTTTTAACTCATCACACCAACCGGATGTGATGAAATGTTCGCTTACAACCGGTATGCGGGTTTTTCCTTTTCGTAAAGAAGCTCATCATACTAACCGGGTATGATGTTTAAGTAATCCTACTTATTACCGTAAGTAGGTTTTCCTTTAATAAAAGTGCTCATCACCGCAACTGGGCATGACGTTAGAAAGTTCCCACTCACTCGATGACTGTAACGTGTTCGTCTCTAGTCGGTTTTCCAAGTCCACGCTAGCTCTCTTGCTTGCGTTTCGGTCCCAAGTGTCGCTACATGGTTTGGATATCATTATCAGGAAGGTTTCAGCATGACAACCTTCTCGTTCTCATGTTCGGCGACTAGGCCCAAATCTTAGTTTACTGCACTTATGTCTCTAAAGTTCATACTTCTTGACTTTAGGTCCCTTGTCACGCATCGACCTGCTTCGATCGGAGTCTGGTGATAAACCCACCACCCTTCCTCGTACTAATCTAGTATTTCTACCAAATAGTCCGAGGAAGGTAAAGACGCTAGAGTACCTATTTTCCATATCAAAGCTTACAAAACATTTAACTAAAAGTTACTTGTTTGCAGTATCCTTGATTTTCTCTTCTAGCTCGGCTCATCGTAGTGAGGTGTTTCTCCTGAAAAAAGGTTTAATGGGAGGGGGTGAGTTTCTACAACTCAGTGAGTGGGGGTTGGGAAGTGAGTTTTCAAAACAATCAGGTCTATCAAAATGTTTTATACTTTTAGTTTATTGTAATATGAGTTTATCTCTTCTTGAGCCCTTCCCCTTACTCGGGATGCGTTTTAGCAAGCATTCACACGTCCTTTCTATCATAGAAAGGGATCACACGTTCATAGAATAGTCTCCGACTATTCCACTTGTGGACCAGAGAGCTTTCACCATCCAACATGGTAAAGGCATACTTCCACCACTATTAGAGGTGCACTACCTCTACTAATGGAGGCATACTGCCTCCACTAATAGAGGTACATTGCCTCTACCTTGAGCTTGAGTGTACATCCATAGTCCGAACCTTAAACCCTTATCATGCCCGCTTGGTGGGATGAGACCTCCTTTGTCACGTCCTGATCCGGTTTGGCCGGATCCCCGTGAGCAACCTGCCACCCACTCCTTTTGGTTTATGAAGAGTTTCACCCCTTTTTTTTTTAAACTGCGAGGAGTATGTTGTCATTTTTTTTATTTTTCCTGGAATAACATTATACAAAACTGAATATAACTCTTACATACCTATCTTAAGGTTTGGCTATAGGGAGGTCTTTTAGGGTTGGTTTCCCTTGGTTACCTGAAAAGGGATAAAGGGAGTGAGTGAGTTCTACAACTTAGTGAGTGTGTGTTAGAAGTGAGTTTTCGTAAAAATAACTTTAATCAAAGTGTGCCAAAATTCTTATTTCCTTTAAGAGGACCATTTCTCAAATTTCTGATTTTTCAAAACCTTTTTCCAAGGTTTACCAATTATTTTCCAAGGATTCTCAAATCCTTTCCAATGTTTTCAAAACTTTTTTTTCCATTTCCATATTAGGTGTATTTTACAATCAACACACGCCCTTCATCACAAAGGGTACACACACATCCGTGAGATGCAGTTATGATGACTACACTCACTTGTGGATTGGAGCGTCTTTACCATCCACCCTAATAGAAGTCTCTGACTTCTACCTAGAGTTTGAGTGAATGTCCCAGATGTTCGACCCATAGATCCAAAATACTTTGTGTCCATATGAGGACGGAGACCTTATTCCAACTGCACCCCAGTCTCATGCTCAAGAAGCTACGTTGAGCTTTTT
Organism: Trapa incisa; assembly: GCA_030064435.1. Classification (NCBI taxonomy): domain Eukaryota; kingdom Viridiplantae; phylum Streptophyta; class Magnoliopsida; order Myrtales; family Lythraceae; genus Trapa; species Trapa incisa. Next base: position 17,903,592 of record CM057782.1, read on the forward strand.
GATTGTTGGCACGACAAATTACCCTTATCTCCACCACGTCATCTATTAGCCCATAATACTTATCACTACCCCTTTTGGGCATCTTGATGATCATGTACCTCAAGTGCATGCACACACAATAGTTTTCCACATAGCCATTTATCTTTGGTGCCACTGGTCTAACGATCGCGACCCTTAACCCGACTTGCAGCTATTTGTCTAGGCTGGTCCATCAACCTGGCCGTGACACACTGCTACTAGTCCATCGAGTATGTCAGTCCTGTCTTGGTACCATGGCGAAATCACATAACCATTTCATTAAAAGTTTTAATGGCTTTCATATCTTAGGTTTGTTTACGAGCTCCTGCTCGTGCCCACTGGCCTTGGGCTCATTGTACATGATTTTCCAAAAACTAGGCATATAGCCCCTCAAGTTCAAAAATCAAGGCCTCCTGCCTATATGAGCTAATCTAGCTCCCATCAAGAAGGTCTCCCAAAGAGTTTAAGCATTGGCACACAGTTAGGGGAGAACACTTCTGACAAAAATATAATTTTCACTTCATCACACCAACCGGGTGTGATGGTACCTCTGCTTACAACCGGTAAGCGGGTTTCTCCTTCCTTCAAGGAAATCCATCATACCAAACGAGTATGATTTCCTCTACTTACAATTGGTAAGTAAATCTTAGCTTAGTTCGCACATCACTCCAACCGGGTGTGATGTTAAAATCCCACATATAAGTGGTTTTTCGTTTCTAAAGTGCACATCATCCCAACCGGGTATGATGTGAATAAGCCCACTCACCCGATAATCGTGAAATGTTCATCCTCGGTCAGTTTTCCAATTCTACGTGAGCATTCTCTTGCTTGCATTCTCGTCACACGTGTTCCTACATAATTTGGACAGCCTTATCATTCACGACTTGGCATAAAAGCCTAGTTTCACAATTTTTGATTAATTACACTTAGGTCCCTAAAGTTTATTTCTTTTCACTTTAGGTCCCTAATGCCCATGTTCGCCCAATTTAAGTCCCAAGATTTCCAAAATTTCCTCGTGAGTGTTCATTTTACTAAAAATTGTATAAGGGGTTCAAGTTTTCCAAATTTCCAATTTGGTCACCCAACTTTTCAAATATTACCATTTTGCCCCTACTTTCCAAAAGTGGTAAGTTGACCCCAATTGTTCCAAAAATCAACCAATTAGTCCTCCAACATCTCTTTCATGGCCAATTGGCCCTCAATTTTTGGAAATTGCAAAATAGTCCCTCAATTTTACGAAATTCCCAAATTTCCCCCAATTCCATAGTTCAAACTAGCTGAATTTTATTTCTTCAAATTGACCATTCAATCGGGGTTAATTGTTGGATATGTAAATCAAATCCTACACTTCTATATGATTCAATGGAGCTTTGAATCGCAATAATTGAGGCCGAAATGAGCTCAAATGGAGCTTTGCCAGAAAACCATACGTAGAGAGAGAAAGCTTCAAAAGCTTACCGTCGGAGGTACGACAGTTTGAGCTTTTTATCGGGGCAGGTAACTCTCTTCCTAAGGTACCTTCTAGGATCAAGAATTTCTACAATTCACTTCGAATCGATGGAGAATCTCTTTAGTGAAATTTTGTAGTTTCTCTCTCTAATCGCGAGCTGCAATGACTGAGGAGGGCCAAATTAGCCTACCTTTCAGCTCAGTTGAGATCGTATGAAGGCCGTGGGAGTGTCAAGAGGGCTTGGTGGAGGAGGGATGAATTTGGCCAATTTCAGCTCGGCCGAAATAGGGTAGCTTCGGTCCTTCGGAGCTACTTCACTATTTGATTCTGCTGGCGCTTCTCCGGCGGTCTTCATATCGAACAGAGGTTGCTATCAAATAACTGATTCCCCTTTTTCTACTCATTACTTACCAACTTTCCTATGGTTTTCCCATGGTTTCAACCGTCCATTTTCTGCTTACCGACACATTGGGATCCTTTCTCACTCACGTTCTTCCTCATTTACTTTGGCATATTTTTTTCAAGGCTTTCCTTTCCTTCGTCCTTTCTTGCTTAGTTATGACCATTCCCCATTTCTCATCCGAGTTGACCCTTTTTCCGGTCTACATAATGTTTCCTTGTTTTAGGAGGGGGAGGGGTCTCCCTTTTAAGGTTTCCTTTCTCTACTATGTCTTTCAAGGTAAAGCCTTCCACTTTAAGGCTATACCTTCAATCTTCTTACTTATTACATGAAAGTCTCTCCCTTTTACTTCTTTATACTTTCTTTATTTTGGGACGTGTGCCCATTTTTAATCCTCCATTGTCTTAAGATTACATTTCATCCCTTATCCCCTATCTAATGCACCTCGAGTTTTCAGGTCTTATCTCGTGTATTCCACACTATGTCAAACAATGCAGCTGTTATCCTTCAGATCCCATTAAGTGATCGTGTACCACAACAAGTTTTGATGTTTGTGGTCATTTCCATTATTCACTTCCTAATTTGAGGTTTAATTCTCCCAAGGTTTCTCAGTTAGCCTTTCCTTTATGTCCTTATTATGGGAAATGCACCCCTTTTCTTACTTATACGACATCTTTTGATGCTATCTTCTTATCTACCCGTTCCTTGGGTTTTAACTTACTCTTGGGTTCTGGAAATTCTTCCCTTGTACTGGTCCTTTATTCCCAATTTGCATTCCATTTGAAACTTTTCTCCTCTCTTCTACTTTATTTGGGTCCATTACTTTTCCATTGGAATATGTATGCCTCTTACAGGCTCCCTTCCTTGGTAGGCTTTCTCTTCTTCCCTGGGTTTCCTCTTTCTTCTTCTTCTTGGTTATCTATCTTTAAGTTGACCTCTTGACATCCTTAATGTCATCCTATCCGACTTATCCTTACCTTTGGGAGTTTTGCTAGTACATCCCCTTATCCTTATCTTTATCCCAAATTGTTATTCACTATGATTTTTATTCCTATTGGTGAAAGGTTCTCGATCTTTTTCCTTTCGAGGTTGTTTCATTTCCTTTTGAGAGCTTACTTAATCCCTTCCATGGCTTAGGTTTGGTTGTCGATTTGTTTCTGGTCATTAATTTCTTCGAGAATTTCTTTATTCCTCCTTTCCAATGTTTTGACCTATACACCATTCCCTTCCTTGTTGGTGTCCAATTTATGGTCTTCTAAAGGATTAGTTCATTAACTGTCTCGTCCCTACTATTATTCTTGTCCACTTGTCTTGGAGTAGTTGTTCTTTGAGTTTACTCTTCCTTGATGCCTATCTTGTTGTCCTTTTTAGGGTGTAGTCCTTACGAATTCCCGGTCCTTCATAGAGTGTTGTTTATTCTACTTGATCCTTCCATTGTTTCTATTCGTTTCCCCACTTGAGTACTCTCTTTTTATCCATAATAAGTCACACTTGTCATCTCAAGACATTTGTAACCACTTACACCATTTTTTAAGGTTCCATATCGGGTTAAACCACTCATTATCCACCTTTCGGTTCTTTAGCTTGGGACTTCCGTTTTTATGGTCTCACTTCCTATCTTCATCCTCTTCCTTAAGGACTTGTGTCTTGGGCTTTTCCGCGTTCAACCTCCCTAATGCTCCTTGTAGATCTTTCCTTCTTTCCTTTCGTACATCTTTCCGACATCGGTGCGGTTATCCACCCTTTATTCCTCCCTGTCCTCTAGTTCCCTTTTTGTTCCTTATCCTTCCTTTGAGAAATTCTTGATTGTCAGTGGGTTCCTAGCACTTTACATTATGTATATCCGCCTATCAAGAGTTCTTTCAAGGATACTTATACCTTCCTCTTGAGTCCTCCTTCCTAACACCTTTCTCTTCCTTTTCCCTCTTGCCATGTCCTATCCTAGAGTTTCCTGAAGAGCTTGTTTGTGTTCCCCCTTTTCAGGGGTTCTTATACCTTACCTCTCCTTTTGGTTATTTCTCGTACTCTTGAATCTTCTTAGAGGTAACCCAATTCCTCTTGATTTCCTAATTCTCGTATGAGTACTCTTTCTGAATCCCTTATGGTCCTTAGGTTTTCCTATACTACTCTTGCACCTTTTGATGCTTACTTCCCTTATACGGGACCCCAGACTCCTTCCCTTCTTCCTACCCTTGGTTAGGGTATATCTTTTCTGGTGATTCTTGGTAGACTCTTGGTCCTTCTCTAGAACTCCTTTCCCAATCTTGTTGCCTTGTTACTCCACATTCCTAGTTCTTATGGGGGAACTTATTTGGCTATCTTAGTGTTAACTAGAGGTGACCCGTAGTCTTCCTCCTTAGGTAGTCTTCCCTCCATCTACTACCCTGATCATGATTAGTTTACTTCATGTTAGTTGTAGTTGTCATTATTAGGAAGATTAAACTGTAATCAAGGAAAACTGAGCTTTTATTCCTTCAAAGAGGTAGTTTCTTGTCATAGTCGACTTATTACAGGAATTCATTACTCCCTAGTCCCTTGGAGTCATAGGCCGGGAGTCAACCTCCGAATGGTTTCGGGATTCATGGTCCAAAGGCTCTGATGAACTAGTTGAAGTCCATCCATACTCCAATTGGGCTTCCCTAATAGGACGAACTTGATGAATTGCCTCAAGTTCGTACCTTCTTAACACCTCAACCTCGCACTCATAGGTCCACTTCATACATTGGAAAGGGTTGAAATTAGATTGAGCTGGTGAGGGTACTTGGTGGACTTTCATAGAGGTGGCATGGGCATCCCAATTGTTGTCCCATGCCTCCTTCTTAGTTGGAGTAATTTGTGGCTGTTGTGGAGTTGGAGGGGGTGTCGGGCTCCTTGGAGGAAGGATAGGTTCCTCCCGCCTTGGAGGAGGATATATGATAACATCTGGCTCTAATAGAGCTCCAACAAGTTTCCTATAGCCTTCGACCATATCCTTGGGCACCCTCTTTTCACCCTCCACGAACCGTTGAACGGCTACCTCTCCAGAGGTAGGCGTCTTTTTCACGATCTCTTATGGAGTTTTTGTTTGCACGTTGAACTTCCTAGGAACTCTTGTTCCTATAGGGTAGTTAATTTTTTGTTAGTGTCAGGTCATAGTATTGATAATGCTTTCAAGGGAATAAGGCTCTAATACCACTCAAGTTGTCAAGCCTCAACCCGGTTTGGTTAGATCCTTGTGATCTACCTGCTACTCCCTTGGTTTAAGAGGGGTTTCCCCTTACTTTAATCAAGAGGAGTCATGCGTAATTTAAACCTTGTTCCTTGAAATAACATAAATCAATAAAATGCAAGTTTAAAAGAACTTTTAAGCATACCTAACAAAGGGTAGATCCTAGTGTTTTCTTTAGTCATGTTTTCCCCTACTCCTTAAAAGGGATATAAAAGAGGGGGTGAGTTCTACAACTCAGTGAGTAGGGGTTGGAAGTGAATTTTCAAAACAAATAGTTTTAACTAAATTGTGCCAGGGTTGTTGTTTTCTTTCAAAGAAAGTTTTTCTCATGTTTCGATTTTCAAAACCATTTTCCTCATTTCCAAATTAGGTGTATTTAATAGATAACACACACCCTTCATTAGGAAGGGAACACGCATTCGCAGGAGCATCCCATCCACTTCACCCACTTCTAACTCGGAGCGTCTTTAACGGCCACCGAGAAAGAAGCTTGTCCACTTCTACCCTGGGTCTTAGTGAATGTTCTCAACATTTGACCCCCAAACCCGAAAGCAACTCCATATCCATATGAGGATAAAGACCTCATCCCAACCCCACCCCGATCCCATGTGCAAGAAGCTACTTCGAGCTTCCCGATTGTTGGCACGACAAATTGCCATTATCTCCACCATGTTGTCAAGTAGCCCTTAGGATGCATCACTACCCTTCTTGGGCGTCTTGATAGTCCTGTACCTCAAGTGCATGCACAAAACAATAGTTTTTACATAGTTATTTATCTTTGGTGCCACTAGTCCAACGACCCCGACCCTCAACCTGACCTGGCCCTAATGCACTGCCGCCAGTCCATCCAGTACTATCGGTCCTAACTTGGTACCATGGAAAAATCACACATCGGTTTCATTAGAGTTTTCATGTCTTTCTCAATTTAAGTTTGTTTATGAGCTCCTACTCGTACCCATTGGCCTTGGGCCCACTACATGTGATTTTCCAAAACCGGGTATTTAGCCATACAAGTTAAAAAACTGAGGCCTTTGGCCTATCTAAGCTAATCTAGCACCCGTAAAGAAGGTCTCCCAAAGAGTTTAAGCATTGGCACATAGTCAGGGGAGAACACTTCTGACAAAAATGTATTTTTCACTTTATCTCACCAACCGGGTGTGATGATACCTCTGTTTACAACTGGCAAGCGGATTTCTCCTTCCTTCAAGGAAGTCCATCATACCAACCGGGGATGATTTCCTCTAATTACAACTGGTAAGTAGGTTTTAACTTGGTTCGCCCATCACTCCAACAGGGTATGATGTCAAAATTCCACTTACAAGTGGTTTATCGTTTATAAAGTGGTCATCGTCCTAACCTGGTATGATGTAAATAGGCCTACTCACCCGATGAATGTGGCATATTCTTCTCTAATCGGTTTTTGCCTCCACACTAGCTTATCCTTGCTAGCGTTACGGTCTCTCATGTTCCTACATGATTTGGATACCCTTATCTATTAAAGTTTGGCATAATAGCCTTTGTTTCTTACATATGAGCGACTGGGCTCAAAATTGTTAGTTAATTGCACTTAGGTCCATAAAGTTCACTTTCTTTGACTTTAGGTCCTTAGTGCTAACTTTTCCCCAAATTGAGTTCCAAAATTCCAAAAATTCTCTTTGGGTCCTCAGTTTACTCAAAATTGTTTAAGGTCTCAAGTTTTCCAAATTCCCAATTTGGTCCCTAGCTTTTCAAAAATTACCATTTTGCCCCTACTTTCCAAAAATGGCAATTTGACCTCAATTGTTTTAAAAATCAACCAATTGGTCCTCCAACATCTTTTTCATGTCCAATTGGTCCTCCAACATCTTTTTCATGTCCAATTGGCCCTCAATTTTGGGAAATTGCAAAGAGATCCCTCAATTTTACGAAATCCCCAATTTTCCCCAAAAGTTTCCCCCAATTTTTCCCTTTCAAATTGACCGAATTTGATTTCTTCAAATTTACCATTCAATCAGGGATAATTACTTCAATTAGAGGTGTAAATCAGTTCCTACACTTCTATATGATTCAATTGAGCTTTGAATCGCATGAATTGAGGCCGAAACAAGCTCAAATGGAGCTTTGCTGGAAAACTATGCTTAGAGAGAGAAAGCTTCGAAAGCTTATCATCGGAGGTTTGGTGGTTCAAGCTCTCTATTTAGGCAGGTAGCTCTTATCCCGAGGTTCCTCCTAGGATCAAGAATTTCTACAATTGATCTCGAATCTGAAGGAAGAAGATGACACTACCTCGGACTGGACTAGACCGGTCCGACTAGTTCAATTTGTAAATCGGTTGGTTTAGGTCTGATTCGATCGCTTTTCTCAAAATTAAAAATTTATAAATTCATATAAATTCATTCTCTATCCAATGGTGGCTTCAATTCCCAATTTTAATATTTTAAGCCATGTAAAAAAATGAATTTAGCAACCGGTTCAATGATGGTTCAAACCGGTTCAATCCGGTTTAGGTCCGTTTCACCTGAATTGGTCTAGTTTTCTCTTCCAATATGTCATGAGGTTCTTTTCCATCATTTTATGACTCTTTGAGTCACTTGGGGTTTGTCGATTTCCCATTGTGCCCTTTCTTTATCGGTTAAGGTTCATGAACCGGTTCGATTTTCTCTCTTGAGTTTATCGATTCCTTCCCCGATTTTCTTATCTTTAAGGGACGGGGTTTACATGAAGGTTCATATACATAAATTGGGGAAGCAGATGAAGTTCAATTTGGGGATATTGGGGAATTTTATGCAATTTTTGAAAAATTAGAGGACTGAACGGCAAATTCATGAAATTGAAGGTGTTTCATGAAATTCACCCCAATTGAGGGTCAATTGGGCAATTTGGGCAAAATATGGGGCAAATTGGAAATTTCTAAAAGTTGGAGACCAAATTATAATTTTTAAAAAATTAGGGACTAAAGGGCAATTTTGGAAAATTAAGGGCCAGTTGGTGAAATTGAAAGAGTTAAGGACCTAAAAAGAATGATTAGAGACACATGAGCTTAATAGAGATAAAAAGGGAAATTAGGGATCGAGGTACAATTAAAGCAAATATGAGAAAGTATGTAATCACTTCGTCATCGCAACTTGATATGAACACTCGTACCCTACAGGAACGGATTACCCGAGTGTCGACCCGTAGAAGCACACCAAGGAGAGAGACCCTGTCGGCGCGACCCAGCCGAGATCACCGGGTGAGTACAACCACTATGACGTCAATTTCGGTTGGAATGACAGTTCAACTTTGAAAACCATTTTCTCAAAATTATCCTCCTCTGACTGAGTGACTCTGCTTAAAACATTTGGGAGCTAATTTTGGGCTTAGGCTGGATATGCCAATGGGCCCAAGGCCAATGGATATGCGCATGGACCCGTCCAGAACGAGTATGTGTTGAATGATGCTAAAAGATCCAAAATGATGGGAAATTTGTGTGATACCCATCGAGCCAAGTTTGAGTTGTCGAGCTTGTTGGGCCAAACTACTACTCTGCCTAAGCTAGGTTGTCAAACCTGTTGGGCTAGTACGCACTACCACTATTTGTCCTGATTAGTCCAAAGACTTGTCATGTCGCACTACCACTAGTTGATTGAATATGTCGGTCTTGTCTTGGTACCATAGCCAAACAATTCATTTATTTAAAGTTTTATGACATATATCTCATGCTTGTTTACGAGCTTGTGCTCATGTCCACTGGCCTTGGGCCCACTGTATGTGGTTTTCCAAAACCAGGCATATTAGCCCCCAAGTTCCAAAATCGAGGCTTCCAGTCAAACACAACTATTCGAGCTCCCATCAAGAAGGTCTCCCAAATCATTTAAGTAGTGGCACATAGTCAGGGGAGAGCACTTTTGACAAACTAAATTTTCAACTAACCATCATACTAGCCGGGTGTCAGGATATCTCCATTCATAACCGATGAACGAGTTTTCCACTTCCTTTAAGAAAGTTTTATCATACCAACTGAGTATGATCTACTTATAATCTATAAGTAGTTTTTTCGCGTCATTTTCATATCACTCCTCTAAGTTGTGATGTTTAAAATACCACTACTTACAATCTGAGGTTCCTACTAGGATCAAGAATGGCATCAATTGATGTTGATATGGATTAGAATTCTATCATTGAAATTCTGTCGGCTCTCTCTTGCACCGGTAAGAAATTGTAGAGGCGAGCCTAATTGACTTACCTTTCAGTCCTATTTCGGCTGTGGGAGGGCTGAGTAGCTATTGGGAGTGCTTGGTTTGGCCTGAGGGGGGCTCGAATTGGCCAATTTTAGCTTAGCTGAAATAGGGTAGCTTCTGTCTACCGGAGCTGCTTCACTGTTTGATCATGCCGGCGCTTCACCGGCAACTCTCAGAACGAATGGATGCCGCCCGTATAGCTGACTTCTCTCCGGTTCTAAGGAACCTAACCTCACCTTCTTTGGCTCAGAAATGACTGTATATCAGAGCTCTAGTTCAAGCTTCACTTGAAAACTAAGCAGCTGAGAGAGAGTGAGCTTTTCAGGTGTAGAGAGGATGAATAAAGAGAGGCTCTTTATATAGGGAGCGTGGGGACTCGTCGGTTGTCCGTTTGGCACCTTTATGACAAACATTGATGGCTTGAAATGTACTGAATGAAAATGTTTCTTCCTCACCAGTGCTGCTTCGATTTTTCAGTGAGTGAATAGTGCTGTCATCTGAAGGAAGAAAACGATACTATTTCGAACCGAACCAGACCGACCCGAATTGGGTTCAAAGTTTAAATAGGTCGGTTCACCCCCCCCCCCCCCCCCCCCCAATTCGATCGAATTTTTCAAATATAAAAATTTCTAATTTTATCTAAATTTATTTTCCATCAAATTGGTTGCCTTAAATCTCAAATTTGAATTTTTTAAGCCTCCTAGAAAAATGAATTTAGCATTTAGTTCAATAGTGTTTCAAATCGGTCCAAACTGGTTCAATACGGTTCAAATCCGATTCACCTGAACCGGTTCAGTTTTTATCTCCAATTCATCCTAAAGTCCTTTTTCGTGATTTTCATGACTCCTTAGGTCATTCAGGGTTCCTAAATTTCTCGGTTTACCTCCCCCCCCTCCCCCTCGATATGGATTTCGGTTCATAAACTGACTTAGTTCTTAAACCTGTTCAATCCGGTTCAGGTACAGTTCACCTAAACCAGTTTGGTTTCTCTCTCTCTTTTTGTCCTAAATTTCTTTTCCAATGTTTAGGAACCTCTTTGAGTCACTTGAGAGTTAAAATTTCTCCAACTTGCTTGTTTCCCCTATGATGGGCTTATGAACCCATTCGATTTTCTCACTTAGTAAGATCGGTTCTTTTCCTGGTTTTCCTTATCTCCAAAGAGTGGGATTTAAAACTCTCTCCTTCTTTTAGGAGTTTTGTCCCCAAAACTTATTTTACATTATTCGCGTGTTGGCTTAAACTTTTTATTGTTATAAAATTTCCTATTCTTTTGTCCTACGATCTTCTCGATTATTTTCGTTCATCCCTTTCATCATGTATTTAAGATTCTCATCTCATTTTCATCCTTTCCTCATTCCATGAAATTTACCTTAGCCTATAGGATTTCCTTTGCAAATCTACGATCATTTCCTTTCATTACGTCCTTCTTTCCCAAGGCACCATTTCACATCCCTTGCTTCTTTTACCCAAAATTTAAGAACTAGAATTCCCGGTCATTTTTTCTTCCACGATTTCTAGCATTTATTGTCTTTTCATGATACATGGAGTCCTTTCTCATTCTTTGGTTATCACCTTGTATGCTTGACTTCGTTATGTCTTACTCATAAACCATTCCTAAGTCATACTTCTCGTAGTCAGTTGGATTTACCCATCCCTCTTACCACATGACATTCTTCTACTATTCCCTATCTCTTGTTAGACTTCGTCTACTTCCTCCAAATAATTTAGTCCAAATAAGTTATTTCCTTATATAGGATTCTTCTAAAGTTTCTATTTTGAGTTTTCTAGGCCTTCTTGTAGTAGATCATGCTCAACTTCCCAATACTCTTACTTAAACACTCGTACTCCTTACTGAGGACCTCATCACGACCTTGGTGTTGTAACCCTCCTTTGATCAACTATCTTGACCTGAATTTTTCTCCTTCCTCAATCCAACTTCCTATTTTCCATCCTCCTTCTAATGTCTTCCAATTTGGGATTCATGTGTTCGATCGCCCTATCTTTTGGAAATTTTTCTTTTAAATTTTTCTCCTAAACTTAAGGACCTGGTACAATTCATCTACTCCTATTTTTCTTCTTTCTTGGATCCATACTTTTACCTTCACATGTCTCCTTATCCTTTGGAATTCCTAAGGAATTTGTATCTTTGTAATTTGTTACACCTGGGATTTCCTTTTGTTTTACTTTCTCTCCATCTTTCCTTGGTGGACGTTATACTTAATTCTTTTTCTTCTTGATCAACTTCTATTCTTGTGGTTCCTTTGGGATGTTCTACTTCTTCCCTGGTTTTCCTTATCCTATATTCTCAAAGCTTAGTTTTCACTTCTTGGACTCTCAAACAATTTCTGTATTCTTGGGTGGTTGCTCCCTTTTCCTTTTCTTAGGATCTCCTTCAGATGAATTACACCTTATCCTGTTTCTAAGGGTAAGTCTTAAGGGTTGGGTTTAACTATCAATAATCCATTTTTTTCTTCATTAGGGGAATTTCTACCCTTTTACTTAAACTTTTATTATCACACTCTTAAATTTTATGCACGAGACCAAGATATGGTCTCGTACTTATATGGACATAGAGTTTTGATCATGTGTATTCCCTTCCTGATAAAGGGCGTGTGTTGTTTTTTAAAAGCACCTAATGTGGAAATGGGAAAAAGGTTAAGAAAACCTTGGGAAGGATTTGAGAATCCCTGGAAAAAGAAATGGAAAAACTTTGGAATAAGTTTTGAACGAAAATGCCACCCTCGGTAGGGTAAAGGTTTTAAAAATAGGTATTTGAGAAAATGATATTTTAAAAGAAAATAAGGAGTTTGGCACACTATGATTAAAGTTATTTTATTTATAAAAACTTACTTCCAATCCCCGCTCACTAAGTTGTAGAACTCACCCCCTCCCTTTTACCCCTTTCAGGTAACCAAGGGAAAACTAAACTTAAAGAACTCCCTGTATAGGATCTGTGAAAATAGGTATGCTTGTTTTTTTAGTTTTGTATAATGTTATTCCAGGAAAGGTACAAATTTAAAGGATGCATTACTCCTCGCCGGTTTAAAAGAGGGGAAAACCCTTAGTAAACTGGGAAGAATAGCGGGTTGCTCACGGGGATCCAACCTAATAGGGTTAGAGCGTGACAACTAGAATGGTATCCGAGTTTATTTTTTTGAATACATTATCAAGACTATATAACATAGTAACTAGGAGAAAGTTTTAAAATTTTCAAATGGCTCCCAAAAGAGGAACAAAGAAAACTAGGACTGATGTTGCCAACATTACCCAATAATCTATTCCCGTAGGAAGACCACCCTGAAAGTTCTCCAATGCCTAAAGTGTAGAAGAAAGTTATTGAAAATGAAACCTTATAAGTGCACAATAAAAAGGGTAAGAAGTAGAGACAAATGTTACATGAGTTTTGGGGTTAAAAGTCCTAAAAAGGTGGGGAGTAATTGTAACACTATTTTTTAGTAACAAAAAAATATACTAACACTAATGCACTAGATCCTATCAATAGTTGTCAAATCATATTTTTTAGTAATCCAAAATAAAAAAAACATACTAGTGCTAATGCACTAGATCTTATCAAAACTTTGAAGTTAAAAGTGCTTAAGCGAGAGTAGTGCCAGTATGGGTGATCTCCTGGGAAGTTGGTTTTTTTTAGTAACCCGAAATTTCGGTCAAAAATATTTTATGAAATTATATTATAAGTTTAAAATTCAATTGATATAATTTGAATAAATAAATTGAAAAGTGTTGTTTTTACCGAAATAAATAAATATCTAGTAAATTCATTTACGTGAAAATAATGAGATAATTATGTGAATTTGGTTTAATTACTATTAATCTCACGCCCCTACCATAAATACCCATAAATTAATACTTATATTTAATGATTGAAATTAATACCCATAATTTAATACCTACATTTAAATTATTGGAATTAATACTAATAAATACCCATCAATTTCCAATTTAATGATAATAATGGTCATAATGTTGTAATAAATCTTCCCTAATTCTACACCTATATAAAGAGTTCATCCCCATTCATTCTTCTCAAACTTGAAAACTACTCTCTCTCTCTCTCCCTCTACTGCTCCATTTCCCAGTGAAGCTAGAACAAAAGATTCGACTTGGGTATTTTTCTTAACCTTAGAAGGAGAAGTTGGGCTCTTTAGATTCTAGGGGAAGTCAACTATCTCATAGCAACCTCCATTCGATCCGAGGATCGCCAAAGAAGCGTCGACATAATTAAACATTGAAATAACTCCAATAGACTGAAGTTGCCCTGTTTTGGCCTAGCTAAAATTGGTTGACTTCAGCCCTCCTCTAGCCAAACCAAGCTCTCCCAATATCCCCACAACCCCCATACGACCTCAACAAAATTGAAAGTTCAATAGTAGGAATTCTTGATCCTAGAAGGTACTTTAGGAAGAGAGCTACCTTTCCCGATAGAAAGCTTTGACCGTCGCACCTTTGACGGGACAAGTGTGATCGAAATGCCAGCAAGAGAAAGCTCGCGTCAACTTGGAAAACTAACCAAGGATGAACATGTCACGGTTAACGAGTGAGTGGGCATATTTAACGTTATACTCGGTTGGGGTGATGAGCATTTTTTCTAAATTGGAAGTCATCATCAGTGTGCATATTTAATGTCATACCTAGTTGGGGTGATGAACACTTTTTTCTAAATTGGAAGCCATTGTGAGTGGGCTTACTAACGTCATACCCGGTTGGGATGATGAGCACAATTTAAAGTTAAAAACCCCTTACCAGTTGTGAGTGGGATTTTATAATCATACCCGGTTGGGGATGATAAGTACCTTGAAATTAAAACCCACTACTCAATGGTATTTTAAACATCACAAATTAGAGGAGTGATGCGAAAAACCCCTTCATCGGTTATGAGAAGAGATATCCTTATACTCGATTGGTATGATAGATAGTTGAAAATTTATTTTTGTTGGAAGTGCTCTCCCATGACTGTGTGCCAATACTTAAACGATTTGGGAGACCTTGATAGGAGCTCAAATAGCTCTTCTTATGTCGAAGGCCTCGGTTTTGGAACTTGGGGGCTAATATGTTCAATTTTTAAAATCTCGAATAGTGGGCCCTAGGTCAGTTGGCACGAGCAAGAGCTCGTAAACAATGATTAATTTGAGCCATAAAACTTAAATAAATGAATTGATTGGCCATGGTACCAAGATAGGACCGACATACTTGATAGACTATCGATAGTGCGACATGATAGGTCGACGGACTAGTCGAGACAAATAGCTGCAGGTCATGTTGAGGGTCAAGGCTGTTGGACTAGTGACACCAAAGATTAAATGGCTTTTGAGGAAAACTTTGTTTGTGCATGCACTTGACGTTCGGGACGATTAAGACACACAAGAGGGGTAGTAATGCGTCCTAAGGGCTGTTGGATGACATGGTGGAGATAAGGGAAGAGAGAAACTACTAGGTATGTGTTTCATGTTATACTAGTTAGTCATGGAGTTCTTTGTTTGTACTCTATTTAGTTTTGTGTTCGTACTCCCTAAAGTTCTGTGTTTGTACTCCACGGAGTTTTGTCTTTGTACTCCACGGAGTTTCTGTGTTTAGACTCCATGAAGCTGCTGTGTTTAGGACTTCATGAAGTTTCTGTGTTTGAGTTTCATTTGCACGAGATGAAGATATGGTCCATGTCCTCATACGGACACTGAATTTTAATCATGTATGTTCCCTTCCTGATGAAGGGCGTGTGTTGTTTGTTAAAAAAACCTAATGTGGAAATGGGAAAAAGGTTAAGAAAACCTTGGGAAGGATTTGAGAATCCTTGGAAAAGAAATGGAAAAACCTTGGAACAAGGTTTGGGAAAGAAAATTTGAAAGAAAATGCCACCCTCGGTAGGGTAAAGGTTTTAAAAATTAGTATTTGAGGAAATGATATTTTAAAAGAAAATAAGAAGTTTGGCACACTCTAATTAAAGTTGTTTTGTTTATGAAATCCCACTTCCAACCCCCACTCACTAAGTTGTAGAACATTCCCCCTCCCTTTTACCCCTTTCTGGTAACCAAGGGAAAACCAAACTTAAAGAACTCCCTATATGGGATATGTGAAGATAGTAGGTATGTTTGTTTTTTAGTTTTGTATAATGTTATTTCAGTAAAGGTACATATTTGAAGGATGCCTTACTCCTCCAGGGTTTAAAAGAGGGGAAAACTCTTAGTAAACCAGGAAAAGTGGCAGGTTGCTCAAGGGGATCCGACCAAACAGGGTCAGGGCATAACAACTTGCGTGTCCCTTACAGCACGAAAATGCTCCAGAATCTATCTTTGACCATTAAAATTTTAGAACACTTTCATACTAGGTGTTCCCAACCTTCCAACCTTCCAAGGGTTGTATAAATCTATATGGTAGTACATTCCCAACTACCTTTACCGTTTATTCACTCATCCATCTTACTTTTGAGGTCATATCTTACATATCCATGTCGAATTTCCTTTACTTGCTCGTCCTTGTCCAACTTTTTTATTTCTAGTGGAGTTCTTTCCTTGAGGTCTTTCCTTTTTCCTTAATCCATTCTTACTCGCTCGTGATCATTTTCATTATTCTTTATTTCCAGTTATTTTCTTTCCATCTATATGTCGATTACTTTGTTTGGGAAAATTCCCTTCTTACGGATTGTGTTTTTATTAAGTCCCTCATAGTGGAGGCTTCCACTCTAAGAGATACTTGCTCCACCTTCTTACAATTTATTGAAAGTTTCTTTCTTCCTTTCCTCACACTCTTTTCTATATCGGGTATTTTGCTGCCTTTAATACTCTACTGTCTTAAGATTCCCATTTCTTTCCTCATTCCTTATCTGAGAGACCTCTGGTTATTGGTCTTATTTAATGTATTCAACCATATGCTTAGCCATACTCTTTTTAGGCTACATCATGTGAGCGTAGACCACAACTAGTCTTGATGTCATAAATTGTTTACTTTAGTCACTTCTTAACTAGAGGACTTACCCCTCCAAGACTTCTTAGATGTACTTTATACTATTCCCTTTTTATGGCCAGTCCACCCCTTTTTTACTCGTACAATATCTTTTGATGATATCTTCCGACTCACCCGTTCCTTGGGATTAACTTACTCCTTGGCTTCCTCCTATTATGCTTCCATGGGTTCCCTTCATCTTAACATGCATTTTATTTACAAATATGATTTCAAATCCCTCTTCATCAGGTTCTATTTACTTTTAAGGAGAGATCACATCCTCCTGGTTTAAAAATCTCTTGATCATCCTTCGTGAGGCTCACTTAACCGTCTCTAGACTTTTAATTATAAATCTGATTTTGGCCATTGATTTCTTTAAGGATTTTCCTTCGTCCTTCTTTTCCAATGTTTTGGCCTTTTCACTTCTCCCTTCTTTGTCGTGGTTTAAATCTATGGTTCTCTCGAAAGCCAGTTCATTAATTGTCTCCTTTCTACTAGGTTCTCCTAAAGTCATTATTTGACTATTCTGTTTTTCTCTAAGCAGATCACACACTAGGTCATCCTGATACATCCTTGGAAAATTTCCTAATTAAGGGTGGGTTCTTTACACTCCACGTCATAACCATCCACCCATCAATGACCCTTTCAAGGGGTACTTAGTCGTATTCCAAAGTTCTCTTTCATAGCGTATTTCTTCTCTTCTTCACTATGTCCTACCTTAGAGTTTCTGAAGGACATTTTCTGTGTTTGTCCCTCCTGAGGGATTTCTAGGTGTACTTTCAATGTACCTTACCTCTATTCTTGTGATATCCCTCTATGTTTGCTCTTCTTAAAAAGGAGTTTAAATTTCACTTTACCTCACCATTTCTTGACCTCTTTGCGAATCGTTAACCTACTTCATGGATTTAGTCACCAGTCCTTCCTTTCTTTCATGACTTTTCAGAAGATATTGCCCTAAGTCTCTGAGGTGTGGGACAATTCTTCTTTACCTGTCCTATCTCCCTTACACCTATAATAGATTATCTTGGTGCTTGTCCTTATTAGGGTTGGGCAATTCTTCATGTAGTGTCCCCATCTTTCACATATGTAATGGTTATTTCCAGGCATGAATCGTTGTGGTTCCTCCTTTACTTCGAGCATTGCGGGGCCTTTCTAGGGTTGCTAGTGGTTTGGTGCTTCACCATCCTTGAGTCTGAACAACTTGATGGTTTTTCATGCTGAGTCTTCTTTGCTAAGGGTCACTCTAAGAGTCATTCTAGGTTTCTTAATTCCCTAATTATATTTCCTTAACTGAAATGGAAATTTTCCCTAGTTTCTATGGTAGTGTGGGTTTGTTTGGTTACTTTCCTTGGGGCCATCTTCCTTGCAAGATCACATCATTGAGAGATAAGAATTTAAGAATTTTGGGTACTTCATTAATAGAGGAATACAAAATGTTAGGGTTTTAGCCCTATTACAAAAAGTAGTCACATAATAGATAGGAAGCTACGGTTTTCTTGGTAAGTATCCTCCTTGGTAAGATTATACGTCCGTACTAGCATTCCAAGCTTTTGGCTTGGCTCCCTTTGTACACATAACTGTGAACCTAACATGTCCCTGCACCGTACTCCTTGGTGGTACTGGATGCTTCTCCATTTGGTCCTTTGGCACTTCTACTATGTCTCGGGCATTAGGAAGCTTATAGGGTTGTCTTCCTACAAGGACAGTGTGTTGAGTAGAGTCATTCCTAATTTTCTTAGTTCCTCTCCTAGGAGCCATTTGAAAATTTTAAGATCAATCTTATTAGTTACTATATTTTCTAGTATTGATTATGTATTCGAGGAAACAAGCTCTGATACCACTCAAGTTGTCACGCCCCGACCCGGTTTGGCCATATTCCCATGATCAACCCGCCACACTCCTGGCTTACTAAGTGTTGCCCCTTCTTTATAAACCGTGAGGAGTAAGATATCCTTTAAATCTACACCTTTCTTGAAATAACATAAATCAAAACTGCACAAAATTTTAAACTTATTATACCTGCCTTATAGATACGTTAGCTGGAGGTCGTTGAGGTAACCTTTTCGGGGTTACCCAAAAGGGATATATGAGAGGGTGTGAGTTCTACGACTCAGTGAATGGGTGTTCAAAGATTTACTTTTAGAAAAATAGTTTGAATTTGGAGTGTGACAGACTCCTTATTTTCTTTTAAAAACATTTCATTCTCAATTCTTGGTTTCCATAACCATTTCTCAACATAATGGTGTGTTTATCACTCAACACACATCCTTCATCATCATGGTAAAACACACAATCATAGGCTAGCCCGCCCACTGTACCCACTTGTGGCGTCGGAGCGACTTTATCGGCCACCTAGATAGATGTACATCCATTTCTAACCTGAGAATGAGTGGATGTTAACGACATTCGACCCTTAATCCTGTATCAAAAACTTCGTGTCCATATGAGGACAGAGACCTCATCCTATCCCCATCTCGGTCACATGCGCTTGAAGCTAAGTTGAACTTCACAAGACTTCTGGTATGACTAACTGCCCTTATATTCACTAGGTCGTCTAGAGCCCTGGGACGCATCACTACTCCTCTTGGTCATTTTGAATGTCCCGTAACACAGTGTATGCAAAATTCGCAGTTTTTCACATAATGCCATATGGTGCCACTAGTCCGATGGCCCCGACCCTGAACTCGACCTGCAACTATTTGTCTTAACTAGTATGATGTCCTATCATGTCACACTGCCAATAATCTATCGAGTATGTCAGTCATGTCTCGGTACCATGGCCAAACAACTCATTTACTTAAGTTTTCATGACATTGTAATCATGTTTGTTTACGAGCTCTCGCTCGTGCCAACAAGCCTAGAGTACACTATTTGAGATTTTTAAAATCGGGCATATTAGCCCCCAAGTTCTAAAACCGAGGCCTCCGCCCTATATGAGCTATTTGAGCTCCTGCCAAGAAGGTCACCCAAAAATTTTAAGTAGTGGCACACAGTAAGGGGAGAACACTTCTGACAAAATAAACTTTTCGACTGTCCATCATACCAATTGGGTATGAGGACATCTCTACTTATAACCAATAAGCGGGTTTTCCACTTACTTTCAGGAAGTTTCATCATACCAACCGGGTATGATCTATTTACAACCGTTAAGTAGTTTTTCCATATGATTTCCACATCACTCCTCTCGGTGTGATTGTCAAAATACCACTTAGTAGTGGGTTTTCTTTTCCGATGTGCTTACCATCCTAATTGGGTATGATATTAAATCCCACTCACCCGATAATGTAGTGAATATCCTCTTAGCTAGCGTTCTCGGTACTTCGTGTTCCTACACGATATGTACACTCTTGTTCATTATCTTTTGGCCTAATAGCCCTCATTCATCCCAAATGAATGAGAAAACCAAACTTTTCCTTTATTTGCAGTTAGGTGCCTAAAGTTATTTTTTTACTTTAAGCCCTAAATGCCAGTTTTTTTTTTCAAATTAAGTCTTGAAACATTTAGAATTCATATTGGGACCTCAATTTATTCAAATTTACAAAAGGGGTTTAATTTTCCAAATTTCTAATTTGGTCCCTCAACTTTTTCAAAATTACCATTTTGCTCCTAGTTTACAAAAATGGTAAGTTTTGTGCCAAAAATTTCTAAAATTGCCCAATTGGTCCTCCAACATCTTTATCATGCCTAATTGCTCCTCAATTTTATGAAATTGCACTTTAGTCCCTCGAATTTTTTAAATTCCCAAATTTTCCCCCAATTTCAACCTTATAACTCCACAAAATTTAATTTCATCAAATTAACTGATCAAATGAGTTTAATTGTTAAAATTGAAGTTACATTGAAGTTCCTACACCTTCATATAATTCAATTGTACTTTGAATCGCATGATTTGGTGTCGGAATGAGCTCAAACAGAGCTTCACCAGAAAATTGGACTTAGAAAGAGAAAGCTTCGAAAGTCTAAACCGGGTGCAAACTTAAACCGGTTGGTTCAGTCCCGATTCAACAGAATTTTTCAAAATTAAAAATTTTTAAATTTATTTTCTATCCAATGGTGGCCTCAAATCTCAAATTTGAATTTTCTAAGTTACATAGAAAAATGAATTTAGCATATGGTTCAATAGTGGTTCAAACCGATCCAAACTGGTTCAATCCGGTTTTGATCCAGTTCACCTGAACCAGTTTGGTTTTTATCTCCAATTCATCCTAAAGTTCTTTTTCTTGTCTTTTGTGACTATTTAGGTCACTGGGATCCATAAATTTCCCGTTTTCCCTTTCTCTACCGGTTCCGGTTTATAAACCGACTCGGTTTAGAAACTACTTCAATCTAGTTGTATCTGGTTCATCTGAACCGATCTGGTTTTTCTCTTCCAATTTGTCCTAAAGTTCTTTTCCAAAGTTTTATGAACCCTTTGGGTCACTCAGGAGTTGTAAATTTCCCAAATTGTCCATTTCCTGATAGTCAGGTTTGTGAATAGGTTCGGTTTCCTCACTCAATTTGACTGGTTCTTTTCTCAGTTTTCATTAATTCCAAAGAGCGGGGTTTACAACTCTCCCCTCCTTTTAGGAGTTTTTCCCCCAAAACTTATTCAACATTCTTTGCACTGGAAAGATCTTCCCTTCGATATCAACTTATAGTTTATTGATATACAACCTTCTCGGTTATTTCCATTTATCCCTTATATCACATACGCTTAAGGTTCTCTTTTCCTTCCCATCACTTTCTCATTCCATGGAGCTTACTTTAGCTAAGCATATTTGACTAGAATGTTTAGGGTCATATCTTTAAATTTACATCCTTCGTTCCTTAAAGTATAATTTCTCCATCCCGAGATTCTTTACTTAAGATTTTAAAATCGGGAGTTCCAAAATACCCAATTGTTCCCATGTCTAGTTATTCTCTTGGTCGTTGAAACTCTTAGGTCGGTGTTCTTTCGACCATTATGTACTTGTGTTCACGGGTTTCTATGTTATCCCTTTTTTTGTCTTATTTGACCCTTCCTTCATCCATTATTTATTACATCTTTGGTCCAATTTCGATATTGTCCTTATTATACTTAACCAACTGACTCTTCCTTAGTTGAGTCATATCCTTCCCTGGACTGTTGGGCTTACGTATCCCTTACAGCACGACAATGCTCCAAAATTTGTCATTGACTATCAAAATTTTAGAACACTTCCTTACTGGGTGTTCCCAACCTTCCAATCTTCCAAGGGTTGTATAATTTTGTCTAGTAGTACATTCTTGACTACCTTTACCATTTATTCACTCATTTATCTTGCTTTTGACGACGAATTTTCCTTATCTGCTTGTCCTTCTACAACTTCTTTATTTCTAGTGGAGTCCTTTCCTTGAGTAGTTTTCTTTTTCCTCAATCCATTCTTACTCGCTCGTGATCATTTTCATGATTTTTTTACTCTAATTTATTCTCTTTCCATCTATGTGTTGATTACTTTGTTTGGGAAAATCCCCTTCTTACGGATTTTGTTCTTTATTAAGTCCCTCATAGTGGAGGCTTCCACTCTAGGAGCTATTTGCTCCACCTTCTTACCATTCCTTGAAAGTTT
Source organism: Trapa incisa (assembly GCA_030064435.1). Taxonomy (NCBI): domain Eukaryota; kingdom Viridiplantae; phylum Streptophyta; class Magnoliopsida; order Myrtales; family Lythraceae; genus Trapa; species Trapa incisa. Next base: position 17,925,388 of record CM057782.1, read on the forward strand.
CTTTCTTCCTTTCTTCACACTCTTTTCTATATCGAGTATTTGCCCACCTTTAATCCTCCATTGTCTTAAGATTCCCATTTCTTTCCTCATTCCTTATCTAAGAGACTTCCGGTTATTGGTCTTATTTAATGTATTCCACCATACGCTTAGCTATGCTCTTTTTAGTCTAAATCAAGTGAGCATAGACCAGAACTAGTCTTGATGTCAGGAATCGTTTACTTTAGTCACTTCTTAACTAGAGGACTTACCCCTCCAATATTTCTTAGATGTACTTTATACTATTCCCTTTTTATGGCCGGTCCACTCCTTTTTTACTCGTACAACATCTTTTGATAATATCTTCCGACTCACCCATTCCTTGGGTTTAACTTACTGCTTGGATTCCTCTTATTATGCTTCCCTAGGATCCCTTCATCTTAACATGCATTTTATTTACAAATCTGATTCCAAATCCCTCTTCATCGTGTTCTATTTCTTTTTAAGGAGAGTTCACATCCTCCTAGTTTCAAAATCTCTTGATCATCCTTTGTGAGGCTCACTTAACCATCGCAAGACTTTTAATTGTAAATCCTATCTTGGCCATTGATTTCTTTAAGGATTTTCCTTCGTCCTTCTTTTCCAATGTTTTGGCCTTTTCACCTCTTCCTTCTTTGTAGTGGTTTAAATCTATAGTTCTCCCAAAAGCTAGTTTGTTAACTGTCTCCTTTCTACTAGGTTCTCATGGAGTCGTTATTTGGCTCTTCTGTTTTTCTCCAAGCAGGTCATGCTAGGTTATCCTAATACATCCTTCCTTGGAAAATTTCTTAATTAAGGGTGGGTTCCTTGCACTCCAAGTTATGACCATCCGCCCATCAATAATCCTTTCAAGGCGTACTTAGTCGTATGTATCCTTCCAATGTTCTCTTTCTTAGCGTATTTCTTGTCTTCTTCACTATCTCCTACCTTAGAGTTTTTTAAGGACATTTTTCGTGATTATCCCTCTAGAGGGAGTTCTAGGTGTACTTTCAATGTACCTTACCTCTATTCTTGCGATATCCCTCTCTATTTGATCTTCTTAAGATGTAGTTTAAATTTCACTTTACCTCGCTATTTCTTGACCTCTTTGCGAATTGTTAACTTATTTCATGGTTTTAGTCACCATTCCTTCCCGTCTTTTGTGACTTTTCAAAAGGTATTGCCCTAAATCTATGAGGTGTGAGACAGATCTTCTTTACTTGTCCTATCTCCCTTACACCTATAATAGATTATCTTGGTGGTTGTCCTTAGTAGGGTTGGGAAATTATTCACATAGTGTCCCCATCATTCACATATGTAATGTTTATTCCCAAGCATGAATTGTTGTGGTTCCTCCTTTACTTCGAGCATTGTGGGGCCTTTCTAGGGTTGTTGGTGGTTTGGTGCTTCGCCGTCCTTGAGTCTGAACACCTTGATAGTTTTTCTTGTAGAGTATTCTTTGCTAAGGGTCATTCTAAGAGTTCTTCTAGGTTTCTTAATTCCTTGATTCAATTTCCTTAATTGAAATGGAAAATTTCCATAGTTTCTATGGTAGTGTGGGTTTGTTTAGTTACTTTCCTTGGGTCCATCTTCCTAGCAAGATTACATCATTAAGAGATAGGAATCTAAGAATTTTGAGTACTTCATTAATAGAGTAATACAAAATGCTAGGGTTTTAGCCCTATTACAAAAAATAGTCACATAATAGATAGGAAGCTACAATTTTCTTTGTAAGTATCCTCCTTGGTAAGATTATACATCCGTACTAGTATTCCTGGCTTTAGGTTTCACTCCCTTTGTACACAGGACTATGACCCTAAGATGTCCTGACATCGTACTCCTTGGTGGTACTGGATGCTTCCCCATTTGGTCCTTTGGTGCTTCTACTATGTCTCGGGCATTAGGAAGCTTCTAGGGTTGTCTTCCTACGATGATAGTGTGTGGAGTAGAGTCATTCCTAGTTTTCTTAGTTCCACTCCTAGGAGCTATCTAAAAATTTTAAGTTCAATCTTATTAGTTACTATATTTTCTAGTATTGATTATGTATTTGAGGAAACAAGCTATGATACCACTCAAGTTGTCATGCCCCGACCCGGTTTGGTCGGATCCCCATGATCAACCCACCACTCTCCCACCTTACTAAGTGTTGCCCTTTCTTTATAAATCGTGAGGAGTAAGGCGTCCTTTAAACCTGCACCTTTGCTAGAATAAAATAAATCAAAACTGCACAAAATTTTAAACTTATTATACCTGCCTTACAAATACATTAGCTGGTGGTCTTTGAGGTAGGTTTTCCGGGGTTACTTGAAAGGGATATAAGGGAGGGGTGAGTTCAATAACTCAGTAAATGGGTGTTCAAAGATTTACTTTTAGAAAAATAGTTTGAATTTTGAGTGTGATAGATTTCTTATTTTCTTTTTAAAACATTTCATTCTTAATTATTGGTTTCCATAACCATTTCTCATCATAATGGTGTGTTTATCACCCAACACACATCCTTCATCATGAAGGTAAAATGCACAATTGCAGACCAACCCGTCCATTAAACCCACTTGTGGCATCAGAGCGACTTTACCGGCCACCTAGATAGAAGTACGTCCACTTCTACCATGAGAATGAGTGGATGTTTGCAACATCTAACCCTCAATCCCGTATCAAAAACTCTATGTTCTCATGACAACAAAGACCTCATCCTGTCCCCACCCTAGTTTCATGCGCTTAAAGCTACATCGAGCTTCGCATGACTTCTGGTACGACTAACTTCCCTTATATCCACTAGGTCGTCCAGAGCCCTCGGACACATCACTACCCTCTTGGTCATCTATAACATAGTGTATGCACAATCAACAGTTTTATCACATAATGCCATATAATTTGTGGTGCCACTGGTTCGACAGCCTTGACCCTCAACTCGACCTACAACTGTTTATCTTAACTAGTTTGAAGACCTGTCATGTCACACTACCACTAGTCCATCGAGTATGTTGGTCATATCTCATTACCAAGGCCAAATAATTCATTTACTTATGTTTTCATGGCATAGTAATCATTTTTGTTTACGAGCACTTCCTCGTGCCAATTGGCCTAGGGCCCACTATATGAGATTTTTAAAATTAGGCATATTAGCCCCCGAGTTCCAAAACCGAGGCCTTCAGCCTATATGAGCTATTCAAGCTCCCGTCAAGAAGGTCTCCCAAATATTTTAAGCAGTGGCACACAATCAAGGGAGAACACTTCTAAAAAAATAAACTTTTTGACTGTCCATCATACCAACTGGGTATGAAGTCATCTCCGCTTATAACCGATAAGTAGATTTTCCACTTCCTTCCAGTAAGTTTCATCATACTAATCGGGTATGATCTACTTACAACTGGGAAGTAGTTTTTTCGTATGATTTCCACATCACTCCTCTCTGTGTGATGATTAAAATACCACTTAGCAGTGAGTTTTTCTTTTCCAAGGTGCTTATCATCCTAACCGGGTATGATATTAAATCCCACTCACTCGATAGTGCAGTGAATATCCTTTTAGCTGGCTTGTTGTCCTAACTCGAACTTGTCTTAGCTGACGTTCTTGGTACTTCATGTTCCTACACAATATGAACACTATTGTTCATTATCCTTTGGCCTAATAGCTCTCATTCATCCTAAATGAATGAGAAAATCAAACTTTTCCTTTATTTGCAATTAGGTCCCTAAATTTATTTTTTTAACTTTATGCCCTAAATGCCGATTTTTCTTCAAATTAAGTCCCGAAACTTTTAAAATTCACCTTCGGACCTCAATTTATTCAAATTCACAAAAAGAAGTTTAATTTTCCAAATTTCCAATTTGGTCCCCTAACTATTCCAAAATTACCATTTTGCCCCTACTTTACAAAAATGGTAAGTTTTGCCCCAAAATTTTCCAAAATTGCCCAATTGATCCTCCAACATCTTTATCATGCCCAATTGGTCCTAAATGTTTTGAAATTGCACTTTAGTCCCTTGAATTTTTGAAATTCCCAAATTTTCCCCAATTTTCCTCCAATTTCAACCTTCTAACTCAATCGAATTTGATTTCATCAAATTGACCAATCAAATGAGTTTAATTGTTGAAATTGAAGTTAGATTGGAGTTCCTACACCTTCATAAAATTCAATTGCACTTTGAATCACACGATTTGGTGTTGGAATGAGCTCAAACGAAGTTTCGCCAAAAAACTAGACTCAAAGAGAGAAATCTTCAAAATCTTACCGTCGGGGGCACAACGATCTGAGCTTTTGATCTAGACAGATAGCTCTCATCCTGAGGTTTCTCATAAGATCAAGAATTGCATCAATTGATACATAATTAAGTGAGAATTTTATCATCAAAGTTCTACAAGTTCTCTCTCTAGCACCGGTTAGAAATTATAGAGGAGGGCCAAATTAGCTTACCTTTCAGCTCTAATTCAGCTATAGCAGAACCGTGGAGGTGTTGGGAGGGCTTGGTTTGGCCTGTGAAGTGCTCAAATTGGCAGATTTCAGCTCGGAGCAAATGGAGACTATAGATGTGTGGTTAACTTCTCCCCAAATGCAAAGAACCCGACCATGCCTTCTTTGCCTCAGAAAAGACCCTATATCAGAGCTCTTGTTCGAGCTCCGCCAAAAGTTGGAGCAGTTGATAGAGAATGGAGTTTTCAGGTGTGAAGAGAATGAATGAGGAGGGGCTCTTTATATAAGAAGCTCGGGGACTTCTTGGCCGTTCGATTGGCGCCTTAATGGCGGTCATTCATTTCCTGAAACTCCCTGGTCAGAGACTTTTTAGCTTCGCCGGCACTGTTTGATTTTCTGACGATCGAACAGCGTTGTCATCTAAAGGAAGAAGATAACATTGTTCCGAATGGGACCGGACCGGTTCTAACTTGGTTCAAAGCTTAAACCGACCAGTTCAGGCCCAATTTGTCCAAAATTTTTAAAATTAAAAATTTATAAATCTATCTAAATTAATTTTCTATCCAATGGTGGTCTCAAATCTCAAATTTGAATTTTCTAAGCCACCTAGAAAAATGAATTTAGCATTCGGTTCAATAGTGGTTCAAACCAGTCCAAACTAGTTCAATCTGGTTCAGATCCGGTTCACTTGAACTAGTTTGGTTTTCATCTTCAATTCATTCTAAAGTCATTTTTCTTGACTTTTGTGACTATTTAGGTCACTCGAAATCCATAATTTTCCCAGTTTTCCCTTTCTCTATCGGTTCCGGTTCTTAAACCGACTCGGTTCATAAATCGGTTCAATCCAGTTGGATCTGATTCATCTGAACCGGTCTAGTTTTTCTCTTCCAATTTGTCCTAAGGTTCTTTTCCAAGGTTTTATGAACCCTTTGGGTCACTCGAAAGTTGTAAATTTCCCAAATTGCCCATTTCCTAATAATCGGGTTTATGAATCGATTCGGTTTTCTCACTTGGTTTGATAGGTTATTTTCCTGGAAAAAGCGGGGTTTACAGTAGTCTTGAAAAAAAACAATTTTAGTGTGGGAGTAACGTGCTCATTAGTCCAACCGGGCGTGATGCTAAACCCACTCACCCGGGATGGCAAAATTGGTTCCCAGCGGTATCTTGGCTACCCACACATTCTTGTACAAGATCCTTGAACTGCTCGTCCTGTATGGCCCAATCATTCATGTGAGTACCACTGTAAGAAAGGTCTCCTAATTGTCGTATCGGCAATCCAATCCTTAATTATGTCATAATTATGATTAGGTCCCTAAAGTTTAAAAAATTACTCTTAGGTCCCTAATACCCATTTATTATCAATTAGGCCCCCAAAGTTTTTCCCTCTTTGGGCCTCTAATTTCTCTCTATTTCACTCCAAATCATCAACTTTTCATTAATTGCAATTCAATCCCCAATTTTTCAAAAATTTCCAATTCGCCCAATTTTCCAAAAATCCCCAAGCTTCACCACGTATCACATGCTGATTGGCCAATGTTGGCCGAGCGGTTGATGGGGCATGCTTCTCCACGTGTGCGCTGATTGGGCGCTGACCTCGCAGCGGCCCATTGACCGGTCCAATCTAATCAAGTCTGGTGACTCGAAATTTTATATCAGTTGGTTCAGGCCCGATTCGACCAGTTTTTCAAATTTTAAAAATTTGTAAATTCATTTTCTACCTAATGGTAGCTTTAATTTTCTAATTTGATATTTTTAAACCACTTAGAAAAATGAATATTTTAACTGGTTTTTCACGGTTCAGATCCGGTCCACCTTGAACCGGTCTAATTTTTGCATCCAACCCACTTCATGTTTCACCTTCATGACCTTTGTGATTTATTTTGCAGTTGGGATGTCCAAATTCCCATCTTAAATACTTATTTACCATTTATGGTCCCGATGGATACCCGATTTTCTTTCGAAAATATTTGGGGGTTTTTCCCCGATTTATTGTTTTACTTTAAAGGGATGGGGTTTACATAAGTAATAAGTTTACAAACATTAGAAGCCGTAGGAAAAGTATGTAATACGAAATAGAAAGTCTGTGTGCACTTCTTTTCGAGAAAATCTACCTCGATATCACCCTTCATTGGAGTTGTGTTTCAATGCTCGACATCTTTTTCTAATCTTCTCTTCCTTCCCTAATCCCTGAAAAATATATTGGGGGAGGGGAGGGGATGAGTGAGCAATGCTCAGTGAACGCGAATACCAATCATCGAGTCATTCATAATCTTGATGTTGTGTAACATGGACTTTTATAATTTTTTTCCTTTTTCAAAATTTTTTTCAAGGTTATTTTAGAGTTAACAGACCCCACTACAAGATATTTTCAAAGATTCTTTGTCTAGGGCGGCTTGCCACTAGATCCATTGCCAACTTATCAATTGAAATCATTATTATATATTTTTCACACATCAACTTTTCTCTTGTACCAACTAAGTTGCGCCCACTAGCGTAGACTCATTATCACTTTTTATTTTTTAATAGATATTATATTTGTATTAGGTACATTCACATGAGTAGGAGATAACTCAATTAATTTCATATGAAGACAGATACGAGAGTTGGATAAAAAAACATGAAGTTTGTTGCCTATAATTTGGTCAAAAATCAATTCATTTGATCAATTTTCCAGATGGCATGCGACTGAAATTTGCAGAACAATTGGGGTGTGGGTGAAGGGAAAAAGACTACTCGGGTTGGGTGGGAAAGTCATGTCGGATCTAATGACTTCATTCGGTGACCATTTTTTTTTTAATTTTCCATATTTCTAAAATTATATTTTTCCCTATTTGAGTCCCTTGATAATTTAAATTATGCCACCCTAGAATCTCGACTAGTATAAACCAACATTCTAAAAATCCTAAATTTTTGTTTATGAAATACTTTTCGAACCCATCACAATTCCTAATTTATATTTTATTACTGATTCAAACTTGATTTACGATCTGGTTGAGTTAGAATTTTATTTTATTTTTAGGAAATCTCAATTTTATATTTATAATTTCTCATTTTTCTAAATTTACCTATTTACTCATTTGTGATCCACTCAATAATTTAAATTATATCTCCATCCAATCTTAACTAATCTAAACTAGTTTCTCAAAAATATCTCCACCCAATCCTAACTAGTCTAAATTAGTTTTTCAAAAATTATACTTTCTTGTTCAAGAAATAATTTTTTTTTATCATAATTCTAAGTTTGAGTTTTTATTCTCGATTTAATCTTAATTTTCGATCCAATTGAGTTAAATTTTACTGTTAAGGTGGATGTTACTTCAGAAACCAATAACTAGTGGGGAGAAATGTCCTATTAACTAGACTTACCCAATGGATCAAAAGGTGGAAGAGATAAAAGTAGTGATAGAAGGATACATAAATGAGGGAGATGAAGGAGTGAGCCCTTACTTATATAGGAAGATGCATTCATTAAATTTGACTTCCAACTTTGAAATATTCTAGTTAATTACGAGGATAATCAAGAAAAAATACATGATAATGAACATTATTGTAACTTATGCTTCTTATAAAGATGTAGATAAGGATAAAATAGCCAACCAAATACTCGAATGTATAAAATAGACAACCAAATACTCCAAAGGGGCATATACTCGGGTGATAGATGATAAAGCATATAGTATTTTGAAGTTAAGAGACTGTAAGGGAAGATGATTAATAAAAAAATATTTGTTTCAAAATCATAATTCTAGAACTTTAGTAAAAAAAATATGAGCGAAAAATCTGTGAACTGTCTAATTTTTTATTAGCAAATTTATTTTGTTGCGTGGTGCGAGAACAATAGACGATATGAAAATTTTCATAATTTTAGAGTGCTAGCCGGAAAGAAATTCATGTGAATCTTAGTTTAATAACTTAATTTTGATAGAAAAGTATCCACCAATATTGTGTGAATTATATAAGTGTTATGTCTAATTTTCCTATTAACAAATTTATTTTGTTGCGTGGGGGTGAGGATAAGAGATGATATGAAAATTTCCATATTTTTAGAGTGCTAGTTGGAAAGGTATAGCTTAGTTTAATAACTTAATTTCGGTACAAAAGTATGGGCGAAAAATGTGTAAACCATGTAAGTGTTATGTTTAATTTTCCTATTGGCATATTTAGTTTGTTGTGTGGTACGAGAACAAGAGATGATATGAAAATTTCCATATTTTTAGAGTTCTAGCGGGAAAAAAATTCATGTGTAGCTTAATTTAATAACTTTAGATTTTGTAATTAAGTTGCTTTTGTGCAAAAATTAACTTTTGTAAAAAGTGCATTAATTTTGTGCTGGTTCGGAGCGATTAATCATAAATATTCAAAAATATTTACAATAATTATCGAGAAAATAAATTTAATAAATATGATAAAATATAATAGGATATGCACAAACCCCAAATATTTGAATATATTAATTGTAATAGAAATTGGCTACAATATGGCAATCAAACTTGTTGCAGGTTTAATTTCTATAAAAAAAAGAATTCATGAACTTCTTACTTTTATTTCTAATATTTCTTCTAAATCCATCGACCTTTCTATTATAATCGATAAAAATGACTATGGTCTAAAGGCTTGCAACCCATCTCAAACCAGGTAGCTCTGCATTCATTTCATTCTAGCTTCAGTCAACATGCAGCCTGGTACATCATCCCTCCACCTATCTCAATTAAATCTGTACAACCACTGGCTTGAGCTGATAGCTGCGAATCATAATGGCTCCCCAAACAACCTGCAACTTGATGAACCAGCAATTTAAAAGAGTCTCCCCACAAATTTATTAAGGCTCTTTTCATGCATCATCAAGTCTGTCAGCAAGACCATAATATACCATTCGAGGAAAGTGCAGCGCTTTGGAAGCTTTCCCTTCCTTCATAGCTCCATAGCCTTCGTGCGTTAATGTGCACCCAACTGCGCATCCCCTCAACCTAAAAAATCTTCTAATACCGCTTTCTTTCCCTCGCATATATATATAAAGGATCGTTCTGCCCTCTCATTCAACACCACCGACTCATAAGTAGATAGACTATTTTGAAGTATTCCCTTTTGGTCCATCCATCCCATGGATTTTCTCATGCTATTGTACTCTATTCCCATACTCTACACTGTCTTCTTGATATTGAAGATAGTGGAAGACCGCCGCGGTAGGGACTGCTACATCATAGACTACGAGTGCTACAAGCCGACCGACGACCGGAAGCTCAGCACAGAGTTCTCCGGCGACTTAGTCCGGCGGAACCAGAACCTCGGCCTCTCGGAGTTGAAGTTCCTGCTCAAGGCCATCGTAAACTCCGGCATTGGAGAACACACCTACGGCCCTAGGGTTGTCCTCGAGGGGCGTGAGAACAAGCCAACCCTCCGCGACAATATACAAGAGATGGAGGAGTTTTTCTACGACAGTGTCGGAAAGCTCCTCGCCCGGTGCGGAGTTGCACCACCTGAGATCGACATTCTTGTCGTTAACGTCTCGATGTTCTCACTGGTCCCTTCCCTGGCCTCTCTCATCATCAACAAGTACAAGCTTAGGGAGGATATCAAGGTATTTAACCTAAGCGGCATGGGCTGCAGTGCGAGCCTCGTATCGATCGATGCGGTCCGTAACATCCTCAAGACGTACAAGAATGCTAATGCTTTAGTGGTCACCTCCGAGTCACTGAGCCCTAACTGGTACACGGGCGAGGACCGGTCCATGATCCTTACCAACTGCCTGTTTCGGTCTGGTGGCTGCGCGATGCTTCTGACCAACAAGCGGGACTTAAAGGACCGGGCCATGTTCAAGCTGCGGTGCCTCGTGAGGACCCACCACGGCGCGAGGGACGAGTCATACGGGTGCTGCATCCAGACCGAGGATGACCAGGGCCGGCCAGGGTTCCGCCTCAGCAAGTCGCTCCCAAAGGCCGCAACTAGGGCTTTCATCGAGAACCTCCGGGAGATAACACCGATGATACTTCCAGTGAGGGAGCTGGTCCGATACGGCGCCCTGACGCTGGCGAGGAGAATCAGGAACTGCCTCGGGGGCAGTGGGACAAAGGTGGAGGGGGCAATGACGAAGCCGGTGGTCAACTTCCGGACCGGGGTTGACCACTTCTGCATCCACACGGGAGGGAAGGCGGTGATAGATGGGATCGGGATAAACCTGAAGCTGACCGAGTACGAGCTGGAGCCGGCAAGAATGACTCTCCACCGGTTCGGCAACACTTCGGCTAGTAGCCTATGGTACGTTTTGGCCTACATGGAGGCCAAGAAGAGGATGAAGAAGGGTGACAGAGTCCTGATGATAAGCTTTGGAGCTGGCTTCAAGTGCAATAGCTGCTTGTGGGAGGTAATGATAGACTTAGGGAGGGGGAATGTATGGGAGGACTGCATTGACAGCTTCCCACCTAAGACTCTTACTAACCCTTTCATGGAGAAGTTTGGATGGATCAATCAACACGATGACACCACCAAGTTCAAATTCTAGTGCGAGACCACTAGAGGATCATAGGGTGAGCTAATTAAGTTGCTTCGTGATCAAGGGATGATTATAGTAACTAGGGTTGGGTTTAGACCTTTGCCATGGGTGTCTCTATCATTATATTATTTCTTGCTCTTATCATTGTGTAGAAATATTGTATTTGCACTCTAATGATTCTTGACATATAAAGCTAAAATAAGGCGGTTGAGACGACCCAAGTATCAAATTATATTGATAAACATATAAGATTAAAATAATTATTTATGAATAGTTAAAAATAATAAATTATCACTATTAACTTCCAATCAATATGAGGTAGGACTTCTAGATCTATATATTCCCTTCACCCATAGTTATTAAACCGATATGGACCTGTGAATTTAAAAGAAAGACATATTCACATAGATTAAAAACCCTTCTTTTACTCTTTTTGAAATTTTGACTGTATATCCTCATTATAATAATTATTACGCAAAAAAATTCAAATGATAAGAAGAACCTTACAAATGCACTATTTTTTAGTTGACCTTTATCTCTAGAATAAAACTTATTTTTCACTTCACTAAATATATTATTTTAGTAGAAACTTCAAGAGAGAATAATTTTGTGTGAAACATACTCACATCTCTCGCAAATAAGATAAGTGTAAGTAATAAAAAATAATTTATAAATGGGGGCAATATAGTAACTCCACTTGTTCGACTTTATCACGCCAAGTTGTGATAGAGATCAATAATTTACCATACAAGTTGTTCACTTCATAAATTATTGATCTCTTGTATAAAGTGAAAATCAATAATTTCCCATAATACATATTTTGTAAAATAGTACTAAAATAAGATTTGCAATATTATGATACATATTTGGTAAAAGAGTATTTAAATAAGATGTGATGATTTATATAATAAGTAATTTTACTAAAATAGCATGTGATAGATTATGAGATTCTATCGTAAAATAATAGAATTTAAAGTATTGCCATTACGAAGGTTAACTAATATATCAATAATAATTGAGGAATATATCTATTAAACCACATATATTTGTGACAAGTAACTTATGAGCACTTGTGGTTATTCTTAATCTTATGATCATTATCTTTCTAAATGAAAGTATCAATTCGTGATATATATATCTTCTTGATCAATTAAAAAGTATTTACAATGATTGAGTCTCTTATTTTTGACTAAGTTCATATTTATTATTTGTAAATTTTCCTTACCCTAAAATGTTATAAGGGGATATTTTCACCTAACCCAATCTTGTATTTTATATTTGATTTTATTATGTCTTATAATTTCAATAATTTTTTCTAACTTCAAGATGAAGATTAATTAACAATTAAATTCTTAATTCACATTCTTCCATAGGATGAAAAATATCATTCAAGTAACTTTAGTTTCTTGTGCACCTGAGATGTTACCTTTCCACAAATATGTTGCACATACTTGGTTATCTTGATTGATCACATTCTTAGGTAGTACAAAGTGACTATACCAATAGTTAGTCATAAAATGTAACACTAACTTGATTAAATAGATTTTATCATTATAAGATAATGAATTTGATGATCATGGCTAGATACGATCACGAGTCATCTCAACTAAGACTTTATAATAGGTAGTCAATAATGTTGAAGAGATAAGAGGCAACCCCAAATAACAAACTACTATAGACCCTATTTTAAAAGGCAACTCCTCTTCTATCCTATTAACATAATAGTGAGTTTGACCCAATAAACTTTATAACTTTTGCTCATACAGTCGAAGTCCTAAAAGTAGATAAAATTGGTGTATCACATCTTTAATTTCAACAATTGTGTTGTAAGATCCATTTGATAATATAATAAGTGTGAGAAGGTATTGTGGACTGATAATGGGTTGGGTCTATTTTTCAGGTGCAACGTAGATATACTTACAACGTGCAATTTTTAAACTCGCCCTCAACAACTATCTACGAGTCGGGTATGAGTCTTTCGGTCTCAGATGAGGGGGAACAATAGCCTCGAGTTAGGTATTTTTTCTCCATACTCAGGTATACCATGAGCCAGGTTTCCGGTCTCGAATCAGGTACGGGTGTGAACACATTGGCTTTAATACTATGTAAGAAGGTATTGTGGACCAATAAGGGGTCGAGTTCATGTCCACTTAAAAGTTTTAACTTGTAAGTAGGGGAACCTTTCCAACCTTATAAACCCATAACATTTCTCTATTTTATCCAATGTAGTATCGTATTCTCAACATCCGCCCTTATGTACAACATGGACACATTTGACACGTGCAATTTTAAACCCGCCAACTAGTTACAATTCGGTGAAGATCAATAACTTGCAATACAAGTTGTGATACATATTTTGTAAAAGAGTACTAAAATAAGATGTGATGATTTATATCATCAACAATTTCACTAAAATAGCATGTGATAGATCATGAGATTCCATCATAAGATAATAGAATCTAAAGTATTGCCGAAGGCTAACCAATATATCAATAATAATTGAGGAATATACCCATTAAACCACATATATTTGTGACAAGTAACCTATGAGCACTTGTAGTTATTCTTAATCTTATGAGCATTGTCTTTCTAAATAAAAGTATCAATTCATGATAGATGTAACTTCTTGATCAATTAAAAGGGATTTACAATGATTGAGTCTCTTATTTGTGACTAAGTTTATATTTATTATTTGTAAACTTTACATACCCTAAAATGCTATAAGAGGATATCTTCACTGAACCCGATCTTGCATTTTATATTTGATTTTATTATATCTCACAATTTTAATAGTTTTTTCTAACTTCAAGATGGAGATTAATTAACAATTAAAGTCTTAATCCACATTCTTCCATAGGATGAAAAATATCATTCAAGCAACTTTAGTTTCTTGTAAGTAGTGAAATATTGTGGACCGATAATGGGTTGGGTTTATTTCTACTTAAAAGTCATTACTTGTAAGTAGTGAAATATTTCCATCCTTATAAACCCACAAAACTTCTATATTTTATCTAATGTGATATCTTATTCTCAACACTTGCCCTCAACAACTATCTACGAGTCGGGTATGAGTCTTTCGGTCTTAGATGAGGGGGAACAATAGCCTCCAGTTAGGTATTTTTTCTCCATACTTGGGTATACCATGAGCTAGGTTTTCGGTCTCGAATCAGGTACAGGTGCGAACTCACTGGCACTGATACTATGCAAGAAGGTATTGTGGACCGATAAGGGGTCGAGCTCATGTTTACTTAAAAGTCGTGACTTGTAAGTAGTGGAACCTTTCAAACCTTATAAACCCATAACACTTCTCTATTTTATCCAACATGAGAATGTATTCTCAACATCTGCCCTCATGTGCATCGTAGACACATTTGACACGTGCAATCTCAAACTCGCCAACTAGTTACAATTTAGTGAAGATCAATAACTTGCAATACAAGTTGTGATACATATTTTGTAAAAGAGTACTAAAATAAGATATGATGATTTATATCATCAACAATTTCACTAAAATAGCATGTGATAGATCATGAGATTCCATCATAAGTTAATAGAATCCAAAGTATTGCCATTACAAAGGCTAACCAATATATCAATAGTAATTGAGGAATATATCCATTAAACCACATATATTTGTGACAAGTAACCTATGAGCACTTGTGGTTATTCTTAATCTTATGATCATTGTCTTTCTAAACGAAAGTATCAACTCATGATAGATATATCTTCTTAATCAATTAAAAGGTATTTACAATGATTGAGTCTCTTATTTGTGACTAAGTTCATATTTATTATTTGTAAACTTTACCTACCCTAAAATGCTATAAGAGGATATCTTCACTGAACCTGATCTTGCATTTTATATTTGATTTTATTATGTCTCACAATTTCAATAGTTTTTTCTAACTTCAAGATGGAGATTAATTAACAATTAAAGTCTTAATCCACATTCTTCCATAGGATGAAAAATATCATTAAAGCAACTTTAGTTTCTTGTAAGTAGTGAAATATTGTGTACCGATAATGGGTTGGGCTTATTTCTACTTAAAAGTCATTACTTGTAAGTAGTGAAATATTTCCAACTTTATAAACCCCCCGCCCTCATGTGCAACGTGCAATTTTTAAACTCGCCCTCAACAACTATCTACGAGTCGAGTATGAGTCTTTCGGTCTCAGATGAGGGGGAACAATAGCCTCGAGTTAGGTATTTTTCATCCATACTCGGGTATAACATGAGCCAGGTTTTCGGTCTCGAATTAGGTACGAGTGTGAACTCACTGGCTTTGATACCATGTGAGAAGGTATTGTGGACCGATAAGGGGTCGAGCTCATGTCTACTTAAAAGTCATGACTTGTAAATAGTGGAACCTTTCCAACCTTATAAACCCACAACACTTCTCTATTTTATCTAATGTGGAATCGTATTCTCAACATCTGACCTCATGTGCAACGTGGACACATTTGACACGTACAATTTCAAACCCGCCCTCAACTCCTGATAATGTGGACCCTCTTTCTATGTTTTTACCTTTTACATCTCCCTCGTCCTCCCGCCACGCTGATCTCTTCCAACAACAATGCTATTGCACAAGACATTCAAGATCAAGAAGAAGCTCTTATACCATGTGAGAATGTATTGTCGACCGATAAGGGGTTAGGCCCATGTCTACTTAAAAGTTATGACTCATAAGTAGTGGAACCTTTCCAACCTTATAAACTCACAACACTTCTATATTTTATTCAATGTGAGATCTTATTCTTGACAATGAGATCATCATAAAAAAATGAGATGAGTGAGCGATAATACCTTGATAGGAAGCTAATATCCAAATACTTTTTCTTGGTATGAGCTCTCTTGTCCCAATCCTCTTCAACCATTAAAGAAACTAGTTAAAGTCTTATTAAATGTAATAAAGATAGAATACCATGAAGATGTTACACATGTCATTACCCATTCTTTAAACCTATTTGGAAAGTCAAAAACCACAAGAGATTATATTAAATACTATGTGCTAAGAGAACATTTTTTGCACCACTCTTTAGAAAATCCAATTCGATCGAGTTGGAATAGAAAATGAGATCAAACTAGAAAATGGAAAATCGAAACCGATTTGAAAGATTGAACTATATTTGGTATCAATTTGAAAAGGAGATTTAGACAATTGTTAAAATCTGGTAAATTGTCTCTAAGGGAACTCTTTGATCAATCGTTTCCTGATATTTAATTTCCGATCAAAGAGTTCCCTTAAAGATAATTTATCACATTTTAACCATTATCCAAATATACTTTTCAAATTGATACCAATTTTGGTCATTTCTGGACTGGTCATCTCTAATTTGAACTGGTTTAGACCAAAAACTCCACAAATTTTATAAACAATTTCATAAATAAAAAATGGAAATACTTGAGCCCAAATAATATGTAATTAGAAAATAAATTTTTTAAAAAATAAATTGGGTTAAGAACTAGTCAAATTGGAGACAGTCGGTCAATAAACGACCAAAATTGGTCGAACTGGCCAAGAAATTCACTAGAAATGGATTTGGAATAGTGCCGAACCAACTGACGGACACATGCATCACACGCACACTGTTCTCTCCACCCGACTGAATATCCCAAACCAAAAAATCAGACCCAATTTGCCCTACCTAATTCCAAAATCCACTGTGAATGAAATTAATTCTTATAGAGTGAGCTATAATTTAATGAAAGAAAGTTATAATCATATATTAATTAAGTTTAGAGCATGATCATATAAAGCTTGCCCCCCTCTCGCCAACAACTCACCAAAATTATCTCTGGAAGTGAGATCACTCTATTTTTTAGTAACCCGAATTATAAAAGCCATTGGAATCATGCTTGAGTCAGATTTCCAACACCACCCATCTTCGACACCAGCATGCTCTCAACCAGTGTCAACATGATCAAATAGTACACATGCTCTAGTTGTAAAAAAATGAAGCATTACCTTTTAGGGACATTTCCAATGCCCTCGACAACTAACAATTGCCAATAAAAAATCTATAGACACCTCTTAGTCCTTACTTTCGAACCCCATCAGCCTCATAAGATTCGGGTAAGTATTAAGGTAAAATAAATTCATGAAAGTATTGACTAGCCATAAATTATGAGAAAATATAGTAAAATATCATTAGCAGGATACTCCAACCTCCATTTGAGGTGATTCAAATGTCCACAAAATTTTCTAGAGTCTACTTTCCAATCACACTTTATGCCACTAACTAAGTCATTGTATCCTCTAAGATTTTGACCTTGACCCGATTTATGTACTATTCCAACAATCTTTAGAAATTCTCCTTGGAAGGATTGTTTTGACCAGATCCAACCAGACAGGACCATGGCACTATATTGAGCCAATGAGTACCTCATATTTGAATTTCATAATTTTTTAGAAATGTTTTGTTGAGTAATCAAGGTCGGGGACTAAAATTTAATTTTGGTAAATTTAGTGAACCCATTTAGGAACGAGATTTCTTAAGGGTCTCTATTATGGTCTGAAGAAGGTCAATGGACCAATGTGAAATAATGGAAATGGTTTGAGACTCATATGATTAGTTTTATATCTTTAAGGACGTAAATGAGACTTTAAGAAAAGTTTAGGGACTAAAGTGTAAATAGTGAAGCTTTGGGGACCCTACATTATTCATAGTAATTTAGGGACCTAAATAAGACTAAAGGAAGTATGAGGACCCAAATAAAGGACTTGAGGAGTTTAGGGTCCCAAAATAAAGAGTTTGAAAGTATAAGGGCAAAATGATAATTTTGTCTATATTAAGGACCAAACTGCAAACTTGAAAAAAAGTTAAGTATCTAAGTGGGAGACTAAGAGACTTTTAGAAAATTTGATAAATATGACCAAATATGGGTGTAACATAAGATTTGTATAAATATATGATAGAAAGGGTTAGTACAAAAAAGTTCATCGACACGTACGTCGGGCAAACCTAGCCCAAGGGGAAAAACCGTAATTTTTGGACAAATATAATATGATATCATAGTACCCAATAAAAACCAAATCTTACACCAATTATATGATTTGATTCATGTAGAGTAATCCGACATGCTATTATATGAGGATCACACATTTCGACATAATTGGAAAACCTATTATGACAAATAAGTCCCTATATGACAAGTAGGTTTATTGATGGCAAGTCCAATTGGACCGATTGATGCATTTTTTAGTTTTCCAAGAAATCTATGAAAATATGTATGCTTTGAAAAAGTATTGTGAAAGGTTAAAGGAAAACTAAATGTGTGAAAAAAAAAAGAGAATTAATATCTTGCTATGATTGTATGCCAAGTTGCATGTTTGATAAATATGCCATCATTGTGCATGTGCCAAGTTGTAGGCTATATCTATATCATTTTGTTTGATAAAATGAAAGAGTGTGTCACCAAGTCAGGTTAGATTCAACCCGACTTCTAACACCCGACCCAACTCCACCGTACCCAACTGGACTCGCACCCCATTATCCACTTCCGTACGGATACTGCAGCTGGTAGATTATAGAAAAACAACTAATGGACTCGAGTTTTTAGTAAATTACATGAAATAAAACTAGAGAATGAGTTGAAAACTCATTTAATAGCCTTCATATGAAGTTAATTACATTTTATCCTCCCCATTAGATAGAATTTTTATCCCTATGTCTGAAAGCATGTTTGTAGAAACTCTTCCGACACTCGAAGCTTTCAAGAGGAAATTCTCTCATTCAACCACCAAATTTAGTCATTTTTATGTCAAAATGTCGCTATGAGAGTTCTCTTGAAGTATGTGGCAAGATCTCGACCAACTAGAGGTAAACAAACACTACATAAGGGCTGTTTTGGTAAACTTCGGCATGGGACAATGAAACAACATGTTGTCACTGTCTTTCGAGGTTAAATTCAGCTAGCTCTGGCCACCTCTCCAACCAACACCAATGCCAAAAGAATCCGCTACCTCTCTTATACCTCCTATTGGCCTTGTCCGACCTCCGACTTGGGGAGTTTCAGCCACCACAAGTTGATTTCTTTCGGTGGGTCTATTCTTGAACGCCTGATCACTGCTTTTTGGGGCTAAGTTTGCCCAGCTGCGATGACTATTTGGTCGACCACCATCACTATAGAATAAGTCATTTCTACCTTGGCTTCAAAAGACGACCATTAGTGATACCCTCTCTAGTGAGTATTTCTAACTTGACCTAAGTTTGCACAGTTTTGATCATTTTTAGAAAATGACCAAATTCGGCCAAATGCAGCTAGGGCAAGACCTCAAACTTATCCTATGAGCTCTTAGGAGTCAAATGATGGTATTTGTGGTGGGATTGTGAATTTTGAAGTTTATTGGAGATGTTTTCAATGTTTGAGGAATAAGGTGAAAGATTTAAATAGTTAGAGGACTATTTGCAAGTAAGGGAAAAATTATCAAATGTTTCCTAAAGAAGTATAATAGGCTAGGAAGTGATTTCTGGATAAATTGAGGTGTTGAAAATGATTTTCGTTAGTGTAAGGGAAAAATAGCCATTTTGGGTAAAATGAGTGATAAAATGGTAATTTTGCCTAAATAGGGGTAAATTGGTCATTTTGCATCACAAGGGCGCTGAATAGTGAGATTGGATAATTTTTGGGTAAAATAATAAATTTAAGAAGGTTAGGGACTAAATTATAAATATGGTAAAGTTGAGGGTAAAATGATAATTAGAAGAGAGTTTGAGGCTAAAATACATTTTTTAAGACTTGAGTACCCAAATTGGACTAAGGGATAAATAAATAGGGGCTAAATGCATAAGTTTTGAAAGTTAGAACCCTAGATGGAAGAAGTTGAAAGATGAAAGGAATTTTGGTAAATTATTAAAGTTAAGGGGCCAAAGGGTAATTTTAGAGAATTTAGGTTTAATTTGTAAAGGTTTGGGGGTAGTTAGAGTAAATGTTGAAAAAATAGGGGAAACTTTAGGATTTATAAAAATATGGAAAGGGTCACATGGTCCGGTTCCACTATCCAATACGATTGGGACCGAATTGTGGAAGAATAACCACAAATTTAAAATTTCAAAAATGATGTGAATGTAATGGGGTGTACCTAATTAACCATATTATAATATTATTATGTAGAAAAATTGGAATGCACAATTTGCGGGTATCGCATTTCACAAGAGAATTAGAAAAAAAAGTTGGGACGAACGAATCACATATATATGGTGAGTGAGATTTCCAGTAACAACTTCAATTGTATCATCCACCATTCTTTATGGATTCTATGAAAATTATGATAAGAAAAACATTTTCATAATAACATGAATAAAGGAATGAAATGGGAAAACTTGCATGAAAATATACTTAGTATATTTTAAATTGAAATAAATAGACATCATGCGATGATATGTGATATGAATCATGTGCATGAGCTTGGTAGAGATTATTCATATAGGTAGTGAGGCTCTTTATACCTACATGTATCATGGATTAAATGATGTTGATATCAAGTGATGTTTCGAGAATATGCACCATAAGTCTGATGCATGGACCATAGTAGATAACAGTTATATTACATAAGTTATGAAGCACCATTTGAGCCTCATCATGCATTTCATGTATATGAATTGCTATGATGATGTTATTGGCATACATGCCTGTATATATGTTGAGAAGGGCATCAATAGGACACCTATAAGAGGTTGTGTTGGGGTTGACTTGGACTGGGAAAATATGGCTAGTTGTGTGATTTGAAGGTTTCCGGGTCGCCAATGGACCTATGAGTGATCCTTTGTGCATGCATTCACGGAGAACGAGGACAACTGAGACATAGGTATACCGTGTTGTGAGGTAAACGAGGGCACCGTGATATATAGATGATTTGGAGGCCACTGCCTCGTCATCCCGATGAGAAGATGTGTTCTACATCCCAAGCATGGATGGTGAGGAATGCTAGAGTATACATATATACTTGTTGCATGGATGATGAGTAATGCTAGAGTATACATATATACTTGTTGCATAGATGATGAGACATGAAAAGTATATGAATGATCAAGTACACATTATCAACATCCTATATGAGTGTACTAACTTTCATAGTATCGAGTGAGTGCAAATACATAACTCACCTACCACATATATCCAAATGCGCACAAGTGCGGAATTTGGGCCATAGAGGGGCCACGTATAATTGATTATCCATGTGTGCATTATTCTGGACATGGCCATACCATGTTTGAATTATTTGGTTATACATTTGATTGTTGTGTGTACGGTGAGTTGGAGCTCCACCTTGATAAATGCAAGATACGACTAAGAATCTTAGTAAATGAGGGTGATATAATGTACATTAATGAACCTTCCATGTATAGAAATTTTGAGGAAAGTTTGAAGTTGTAGCCATGAAATGACTTTATGTTAGTAACTTTATTCACTTAGGTGTCTCACAAAAATATTTTAGGTGGAAGAAGAAGTCTATGGGAGCTCATAAAATCGGTCATCACCACCATCATTTATGAAACTTTGAGTTATAAAACTCAAAATATCTGCACGGATGTTTAATTATATTATTATCAATTGTTGTATTAAAGGGAATTTTTTTTATCCAGTTTCAAAGCTCTCTATTTACGAAAGAAAGTTTTAATTTTCATAGCAAATTATGAGAAGTTTTTATTTTGAGATTTGTTTATTTTGGTACTAACTTGGTAAAAGTACCCACCATTATAGCATCGAGAGGATATTTAAGGTTGTTATCGGGTCCACCAACCTTAAAATTAGGTTAGGATATGACAATATTATTTGAAATAATTTATCCCTTAACAAATGTAGCTTGATATGTGTTTATACCATATGGTAAAATGCTCTTCAACCGAATCATTAGTAGCTTAGAAAGGAACATATAAATTATATTACAATACAAGATTGATCTATATTCATGTACCTTCTCATAGTTCTCTTCATTCATAACAAGTGTGATTGATGTTAAATTTTCTTGTCTTATCAACAATCATGTCCAAAACAAATGTAACTATTACACCAATCTTTGGACAAGCCTATTTGTAGAAATATGTTGTAATGCCACAACCCAATTCTTGGGTTAGGTCGACATAACAACCAACCATACCTTCTCGATTCTACAATGGTGAATGCTACACTTTCATAGTCTAATGGAGAAATAATACTCAAAATATAACATGACAACATAATTTCCATAAAAAATTCAAACTTTTCATTAAATGGAACATAGAAGTTCACAAAATACATTTCCTCAGAAAAATACAATTGGATGGATCTTCGAGTATTCTCTTTGAGCACTTATACCTAGATCACGATTTTGGTTGAAACTCCGTCCGACAATATTAGGGGAGGGGGCAAGTTAATGCTCAATGATTAAGAATATTGACAATGCTTGTTCATGTTCTATATCATAATCTACTCAAAACCTCTCATATAGAGTTGTTTTTCATTTACACACCTAATATTAAGAAAAACCATGTCTTTTAAACATACACAAGATTTGTTAGATTTCATATATGAACCAATCTCCAGAAAATAGGTATGACTCATACAAGTATTCTTTTAAAAAGGCCTATACATTCAAAATACGGCTCTATTCGGTATCAATCATTGAAACTCACTGAATCATGATCAAGGTCATCTCAATTCAAGCTTTTCTTCAAAGGTCATTATAAACCTCATTCCTTAAAGATAAGAAAACCGGGGATGAAATTGATCCACTCAAGAGAGAAAACTGAACTGATTCATGAACCTTAACCAGTAGAGAAAGGGTAAAATGGGAAATCGACAAACCCCAAGTGACTCAAAGAGTCATAAAAATTTGGAAAAGGACCTTGGGACAAATTGGAAGAGAAAACCAGACCGGTTCAGGTGAACTAGACCTGAACTGGATTGAACCATCATTGAATCGGTTGCTAAATTCATTTTTCTAGGTGGCTTAAAATATTCAAATTGGAGAATTGAAGCCACCATTGGATAGATAATGAATTTAGATGAAATTAGAAAATTTTAATTTTGAGAAAATCGGTTGAATCAGGCTTGAACCGGCCAGTCTAAGCATTAAACCTAGTCGGACCGGTCCGGTCTGGTTCAAAATAGTGTCATCTTCTTCCTTTAGATGACGACACTGTTCATTCAATGTAGGAACTGACAGCACCAATGAAGGAAAAACGTCTCCGTTCAGGGTGTTTCATGTCGAGGATAAGCTTAACCAAGATGTGAAACGGTCGGGTAGAGAGTCCCCGAGCTCCCTATATAAATAGCTCCTCTCCATCCATCCTCCTCACACCTAAAATCTCCATTCTCTCTCAACTACTCCATTTTTTGATGAAGCTCGAACCAAAGCTTTGATATAGGCATTTTTCTGAGCCTCTGAAGGTGAGGTCAGATTCTTTAGACTCTTGGGGAAGTAAGCTACCTGGCAGCAACCTCCGTTCGATATAAGGACCACCGGAGAAGCACCGGCAGAATCAAACAGTGAAGTAGCTCTGAAGTATCGAAGCTGCCATGTCTCGGCTGAGCTAAAATCATTCAAATTCAGCCCTCCTCTGGCTAAACCAAGCCTTCCTGACACTCCCACAATCCTTATATGACCTCAATTAAGCTGAAAGATAAGCCAATTTGACACTCCTCATCGTTGTAGGTTAGAGTTACAGAGAGAAACTATGAAATTTCACTAATGAAATTCTCCCTCGATTTAAGGTCAATTGTTGGAATTCTTGATCCTAGAAGATACCTCAGGAAAAGAGCTACCTTCTCTGATAGAGAGCTTGGACCGTCGCACCTTCGACAGTAAGCTTTCAAAGTTTTCTCTCTCTACACACAATTTTCTGACTAAGCTCCTTTTAAGCTCATTTTAGCTTCAATTCATGCGATTCAAAGCTCAATCGAATCATATGGAAGTGTAGGAACTGATTTACACCTCCAATTGAAGCAATTGACCCCGATTAAATAGTCAATTTGAAGAAATCAATTTCGGCCAGTTTGAAAGGGGGAAATTAAAGGAAAATTTTGGAGAAAATTGGGATTTCGTAAAATTGAGGGACCTCTTTGTAATTTCCCAAAATTAAGGGCCAATTGGGCATGAAAATGATGTTGGAGGACCAATTGGTCAATTTTTGAAATAACTGGGGTCATATTGCCATTTTTGGAAAATAGGGGCAAAATGGTAATTTTTGAAAAGTTGGGGATCAAATTGGAAATTTGGAAAACTTAAGCCCCTTAAACAATTTTGAGTAAATTGAGGACCTAAAGAGAATTTTTGGAAGTTTCAGGACTCAATTTGAAGAAAAGTTAGTATTAGGGACTAAAGTCAAGGAAAATGAACTTTAGGGACCTAAGTGTAATTAACTAACAAATTTGAGCCTAGTCGTTCATATGTGAGAAACAAAGCTTGTTTTACTAAATTTTAATAAATAAGGATGCCTAAATCGTGTAGGAACTTGACAGACCAGAACGTTAGCATGGATAAGTTAGCGTGGAGGCGAAAACCAACTAGAAAAGAATACACCACAGTTATCGGGTGACTGACTCCAAGGGACTAGGAAGTAGCGAATTCCTGTAATAAGCCGAGTATGACAAGAAACTACCTCTTTGAATGAATAAAAGCTTTGTTTTCCTTAATTAAAATTTTCCTAATAATGACGAGTACAACTAACAAATTGGAAGTATACCAATCATGACCGACGTAGTAAATGGAGAGAAGACCACCTAAGGAGGAAGACTATGGGTCACCTATGGTTAACATTAACCCTAAGACAGCCAAATAAGTCCCCCACAAGAACTAGGAATGTGGACTAACTAGGCAACCAATACTGGAAAAGAAATTCTAGAGAAGGACCAAGAGTTTTCCTAGAATCATCATATAGGACATACCCTAACCAGGGGTAGGAGGAAGAGAAAGAGTGTGAGGTTCGATATAAAGGAAGTAAGCATAAAAAAGTGCAGGAGTAGTAAAGGAAAACCTAAGGACCATAAGAGATTGAGAAAGAATCCTCATATGAGAGATTGGGAAATCAAGAGGAATTAGGTGGCCTCTAAGAAGAGCTAAGAGTATGAGAGATAACTAAGAGGAGAGATAATGTACAAGAACCCCTCAAAAAGGGAGAACACAGAAAAACCTCTTCAGGTAACTCTAGGATAAGACACAGTAAGGAGGAACATGGAAAGAAGTGTGCTAGGAAGAAAACTCTAAGGGAATGCATAAGTACCCTCGAGAGAGTTATTGATAGGCAGATGGATAAAAACAAATAGTGCTAGAAATCTACTCCAATCAGGAACTCCTCAAAGGAAGGATAAGGAACAAGAGTAGAATTTGAGGACGGAGAAGGATTAAGGGAGGATAACCCTACCAATGTCATAAGGGTGTAAGAAAGGAAAGAAGGAAAAACATTCAAGAAGCGTTAGGAAGGTGAACGTTGAAAATCTCACGAAGGAAGTCCCTAATAAAAAGATAAAGGTAGGGAATAAGATCGTGGAAAAGAAACTCTCAAGCTAAGGAACCAAGAGGAGGATCATAAGAGACTTTATCTAAAATAAGGAACCTTAAAATGGTGGGCATAAATGGTTAAGGATGTCTAGGAATGGCAAGTGTGACCTGTTTTGGAGATAGGAGATTGGTCAAGAGGAAAGCAACTAGAAATAACAAAATAATCAAGTAGAATAAACGATGCTTGGTGAGGGACTAAAAACAGAGTAAGGATTACACCCTAGAAAGGACAACTGTTCAAAGACAAGTGAACCAAGAGAATAGTGGAAACAAGGCAATTAATTAACTGACCCTCTAGAAGACCATAAGTTTGATACTAGCAAGGAAGGGAAATGGTTAGAGGTCAAAATATTGGAAAGGAAGAATAAAGAAAATTTTGAAGAGACAAATGGTCGAGAACGAATTGACGACCAACCCCAAGCCACGAAAGGGATTAAGCAAGCTCTCGGAGAGGATAGAGCAACCTCAAAAGGAAAAAGACTGAGAATCTTCACCAATAGGAACAGAAATCGCAGTAAGTACAAGTTGAGATAAAGATAATAATAAGTGATGTACTAGTAAAACTCCCCAAAATAAGGATGAGTCAGATGGGATGACATCAAGGATGTCATGAATTCAAATCAAATATAGATAACTAAGATGATAAAGGAAAGAGGAAATCCTAGAAAAAGAGGAAGAAGCCAACTAAAGAAAGGAGCTCAGAATAGGCATACATATTCCAATGGAAAAGTAATGGACCCAAACAAAGTAGAAGAGATAAGAAAATTTTCAAATGGAATGCAAGTTAGGAATAAAGGGCTAGTAAAAGGGAAGATTTCCCAGAACCTAAGGAGTAAGTTAAAACCCAAGGAATATGTAAATAAGAAGATAGCATTGAAATATGTTGTATAAGTAAGAAAGGAGTGCATTGCCCATAATAAGAACATAGAGGAAATACTATATAAATCCTGCCCATTTGAGTTAAGGAAAATCGGGAAAAGAACCGGTCAAACCGAGTGAGAAAAATTGAACTGGTTCACAAACCCGATCATTAGGGAATGAGAAATTTAGGAAATTTACAACTCCTGAGTGACTCAAAGGGTTCATAAAGTATTGGAAAAGAACCTTAGAACAAATTGGAAGAGAAAAGCTAGACGGTTCAGATGAATCAGAATCGGTAGAGAAAGGGCAAACTAGAAAATTTTTGGATCCTGGGTGACCTAAAGAGTCACAAAAGTCAAGAAAAAGAACTTTAGGATGAATTGGAGATGAAAAACAAACTAGTTTAGGTGAACCAAATCCGAACAAGATTGAACCGATTTAAACTAGATAATAAATTCATTTTTTAGGTGGCTTAGAAAATTCAAATTTGAGATTTGAGGCCACTATTGGATAGAAAATGAATTTAGAAATTTTTAGATTTAAAAATTTTGGTAAAATCTGGGGTGAACTGGCCTATTTAAGCTTTGAACATGGTTCGGACCGGTCCGGTCTGATTCAGAATTGTGTCGTCTTTTTCCTTCAGATGTCAGCACTGTTCACTCGCTAAAAAATCACGCAGCGCCGGTGAAGCGGAAAAGTCTCCAGCCAGGGAGTTTTAGGCAATGAATGACTGCCATTAAGGCACCCATCGAATGGCCAAGAAGTCCCCGAGCTTTCTATATAAAGAGCTCCTCCTCATTCATCCTCTCTACACCTAAAAACTCCATTCTCTCTAAACTGCTCCAATTTTCGGTGAAGCTCGAACCAGAGCTCCGATATAGGGTCTTTTCTAATCCAAAGAAGGTGTGGTCAAATTCTTTAGAACCGGGGAGAAGTCACTACATGCCTGTAGTCACCATTTGCTCTAAGGGTTGTCGGAGAAGTGCCGACAAGATCGAACAGTGAAGCAGCTTTGGTAGACCGAAACAGCCCTGTTTTGGTTGAGTTGATATCGGCCAATTCGAGCCCTTCTCAGGCCAAACCAAGCCCTCCCAACACCTCCACATTCCTCCTACAGCTGAATTAGGGCTGAAAGGTAAGCTAATTTGGCTCCCCTCTACAATTTCCAACCGATGCTAGAGAGAGAACCGACAGAACTTTGATGATAAAATTCTCACTCAATTTGGCATCAATTGATGCAATTCTTGATCCTATGAGGAACCTCAGGATAAGAGCTATCTGCCCAGATCAAAAGCTCGGATCGTCGTGCCCCCCACAATAAGCTTTCAAAGCTTTCTCTCTCTAATTCCATTTTTCTGACAAATCTCCATTTGAGCTCATTCTGGCACCAAATCTTGTGATTCAAAGTGCAATTGAATCGTATGAAGGTGTAAGAACTCTAATCTAGCTTCAATTTCAAAAATTAAACTCATTTGACTGGTCAATTTATTGAAATCAAATTCGGCAGAGTTAAAAGGTTGAAATTGGGGGAAATTGTGGAATTTCAAAAATTCGAGGGACTAAAGTGTAATTTCATAAAATTGAGGACTAATTGGGCATAATAAAAATGTTAGAGGACCAATTAGGAAATTTTGGAATTTTTTGGGCAAAAAATTTAGGAAATTAATCCCCTTTTTGTGAAATGGAATTAATTGAAGTCCTATGAAAAATTTTAAAAGTTTTGGGACTCAATTTGAGGAAAAGTTAGCGTCAGGGACTTAAAGTTAAAGAGAAATAACTTTAGGGACCTAATTGCAAATAAATGAAAGTTTGACTTTCTCATTCATTTGGAATGAATGAAGGCTATTAGGCCAAAGGATAATGAACTGAGATGTTCATATTGTGTAGGAACACGAAGTACTAGGAACGCCAGCAAGGACAAGCTCACGTGAATACAAAGAACCAATCTAGTAGAATTCACATGGGTGAATGGGTTTACTAACGTCATACCTGGTTGGAATGATGAGCACAACTTAAAGTTAAAAACCACTTACCAGTTGTGAGTGGGATTTTATATCATACCCGGTTGGGGATGATAAGCACATCGAAATGAAAACCCACTATTATTTGGTATTTTAAACATCACAACTTAGAGCAATGATGTGAAAACCATGCGGAAAAACTACTTACCGATTGTAAGTAGATCATACCCGGTTGGTATGATGAAACTTTCTCAAAGGAAGTTGAAAACCCATTCATCAGTTATGAACGGAGATGTCCTTGTACCCGGGTGGTATAAGGGACAGTGAAAACATATTTTTGTTGGAAGTGCTCTCCCCTAACTGTGTGCCAATGCTTAAACTATTTGGGAGACCTTCTTGACGGGAGCTTGAATAGCTCTGATAGGCCAGGGGCCTCAGTTTTGGATCTTGGGGGCCAATATGCCCGATTTTGAAAATCTTGTATAGTGGGCCCAAGGGCAGTTGGCACGAGCAGGAGCTCGTAAACAAACATGAATTATATGTCATAAAACTTTAAATAAAGGAAATGTTTGGCCATGGTACCAAGATAGGACCGACATACTCAGTCAACTAGCGGCAGTGCGACATGACAAGTCGACGGATCAATCAAGACAAACAACTGCGAGTTGAGTTGAGGGTCAGGGCCATTGAACTAGTGGCACCACAGATTATATGGCATGATAAGAAAATATTTTTTGTGCATGCACTATGAGTACGGGATCATCAAGATACCCATGAGGCATAGTGATGCGTCCTAAGGGCCTTGGACGACTCGGTGAGTATAAGGGCAGTTTGTCATTCCAGGTGACTGTGTGAAATTTGGAGTAGCACCAAGTGCATGAGACCAGGGTGGTGACGGGATGAGGTCTCTATCCTCATAACGGACACGAAGAATTTATTCTGGGAATGAGGGTCGGATGTCGTGAACATCCACTCATTCTTAGGGTAGAAGTGGACGTACTTCTATCCGGGTGGCCAGTAAAGTCACTCCAAAGCTACAAGTGGGTTTAGTGGTTGTGCTGACTTGTGAATGTGTGTAACCTTCATGATGAAGGATGTGCGTTGGGTGATGACACACCGTAGTTAAAAAGAAATGGTGATAAACCCAAGATTTCAAATGAAATGGTTTTGAAAGAAAAGAGTTTGGCACACTCCAATAATAAATATTTTCTTAAAAGTGTAAACTTTTGAAAACTCATTCACTGAGTAGTCGTACTCACCTCCTCCCTTATATCCCTTTCAGGAGATTTCGAAAAACCTACCCTTAAAGACCATCAACTAAGATGCTTGTTATACATGTATTATAAATCTAAATTATTGTACAGTTTTGTTTATGTTATTTCTGGAAAAGGTGCAGGTTTAATAAACCGGGAGAGTGGCGCGGGTTGATCACGGGGATCCGACCAAACAGGGTCAGGGTGTGACACTGGCGTTCTCGGAACTTCGTGTTCCTACACGATATGAATATCATTGTTCAATATCCCTTGGCCTAATAGCCTTCATTCATTCCAAATGAATGAGAAAACCAAACTTTTCATTTATTTGCAATTAGGTCCCTAAAGTTATTTTTCTTCAACTTTAAGTCCCTAATGCTGGTTTTTCCTCAAAGTGAGTCCTGAAACTTTTAAAATTCATATTAGGACCTCAATTTATTCAATTTCACAAAAAGGGGTTCAATTTTCCAAATTTTCAATTTTGTCCCCCAACTTTTCCAAAATTACCATTTTGTCCCTACTTTACAAAAAATGGTATATTTTGCCCCAAAAATTCCAAAATTTCCCAATTGGTCTTCCAACATCTTTATCATGCCCAATTGGTCCTCAATTTTATGAAATTGCACTTTAGTCCCTAAAATTTTTTAAATTCTCAAATGTCCCCCATTTCCCCCCAATTTCAACCTTCTAACTCAGCTAAATTTGATTTTATCAAATTGACCAATAAAATGAGTTTAATTGTTGAAATTGAAGTTAGATTAGAGTTCCTACACATTCATACAATTCAATTGCACTTTGAATCGCACGATTTGGTGTTAGAATGAGCTCAAACATAGCTTTGTCGGAAAACTGGACTTAGAGAGAGAAAGCTTGGAAAGCTTGCCATCGGGGTTGTGGCGGTTCGAACTTTCGATATGGACAAATAGCTCTCGTGCTGAGGTTCCTCCTAGGATCAAGAATTGCATCAATTGATGCCAAATTGAGTGAGAATTTTATTATCGAAGTTCTGCCGATTCTCACTCTAGCACCAATCGAAAATTATAGAGGGGAGCCAAATTGGCTTACCTTTCAGCTCTAATTCAACTGTAGGAGGACTGTGGAGGTGTTGGGAGGGCTTGGATTGGCTAGAGAAGTACTTGAATTGGTTGATTTTAGCTTGGCCGAAACAGGGTAGCTTCAGTCCGCCAAAGCTACTTCACCATTCGATCACGCCATCACTTCTTCGGTGACCCTTAGAGCAAATGGAGACTACCTCGTGTAGCTGACTTCTCTCCGATTCTAAAGAACCCAACCACACCTTCTTTGGCTAAAAAAAGACCCTACATCGGAGCTCTGGTTTGAGCTTCACCAGAAATTGGAGCAGTTGAGAAAGAATGGAGTTTTCAGGTATGTAAAGGATGAATGAGGAAAGGCTCTTTATATAGGAAGTTCGGGGACTTTTTGGCCATCCGATTGGCGCCTTGATGGCGGTCATTCATTGCTTGAAACTCCTTGGTGGGAGACTTTTCAGTTTTGCTGGCGCTGCACGATTTTTCGACGAGTAAATAGTGCTGTTATCTGAAGGAAGAAGATGACACTGTTCCGAACCGGTCCAAACCAGGTTCAAAGTTTAAACCGGCTGGTTCACCCTCGATTCGACCAAATTTTTTAAAATTAAAAATTTTCTAAATTCATTTTCTATCCAATGGTGCCCTCAAATCTCAAATTTGAATTTTCTAAGCTACCTAGAAAAATGAATTTAGCATCCGGTTCAACAGTGGTTCAAACCGGTCCAAACCGATTCAATCTGGTTTGGATCCGATTCACCTGAACCAGTTTGGTTTTCATCTCCAATTCATTCTAAAGTCTTTTCCCCTGATATTTGGGACTCTTTGGGTCACTCAGGATCCATAAATTTTCTGATTTTTCCTTTCTCTATAGGTTCCAGTTTATAGACCGACTCGATTTTCAAATTGAAAATGACCGATTCTTTCCCCAATTTTCTTATTATTAAATGATGGGGTTTACAACCTTAAATTGAGGGAGAATTTCATCAGTGAAATTATGCATTTTCTCTCTCTAACTCTGACCTACAACGACTGAGTAGGGCCGAATTGGCTTACCTTTCAGTTCAATTGGGGTCGTCTAAGGGTTGTGGGGATGTTGGGAGAGCTTGGTTTGGCCTAAGGAGGGATGAATTCGGCCATTTTCAACTTGGCCGAAATAGGGCAGCTTCGTTCCACTGGAGCTACTTCACTGTTTGATTACACTGACGCTTCTCCGACGGTCCTTGGATCAAATGGAGACTACCTTCGGGTAGCTAACTTCTCCCCAAATCTAAGGAACCCGACCTCGCCTTCTAAGGCTCAAAAAAACCTCAATGTCGGAGCTCTGTTTCGAGATTTGCCAAAAAATGGAGTAGTTGAGAGAGGGTAGAGTTTTCAGGTGTAAGGAGGATGAATGGAGATGAGCTCTTTATATAGGAAGCTTGAGTACTCTTTGGTTGTCCGTTTGACACCTTAATGGTGTTTATTGATGGCCTAAAATGTTCTGGAACATTGCCATTGTCTGAAGGAACAAGATGACACTGTTCTGAACTGGATCGGACCGATCTAAACCGGGTTCAATGCTTAAACCGGTCGGTTAAGGCCCGATTCGACCAAGTTTTTAAAAATTAAAAATTTTCTAAATTCATCTAAATTTATTATCTATCTAATGGTGGCTTCAATTCCCTAATTTGAATATTTTAAACCACCTAGAAACATGAATCTAGCAACTGGTTCAATGATGGTTCAAACCGGTCCAAACTAGTCAAAACCAGTTCAATCCGATTCAGATCTAGTTCACCTGAACCGGTCTAGTTTTCTCTCCCAAATTGTCCTAAAGTCTCTTTCCATAGTTTTTATAACTATTTGGGTCACTTGGGATGTGTAAATTTCTCAATTTGCCCTTTCTCTAATGGTTGGGATTTGTGAACTGATTCGGTTTTCTCACTCGAGTTGATCGGTTCTTTTCCCAATGTTCCTTATCTTCAAGGGACGGGATTTACACATCGCCCCTCCACCGGTAAGCTCATCTAGTTTTCTCTCTTTATTTTCTAAGGGAGCTCCGGCGAAGCTCGAAACTTAGCCGAATTTAGAAATTCGAAGTGCAGGAAAATCGTAGGAAGCTGAAGGAGGAGAATAGCAGCAAGAGGCGAAGGAATTAAGGACATTTAGGCAGTCAATTGGATAGGGTAATATTCGGTAATCCAACAACTCCTTTTGGGAAGAATTTGGAGAAATTTTTTAGATTTTAGGAAATTAAAGGACCTAAGTGCAAATTTCAGAACTTCTAAGGACTAATGAGAAATTTCAAGGGAATTGGGTGCCAATTTACCATTTTGGAGGAATTTGAGGCAATCCGGTAATTTTTGGAATGTTCAGGGGCAATTTAGGCATCTTCCAAAGTATGAGGACTTTTATATAATTTCTTGAAATATGGGGGTCGAATTGCAAAAGTGAGGAGGTTAAGGGCCATTCAGTGATTTTGAGAAATGTTGGGGGGCAAACCATGGTTTTCTTGAACTAGGGGTAATTCGGTAATTTTGGAAAATTTTGGGGGTAATTTACTAATTTTGATGAATTGAGACAAATTATGAAATTTTAAACAAATTAAGATTAATTTCAGTTACGATGAAGTTGAAAGTTCGGATCGGATGAACGGACCCCACAAGGACCTACGTCGGAGAACACGCCCTGGATCGGATCCTAGTCGGGGTGAACGTGTCACGACTAACGAGTGAGCGAGAATTTTCAGCATCGATCCCGGTTGGGCTGGTGCGCATGGGGCCGAAGCCAAGTCAACAGACCCTTGGGCTGGTGGGCCAAAGATAATGGCAACAGTAAATGAAAATTTACTTGATTTGTGCATGCATGAGATGCGGGACTATCGAGACGCTCGGTATGGGGTAGTGGTGGTTCCAAGGTCTGCTAGATGACCTAGGGAGCATAATGGTGGTCCGTCGTCCAGTATGTCAAGAAGCGCACTAAGACTGAGGCAGTAGCAGAAATGAGGTCTCATCCCACCACGTACACGAACCATGATTAGGGTTTGAGGGTTGGACACCACTCAAACTCAAACTCAAGGTAGAGGGTGTTAACCTCTATGAGGGTGGACGATAAAGCTGCTTTAATCCATAAGTGGATTAAATTATAAATATATAAATAATTAAATTATATTAAATATATTTTTACATTATTTTTTATGTATAATATTTTTATTATATATTTATATTGTATAATTTTATATAAAATATTTTTAATACATAAATTTATTTAAAATATATAAATATAAAATTAAAATAAAATAAATAAATAATATAAAATAATAATATAAACAATAAATAAGTTTATAAAAGTAATTTAAATAATAAATAACACAATATATACAAATACTAGAAAATTGTAGTATTGCGTCTTAGTTTAAATTGAGAGTTTTGAATTTGATTTTCAACCTCTCCAAATCTATTCATTTTTTGTTATAAAATTAGGAATTTCTTACACACTCCAAACCCTAAGTGTGCAACAATAATTTAATAATCTAATACTTAATTTATCTAATAAATTAGTTTTACTCTATTAATATAACTCAACAGAAATATACATAAAATTATGCTCATTATTTATGTTATATAATAAGTTTTCAATTATAATATTTAGGAGAAAATGTTCTTATACTTGTTATGTATTAAAAAAAAGTTATTAGATATTAATACTAAATGTTAATCATTAATTTTTAATGTATTGAGATTCATTTTTTACTATTTAATTTATTAACTTATACAAATCTATATTGTATAACATATACACCCTTAATATATGTAGTGAAATTAATATATTTATTTGTATTTCATATTGAGTTAAATAGTTATAAAATCAATAGTAATGCTAATAGAAGTTATAAATCAAATAAATTAAATTGTTAAAAAAAATATTAATGGATTAAATTATTTTTTATTACAAGTTAATGACTAAACGGTTAGTTCACTCAAGGCTAATTGAGTTCCTTCGTTCACGTTGCAATTGAAAAATTCCACAATTTTTTATACTTTTATCTTATGTTGTACACTTACATGAAGGATTTGTATATATATTTTGTACCCTTTTTTCTCAGAAAATAAATGTATGCCTAATATAAGTATTAATAGGCTTAAATATAAGACGAAGTTTTATTATTTTATGATATTTCAAAATTCACGTAATAACTCAAATAATATTTTAATATTTACATTACAACTAAAATAATACAATACATTTAATTTTTAATATTATATATATACTTGTTAACCAATATTATGATCATATTTGAGCAAAAAAGAATATATTATTGAGTAGAAAATAGTAAGACATTATTTTAAATTTCACTAAAAACGAGTTATGGAGATTTCAACCTGCAATTTTCGAGCAAAAAAAAAACATGCAATTTTCTATGGTTTTGTGAGCTGAAGGGACATCGGAGCTTTCATTAACCTACCCCCCAATATTTAATATGATGGCCAATTCATTTAAATTAAATATTTATAAAAACTATCCGTACTTCCCTTATACATTTAAAGTTGTCAGTTAAACACTACTATGAACGGATTTCCTAATGGATACGGAATCTGTGAATTAATAAGAATATATTGACACTATGTGATGCTTTTTACACAAAATATATAGAGTGTAATTCTTATATATAAGATAAATAATAATATCTAGGTTAGTATTTTTTTTATTTATACTCGTACTTATAATAAATTATATTGGTTACAATTGTGACATAATTATATTTGTATTAATAAAAATTAAATTTATAATTATTTAAAATTTATTATTTATAATTAGTAAATTATTTTTAATTTTATAAATTAACAAAATTTATTTATTTTATCCGATTTATTTTAAATTATTGTTAATATTTCAAATAGTATGAATTCTAAAATTTTAATTAAATCAAAATTAATATATTATTATTTTAATTATACTTGAGTTATACTTGCTTAATAACAAATAAAATCATAATATTTAAAAGATTTATTAAATAACACGATTATTCTTTTTTTGGGTCAAATAAGATGGTAATATTTACGTAGTAATATTAATTCAAATAAACACTTTTACTATTAATTTAAAGTTATATATTGTAGACACCCCTTTTTACTAACACGTTACACTTTAAACTTTCTTAAAATGTGATGTAATTCTAGTGTGAGTTGACTAAGACGAATAAAGGACAATATGTTTTTGCACTTACAGATTACAAATGAAAAAATAAGTTTATATAATGTTGTTTTACTGCTCAATTTATTAAATATTATACATACTTATTAAATTATACTAAAAATTAATGATATAAAGATTTAGGAAATTTTATATTAAAAATATGCAATTATTTTTTTTATATTGCTCATATGAATTTCTCATTTTTTTCTCTAACATTGCTCATTATTTTTATATGATCGATTAAGTACCCTTAAAACATAAACTTCTAATTTTTGTTACTATTTTTAACTTAAGATGTTCAGATTTAGAATTTTTTTTCACTTCGCATAAGTTCATACATACCAAATAAAAACTTATTATTTTATTTAATATTATCAAAATTTAAAAATACTAATTAAATGATTAATTAATTACTGTATAGATATATTAATATATTTTTTATTAAAATAATAAGGATTTAATCATTTTGAATATGATTTAACAATTGTTTTAAATATATTATTAATAATAATAGAATTATTTCATTTTTATTTTTTATTATACGAATATTGTATCATATTTAATAAATTAATTAAATAATATTTTATTTTCTTGTTAGAGATTACTATAAAAAAATGTAAAATTTTAGTTTCTTCTTTTTCCCAAAATTCTCTAGTTGTTGGTTTACTCAGCCAATGGGTAGAGCTGATACATCAAACTAATCCTGGTCTACAAAGTGGATTACAACTACGTTCATCATTGTATTGTTCGTGTATAATATGACACCAAATAAGCATAACCATTTTAAAGCACGTGTCTCACCACAGTTTTCTAAAAGTAATAAAGAAAGTCACATGCTGGAGTATAGTTGCCTTTCATGCCGGATTCCTCCTGCCAAACTCATCAGCAGCAACCTGATCTCATGACGGGAGAAGTGCTTTTTCTTCAAATTTGTAGGAGGGACCACGAGTTGGCGTATAGGTTGATAGAATAGTAATGGCTATCCACTGTAGTGCACCCTTCTGCCATGCCCATCCTCAATTTAATGTGAAATAAATAGAGATTTATTTGAGGGAAGAACCCAGGTAGATAATTAGTAATTTTTTAGATTAAATATATAAATAAATAGAATTAAAAATTAATAGAATCCATCGAAGCTAAAGCTAATGTAATCGCACTAGTCGCACCGTTTTTTCTTCCCCACAAACTAAACTTACCTATTCTTCAATATTGTTTTTCATCACTTTGGATACTCTCTTTTTATGCCACTTTTACCAACAATGATCAAAGTTTACACATGCAAATCTAATGTTACCATTGATAATTTTGCTACTCATGGAGATCAATGATGATAAATGAAATTACGAAAAATATATTATCGAGGGAAAATTTTATAAATATGTATAGCATGTAAAACTCAACACAAAAATAATTAAATTATGAACTAGATTAAGTTGTATACCAAAATAAGTGTAATTGAGTTGATAATATAACTTCGAAAAAATTAAAAAATAAATTATAAATTTTATAACAAGAATGTGACTCAATCGAATAAACTAAAAAAATGAAAATTTAATTAAAATTATAAATGGAATAGGAATGGAACCTATTCAAATTAAAAAGTTAAAATTTGGTAAAATTAGGTTAAAGGTAAATAAAATGTAAATCAATAAATTTAAAAAAATAAAAAAAATTCATCTAATTCAACATGCCTATTGTGAATGTGTGGTGCAATAAAGAAAAAACATCAATTCAAAGTTAATTTTGACCGATTTTTAATTAACAAAGGTATGGCTAAGCTGATAACTCACTCCATACGATGATTTGACCTATCTCCTTAATATTTCGTCGAACTTTACTCTTAAAGGCAGGACTATATTTTGGAGCTTGAAGTCAAACTAAGAAATTCTTGTATAAAATTTGAATTTTGATCGTTTTTCACTTAAACTCACTCAAATAATAAATGGTTGAGATGATAATTTTCTGCTCGATATTTTCTCTAAATACACATTCGATCAAGTCATTGTCATTGAGGGATATTTCGCTCTAGAAATTGGGTAACCGAAAAAATGTAATGAGTTGTTCTCAACCTAAACATACCATGAATATTCTTGCAAAAAGTTTGATGATAATCATTTTTCATGCAAAAAGCATATGGGTAAGCTAATAACTTCCACCACAATCTTCCCTTCAGAGAGGGTTCCCGCAAACTCACCAGTATTAGACCAAAATTCTCTTTGAAAATTGAAAATGAGCTTAGATGCTCTATTTTTTATAGCGAGTTTCAAAGCTCCGGTGAGATATAATATAGTAAGAGAACCCAAAATTTCCTCCTATAGAACCCTCTCAACCTCATTTGTCATACCTCGACCCGGTTTAGTCAGATCCCCGTGAACAACCTGTCACTCTTCCATTTTTTAAGTGTTTTTCCCTTCTCTAAACTGTGAGAAGTAATGCATTCTTTTTCACTTGTACCTTCCATGGAATAACATTAATCAAAACTGGATATATTATAACCTTACATACCTGTCTTGCAAGTTCAGTTTTAGGTGGGTTTTCCCTTAGTTACTTGAAAAGGGGGTAAAAGGATGGGTGAGCTCGACAACTTAGTGAATGAGTATTGAGTGAGAGTTTTCACAATATCAATTTTAATCGAAGTGTGTCAGACTTCTCATTTCATAAAAAATGCTTTTCTTCAAATTCCAGTTTATCAAAATTTTTTTCCAAGGTTTACTAATTCATTTCTAAGGATTCTCAAATCCTTTCTACAATTTTCATAACCTCTTTTCTATTTCCATATTAGGTATGTTTCACAAACAACACACGCCCTTCATCGTGAAGGGTACACACACATATTCGTGAGATGCAGTTACGCTGACTGCACCCACTTGTGGATCGGAGCGTCTTTACCATCCACCCTAATAGAAGTCCCTAACTTCTACCTGGAGTCTAAGTGAACATCTTTGATATTCAACCCTCAAACCCAAAATACTTCGTGTCCATATGAGGATGAAGACCTCATCCCAAGCCTACCTCGGTCTCATGTGCATGAAGCTACGTCGAACTTCCCTGACTTCTCGCATGACAAACTGCCCTTATCTCCACCATGTCATCCAGTAGCCCCTAGGACGCATCACTACCCCTCTTAGGCATCTTGATGGCCTTGAACCTCAAGTGTATGCATAAACAAAGTTTTCCATAAACCATTTATCTTTGGTGTCACTGGTCTAACGACCCCAACCCTCAACTCGACCTGCAACTATTTATCTAGACCGGTTCGTTGACCTAGTCCTCCTGTCGCACTGCCGCTAGTCCATCGAGTATGTTGGTCCTGTCGTGGTACCATGACCAAATCACATCCATTCATTAAAATTTTCATGGATTATCATCATGTTTGTTTACGAGCTCCTGCTCGTACCAATTGGCCTTGGGCCCACTATACGTGATTTTCAAAACCGGGCATTTTAGCCCCCAAGTTCCAAAATCGAGGCCTTTGGCCTATTTGAGCTATTCGAGTTCTCGTCGAGAAAGTCTCCCAAAAGTTTTAAGCATTGACAAACAGTCATGGGAGAGCACTTCTAATAAAATAACTTTTCACTTGTCCATCACACCAACCGGATGTGATGATCTCTACTTATAATCGGTAAGCAGGTTTTCTACTTCCTTCCAAAAAGTTTATCATACCAACCGAGTATGATCTATGTACAACCATTAAGTAGTTTTTACGCGTATTTTTCTCATCACCCAACCAGTCGTGATGTTAAAATTTCCACTTAGTAGTGGGTTTTTCATTTCCGAGATACTCATCATCCCAACCAGGTATGATGTGAAAAATCTCACTCACCCGATATTCGTAGTGTATTCTTCCATAATCAGCTTTTTGCCTCCACGCGAGTTTATCCTTATTGGCATTCCGGTCCTTTGTGTCCCTATATGATTTGGACATCCTTGTTCATTAACATTTAGCATGATAGCCTTCATTACTCACATATTAACGAAAATGCCCAAACTTTTCAATTAATTACATTTAGGTCCCTAAAGTTCTTTTTCTTTGACTTTAGGTCCCTAATACTAACTTTTTCCCAAATTGAGTCCCAAAACTTCTAAAATTCACTTTGGGTCCTCAATTTATTCAAAATCACTTAAAGGGTTCAAGTTTCTCAAATTTCCAATTTGGTCCCCAACTTTTCAAAAATTACCAATTTTGCCCCTACTTTACAAATATGGCAATTTGACCCAAATAAATTTAAAAAATTGACCACTTGGTCCTCCAACATCCTTTTCATGGATAATTGGCCCTCAATTTTGGGAAATTGCACTTTGGTCCCTCAATTTTACGAAATCTCTAATTTCCCCCAAAATTTTCCCTTTTTAAACTAGTCAAATTTGATTTCATCAAATTGACCATTCAATCGAGGTTAATTGGTCCAATTGAAGGTATGGATCAGTTCCTACACTTCCACATGATTCAATGGAGCTTTGAATCATGTCATTTGGGTCCGAATTGAGCTCAAACGGAGCTTTATCGAAAAACTAAACTTAGAGAGAGAAAGCTTTGAAAGCTTACCGCAGGGGGTGCGGCGGTCCGAACTTTCGATCAGGGTAGGTAGCTCTTGTCCTGAGGATCCTCCTAGGATCAAGAATTTCAACAATTCATATTGAATTGAGTGAGAATTTGGTCATCAAAGCTTCTTCATTTCTCTCTCTAACAATGATTAGAATTTATAGAGTGGATCCAAATTGGCTTACCTTTCAGCTCTAATTCAGTTGTATGAGGGCAATGGAAGTGTTGGGAGAGCTTGGTTTAGCCTAAGGAGGGCTCAATTTGACCATTTTTAGCTCAGCCGAAACAGGGCAGCTTCGGTCCGCCAGAGCTGCTTCACTGTTTGATCACGTCGGCGCTTCTCCGGTGATTCTCGGAGCAAATGGAGACTACCGTTGGGTAGCTGACTTCTCCCCAGATCTAAGGAACCCGACCTCACCTTATTTGGCTCAGAAAAATATCTAGGTTGGAGCTTTAGTTCGAGCTTCACCAGAAATTGGAGTAGTTGAGAGAGAGAGAGTAGTTTTTAGGTGTGAAGAAGAGCAATGGAGAGGAGCTCTTTATATAGGAAGCTCAAGGATTCCTTGGCCGTCCGATTGACACCTTTATGGCGATCATTCATGGCCTAAAATGCCCTGAACGAAGACTTTTCATCTTCGTCAGTGCTGCTCACTTTTCCAACGAGTGAACAGTGTTGTCATCTAAAGGAAGAAGACGACACTGTTCCAAATCGGATTAGACTGGTTTGAACTGAGATTAATGCTTAAACTGGCTAGTTTAGGCCTAATTCGACCGAGTTTTTTTAAATTAAAAATTTCTAAATTTATTCTCTATCTAATGGTGGCTTTAATTCTTCAATTTGAATATTTTAAGCCACTTAGAAAAATGAATTTAGAAATCTGTTCAATAGTGGTTCAATCTGGTTCAGGTCCGGTTCACCTGAACTAGTCTGGTTTTCTCTTCCAATTCATCCCAAAGTCCTTTTCCATGACTTTTATGACTTTTTAGGTCACTCAGAAGTTGTAAATTTCCCTTTTTACCCTTTCCTTATCGATTGTGGTTTGTGAACCAACTTGGTTTTCTCATCCGGATTGACCAGTTCTTTCCCCTGTTTTCTTACCTTTAAAGGACAAGGTTTATAACTCTCCCCTCCTTTTAGGAGTTTTGTCCCCAAAACTAAATTAACATCATTTGCCTTCGGAATAATTTTCCCATGATGTCCACTTGGGGTTTGTTTGACATGCAAACATTTCGTTTGTTCTTTCACTTAGCCCCTTTAAAACACGCACCTTAGGAACTTCTTTTTCTTTCCACTGTTTACTCTTTCCATGGAGTTTATCATAACTAGATGAGTCTTATCCATTATTCTAAGGGCACATCTTTAGTTTCACTTCCCCCTCTGCTTAAGGAAAGTTTCTTCCTCATGGGGTTCTTGCCCAACTCTTCAGGATTGGGAGTTCCAAAAATGCCCAATCATTCCCATGTCTAGTTATTCTCTTGATCATTGAAACCCTTAGCTCGGGGTTCTTTTGAGCATTACGTACTTATTTTCACGGATTTTGGTGTTGTCCCCCTTCGTCCTATTTAGACCTTTCCTCCATCTGATACATATTACAACTTCGGTCAAAATTATGTCTAACCCCGTCATGCCTACCAACTGACTCTTCCTTACTTGAGTCATATTTTTCCTTGGGACTGTTAGGCTTACATGTCCCTTATAGCATGGCATACTCTAGAACCTGTCTTTGACCAATTTAAATTTTAGAACACTTCCATAATGGTTGTTCTTAACTTTCCAACATTTCGGGGATTGTATAACTCCATCTCTCTTTTCGTTTGGTGGTATTCCTCAGCTACCTTTACCGTTATTCCCTCATTCATCTTGCCTTTGACATCTTGTCTGACATAACTGGGTCAATTTCTCTTATTTACTCATCCTTTCCCAACTTCTTTATTAGGTCTTTCTAATTCCAATTATTGGTTTTCCCGATGACTTACTGACATGCAAGGATTCTTCCCTTCTTATGTCCTTCCTCTTCTTTAGCAGCGTCCTTTATTCAAGGATTTTCTTTTCCCATAATCCATTCTTACTCGCTCGTGACCATTTCATTATTCATTATTTCAAGTTGATCCCTTTTTGGTTTATGAGTTAATTGTTTTGTTTGGGCAATTCCCTTCTTACGGTTTCATTCTCTACTATATCACTCAACGTCGAGATTTTTAACC
Source organism: Trapa incisa (assembly GCA_030064435.1). Classification (NCBI taxonomy): domain Eukaryota; kingdom Viridiplantae; phylum Streptophyta; class Magnoliopsida; order Myrtales; family Lythraceae; genus Trapa; species Trapa incisa. The sequence continues at coordinate 17,967,818 of CM057782.1, forward strand.
TTAATAGCTACATGCTCAACCTTCTTACCATTCCTTAAAGTTTTCTTCCTTCATTTCCTTACATCTCCTTCTATGTTGAGGCATTTGCCCACTTTAAATCCTTTCTTGTCTTAAAATCTCCATTTAATTTCTTATTTACTATCCAAGAACTTCCTACTATTAGTCTTATTTCTTGTATTCCACCTTATGCTCAATCGTCTACTCCTTTGGGCTCCATTAGGTGATCGTGGACCATGACCAGTCTTGATGTTGGTGGTCGTTTGTTTTATTCACTTTTAAAGTGGAGGGCTTACCTTTCTGAGATTTCTCAGGTGTTCTTTCCTCTATTCCTTTGTTATGGGTACTCCACCCCTTTCCTACTTGTCACTACATCCTCTATTGCTATCTTTCTACTTACCTGTCCCTTGTGTTTAACTTACTCCTTGGGTCCTCCTAGTATGCTTCCCTTGGTTCTTTCACCTCAACATACTCTTCATTTCCTCATCCTTCGTCACTTGGTCCATTACTTCTTAGTCAGGACATGTATGCCTCCCTAGGGTTTCCTTACTTTGGAGAATCCTTCCCCTTCTTTCCCAAAATTCCTTTTTATTTGCCCTTGAGGGCATCTAACCTTAAATTTACCTCCCTAACATCTTCAGATGCCATCCTTCTTGTTTCCCTTTCTTTGGAGATTGGGTGGATATGTCACGCCCCGACCCAGTTTGGCCGGGGTTTGATGGACAACTCGCCACTCTCTCGAGCCTCAAGGAGGGCTCCTTGAGGTCAAGAGAGTCAAGCGTATTACATGTCATGCTTTCCCTAGATAATATTTAACAAAACTAAAACTTTTAAATTTGTGTACCTAGTTTTGGGTTTCACAAATCAATAACCGCCCTCCTATCATAGGAGGGATCACATATTCGCAGAACGGTCCTTGACCGCGCCACTTATGGACCGGAGCACCTTTTCCGTCCACCCTGATAGAGGGATGCTGCCTCTACCCGAAGTTTGTGTGGACATCAATAGTCCGACCCCAAACCCAAGTTTCTCCACCATGTCCGCTCAATGGGACGAGACCTCATTCCCCCTACTGCCTTGGTCTTAGTGCGCAGGAAGCTCCTCGGCTTCACGACCTACTGAACGACGATATTGCCCTTATACTCGCTAGGTTGTCCAACAGTCCTTGGGTTCCATCACTACCTCATGCTAGGTGTCCTGATGGCTCGAACATCACGGTGCATGCACAATCAACAAGCTTTTTAAGTTATAGCCATTCTCTTTGGCCCTCTTGCACAATAGTTTATCAGCTTGGCTTCAGCCCCACCACGCATACTGGTCCAATAGGTTCGATGACCTAGCTTCAGCAGAGTAGCGGTTCGGCCCAACAAGCTCGACAACTCAGCTTGGCTCGATGGGTTTCACACAATTTCCAATTATTCAGGTCTTTTAGCCTCATCTATCATATGTATGTTTTGGATAAGACCGTGCACGTATCCATCGACCTTGGGCCCACTAGCATCTTAAGCCTAAGCCTAGAATTAGCTCCCAAATGTTTTAAGCAGAGTCACCTAGTTATGGGATGGTAATTTCGAGAAAATAGTTTTTTCAAAGTTCAAACCGTCATTCCAACTGGAATGGACGTCATAGCGGTTCTCACTCACCTGGTGATTTTGGCGGGGTCGCACCTGTGGAGTCTGGCTTCGCGGTTTCTCTTTCGAAAGCAGGCGCTCAAATAGTTAGTCCCTACGTGGCACAGATGTCCTCGTTAGGGTGTTGAACTAAGGAATCGCACTTCTTGGCATATTTGTGTATAGGCCTTCATATTTGGCCTTAATTGCACTTTAGTCCCCGAGGTTTATGTGTTCAACTTTACCTTCTTAATTGCCCCCTTTTTCCTTAATTCGGTCCCTAGATTTTCTAATTATCCCTTCGGGACCTTAATTTTATCAATACTGCCCTTGGGTTCCTCTATTTTCCAAAATTGCCATTTAGCCCCAAACTTTCCCAAAATTGCAATTTCACCCCAACTTTTCAAATTTTACAAATTAGTCCTCCATTTGATCCAATTTGATCCAATTTGTCCAATGGACCCTCAATTGGAAGGGAATTTCATAAAAAGACCATCAATTTTGTCAAATTGCCATTTGGTCCCCAATTTGTCCAAACTTTTCAAAAATTATATTTTGGTCCCAAATTACAATTTCGTTCAATTAACCCCTGAAACTTGGTTAATTGTCCTCATTCTTGATTTAAATCATCTTCTCTATGTTTTTCGCGTTATTTAAAGCTTTAAATCACTCAATTTGGCTCGTAAATGAGCTCAAACAGAGCTTCATCGGAAAATACAGTATAGAGAGAGAAAGCTTCGATATCTTACTGGTGAGGGCCCGACAGTCGGAGCTTGGGTTACCACCGTGTTGCTCTCGTCAAGGGGATCCTTCCTGGATCAAACCGCTCTTCAATTGATGACCTAAGTAGTGCTAATTTTAGTGTTAAAGTTTTTGCAGAATTCGGACGTGCATAGTGTTTTTTGACGAAGGGTGGCCGAGGGAGCTTACCTTCTTAGCTCGGGGGGGGGGGGGGGGGGGGGGAAGGAGGAGGTCGGGTGTCATACTGTGTTTTTAGTAACCCGAAATTTCGTTCGAAAAATTTTCCTATTGAATTTAAGAAGAAATTAAATATTATATACATAATTGATAATTATGTATAAATATATAAATGTTGAAGAGATGTTTACATATAAGTGTATATATATACATGTACAAAATTAATTTTCAAACAAATATAAAGGAGAAAGTGATTTTGAGGAATTAATACCATTATTAAATAAATATCCATAAATTATTACCGACATTCAATTATTCGAATTAATACTCATAAATACCCATCAATTAACCAATTTATTGAGAATAAATACCCATAATGTAGTAATAAATCTTACCAATTTTTTAAAAAATATTTTTTACAGAGATATAAAGAGTTACTCCCCATTCATCCTACTCATACCTAAAAACTCCTCTCTCTCTTTATTGCTCCATTTTCCGGTGAAACTCAAACCAAAACTTTGATTTGGGCATTTTTCTCAACCTCAAAAGGCAAGGTTGGGCTCTTTAGACTCCGGGGGAAGTCAACTATCTGATAACAACCTCTATTCGATCCGAGGATCGTCGGAGAAGCGATGGCATAGTCAAACAATGAAGCAGCTCCGACGGATCGAAGGTGTCCTATGTCAGCCGGCTAGCCGAATTTAGCCCTACTCCAGTCAAACCATGCTCTCCTAACACTTCCACAGCCCTCATACAACTGAATTAGAGTAGAAAGGTAAGCCAATTTGGCTCCCCTCTACAATTTTTTATAAGTGTTAGAGAGAGAACCAATAAAATTTCATTAACCAAATTCTCCCTTAATTCGACATGAATTGATGTAATTCTTGATCCTAGGAGAAACCTCATGATGAGAGCTACCTACCTAGATCGAAAGCTCGGACTGCCGCACCCCCGACAGTAAGCTTTCAAAGCTTTCTCTCGAAGTTCAGTTTTTCAATGAATCTCAGTTTGAGCTCAATTCGGGCCCAAATGGCGTGATTCAAAGCTCCATTGAATCATGTGGAAGTGTAGGAACTGATCCATACCTTCAATTAGATCAATTAACCTTGATTGAATGGTCAATTTGATGAAATCAAATTCAGCCAATTTAAAAGGGGCAAATTTGGGAAATTTTTGGGGGGAATTGGGGATTTTGTAAAATTGAGGGACGAAAGTTCAATTTCTCAAAATTGCCATGAAAAGGATGTTGGAGGATCAATTGGTCATTTTTTGGTATTTATTGAAATTGCCATTTTTGTAAAGTAGGGGCCAAATGATAATTTTTGAAAAGTTGGGGACCAAATTGGAAATTTGGAAAACTTGAACCCCTTAGGTGATTTTGAATAAATTGGGGACCCAAAATGAATTTTAGAAGTTTCAAGACTCAATTTGGGGAAATTTTATATTAGGGACTTAAAGTTAAGGAAAAAGAAATTTAGGGACCTAAATATAAATAATTGAAAAGTTTGGGCATTTTGTTCATACGTGAAGAATGAAGGCTATTATGCCAAATGTTAATAAAGAAGAATGTCTAAATCGTATAGGAACACAAAGGACGAGAACGCTAGCAAGAATAAGCTTTCATGGAGGCAAAATGCCGATTTAGAGAAAATACACTAGAAATATTGGGTGAGTGGGATTATTCATATCATACCCAGTTGGGATTATGAGTACTTCGGAAATGAAAAACCACTTATATGTGGAATTTTAACATCACACCTGGTTGGAGTGATGTGAAAAATACGCGGAAAAAATACTTATCATTTGTAAGTAGAACATACCCGGTTGGTATGATGAACTTCCTGGAAGGAAGTAAAAAACCTGCTTTCCGATTGTAAGCGGAGATGTCATCACACCCGGTTGGTGTGATGAACATGTTGAAAGATTATTTTGTCATAAGTGCTCTCCCCTGACTATGTGCCAATGCTTAAAAATTTTTGGAAACCTTCTTGATGAGAGCTCGAATAGCTCAGATAGGCTAGATGCCTCGGTTTTGGAACTTGTGGGGCTAAATGCCCGATTTTGGAAAATCACGTACAGTTAGGCCCAATGTCATTTGGCATGAGTAGGAGCTCGTAAACAAACATGATGTATAAGCCATGAAAATTCCTAATAAATGGATTATGTGATTTCTCCATGGTACCAAAGTAGGACTGACATACTCGATGGGCTGGCGGTAGTGCATCAAGACCAGGTCGACGAGCCAGTCTAAATAAATAGCTGTAGGTCGAGTGGAGGGTCGGGGTCGTTGGACTAGTGGCACCAAAGATTAATTGCTTATTAGAAAACTTTGTTTGTGCATGCACTTGAGGTTCAGAACCATTAAGACACCCAAAAGGGGTAGTTATGCGTCCTTAGGGCTATTGGACGACATGGTAGAGATAAGGACTGTTTGTTGTGCTAGTAGTCAAGGAAGCTCGACGTAGCTTCATGTGCATGAGACCGGGGGGTGGGGTAAGGATGAGGTCTCTGTTCTCATATGGACACAAAGTATTTTGGGTCTAAGGGTAGGACGTCGAAGATGTTCGCTCAGACTTCGGGTAGAAGTCAAAGACTTCTATCAGGGTGGATGGTAAAGACGCTCTGATCCACAAGTGGGTGCAGTCGACATAACTGCATCTCGTGAAAGTGTGTGAATCATTCCTATTGAAGGGCGTGTGTTGTTTGTGGAACACACCTAATATGGAAATGGGAAAGAGGTTATGAAAACCGTGAAAAGGACTTTTGAATCCTTTGAAATGAATTGGTAAACCTTGGAAAAAGTTTTTGATAAACAACAATTTGAAGAAAAACATATTTAATGAAATGAGGATTCTGGCACACTCTGATTAAAATTTCAAATGGCTCCTAAGAGACGAACCTAGAGAACAAGAGCTGTAGTTTTTGACACTGCCCAACAACCTCTTCCAGTAGAAACCTCCTGAGAAACCCAAATAGTTCCACCTAGAGTAAGCTCAGAACACCAGAGGTTGTACGTGAAGTTCACTCGAGTATTTGGGCAACCTAACCTCGTCCCTGAGGCAGGCACCAACTCTCGGGCTGAACTGGAGGAAGTACAATCTAATCCTCCTCCTGTTAATCATCCCCCTCCAGTTGATATTCCCAAGTATCTTAAGACTCTCCATCAACTGGGGTGTAAGCCTTTTCTCGGTGAGAAAGACGCAGGAGCCACCATGGATTGGCTGGCTAATATCAAGAAGTTGATGGGGATAGTCAGGATATTACTAAAGGATATGGTGATCCTGACAGAATATTTCCTGCAGGGTAGTGCCAAAAGATGGTAGGACAATGTCCGGAGCCTGCATGCCTCCACACCCTCCTAGGAACAGTTTGAGGAGAGGTACACAGAACAGTACCTGGCCCCTCATCTAATTAATGAGAAGAAGCAGGATTTACTTTGACTCCAACAAGGGCTTAACTCTATATCGTGGTATGAGACTAAATCTAATGAGGTAAGGCCTTTTGCTCCAGACTTAGCCGGACCGGCAGATATCTGCCAACGGTTTGTGGACGGTCTCAACATGGATATAAGAGACCATATGAGAGTACTAGGACACCCCACGTATTTGGTTGCCATCATCAACATTGCCCATGAGTGTGAACATCTAGTATAGACAAGACGTCGTTGGATAGAGCAAGCCGATCGGAAGGAAAAGGAAGGGCAGAACAACCAAAGAGGTCAAAAGGAGTCTAGTGGACAAAAATGGGGGACAAGAATGGGGATTTTTAGGAGAAATGACAGTTACCATGCCCATAGGGAGACAAGTACAACCCCACTAAGGAGAAACCCCTATTGCCCTAGGTGCTAAAAAAGCCATGAAGGGTTATGTCGAGCATTCTTCGAATGCAGACAGCTCGGACACTTTGCAAAGAGTTGTCTAGCCCTTCGAGGTAATACACAATGAAGTGACCATCAACCACCTCAGGGAAACCCAATGGCACTAGACAGAGGAAAAGACATAGCCACTACGTCGAGGGTACCAACCCGAGTATACAATCTTAGCCAGGAGGAAGCATGAGATGAACCTAGTACTATAGCTAGTACTTACCATAGCTCCCCTAGACCAATATAACCAAAAACCCTATAATTCATTATCATTATAATAAAAGTTCCATTTCTTATAAAACTTGTGATGAAATACAAGTAAAAGAAAATTCTAAGGACGTATCCACCAAACCTCCAAAGAAAGGTGAAGTTGGAAGGATGGAATTCGAGGATATCAGGAAAGTTATGGTTAGATACCCTCAAGGAAAAATAAAAAGGAGTTAAGGGAAAGAAGGAAAAGCTCCTAAAAAGGAGGCATACATATCTCAACTAAGAAGAAATGGACCAAGTGATGTAGGATGAGGAGATGACGACATACTGAGGTGAAAGAATCAAAGGAAGCATAATAGGAAGACCCAAGGAGTAAGCTAAACCTGAGGAACGAGTAAGTAGGAAGATGGCATCAAAGGACGTTGTGACAAGTGAACTGCCATAATAAGGAAATAAAGAAAAAGCCTTCAAGGAGCATTAGAGAGGTTGAACCGAGATAGGAGTCCTTGTGTAGAAGGATAAAGGTAGGAAGGGGGACATTGAAGGGGGGAATTCCTAAGCTAAGGAACCTAATAAAGAGGCATAAGTGGATGAGGGTATACTAGGACAACCAATTGTGACCTGTTTAGGAAGAGCAAGGAATCCAAATAAGGACTTCAGACAAACCTAGCAGAAGAGAGAAGCTAGTAACAACGGGACGATCAAGGATGTCCTAAGAAGGATACGAGAGTAGTAGAGACTACACTCTAAGAAGGGCAATAGGATGGGCACGGTGAAGAGTACACGAAATAAGACCTGACGATCGGAGATACCTCAGATAAGAAAGTAAAGGGTGAACTGGGAAATTAAGGTCGGTGAATGATTAAAGGTTCACAAAAGCTCTAAAGGGTGTCAGAATGCGTAGGAAGGGAACCTTCAAGAGGGAGTCTTGACTTGGAGGACATAGTAGAGAAAGAAAATCGTTAAAGGAGAAATCTCCAAATAAGGGAATTGTGAAATGGTCATGAACAAACAAGAGTGGGTAAGGAGATCAATACGGTTATGTAAGACAGACAAATGGATGAGAGGATAATGGTAAAGGTAGTCGATAAATACTACCAGACAAAGAGAGAGACAAAGCCATACGACCCCTGAAAGGTTAAGAATAACCATTATATAAGTGTTCTTTAAAATGATCAAAGATAGGTTCTAGAGTATGTCATGCTGTAAGGGACACGTAAGCCCAACAGTTCTAAGAAAAAATGTGACTCAAGTAGGGAAGAATCAGTTGGTAAGTATGACGTGGTCATACCTAATTTGGATCAAAGTTGAAATAAATAACGGATGGAGGAAGGGTCAAAATAGGATGAAGGGGGTAATAACACCAAAACCTGTGAAAAAAAGTACGTAATGCTCAGAAGAACACCAAGCTAAGGGTTTCAATGATAAAGAGAATAACTAGGCACATGAACAATTGGGCATCTTGAAACTCCCAATCTTGAATTTTTGAGTAAGAACCTACAGTGGAAGAATCTTGCCCTAAGCAAAGAAAGATGTGAACCTAAGGATATACCCTTGAACTCATAGGTAAGACATGCTTATCTAGGATAAACTCCATGGAATGAGTAAGCAATGGAAAGGAAAAGAAATTCCTAAAGTGCGTGTTATAAAGGGGCTAAGTGAAAATAACTGAAGTGTTAGCATGTCAAATAAACTCTAAGTTGACATCAACAGAAGTTATTTACTATACAAAGGATGCTGAATAAGTTTTGGGGACAAAACTCCTAAAAAGGTAGGGAGTAGTTGTCACACCGTGTTTTTAGTAACCCAAAATTTCAGTCAGAAAATTTTCTAGTTGAATTTAAGCATAAATTAAATATTATATACATAATTATTAATTATGTATATATATATAAATGTTGAAGAAATATTTACATATAATGGCGTATATATATATACCTGTACAAAATTAATTTCCAAACAAATATAAAGAAGAATTGCCATATTTGTAAAGTATGGGCAAACTAGTAATTTTTAAAAAGTTGGGGACCAAATTAGAAATTTGGGAAAATCGAACCCTTTAAGTGATTTTTAATAAATTGAGGATCCAAAGTGAATTCTAGAAGTTTCAAAACTCAATTTGGGGAAAAGTTAGCATTAGGGACCTAAAGTCAAAGAAAAAAGAACTTTAAGGACCTAAATGTAATTAACTGAAAAGTTTGGCATTTTTGTTAATATGTGAGGAATGAAGGCTATCATGCCAAATGTTAATAAACAAGGATGTCCAAATCGTATAAGAACAAGAAGGACTGGAACGTCAGCAAGGATAAACTTGCGTGGAGGCAAAAGGCCGATTAAGGAAGAATACACTACGAATATCGAATGAGTGAGATTTTTCACTTCATGCCTGGTTGGGATGTTATGTATCTCAGAAATGGAAAACCACTACTAAGTGGAAATTTTAACATCATGACTAGTTGGAGTGGTGTGGAAAATATGTGGAAAAATTATTTATCGATTGTAAGTAGATCATACCCGGTTGGTTTGATAAACTTCTTGGAAGGAAGTAGAAAACTCGCTTTTCGGTTGTAAGCAGAGATATCATCACACCCGGTTGGTGTGATGGACGAGTTGAAAGGTTATGTTGTCAGAAGTGCTCTCCCCTGACTGTGTGCTAATGCTTAAAAATTTTCGGAGACCTTCTTGATGAGAGCTCAAATAGCTCAGATCGATAAGAGGTCTCAGTTTTGGAACTAGTGGGGCTAAATGCCCGATTTTGGAAACTCACGTATAGTGGGCCTAAGCCCAGTTGGCACAAGCAGGAGCTCGTAAACAAACATGATGTATAAGCCATGAAAATTCCTAATAAATGGATTATGTGATTTTGCTATGGTACCAAGATAGGACTGATATACTCGATGGGCTGACAGTAATGCGTCAGGATCAGGTCGACGAACCGGTCTAGGCAAACACCTACAAGTCAAGTGGAGGGTCGAGGCTGTTGGACTAGTGGCACCAAAGATTAATGGCTTATTAGAAAACTTTGTTTGTGCATGCACTTGAGGTTTGGGACCATTAAGATGCCCAACAGGTGTAGTGATGCATCCTAAGGGCTACTTGACGACATGGTGAAGATAAGTTGAGTTTGTTGTGCCAACAGTCAGGGAAGCTCGACGTAGCTTCATGCGCATAAAACTGGGGTGGGGTCGGGATGAGGTCTCCATCCTCATATGGATACGAAGTATTTTGAGTCTAAGGATAGGGCATCGGAGACGTTCACTCAGTCTTCGGGTAGAAGTCAGAGACTTCTATCAGGGAGGATGGTAAAGACGCTCCTATCCACAAGTGGGTGCAATCGGCGTAACTGCATCTCATGAATGTGTGAACCCTTCCTGATGAAGGGTTTGTGTTGTTTGTGAAATACAACTAATATGGAAATGTGTAAGAGGTTATGAAAACCGTGGAAAGGATTTGAGAATCCTTGGAAATTTATTGGTAAACCTTAGAAAAAGGTTTTGATAAACCGCAATTTGAAGATAAGCATTTTTAATGAAATGAGGAGTTACTCCAATTAAAATTAATTTTGTGAAATCTCTCACCCAACACCCATTCACTGAGTTGTCGAACTCACCCCCTCCATTTACCCCATTTTTAGGTAACCAAGGGAAAACCCACCTAAAGCTAAACCTGCAAGACAAGTATGTAAGGTTAATATATTCAGTTTTGATTGATATTATTCTAGGAAAGGTACAGGTGAAAAAGGATGCCTTACTCCCTACGGCTTAGAGAAGGGGAAAACCCTTAATAAACCGGGAGAGTGGCGGGTTGTTCATGGTGATTTGACCAAATCGGGTCAGGGTGTGACATTAGGGCACCTCCAGGTGGGGCGTAGGGGGTTTGGCTTGGCCGCAATTAGCCGAGGGAAGGCTCGAAGTGGGCAGCAAGGGGTTAACTGGTTTCTGACCAAGGAGTGGCAACACCGTTCATGCTTCCTTGCTCTTCCTCGGTGGCTCTCAAGCTGAATGGAAGATATGGGTGTGTAGAGGACTTCCTCTTGATTCTAAAGACACCCAATGTGGCTTCGGAGGTCGAGAAAAGTCCCGTTGTCGGAGCTCTGGTTCTCAGCTCACCGAAAAACTCACTCTTCTTCTTCTTCGCTCCATTATGGGATGTTGAGAACGAATGAGGGGGTGCTCTTTATATAAGGAGGTCGACAATTTCTTAGGCTATCGATTGACGTAAGACTCGGCCTCCAACTCAGCCATCAGAGACCTGACTGAAGCATTTTTCGAGTCGCTAGAGACTCTAGCTTTTCTAGCAACTCCCTTTCTCTCTCTCTCTTCTTTGTCAGCATCTAAAGGTTGAAGATGATGACATGGTGGTCGTGCCACGTGGCATGATGTGATTGGTCAGTTATTCTAACGTGGAATGCTAGCTCGGCCGCTGCGTCAACCATTGACATGTTGATCGGACATATGGTAGCCTATCATGGGCTGCTCGTGTCTACGTGACATGCTGACGGGATGCCAGCTGTCCGTTAACTAGACACGTGGGAACCTCCCATTGGCTGACCATGTCTATGTGGCAGCTGACATGGCGCCAACTGGCCATTATCTATTGATCGGTCCGGTCTGACCGAGTTCGCAATCCAAAATTAAAAAATCGGACAGTAAAGACCCGGTTCGACCAATTTTCTCAAATTTAAAATTTCTAAATTCATTTTCTATCTAATGGTGGTCTCAATTTTCCAATGAATTTTTGAACCGGTTGACTATGGTTCATGCCAGTTCTTCCGGTTCGGGTCCAGTTCACCCTGAATTGGTTCAAGTTTCTCTTCAATTCCACTTCCTGGTTCTTCCTTGAAGTTTTTGTGAAATTTTGGTCATTTGGGATTTTCCAATTTCCCATGTTAGCTATTTTTTGTTCATTAAATGACTCGATTCTTTAGGTATAAAACTATACCGGTTCTTTTTTCGGTTTCCTTTGGTCCAATTGGATGGGTTTTATAACTCTCCCCTCCTTTTAGGAGTTTTATCCTCAAAACTATTACACATCAAACAATTGCAGATATTTGTCCCTTATTGTTGACTCGACCCCCATTTTTCCAGAGTATCCTTAGCATATGAATATTCTTGTTTTGGAGGTTCTTTAAGAATACTCTGTCCCCAACCTAAAATTCCAGGTCCTTTCTCTAGTTGTCGGCATAACTTCTCTACCTTGAGTCGACACCTTATGATTTGGATCTTTTCCGATGCATCTTCTATCAACTCTACCCTTTCGAGTTTTATTTCTCCTACTTCCTCCAAAAACAAGGGTGTATGGCAAGGTCGTCCATAGAGGGCTTCGTAGGTCACCATCTAGATGCAGGTCTGGTAGCTGTTGTTATACGTGAATTCCATGAGGCACATATGTCCTCCCAATTCCACTTCATAGTTAGAATGCACATCAGTAGCATGTCTTCTAGAGTCTGGATAGTCCGTTCAGACTACCCGTCCATCTAGGGGTGAAAAGTTGTGCTCATGTGGAATTGGGTCCCTAGTGCTGCCTGGACGCTGGGCCAAAATTGGAAGGTGAAACTTAGGTCTCGGTCTGATACTATGCTTACTGGTACTCCGTGAAGTCGTATGATCTCCCCCATGTATAGGACGATGAGCTTTCCTATCGGGTTTGTCACTCGTATGGGCAGGAAATGTGAAGATTTGGTAAGTCAATCTATGATTACCCATATGGCATCCCGACCCCTTCTTGTTGCCGGCAGTCCAGTCACGAAATCCATGGTGATGTGCTACCATTTCCATTCTGGGATCGGGAGAGGCTATAGTAGCCTGGAGAGTTTCTGATATTCGGCCTTAATTTGCTGACATGATAGGCATCTAGCCACATACTCTGCGATGTCCCTCTTCATTCCCTTCCACCAATATCCCTATTTTAGGGTGTGATACATTTCCGTACTGCCTGGATGCATAGCGTACATCGAGTCATGGGCTTCTTCCAGTATCCCCCTCTTTAATTCTTGGTTATTTGGTACCCACACCCTCCCTTTGAAGGTCATCACTCCATCGCTCCTAACTATGATGTCTGACGTTGAGTTGTTCTCGTTTGGCTCCCAATGGGGAAGGAGTTCCTCATCTTCGTTTTGTAAAGCCTATATTTGGTCTAATAGATTGAGTCATACTACTAGGCTGGCTACTAGGATACCTTAGCCCTTGTCCACGCGGAGGGCCACCCTTAAATTTCGTAGTTGGCTTATTAAGGGCAGATAGCTTGCACTGACGGAGGCCACTCCAGTGTGGTATTTTTGGCTAAGTGTGTCTATCACTACGTTGGCCTTACTGAGGTGGTACTCGATGGTCAGATCATAGTCCTTTACTAGCTCTAGCCACCTTCTCTGTCGCAGGTTGAGTTCCTTTTGGGTTAGGAAGTATTTTAGGCTCTTATGATCGGGGTAGATATGACACTTTACTCCGTACAAATAGTGGCGCCATATTTTGAAGGCAAACACTATTGTAGACAGTTCGAGGTCGTGGTTAGGGTAATTCTTCTCGTGGGGCTTCAGCTATCGTGAGGCATAGGTGATGACTCTTCCTTGTTATATAAGGATACATCTTAGTCCTTGTCTAGATGCATCGCTATACACCATGTATTCCCTAGCATCCGCGTTAGTTGAGGCCAATACCAGAGCCGTCGTGAGTCAACTTATGAGCTCTTTTCACACTTGGCATCCCACTTGTAGTCCACTCCTTTCCTCGTAAGGTGAGTCAAGGGAGCTGCTATTCTAGAGAAATCCTCCACAAATTTCTGGTAGTATCCAGCGAGGCCGAGGAAGCTACTGATTTCTATCGGGTTAGTCGGGGCTTTCCAGTTTAATATGGTCTTTACATTGGTCAGATCCACCTTTACTCCTTCTTTGGACACTATATACCCTAGGAAGCCTACTTCTTGAAGCCATAACCCGCACTTAGAGAATTTGGCGTACAACTGGTTTTCTCGCAGGGTACTCAGGGTTATCTCTAGGTGTGTCCAATGCTCCTCTTCAGTCTGGGAGTATATGAGAATATCGTCTATAACACGATCACGAACTTGTTTAGATATGGCTGGAACACCCAATTCATCAAGTCCATGAAAGCCGCGAGTGCATTGGTTAGTCCAAAGGGCATTACCCTGAATTCGTAATGCTCGTACCGTGATCGGAAAGCAGTTTTTTGTATGCCCTCTTCACGAATCTTTAGTTGGTGATATCCCGACCTTAGGTCGATCTTGGAGAAGTAGGCTGCCCCTCTAAGTTGATCAAATAAATCGTCTATTCTACAGAGATGGTACTTATTCTTAATTGTCATCTAGTTCAGTTTTCGGTAATTGATGCAAAGTTGCATACTTTGTCTTTCTTCTTGACGAATAGTACATGTGCACCCCACGGGAACTGGCTTGGGCGTATGAATCCTTTCTCTAAAAGTTCATCCAACTGATCTTTCAGCGTCTTGAGTTCCACGGGCGCTATACGGTAGGGTGCTTGGGATATAGGGTGAGTTCTTGGCACCACCTCAATTATGAATTCCATTTGGCAATCCGGGGGGGGGGGGGGGAGTGGTGGACGAAGTGTCACAGCTCATTGAACCTAGTCTCATATTCCAAGACCGTGCGAGCTCCCTAGCAGAGTTGGAAGAATTCCACCTTCTAAGTATCTCCCTTCAAACTCTTCCTAGGTAGGTGAGGTTGGGAAGAGGTTTCTAGTGTTGTCCTCCATCTTTTCGTGCTGGACTCCAAGAAAAATTCAGCCAGTGTCACCCTCTCCTCCAGGGGTATCCTAATGATACCCATGAACTTTTTTAGGCTTGCCAACTAGTCCATGGCAGCCCCGGCCTCCTTCTCCCCATAGAAGAGCTTATATCCTAATTATTGGAGGGTTTTCAAGTATATGGGGATGTCGAGGAGGGGTGGAATAGGTGTAGAAGGGGGTTGGGATTATACTTGTCATGCCTCGACCCAGTTTGGTCAGATCCTCGTGAGCAACTCGCCACTCTCCAGGTTTACTAAGGGTTTTCTCCTTCTTTAACCCGGGAAAAGTAAGGCGTCCTTTAAACCTGTACAGTTCCTAGAATAACATAAATCAAAACTGTATAAAAATTTTAACTTACATACCTGTTTTGCAGGTGTGACTAACAAGAAGTCTTGGGGTAGGTATCCCTTGGTTACTTGAAAAGGGATATAAGGGAGAGGGTGAATTCAATGACTCATTGAATGGGTTTTTAAAATTTGACTTTTAGGAAGAGTGTTTGAATCGGAGTGTGCCAGACTCCTATTTTCCTTTTAAAACAATTCATCCTTAAAATCTCATTTTCATAGTCATTACTCAATCCTCAAGCACAACCGATGTGTTTATCAACCAACACATGCCCTTCATCATGAAGGGAATACACATTCGCAAGCTAGCCTGTCCACTGTACCCACTTGTGGCATCGGAGCAACTTTATCGGCCACCTAGATAGAAGTACGTCCACTTCTACCTTGAAAATGAGTGGATGTACACAACATCCGACCCTCACTCCTGTAAATAAAACTCCGTGTCCGTATGAGGATAGAGACCTCATCCCGACCCCACCCCGATCTCATGCGCATGAAGCTACATCAAGCTTCCAAGACTATTGGCACGACTAACTGCCTTTATCTCCACCAAGTCGTCCATTAGTCCTAGGACGCATCACTACCCCTCTTGGGCATATTGAAGGTCCCATAACATCAGTGCATGCATAAAACAACAATTTTCCAAATAAGCCATTTAATATGTCATGCCACTTGTCCAATGGCTGATGACCCTCAACTCGACATGCGGCTGTTTGTCTCGACTAGTCCGAAGAACTGTCATGTCGCACTACCGCCAGTCCATTGAGTATGTTGGTCCTATCTTGATACCATGGCCAAAAATCCCATTCATTTAAAGTTTTCATCGCTTAAACTCATGTTTTTTTATGAGCTCCTACTCATGCCAACTTGCCTAGGGCCCAACTATATGAGATTTTCAAAATCGGGTATATTAGCCCCCAAGTAACAAAATCGAGGCCTCCGGACTATCTGAGCTATTCGAGGTACAATCGAGAAGGTCTCCCAAAAAATTTAAGCAGTGTCACATTGTGAGGGGAGAGCACTTCCAACAATATAAAATTTTAGCCGTCCATCACACCAAGCGGGTATGAGGACATCTCCGCTTATAACTGATAAGCGGCTTTTCTACTTCCTTCTAAGAAGTTTCATCATACCAACTGAGTATGATCTACTTACAACCGGTAAGTAGTTTTTTCGTGTAATTTCCATATCACTCCTCTCATGTGTTATGGTTAAAATACCACTTAGTGGTGGGTTTTCATTTTTGAGTTACTTATCATCCCAATCGGGTATGATATAAAAATTCTACTCACTCGATAGTGTAGTGAATTTCTTCTTAACAGACTTGTTGCCTTCACATGAACTTGTCTTAGCTAGCATTCTCGATACTTCATGTTCCTACTCGATATGAACAATCCCTGTTCATTATCCTTTGGCCTAGTATCCTTCATTCATCACAAATGAATGAAATAATCAAACTTTTCATTTATTTACAATTAAGTCCCTAATGTTATTTTTTTAACTTTAGGTCCCTAATGTTGGTTTTTCACCAAATTTAGTCACGAAACTCTAGAATTCACCTTAGGATCTCAATTTATTGAAAATCACAAAAAAGGTTCAAGTTTCCCAAATTTCCAATTTGGTCCCCAATTTTTCCAAAATTACCATTTTGTCCCTACTTTACAAAAATGGTAAGTTTTGCCATAAAAATTCCAAAAATTGCCCAATTGGTCCTCAAACATCTTTATCATGCCCAATTGGTCCTGAATTTTATGAAACCAGACAAATTCAGGAGAACCGGATCTGAGTTGGATTGAACCGGTTTTGAACCGAGTCGGTTCATGAACCGAAACTGATAGAGAAAGGGCAAATGAGAAATTTAGGGGTCTCGAATGACCTAAGAAGTCACAAAATTCATGAAAAAAGACTTTATGATAAATTGGAGATGAAAACCACACTGGTTCATCTGAATCGGATCCAAACCAGAATGAAATAGTTTGGACCGGTTTCAACCACTATTGAACTGGATACAAAATTCATTTTTCTAGGTGGCCTAGCAAATTTGAATTTGAAATTTGAGGCTACCATTGGATAAAGAATGAATTAAGATGAATTTAAAAATTTTTAATTTTGAAAAACTCGATCGAATCAGGCCTGAACCGGCCACTTTAAGCTTTGAACCTAGTCGGATCAGTCCAGTTCGGTTTAGAACAGTGTCGTCTTCTTCTTTCAGATGACAGAACTGTTAACTCATCGGAAAATCGAGCAGCATCGGTAAAGCTGAAAAGTCTCCGGTGAGGGAGTTTCAAACAATGAATGACCGCCATTAAGGCACCAATCGGATGGCTAAGAAGTCCCCAAGCTTCCTATATAAAGAGCTCCTCCTCATACATGATCTCCACACCTAAAAACTTCATTCTCTCTCAATTGCTCTAATTTTTTACGAAGCTCGAACCAGAGCTCCGATGTAGGGTCTTTTCTGAGCCAAAGAAGGCATGGTCTGATTCTTTAGAACTAGGAAGAAGTCAGCTATCTGACAGTAGTCTCCATTTACTACGAGGGTTGCCGAAGAGACGCCAGCGTGATAGAATAATGAAGTAGCTCCGGCGGAATGAAGCTACCCTATTTTGGCCGAGCTGAAAACGGTCAATTCGAGCCCTTCTCAGGCCAAACCAAGCCCTACTACAGCTGATTAAGAGTGAAAAGGTAAGCCAATTTGGCTCCACTCTGTAAATTCCGATCGGTGCTAAAGCGAGAACCGACAGAACTTCGACAACTAAATTCTCCGTCAATTCAGCATCAATTGATGTAATTCTTGATCCTAGGAGGAACTTGAGGACAAGAACTATCTGCTCAGATCCAAAGCTCGAACCGTCGCGCCCCCCACGGTAAGCTTTCGAAGCTTTCTCTTTCTAAGTCCAGTTTTCCAGCGAATCCGTTTGAGCTCATTTCGGCATCAAATTGCACGATTCATAGTGCAATTGCATCATATGAAGGTGTAGGAACTCCAATCTAACTTTAATTTCAACAATTAAACTCATTTGATCAGTCAATTTCATGAAATCAAATTCGGCTGAGTTAGAAGGTTGAAATTGGAGGAAAATTGGGGGGAAATTGGGGATTTTGAAAATTCGAGGGACTAAAGTGCAATTTCATAAAATTGAGAGCCAATTGGGCATGATAAAGATGTTTGAGGACCAATTCGACAATTTTAGAAAGTAGGGGCAAAATGGTAATTTTTGGGGCTAAACTTACCATTTTTGTAAAGTAGGGGCAAAATGGTAATTTTTGAAAAGTTGGGGACCAAATTGGAAATTTGGGAAAATTGAACACATTTGTGTGATTTTGAATAAACTGAGTCCCCAAGGTGAATTTTAGAAATTTCGGGTCTTAATTTGAAGGAAAAATGACAAAAGGGACCTAAAGTTAAAGAAAAGGAACATTGGGGACCTAATTGCAATAAATCAAAAGTTTGAGTATTTCATCCATGCATGATGAATGAAGGCTATTAAGCCAAGGGATAATTAACAAGGATGTTCATATCATGTAGGAACACGAAGTACCGAGAATGCCAGCAAGGACAAGCTCGCGTGAAGATAAAGAACCAGCCGAGAGGAATTCACTACATTAACGGGTGAGTGGGATATTTAATATCATACCCGGTTGAGATGATAAGCTCATTTGAAATGAAAACCGACTATTAAGTGGTATTTTAACCATCACACTTGATAGGAGTGATGTGGAAATCATACGAAAAAACTATTTATCAATTGTAAGTAGATCATATCTAGTTGGTATGATGAAACTTACTCAAAGGAAGTGGAAAACCTGCTTATTGGTTATATGCGGAGATGCCCTCATACTCGGTTGGTATAATGGATAGTTGAAAATTTTATTTTGTCGGAAGTGTTCTCCCCTAACTATGTGCCACAACTTAAAATTTTTGGGAAACCTTCTTTACGGGAGCTCAAATAACTC
Source organism: Trapa incisa (assembly GCA_030064435.1). Classification (NCBI taxonomy): domain Eukaryota; kingdom Viridiplantae; phylum Streptophyta; class Magnoliopsida; order Myrtales; family Lythraceae; genus Trapa; species Trapa incisa. Next base: position 17,986,475 of record CM057782.1, read on the forward strand.
ATATAGGTCATAGGCCTCGGTGTTCAAAACTTGGGGGCTAATACACCCAATTTTGAAAATCTTGAACAGTAGGCCCTAGGCCAATTGGCATGAGCAGGAGCTTGTAAACAAACATGATTATTAAGCCATGAAAACTTAAGTAATGAGTTGTTTGGCCATGGTATCGAGATAGGACCGATATACTCGATGGACTAGTGGCAGTGTAACATGATAGGTCTTGGGACTGGTCAAGACAAACAGCTGCAGATCGAGTTGAACCTAGTACTTACCATAGCTCCCCTATATATAAGCAAAAACCCTTTAATTCATCATCATTATAATAAAAGTTCCATTCCTTATAAAACTTGTGATAAAATACAAGTAAAAGAAAATCCTATGGATGTACCCACCAAACCTCAAAGGTCAAGCAGGAAGGATGGCATTCGAGGATATTAGGAAAGTTAAAGTTGGATACCCTCAAGGACAAATAAAAAGGAATTCCGAGAAAGAAAGGAAAGGATTCTCCTAAAGAAGGAAACCCTAAGGAAGAATACTAGGAAGATCCATGGAGTAAGCTAAACCCAAGGAGCGGGTAAGTAGGAAGGTGGCATCAAAGGATGCCGTGACAAGTGGACTACCCATAAAAAGGAATGAAGGAAAAGCCTCAAAAAAGCATTAGAGAGGTTGAACCAGGACGCTAATCCTTAGGTAGAGAATACAAGTAGGAAGTGAGACCTCAAAATGGGAAGTTCCAAAGCTAAGGAACCATCAAATGGATCCTAAAAGGCTTAAACCGACATAAAGAACCTCATAAAGGACCATGAGTAGCTAAGGGTAAGTCGGGATAGCCAAGGTATTACCTAATTGGAAGAGCAAAGAAGCCAACTAGAGATTTCTGACAAACCTAGAACAGAAGGAAGCAACTAGTATCAACAGGATGGTCAAGGAGAATAAACGAGACTCTAAGAAGGACCGGGAAGTAGTGGAGACTACACTCTAAAGAAGGGTAATAGAGTGGGCATGGTGAGGAGTATACGAAATAAGACCCAACAATTAAGGATACCTCAGATAGGAAAGAAAAGGGGTGAACTAGGAAATTAAGGTTGGCGAATGATTAAAGGTAGTCGAGAAATACTACTAGACAAAGAGAGACAAAGCTATACAATCCCCAAAAGGTTGGAAAGTTGGGAACAACCCTAAAGGAAGTGTTGTAGAAGTATGATGGACAGAGACAGGTTCTAGACTATGTCATGTCGTAAGGGACATGTAAGTACCAACAGTCCCGAGTAAAATGTGACTCGAGTAAGAAAGAGTCAGTCAGTTAGCATGACAAGGTCAAACATAATTTTGACCGAAGCGTTAATCAATGATGGATGAAGGATGGGTCAAATTAGGACAAAGGAATAATAACACCGAAATTTGTGAAAACAAGTACGTAATGCTCGAAAGAACATTGAGCTAAGGATTTCAACGATGAAGAGAATAACTAGACAAAGGAATGATTGGGCACCTTGGAACTATCAATCCTGAAATCTTTAGTAAGAACCCCAAAGGGAAGAATCTTGCCCTAAGTAAAGGGAGATGCGAATCTAGGGATATACCTTTGGACTTACGGGCAAGACATACTAGTTATGATAAAACTCCATGGAAGGAGTAAACAATATAAAGGAAAAAAATTCCTTAAGTGCATGATTCAAAAGGGATAAGTGAAAGAACAACCAAAGTTAGCATGTCAAGCAAATTTCGAGTTAACATTAAGGGAAATTATTTCCAATGCAAAGGATGTTGATTTAGTTTGGGGACAAAACTCCTAAAAGGAGGGGAGAGTTGTAAACCCCATCCCTTTAAAACAAGGAAAATTGGGGAAAGAACAGGTCAACCCGAGTGAGAAAAACCAAATCAATTAACAAACCCGATCATCAGATAACGGGCAATTTGTGAAATTTTCAACTCTCGAGTGACCCAAAAGGGTTCATAAAACCTTGGAAAAGGAACTTAGGACAATTTGGGAGAGAAAAACCAGACTGTTTTAGGAGAACCGGATCCAATTTGGATTGAACTGGTTTATAAACCAAGTCGGTTCATGAACTGGAACCGATAGAGAAAGGGTAAACCGAGAAATTTATGGATCCTGAGTGATCTAAGGAGTCACAAAAGTCATGAAAAAGGACTTTAGGATGAATTGGAGATGAAAACCAAACTAGTTCAAGTGAATTAGATCCGAACCAGATTGAACCGATTTGAATCACTATTGAACTGTATGCTAAATTCATTTTTCTGGGTGGCTTAGAAAATTCAAATTTTAGATTTGAGGTCACCATTGGATAGAGAATGAATTTAGAAAATTTTAATTTTAAAAAACACGGTCGAATTAGGCCTGAATCAGCCTGTTTAAGCTTTGAACCCGGTCCAGTCCGGTTCGGAACAGCGTCATCTTCTTCCTTCAGATGACAACAGTGTTCACTCACCGAAAAATCGAGCAGCGCCAGCGAAGCTGAAAAGTATCCGGCGATAGAGTTTCAGGCAATGAATGACCACCATTAAGGTGCCAATCAGACGGCCAAAAAGTCTTCGAGCTTCCTATATAAAGAGTCCCTCCTCATTCATCCTCTCCATACCTGAAAACTCCATTCTCTCTCAATTGCTTCGATTTCCAGTGAAGCTTGAACTAGAGCTCTAATATAGGGACTTTTCTGAGCCAAAGAAGGTGTGGTTAGGTTCTTGAGAACTAAGGAGAAGTCAGCTATCCGACAGTAATCTCCATTTGCTCTGAGGGTCGTCGGAGAGATGCCGACGTGATAGAATAGTGAAGCAGCTCCAGCGAACCGAAGCTGCCCTATTTTGGCCGACTACATTACTAGTGGAAGGGAATTGGTCAATTTTTATATAAAAATACCAACCGGGTATGATCTACTTACAACAAGTAAGTAGTTTTTCCGTATGATTTACACATCATTCCTCTCAAGTGTTAAGGTTAAAATACCACTTAGTAGTGGGTTTTCATTTCTGAGGTGCTTATCATCCCAACCGGGTATGATATAAAATATCCCACTCACCCGTTAATGTAGTGAATTCCTCTCGACCGGTTCTTTATCTTCATGCGAGCTTGTCCTTACTGGTGTTCCCAGTACTTCGTGTTCCTACACGATATGAACATCCTTGTACATTATCCCTCGGCCTAATAGCCTTCATTCATCGTGCATGGATGAAATACTCAAACTTTTTGATTTATTGTAATTAGATCCCTAAAGTTATTTTTCTTTAACTTTAGGTCCCTAATGTCGTTTTCCCCTCAAACTGACACCCAAAATTTCTAAAATTCACCTTGGGACCTCAATTTATTCAAAATCACAAAAAGGGGTTTAAGTTTCCCAAATTTCCAATTTGGACCCCAACTTTTCCAAAATTACCATTTTGCTCCTACTTTACAAAAATGGTAAGTTTTGCCCCAAAAATTTCAAAAATTGTCGAATTGGTCCTCAAACATCTTTATCATACCCAATTGGCCCTCAATTTTATGAAATTATACTTTGATTCCTTTAAATTGACTGATCAAATGAGTTTAATTATTGAAATTGAAGTTAGATTGGAGTTCCAACACCTTCATACGATTCAATTGCACTTTGAAGCACAAGATTTGATGTCGGAATGAGCATAAATGAGTTTCGCTGAAAAACTAGACTTAAAGAGAGAAAGCTTAGAAAGCTTACCATCAGGGATGCGGTGGTCCAAGCTTTCGATCTGGGCATATAGCTGTCATCCTAGGGTTACTCCTAGAATCACGAATTGCATCAATTGATGCCAAATTGAATGAGAATTTAGTCATCAAAGTTTTGTCAGTTCTCTCTCAAGCACAGATTAGAATTTAACTTCTTGTAAGGAAGTGAAAAATCCACTTATCGGTTATATGTCGAAATGTAAACCCCGCACATTTGAGTTAAGGAAAACCGGGAAAAGAACTGGTCAAACCGAATAAGAAAATCAAACCGGTTTACATTTAGGAATAAGCAATATGAAAATTTACAAATTTCGGTTGATACAAAGGATTTATTAAACATTGGAAAAGAAACTTAAGACAAATTAGAAAATGAAAACCAAATTGGTTCAAGTGAACTAGATTCCATAAGAACTTCAAAGTTAAGCGTGCTTACCTGAGAGTAGTGTGAGGATGGGTGACCTCTTGGGAATTATTGGAATTAATACCAATAATTTATGACAATATTAATAATAGTAATAAATCTCGTCCATTTAATACACGGGTTTTACGACTATATAAAGAGGTCATCCTCATTTCATTCTCCTCACACCTGAACACCTCTCTCTCTCTCTACTGCTCCATTTCCCGATAAAGCTCGAACCAGAGCTTTGACTTGAACAAAGGTCGGGCTCTTTAAAACCGAGGAGAAGATAGCTATATGATAGCAAACTTCGGCCAAGCTGAAATCGGCCATTTCAAGCCCTCCTCCGGCCAAACCAAGCCCTCCCAACACTTCCTCAGCCTTTCCACGGCCGAATTAGGATCGAAAGGTAAGCCAATTCGGCTTCCTTTATAATTTTCGATCGGTGCTAGAGAGAGAGTCGACCGAATTTCAATGGTGAAATTCTAATCCAATTTCGCATCAATAGATACAATACTTGATTTTAGGATGAACCTTAGAACGAGATCTATCTACCCAGATCGAAAGCTCGGACTGTCGTGCCTTCACCGGTGAGTAACTGAAGCTTTCTCTCTCTATAGTCTATTTTTCGGCAAAGCTCCGTTTGAGCTCGTTCCGACGTTAAAATCTGTGATTCAAAGTTTCTTAGAATCGTATGAACATACAGGAACTCAATTTCAACTCCAATTTCAATAATTAGAAGTGTTTGATCGGTCAATTTGATGAAATCAATTCGGTAGTGTTGAAGAGTTGAAATTGGGGGAAATTTTGGGGATTTTCAAAATTCAAAGGGCCAAAATACAATTTTATGAAATTGAGGGTCAATTGGGCATGAAAATAATGTTGGAGGACCAATTGAGGAATTTTGGAAATTTTGGGGAAAAACTTACCATTTTTGTGAAAGAAGGGCAAAATGGTAATTTTGGAAAAATTGGGCAACCAAATTGGAAATTTGGAAAATTAAACCCCTTTTTGGTGAAATTGAATAAATTGAGGTCCCACGATAAATTTTAAAAGTTACAGGACTAAATTTGAGGAAAAACCGACATTAGGGACTTAAAGTTAAAGAGAAATAACTTTAGGGACCTAATTGCAAATAACTAAAAGTTTGGGTTTTCTCATTCATTAATGAATGAAGGCTGTTATGCCGAGTAATAATGAACAAGGTTGTTCATATCGTGTAGGAACGTTAAATATCGGGAACGCCAGCAATGACAAGCTCACGTGAATAAAAAGAACCGGTCTAGTGGAATTCACGGCATTAATGGGTGAGTGGGTTTACTAACATCATACCCGGTTGGGGATGATAAGTGCCTCGATATAAAAACTAAGAAATAATGGAAAAATCCAAATTTTTAAATGATGGGATTTTTGAAAACAAAGGAGTCTGGCACACTCCATATAAATGTTTTTCTTAAAAGTCAAAAGTTTTTAAAAACCCATTCACTGATTAGTCGTACTCACCCACTCCCTTATATCCCTTTCAGGAAATCCCGGAAAGCCTCCCCTTAAAGACCATCAACTAAGATGCATGTAAGAAAGGTATGTAAAGTTTTAAATTTCATACAGTTTTGATTATGTTATTCTAGGAAAAAGGTGCAAGTTAAAGGATGCCTTACTCTTTACGGTTTACGATAAGGGGAAACCCTTTAATAAACCGAGAGAGTGGCGGGTTGATCACGGGGATCCGACCAAACCGGGTCGGGGCGTGACACGAAATGTCCTCATACTCGGTTGGTATGATGATTGTTGAAAAGTTTATTTTGTCGGAAGTGCTCTCCCCTGACTGTGTGCCACTTCTTAAAATTTTTGGGAGACCTTCTTGATAGGTGCTCGAATAGCTCATATAGGTCGGAGGCCTCGATTTTGAAAGTTTGAGGCTAATACGCCCAATTTTGAAAATCTTGAACAGTGGGCCCTAGGCTAGTTAAGTAATTATTAAACTTAAGTAATGAGTTGTTTGGCCATGGTATCGAGATAGGACTGATATACTCGATGGACTAGCGGCAGTGTGACATGATAGGTCTTGGATTGGTCAAGACAAACAGTTGCAGGTCGAGTTGAGGGTCGGGCCCATCGGACTAGTGGCACCACAGATTATATGGATCATGTGAAAAACTATTGATTTGTGCATGCACTGTGTTATGGGACCTTTATGATGCCCAAGAGGGTAGTGATGCGTCCTAGGGCTCTCGACGATCCAATAGAGATAAGGGCAGTTAATCGTACCAGAAGTCTTGAGAAGCTCGACGTAGCTTCATTTCGCATGAGACCAGGGTGGGGATGGGATGAGGTCTCTGTCCTCATATGGACATGGAGTTTTTTTAGTTTGAGGGTAGGACGTCAGAGACGTTCACTCAGACTTCGGGTAAAAGTCAGAGACTTCTATCAGGGTGGATGGTATATATGCTCTGATCCACAAGTGGGTGCAGTCGGTGTAACTACATCTCGTGAATGTGTATGATCCCTTTATGATGAAGGGCGTGTGTGATATGTTAAACACACCGAATATGGAAATGGCAAAGTGGTTATGAAAACCGTGGAAAGGATTTGAGAATCCTTGGAAATGAACTGGGAAACCTTAGAAAAAGGTTTTGATAAACCGAAATTTGAATAAAGGCATTTTTACGAAATAAGGTGTATGGCACACTCCAGTTAAAGAAATTGATTTTTGTGAAAACTCTCAACCCAACACCCATTCAGTGAGTTGTTGAACTCACCCCCTCCCTTTACCCCTTTTCAGGAAACCAAGGGAAAACCAACCTTAAAAATTTATCGATAAACTAACCTTAAGGATGGTATGTAAAATTTATATTTAGTTATAATTAATGTTATTCTAGGAAAGGTACAATTAAGAAGGACGCTTTACTCCCCACGATTTAGAAGTGAGGAAAACCATGAATAAACTAGGAGAGTGGCAGGTTGTTCATAGGGATCCGACCAAATTGGGTTGGGGTGTGACAGGTTTTCTCTCTAGCACAGATCGGAATTTATAGAGGGGAGAGTGGTGGCTTACCTTTCCGCTCTAATTCAATTGTAGGAGGATTGTGGAGGTGTTGGGATAACTTGGTTTGGCTTGAGAAGGGCTCAAATTGGTCGATTTCAGCTCAGCCAAAATAGGGCAGCTTCGGTTCACCAGAGCTGCTTCAATGTTCTATCACGCCAGCGTTTCTCTGGCGATCCTCGAAGCAAATGGAGACTACAAGTGTGTAGCTAACATCTCCCTGAATCCAAAGAACCCGACCACATCCTCTTTGGCTTAGAAAAATGCCCAAGTCGAAGATCTGGTTCAAGATTCACCAAAAAATGGAGGAGTAGGAAGAGAGTGGAGTTTTAAGGTGTGAGGAGGATGAATGATGAGAGGTTCTTTATATAAGAAGCTCGGAGACTTCTTGGTCATCTGATTAGCACCTTAATGTCGGTCATTCATTGCCTGAAAATCCCTGGCCTATGACTTTTCATCTTCGTCGGTGGTGCTCAATTTTCCAGTAACTGAACAGTGCTGTCACCTGAAGGAAGAAGATGACATTGTACTGAACCGGACCGAACTGGTCCGAACTAGTTTCAAAGCTTAAATCGGGCAGTTCAGGCCCGATTCGGCCAAATTATTAAAATTAAAAATTTCTAAATTCATTCTCTATCCAATCGTGGCCTCAATTCTCTAATTTAAATTTTCTAAGCCACCTAGAAAAATGGATTTAGCATCCAGTTCAATAGTGGTTCAAATCGACCCAAAACGGTTTAATCTAGCTCGAATTCGGTTCACCTGAACCGATTTGGTTTTCATCTCCAATTCATCCTAAATTCTTTTTTCATGACTTTTGTGACTCTTCAAGTCACTCGGGATCCATAAATTTCCAAGTTTTCCCTTTTTCTATTGGTTTCAATTCATAAACCGGTTTAATCTGGCTTGGATTCATTTCACCTAGTTTTCTCTCCCAAATTATCCTAAGGTCCTTTTCCAAGGTTTTTATGAAACCTTTGGGTCACTCCGGGGTTGTAAATTTCCTAAATTACCCATTCTTTGATGATCGGGTTTGTGAACTAGTTCGGTTTTCTCACTCGATTTGACTAGTTCTTTTCCCGGTTTTCCTTAACTCTAAAGAGCAGGGTTTACAACTCTCCCCTCATTTTAAGAGTTTTGTCCCCAAAACTAAATCAATATTTTTCTCTCTAGGATAAACTCCTTAAATGTCAACTTGGACATGTTAGTACTTTGGTCGTTCTTTTACTTAGCCCACTTTAAATCGGGCACTTAAGAAATTTCTTTAACTTTACATTGTTGACTCCGTCCATGGAGTAAACAATGTAAAGGTATATACCTATGTTCACATCTCTCTTTACTTAGGGCAAGATTCTTCCCTTTGAGGTTCTTACTCAAGATTTTAGGATTGAGAGTTCCATGAAGCCCAGTCGTTCCTTTGTCTAGTTATTCTCTTCATCATTGAAACTCTTAGCTCGGCATCCATTCGAGCATTACGTACAAGTTTCGGTGTTATCATCCCTTCATCCTAATTTGACCCTTCCTTTATCCCTCATTGATTACAGCTTAGGTCAAAATTATGTTTAGCCTTGTCGTGCTTAATAACTGACTCTTTCTCACTCGAGTCACATTTTACTTGAGACTGTCTGTGCTTACATGTCCCTTACGACATGATATATTTCAGAACATGTCTCTGACCATTAGTCTAGTACAACACCTCCTTTAGGATTGTTCCCAACTTTCCAACCTTTCAGGGATTGTATAACTTCATCCCTCTTTTCATCGAGTAGTATTCCTCAACTACCTTTACCGTTATCCAATCATTCTTCATGCCTTGAAAACATGTCTTACATAACCGTGTCAATTTTCCTTACCCACTCGTCCTTTCCCAACTTCTTTGTTGGGTCTTTTTGCTGCCAATCAGTGAATTTCCTAATGACTTTCCGACATGTTCGGATTTTCTCTTCTTATGTATTTCTTCATTTCTGTTGACATCCTTTACTCAAGGATTTTCCTTTCCCCTAAACTCACTCTTACTTGCTTGTGACCATTTCACGATTCCATTGTTTTGAGAAGTTCTCCTTTAATGATTTTCATTCTCTATTATGTTCTTCAAAGTAGAGATTTCCCTTTATGTGCTAGATGTTCAAATTTCTTATTGCTCCTTGAAGGTTTCCCTCCTACATGTTCTTACACCCTTTTGAATTAGGGCTTTTGTCCACATTTAATCATTTGTTGATCAAAATTTCTCAATTCACCTTTTTCTTTCCTATTCAAGGTAGCTCCGATCGTTGGGTCTTATTTTGTGTACTCAACATTATGCCCACTCTATTACCCTTCTTTATAGTGTAGTCTTCACTATTTCCTGGTCCTTTTTATGGTCTCGTTTATTCTCCTTGACCATCCTGTTGCTACTAGTTGTTTCCTTTTTCTAGGTTTGTCGGAAATCTCTAATTAGCTTCTTTGCTCTTCCAAATCAGGTAATATTTTGGTCATCCCGATATACCCTTAACCACTTATGGTTCTTTATGAGTTTCTTTATGTCAGTTTAAGTCTTACAGGATCCATCTGGTGGTTCCTTAGCTTTGGAACTTCCCTTTTTGAGGTCTCACTTCCTACTTGTATCCTCTACCTAAGGATTCCCATCCTAGTTTAGCCTCTCCAATGCTTCTTGTAGGCTTTTCCTTCTTTCCTTTCTTACACCCTTCTGAGATCGATGTTGTTTCCCGCTCTTTATCCTTCACTATCCTTCATTTCCTTTTTGTTCCTTATCTTCTCTTCAAATAGTTCCTACTGATAGTTTTGTTCCTAGCACTCTTTATGTCTAGCTATACACTCCTTGGGCTCTATTAAGTGAGTGTGTGCCATGACTAGTCTTGATGTCATTGGTTGCTTTCTCCTTACCCACTTCCGAACTGGAGGTCTTACTTTTCCAAGGTTTTTTGTATATTCACTCCTTCACTTCCTTATTATAGGTAGCTCACCCATTCTTACTTATCATTGCATCCTTTGATGCTATTTTCTACTTACTCGTTCCTTGGTTTAACTTTCCCCTTAGGTTCTCTTAGTGTGCCTCCCTTGGTTCTTTCACCTCAACGTGCACTCTATCTCCTCATCCTTCGTCACTTAGTCCATTACTTCTTAGTTGAAATATGTATGCCTTCCTTGGGTCTCCTTCATTGGGAAAGGTTCAAACACTATTTTCTCCAAGACCTCTTTGTGTGGGACTTACTAAATCCTCCTTATGGCTTGAGTGTAGTCATTATTTCATTTTCCGCCATTTTTTTCTTCAAGGATTTTCTTCATCCCTCCTTTCCACCATTCTTATCTTTCCACCTCCCCCTTCCTTGCTAGGTTAGTCTACAACCCTACTTGGCTCCTCTATTTTTTCAAAGTAGATCGTACCTTACTGTTTCGAGACATCCTAGTTGTCTTTCATCATTCGGCTTGTCTTCTATGGAGGGGGTATTTCCATCTTTGCTCCTAGGTGATTGGTAAAGCTCATTAAGGGAAAATTCCCTTTATCTATATTCTCCTATTTCTAGGTTTTCTTAAGGTTCAACTTTTGATCTTCTTTCTATGATCCTTCCTCGGGTATTTAAGGCGTGCAATTGTATTATTAAGGGACAGAGAAATTTTTCAGGAACTCATAATTTTATTTATTGATGTAAGAATACATATTTGGGGATTTAACATCTCTTGAGGGAGATTGTTACAATGATGGGTTGGGGAATACCCAATGCTAAACTATGGATTAGAGGGATTTCATCCCAGGTGAGACTAGGTTCCCTAGCCGCAATTGTGGTTCTTGTAATGTTATCCTTTCGGGCTTCTATAGGGGTGGGGTGTCCTTATTGGAAGGTATTGCTTGGATTCCTCGCAATGTGGGACAATTCCTTGCTATGTGTCCCACCCTCCTACACTCATAACAGATCTTCTCGAGTCTTGTCTTCTAAAATGTTGGGCATATTTTAATGTAGTGTCCCCATTGCCCACATTTATAACAGGTCATATCCTTGCATGGACCCTTATAGTTCCTCCTATACTTTGAGCATTGTGGGGCCATTCTAAGGGATTCATGATGGTTCGATGCCTTGCCATCCTTGAGTTTGAACACCTTGGAGGTTTTCTTGTCGAGTCCTCTTTGACTCAGGGTTACTCCAAGGGTCCCTCTATACTTTTGGTTCATTTCCTCCATTGGGATGGGGTTCTCCTTGGCTCCCAGGGTGACTAAGATAGCACGGGTTTGTTTGGCTACATATCTTGGGGCCATCTGAAAATTTTAAAATTATTCCAATTTTTTACTATATTATCTAGTATTGATAATGTATTCAAGTAAACAGGCTTTGATACTGCTCAAGTTATCACACTCCGATCCAGTTTGATTAGTTCCTAGTGAGCAACCCGCCACTCTCCCAGTTTACTAAGGGTTTTCCCCTTCTTTAACCCGTGAAGAGTAAGGCGTCCTTTAAACTTGTACCTTTCCTAGAATAACATAAATCAAAACTGTATAAAATGTTTAACTTACATACCTGTCTTGCTGGAGTGACTAACAAGAAGTCTTTGGGTAGGTTTCCTTTGGTTACCTGAAAAGGGATATAAGGGAGGGGATGAGTTCAACGAATTAGTGAATTGGTTTTTAAAATTTGACATTTAGGAAGAGTATTTGAATCGGAGTGTGTCAGACTCCTATTTTCTTTTAAAACAATTCATCTTTAAAATCTCATTTTCATAGTCATTACTCAATCCTCAATCATAATCGGTGTGTTTATCCATCAACACATGCCCTTCATCATGAATGGAACACACATTCATAGGCCAGCGTGTCCACTGTACCCACTTGTGGCGTTAGAGCGACTTTACCGGCCACCTAGATAGAAGCACGTTCACTTCTACCCTGAGAATAAGTGGATGTATGCGACATCTAACCCTCAATCCCGTAAATTAAAACTCTATGTCTGTATGAGGACAGAGACCTCATCCCGACCCCACCCCGGTCTCATGTGCATGCAGCTACATCGAGCTTCCAAGACTACTAGCACGACTAACTGCCCTGATCTCCACCATGTCGTCAAGTAGCCCAAGGACGCATCAATATCCCTCTTGGGCATCTTTAAGGTCTTGTAACATCTATGCATGCACAAAACAACAAATTTTCACATAAGCCATTTAATCTATCGTTCCACTAGTCCAACGACCATGACCCTCAACTCGACCTGCGATTGTTTGTCTCGACTAGTCCGTAGACCTGTCATGTCGCACTACCGTCGATCCATCGAGTATGTCGGTCCTGTCTTGGTACCATGGCCAAACAATTCATTCATTTAAAGTTTTCATGGCTTAAACTCATGTTAGCTTACGAGCTCCTGCTCGTGCCATCTGGCCTAGGGCCCATTGTACAAGATTTTTAAAATCGGGCATATTAGCCCCCAAGTTCCAAAACCAAGGCTTCCCGCCTATCTGAGCTATTCGAGCTCCCGTCAAGAAGGTCTCCCAAAAGGTTTAAGCAATGGCACACAGTCAGGGGAGAGCACTTTCGACCAAATAAACTTTTAACCATCCATCACACCAACCAGGTATGAGGACATCTCTGCTTATAACCGATAAGCGGGTTTTCTACTTCTTTCTAGGAAGTTTAATCATACCAACCAAGTATGATCTACTTACAACAGGTAATTAGTTTTTCCGCTTAATTTCCACATCACTCCTCTTAGGTGAGATGGTTAAAATACCATTTAGGGGTGGGTTTTCATTTTCAAGGTACTTATCATCCCTACCGGGTATGATATAAAAATCCCACTCACCCGATAGTGCAGTGAATTTCCACTTAACTGACTTGTTGCCTTCATGCGAACTTATCTTAGCTAGCGTTCCCGGTACTTCATCTTCCTACACGATATCAACATTCCTTGTTTATTATCCTTTGGCCTAATATCCTTCATTCATCACAAATAAATTAAATAACCAAACTTTTCATTTATTTGCAATTAGGTCCCTAAAGTTAGTTTTCTTTAACTTTAGGTCCCTAATGTCGGTTTTCCACCAAATTAAGTCACGAAACTCTAGAATTCACCTTAGGACCTCAATTTATTCAAAATCACAAAAAGGGGTTCAAGTTTCCCAAATATTCAATTTGGTCCCCAATTTTTCCAAAATTACCATTTTGCCCCTACTTTACAAAAACGGTAAGTTTTACCCCAAAAATTGCCCAATTGGTCCTCAAACATCTTTATCATGCCCAATTTGCTCACAACTTTATGAAATTGCAATTTAGTCCCTCGAATTTTTAAAATTCCCCAATTTCCCCCAAAATTTCCCTCAATTTCAACCTTCTAACTCAGCTGAATTCGATTTCATCAAATTGATTGATCAAATGAGTTTAATTGTTGAAATTGAAGTAATATTGGAGTTCCTACACCTTCATACGATTCAATTGTACTTTAAATCACACGATTTGATGTCAGAATGAGCTCAAATGGAGTTTCGCCGGAAAATAGAACGTAGAGAGAGAAAGCTTGAAAGCTTACCATCGGAGGGTAGATATCTCTTATCTTGAAGTTCCTCCTAGGATCAAGAATTGCATCAACTAATGTCAAATTGAGTGAGAATTTAATCATTGAAAATCTGTCGATTCACTCTCTAGCACTGATTGGAATTTATAGAGGGGAGCCAAATTGGCTTATCTTTTCGCTCTAATTTAGCTGTAGGAGGGTTGTGGAGCTGTTGAGAGAGATTGGTTTGGCCTGAGAAGGGCTCAAGTTGGCCGATTTCAGCTTGGCCAAAACAGGGCAGCTTTGGTCCCCTAGAGCTGCTTTAATATTTTATCATGTCGGCATTTCTCTGGCGATCCTTAGACCAAATGGAGACTACAGATGTATACCTGACTCGTTCTCGAATCCAAAGAACCTGACCACACCTTCTTTGGCTTAGAAAAATGCCCAAGTCGGAGCTCTGGTTTGAGCTTCACCGAAAAATGGAGCAGCAGGGAGAGAATTGAGTTTTCAGGTGTGAGGAGGATGAATGAGGAGGGGCACTTTATATAGGAAGCTCTGGAACTTCTTGGTCTTTTAATTGGCACCTTAATGGCAGTCATTCCTTGCATAAAACTCCCTGGTCATTCCTTGGTCTTCTTCATCTTTGTTGGCACTGCTCGATTATACAGCAAGTGAACAATGTTGTCATATGAAGGAAGAAGACGACACTATTCTGAACTAGACCGGACCGGTCCAAACTGGGTTCAAAGCTTAAATTGGTCGGTTCAGGCACGATTCGACCAAATTTTTCAAAATTAAAAAAATTATAAATTTATATAAATTTATTCACTATCCAATGGTGGCTTCAATTCTCTAATTTGAATTTTCTAAGCCACCTAGAAAAATAAATTTAGCATCTGGTTCAATAGTGGTTCAAATCGGCCCAAAACGGATTAATTCGGTTCGGATCCGATTCACCTGAACCGGTTTGGTTTTCATCTCCAATTCATCCTAAAGTCTTTTTCATCACTTTTGTAACTCTTCAAGTCACTCGGGATCCATAAATTTCCCAGTTTTCCCTTTCTCTATTGGTTTCGATTCATAAATTGACTTGGTTCAAAAACAAGTTCAATTTGGCTCAATTCCGTTTCACCTGATCTGGTCTAGTTTTCTCTCCAAAATTGTCCTAAGGTCCTTTTCCAAGGTTTTTATGAACCCTTTAGATCACTCAGGAGTTATAAATTTCCCAAATTGCTCATTAATTGATTACAACTTAGGTCAAAATTATGTTTAACCTTGTCATTCTTAATAACTGACTCTTTCTTACTTGAGTCATATTTTACTCGGGATTGTTGGTGCTTACAAGTCCCTTACAACATGATATATTCCATAACATGTCTTTGTCCATTAGACTTCTACAACACCTCATTTAGGGTTGTTCCTAACTTTCCAACCTTTTAGGTATTGTATAACTTCATCCCTCTTTTCATCGAGTAGTATTCCTCAACTACCTTTACCGTTATCCAATCATCATTCATGCCTTGGAAACATGTCTTATAACTGTGTTAGTTTTCCTTACCCACTCGTCCTTTCAGGTGCCAATAATTGAATTTCCTGATGACTTTCTGACATATTGGGATTTTCTCTTCTTATGTCTTTCTTCATTTCTGGTGACATACTTTACTCAAGGATTTTTCTTTCCCCAAAACCCACTCTTACTTGCTTGTGACCATTTCACAATTTCGTTGTTTTGGGGAGTTCTCCTTTAATAATTTTCATTCTCTACTATGTTCTTCAAAGTAGAGATTTCCTTTTAGGTTCTAGATGTTCAAATTTCTTACTACTCCTTGAAGGTTTCCCTCCTTCATATTCTTACACCCTTTTGAATTAGGGCTTTTGTCCACCTTTAATCATTTGCTGATCAGAATTTCCCAATTCACCTTTTTCATTCCTATTCAAGGTTGTTCCAATCATCAGGTCTTATTTTGTGTACTTAACACTATGCCCACTCTATTACCCTTCTTTAGAGTGTAGTCTCCACTATTTCTCGGTCCTTTTTAGGGTCTCGTTTATTCTCCATGACCATCCTGTTGCTACTGGTTGTTTCCTTTTTCTATGTTTGTCAAAAATCTCTAATTGGCTTCTTTGTTCCTCCAAATCAGGTAATACTTTGGTCATCCCGATATACCCTTAACCACTTATGGTTCTTTATGAGGTTCTTTATGTCGGTTTAAGTCTCTTAGGATCTATTTGGTGGTTCCTTAGCTTTGAAACTTCCCTTTTTGAGGTATCACTTCCTACTTTCATCCTCTACCTAATGATTGTTGTCCTGGTTCAGCCTCTCTAACGATTCTTGTAGGCTTTTCCTTCTTTCCTTTCTTACACCCTTCTTAGATCGGTATTGTTACCCGCTCTTTATCCTTCACTGTCCTTCATTTCCTTTTTGTTTCTTATCCTCTCTTCGAAGAGTTCATGCTGATAGTTTCGTTCCTAGCACTCTTTATGTCCAATTATCCACTCATTGGGCTCTATTAAGCAAGTGTGGGTCATGACTAGTCTTGATGTCATTGGTTGCTTTCTCCTTACACACTTCTGAACTGGAGGGCTTATTATAGGTAGCCCACCCATTTTTACTTATCACTACATCTTTTGATGCTATTTTCTACTTACATGTTCTTTGGGTTTAACTTTCCCCTCGGGTCCTCTTAGTGTGCCTCCCTTGGTTCTTTCACCTCGGAGTGCACTCCATCTCCTCATCCTTCGTCACTTAGTCCATTACTTCTTAGTTGGAACATGTATGCCTTCCTTGGGTCTCCTTCCTTGGGAAAGGCTCAAACACTATTTGTTCCAATATCTCTTTGTGTTGGACTTACTAAATCCTCCTTATGGCTTGAGTGTAGTCATTATTTCATTTTTAGCCATATTTTTCTTCAAGGATTTTCTTCATCCCTCCTTTCCATTGTTCTGGTCTTTCCACCTTCCCCTTCCTTGTTAGGTCAGCCTACAACCCTACTTGGCTCCTCTGTTTTTTCAAAGTAGGTCATACCATACTATTTCGAGACATCCTAGTTGTCTTGCATTGGTCAGTTTGTCTTCTATGGAGGAGGTATTTCCTTCTTTGCTCCTAGTTGATTGGTAGTGCTCCTTTAAGGGAAAATTTCGTTTATCTATATTCTACTATTTCTAGGTATTCTTAAGTTTATACTCTTGTCATGCCTCGACCCAGTTTGGTCGGATCCCCGTGATCAACCTGCCACTCTCCCGGTTTATTAAAGGGTTTCCCCTTATATTATAAACCGTAAAAAGTAAAGCGTTCTTGAAACTTGCACCTTTTTCTTGGAATATAATAAATCAAAATTGCATAGTAATTTAAATTAATCGTACCTGACCTGCAGGCATTTAATTGCGCAATTCTTTTAAGGTTCGACTTTTCGGGACTTCTTGAAAGGGGTATAAGGGAGGGGGTGAGTACAACTACTCAGTCAATGGTATTGAAATCTTTTAACTTTCAAGAAAACATTTATATGGAGTGTGCCAGACTTCTTTCTTTTCAAAAATCCCTTCATTTAAAATTTTGGATTTTTCCATTATTTCTTAGTTGCTGGTGTGTCATCACCAAACACACATCCTTCATTATAAAGGTTATAAACATTCGCAGGTCAATACAACTACTGAACCTGCTAGTGGCTTCAGAGCGACTTTACCGGCCACTCGGATAGAAGCATGACCACTTCTACCCTAGGAATAAGTGGATGTACGTGACATCCGACCCTAAATCACTTCTTCATGTCCATATAAGAACAGAGACCTCATCCTATCCCCACCCTGGTCTCATGTGCTTGGTGCTACTCCAAATTTCGCATAAACACTAGGAACAATGATTTGCCCTTATACTCACCGGATCGTCTAGGTCCCTTAGGATGCATCACTACCCCACATGGGCATCTTGATGATCATGTACTCATGGTGCATGCACAAAAAAAGTTTTCAAAAATTTTCAGGCAATATGTGGTGCCAATAGACCCAATGGTCCCGACTTTCAACTCAATCAGTAGCTGTTTGTTTTAACTGGTCCGGAGACCGGTCATGTCATACTACTACTGGTTGTCTGAATATGTCGATCCTGCCTTGGTACCATGACCAAATAATTCACTTATTAAGGTTTAATAACACAAATATATCATGTTTGTTTATGAGCTCATGCTCGTGTCCATTCGCCTATGGCCCACTGTTCGAGTTTTTCAAAAATTGGGCATTCTAGCCCTCCAGTTCCAAAACCGAGGCCCCCGGCCTATAAGAGCTACCCGACCTCCCTTCAAGAAGGTCTCCCAAATAGTTTAAGAATTGGCACACAGTCAGGGGAGAACACTTCCGACAAAATAGGTTTTCACTATCTATTATACCGACTAATATAAGGATATCTCCATTCATAACCGATGAACGAGTTTTCAACTTCCTTCGAGGAAGTCTCATCATACCAATCAGGTATAATATACTTACAACCACTTTCTATAAGTGGTGATAATTAAAATACCACTAAATAGTGGGTGTTCATACCGAGGTACTTATCATCCCCAACCGTGTATGATCTAAAATCCCACTCACCCAATAGTGTAGTGAAATTCCACTTTAGTCGAGTTCCATCATTAGCAAGTTGGACCTCGACTGGCATTCCCGATGTCTCATTCTCCTACATGAAATGAACATGGTTGTTCATTATTTTGTGGCCTAATAGCCCTCATTCATTCCAAATGAATGAGAAAACCCAACTTTACATATATTTACAATTAGGTCCCTAAAGTTATTTTTCTTAAACTTTAAGTCCCTATTATCGAGTTTTTCGTAAATTTGAGTCCCGAAATCTTTAAAATTTATCTTAGGACCTCAAATTATTCAATTTCACACAAAGGGGTTTAATTTCCCAAATTTCTAATTTGGTCCCTCAATTTTTCCAAAATTACCATTTCCCCCCTTCTTTAGAAAAATGGTAAATTTTGCCCCAAAAATTCTAAAAGTTTTCAATTGGCCCTCTAATATTCTTATCATGACTAGTTGACCCTCACTTTTAGAAAATTACATTTTGGTCCTTCAAATTTTGGAAAATCTCCAAATTCCCCTAATTTTCCCCTAATTTCAACTCTTCAACACTGTTGAATTTGATTTTATCAAATTGACCAATCAAACACCACTAATTATTAAAATTGGAGTTGAAATTGAGTTTCTACATGTTCATTCCTTAGAATCGTAGATTTTAACACCGGAATGAGCTCAAACAGAGATTCACTGGAAAATATACTGTAGAGAGAGAAAGCTTCGATTTCTCACCGGTGGGGGTGCAGTGGTCAGAGCTTTCTATCTGGCAGGTAGCTCTCCTCCAAAGGTTCTTTCTAGGATCAAGAATGAAATCAATTGATTTCGAATTGGATTAGAATTTCTTCATTGAAGTTTGGTTGACTCTCTCTCTAACAACGAATTGAAATTGTATAGGAGAGTCGAATTGGCTTACCTTTCAGTCCTAATTCGGCTGTGGAAGGGCTGACAAGGTGTCGAGAGAACTTAATTTGGCATGAGGAGGGCTCGAATTGGCTGATTTCACTCGGCCAAAATAGGGCAGCTTCGGTCTGTTGGAGCTGCTTCACTATTTGATCACACCGGAACTTCTCCGACTACTCTCGGGGTGAATGGATGCCACCACCGTGTAGCTGACTTCTCCCTGGTTCTAATGAACCCGACCTCGCCTTCTTTGGCTCAAAATTGACCCTATATCAAAGCTCTGGTTCGTGCTTCACCGGAACACTAAGCAACTAAGAAAGAGTGAGCTTTTCAGGTGTGCACAGGATGAATGGAGAGGGGCTCTTTATATAGGGAGCTCGGGGACCCGTTGGCCATCCGTTTGGTATCTTTATGACAGGCATTGAAGGCTTGAAACATACTAAATAGAAACATTTTTTTTCACCGACGTTGCTTCGATTTTCCAGCGAGTGAACAGTGTTGTCATCTTAAGGAAGAAGATGACACTATCCTAAACTGGATCGGACCGGTCCGAACCGGGTTCAAAGCTTAAACAGGCCAGTTCACCCCTCATTCGACCAAGTTTTTAAAATCTAAAAATTTCTAAATTCATTCTCTATCCAATGGTGGCCTCAAATCTCCAATTTGAATTATTTAAGCCATCTAGAAAAATGAATTTAGGATTTGGTTCAATAGTGATTCAAACCGGTTCGGATCCGGTTCACCTGAACTAGTTTGGTTTTCATCCCCAATTCCTTCACAAGTCCATTTCCATGTCTTTTGTGACTCCTTGGGTCACTTAGGGTCCATAAAATTCTCGGTTTACCACCTCTTAATCAATTTCTGTTCATAAACCGGCTCGGTTCTTAAATCGGTTTAATCCGATTCAGGTCCAGTTCACCTGAACCGATCTGGTTTTTCTCTCCCACATTGTTCTAAGGTTCCTTCCCAAGGATTATAAATCACAAGGAATCCATAAACTTCTTGGTTAACTCATTCTCTATCGATTCCGGTTCATGAATCAACTTGGTTCATAAACCGGTTCTATCTAGTTCGGACCCGGTTCTCTTGAACTACTTTGATCTTTCTTACTCATATTATCCTAGGGTTCTTTTCCCAAGTTTATGAATATTTTTTAGTCACATGGGAGTTATAAATTTTCAAATTTGTTCGTCCCCTAATAGTCGGGCTTGTATACCAATTCGATTTAAAGACCACATTGACCGGTTCTTTCCCGGATTTTCTCATTACTATAGGACGGGGTTTACAACTCTCCCCTCCTTTTAGGGGTTTTGTCCTCAAAATAGTTACACGTTAAATAACTAAGGATAACTATCCCTCACCATAGAATTAGTTTCCCATGTCTCTTCCTACACGGGTCCGTTCTACCACAACACCTAGACCATAGGAATTTTCTTATTCCTCAAATTCTTGTCTCTTTGGTCGATAATTCGTAATGGCTCTATCTGATAAGTCAGGTTCTCTTCCAGTTCCATTGGAGGTTAGTCCAGTACGTGACTAGGATCAGGCTGATATTTCTGAAGTATTGAAATGTGGAATACATCATCTATTCTCTAAAGATCAGGAGGCAGTTCTAATTTATAAGCTACAGGTCCTATCCTTTGAATAATGGGATATGGACCAATATATCTGGGTTTTAACTTTCCTCTTTATTGAAACCTAAGTATTTCTTTCCATAGAGATACCTTGAGGAATACCTGATCGCCCACTTCGAACTCCAGATCTTTCCTTTGATTGTCTGCATAACTCTTCTGCCTATCCTGTGCAGTCTTAAGATGACTCCTAATTAATTTTATCTTCTCTGTGGCATCATCTATTATCTCAATTTTCTCTAACTTCCTTTCGCCCACTTCTTCCCAAAACAAAGGGGTACGACAGGGTCGTCCATAAAGGGCTTCATAGGGAGTCATCTGGATGCTAGCCTGATAACTATTATTATACGAAAATTCCATCAGGCATAAGTATTCCTCCCAACTTTTATTCATGGTGAGTACACATTCCCTTAGCATGTCTTCTAAGGTTTGGATGGTTCGCTCAGGCTGACCATCTGTCTGAGGATGAAATGTCGTACTCATGTGGAGTTTGATTCCCATGGCGTTTTGCAGACTCGGCAAAAACCTGGAAGTAAATCTCAAATCTCTATCTGATACTATATTCACCGGGACACCGTGGAGTCTTATTATTTCCTTCACGTATAGGATGGCCAGCTATTCTACTGTGTCTGTGATGTGAATACAACTAAAGAGACTACGAATTCACATGTCCAATCAACCGAACCTACAATGGAGCTGAACAGTTTGTCGCCAAATGAGATGAATAATCATTTGAGACTGCAAGAGGGCCTAATCACAAGGTAAAGGGCTAAAAGATTCAAAGAAGCATTATATGGGTTGATTAAAGAGATTGTTGAATATTCAAATGGAAGCCCAAGAGAAGATCCAGATTTAATTAATAAGGAGACATTTATTAATATAATAAATCTTCTACGATATTAAATGATAATATAAGATATTTAATTAGTTAAATTTAGATTTTTAAATTGTTTATAAAAATATCCTAGATATTTATATTAGATATGGTTGGCATGTAACCATAAGATATATTTTCCTTGTTTTTAGGGTATTTAGTTGTTTTATGTGCCTATAAAAGGCATACTCCATATCATTGGAAAAGACACTTCGGAATTTCAATCTTCTGAATTTTTGTCTTCTTTCTATCTTAAAAGAGCTTTTTGAACTTATCAGGTTTTTACATGTGGTGTTCAAGCAATCAAGACTTATCACCCGAGGTTTTCTGAGAGTTCTTCTTAGAGAATTTAGGTGTGACGTCTACACATCACATACCATGTTTCTCACATAAACAAGATATATTACATCTTTTCTCACTTGCATCATGAAAGTCTTGGGGTCTTTGCCATATTTGGTGTAGGGTGTCGTCAGTATATTGGCAGGGTTCGCATCAGTTAGTATCAGAGCACATGGTTGCACGGCAAGTTCCATCCCATCTTTTATATCTAGTTCTTTTTTTTATCTTCTCTACCTATTTCTTTTATCTATAAAAAAATAAAAAAAATTCTCATCTTCTTCTATCTATCTTCTCTTCCGTAGGTTAAAAAAAAAAGAGAAAAGGCATAAAAAATTCGAGCCAAAAAAAGGAAAAAAAAGAGCAAAAAAAATTTGTGCTAAAAAAAAGAGCAAAAAAAGAAAAAAAAATCATGCAATAAAAGGCAAAAAAAGAAAGAAAGAAGAGAGGCACACAATTCTAGCTTGAATTTTATTCTTATTCTGCTCTATCTAAGTCTACTTTCTTTTATTACTTCATTCCATCTTAATTTCTTTCTCTATCTAAATTTTATTCTTCTCTGTGTCAATTCGTACACCACACTTAAATTCTTTTGGAATTGGTTTTTGAAAATCTTATTGTTTTTGTCTTGATTGTTCCTCAAGTTGAACTGCTTCGTAAAAATAATTTGTTTTTAAAGTTCAATTCAGATTGAAAGAAGACATACGAGAGGAAGAAAGGCAAGATTGTTTGAATCTATAAAAAAAAATTGAGCATGAAAACACAAGTGATTGAGAGAAATACGTGTTTGCGAGGTTCTTTTCTTTCAACAGTTGCCAGGTTAAAAAGGCCTATGACAAGGAAACACAATGAAAGAAGAGTCATATCGCCCATTCAAAACCTAAGTGGAAAGCAATGAAAAGTCAAATGAAACAGATAATGAAGTTTGAATTTGAGCCACTTCATACGCGAATGGATCGCTTGGAGGAAGGTGTGAGATGACACTCATATCAACATACTTCCATTGAACGACTGTAGAACAGTCGATCTCGATGCTTCAAGCCACATGAACTGGGGGAGTTCGATGATCTCCAAGTTAATCGCGGCAACATCAAGCTCAATTCCTTCAATCAACCTACTACTTGGGCTAGACCGTGGATTGATGATATCTTGGACAACCAACGTGATAAGTTATTCCATACTCATTGTTCTATGAAAAATAAGGTTTGTTCTGTTATCATAGATGGGGAAAGCTGCATTAACTTTGCTAGCATCCAGCTTGTGGAGAAGTTGACATTACCTACAATGAAGCATCCAAAGCCATATCAAATTCAAAGACTGAATGATCAACCCAAACTCGAGGTAACCAAACAAGTGATAGTGTCATTCTCTATTAGGAAATATCAGGATAAAGTATTATGTGATGTAGTACCAATGCATGCATGTCATATTCTATTGGGAGAACCTTAGAAGTTAGATCGTCAAGTTACATATGATAGATTAATAGATAGGTACTCATTCGTGATTAATAATAGATTAATATCTCTTGTACCTCTTACTTTACAACAAGTTTTTCAGGATCAGTTGAAAAAGAAAAAGGGAAATGAAAAGAAAATAGTAGAAAGACAAGAAAGAAAAGCCAAGATTGAAGAGGAAGAGATAAAAGGCAATATTGAAAAAGAAGAGAGAAAAATTAGAGAGAGAAAGGTCGGAATTGAAAATGATGAGAGAAAAGGAAATGTTGAAAAAGAAGAGAAAAAATCCATAATAAAAAGAAAAGGGAGTAAAAACAATTTTATGGAGAGAAAAAGTGAGATCAAGAGAGATATAATTCCATATCCTATCCTTACAGTACTTATGTATAAAGATTTATATTTTATTAACCATATTGTCAAATATTTGCCGAGCATTAGTGTTTCTCTTCTGCAGGAATTCAAGAATGTCATTCCAAAAAAGATAACTCTTAGTTTACCACCAGTTCAAGAAAACAAGAATCAAAGTCAACAACAAGTCCTAAATCTGATGGAAAGGAGATATATACGTAAGTGCAAGCGACTATGTGTTGTACCCATGAAGGACAAAACTTGGCAAACATGCCTCGATTGTCGAGCCATTGATAATATCACGATAAAGTATCAACGTCATCTTTCTCATTTATATGATATTATTATTGGGTTGCATGGATACTATTTGTTTTCAAAACTTGATCTTAAAGGTCAATATCATCAATTTCAAATTAAAGAAAAAGATGATTTGAAAACAACATATGAAACAAAACCAGGTCTATATGATTGGTTAGTTGTGATTTTTGGATTGACTAGTGCCTTTAGCATTATCATGATATCAATGAACCATATCTTGCATGTTATCATTTTAAAGTTTGACTATATATATTTTGATGACATCTTAGTATATGATAAGATCTTAGATGAACTTACGAAATAGTTGAAAATTATGTTAGAAGTATTAAGGAAAGATAAGTTGTTTGAGAATTTTAAGATATTTATCGTTTGTTCGGATAAACTTGTATTTCCTGGATATGTTATAAGTTTTGAAGGGATTTCCATTGATAAGGAAATTAAGGTAATTCAAGATTGGCAAACACCTTATTTTGTAAGTCAAGAAAGAAGAACAATTACACATTATAATGAAAAGTTTCGTGGAGTAGCCCTCAAGCTAAATGAGTATCATGCAAGGTGGGTAGAATTCATTTATACAGCAGGTTATGTGATCAAGTGTAAGCAAGGTATGAAAAATGTAGTTGCTCATACATTATCTAGAAGGTACGTTTTGCTTACAATTATTGATACTAAATTGCTTAATTTTTCTTGGAATACTTTGTTGGTTACAAAACTTCTATTTTCAACTGTATATTTATCACATGTTGTGTTTACTTATAATTGTTATATCTATTCAGTGACTAAGTTATCACCATTGGAAATTATCTATGGTTTTAATCCATTGGATAGAAAACGACAGACTCAAGAAAATATTAATCTAACCAACAAGAGTTTTAAGAAGGTTATTTTTTATCCAAGGATTTGGATTAACCTACATCTAAGGAATGAACGGTTTATGGATAGAAAACTATCAAAATTTCTTAAATTAGAGAGATGATTTAAAGTGTTAAAACTCATTAGTAATAATTACAACAATAAGTTATTTGATAAATATACTGCTAGCTATAGCATACATATTTCTAATTTAATTTCTTTTGATATAGGTGATGAAGGAATAGAAGATTTGAGGACAAATCATTTTCAAGAGGGGGAGAATGATGTGAATCCAACTAAATAGACTACAAATTCACATGTCCAATCAACCGAACCTGCAATGGAGCTGAACAATTTGTCACCAAATGAGATAAATAATCATTTGAGACTGCAAGAGGGCCCAATCACAAGGTAAAGGGCTAAAATATTTAAAGAAGCTTTATATGGGCTGATTAAAGAGATTGTTGAATATTCAAATGGAAGCCCAATAGAAGAGCCCAAGATGAGCCCAAGAGAAGGTCCAGATTTAATTAATAAGGAGAGATTTATTAATATAATAAATCTTCTACGATATTAAATGATAATATAAGATATTTAATTATTTAAATTTAGACTTTTAAATTGGTTATAAAAATATCCTAGATATTTAGATTAGATATGGTTGGCATGTAACCATAAGATATATTTTCCTTGTTTTTAGGGTATTCGGTTGTTTTTTGTGCCTATAAAAGGCATACTCCACAACATTTGAGAAGAAACTTTGTAATTTCAGGTTTTGTCTTCTTTCTATCTTGAAAGAGCTTTTTGAACTTATCAAGTTTTTACCTGTGGCATTCAAGAATTCAAGACTTATCACCCGAGGTTTTCTGAGAGTTCTTCTTAGAGGATTTGGGTGTGGCGTCTACATATCTCATACCTTGTTTCTCACATAAACAAGGTATATTCCATCTTTTCACACTTGCGTCGTGAAAGTCTTGGGGTCTTTGTCATATTTGGTGTAGGGTGTCGCCAGCATATTGGCAGGGTTCGCATCAGTCCGTCACTCTTATAGGAAGAAAATGAGCTGATTTGGTCAATCTATCCACGATTACCCAAATCGCATCTCGGCATTTTCTGGTCGTCGACAGGCCCGTGACAAAGTCCATGGTGATGTGCTCCCATTTCTATTCCGGAATTGGTAAGGGTTGTAGTAGCCTTGATGGCTTTTGATGCTCTGCTTTTATCTGTTGACAGGACAAGCATCGGGCTACATATTCTGCAATGTCCCTCTTCATACCCTTCCACCAATATCCTTATTTGAGGGTGTGGTACATCTTAGTATTGCCCGGATACATAGCATACATTGAATCGTGTGCCTCTTCCAATATTAATCTCCATAACTCCTTGTCTTGAGGCAAACATACCCTACCCTTATAGGTCAGCACTCTGTTACCTCATACATCGTAGTCCGGTTTCCTTTCTCTGTTAGTTGAATCCAAGTAGGACTGAAGTTCTTTATCAATCTCTTTGTTGGGCCTTTATATGCTCGGTTAGACTGGGCCTTATCGCTACATTCGCCACCAGGCATTTTTCCTGTCGGTCCATCCTCAGACTCACTTCCATTCTTCCCAATTGTTGCAACAAAGTTAAGTAGCTTATCTTGACTTGTGTCGCCTTAGTTTGATACTTGCGACTTAAGGCATCTACTACCACATTTTCCTTTCTGGGGTGGTATTCTATCACAAGATCATAATCCTTCACCAATTCTAGCCATCTCCTCTTACGAAGATTTAACTCCTTCTGAGTTAAGAAGTACTTAAGGCTCTTGTGATCTGTGTATATCCTACACTTAACCCCGTAAAGGTAGTGCCGCCATATCTTCAGGGCAAACACTATTGTAGCTAATTCCAAGTCGTGAGTCGGGTAATTTCTTTCATGTATCTTTAGTTGTCGTGAGGCATACGCGATAACCTTCCCTTGTTGCATTAAAACACATCCCAATCCTTGTCCCAAGGCATCACTATAGACTATGTACTCTCCTGTAGTAGGATCGGGTAAGGAGAGTACTGGTACGGTTGTCAGTCAAGTCTTTAACTCCTTAAAAGACTTTTCACAATCCTCATCCCATTTATACTCAACTCCCTTCCTGGTGAGTTGAGTTAGAGGAGTTTCTATTTTAGAAAAGTCTTGCACAAACCGCCTATAGTATCCTACAAATCCTAAGAAACTTCTAATTTCTATAGGATTCCTTGGAGCTTTCCACTAATATAGCTTCTACCTTGGCTGGATCCACCTTAACTCCATCCTTAGATATGATGTGCCCTAAGAATCCTACTTCTTGTAACCAGAATTCACACTTGGAAAACTTTGCATATAATTGGTTTTCCTTTAAGATTTCCAATGTAATTGCCAAATGCTCTTCGTGTTCCGACCTGATTCGTGAGTATATAAGGATATCATCTATGAATACTATCACGAACCTGTCTAGATGAGGTTGGAACATGTGGTTCATTAGGTCCATGAAAGTTGTAGGGGCATTCATCAATCCGAACGACATCACTCGAAATTCATAGTGTCCATATCTGGATCAAAACTCCATTTTAGGGATGTCCCCTTCTCTAATCCTTAGTTGGTGGTAGCCTGATCGAAGATCTATTTTTGAGAAGTATGCTGCTCATTTTAATTGATCAAACAAATCATCTATCCTTGGGAGTGGGTACCGGTTCTTGATGGTGACCTGATTCAACTTCCTGTAGTCAATACATAGTCTCATACTCCCGTCCTTTTTCTTCACAAACAAAACAGGAGCACCCCATGGAGACTGACTTGGACATATGAGATCCTTTTCTAATAATTCGTCTAGTTGTTCCTTTAGTTCTTTCAGCTCTATCGGAGCCATGCGATAAGGGGCTTGGGATATGGGGTTGGTTCCTGTGGTTATTTCTATAGTAAACTCCACTTGGCGACTTGGAGGTAGTCCAGGTAGATCTTCTGGAAAAACTTCTGGATAATGTCTGACTATCGGAATGTCTTCCATTTTCTTTTCTTCAAAATATTCATTTACCACCATGGCCAGCACAACTGTACATTCTTTCTAAATAATCTTTTGAACCTTCAGGTGGCACACAAATTTTACTTCACTTTTTCTTTTATCTCCCTAGAACTTTAGTCCCTTAGTCTTGGAGGTATGGAAAGTTACTGTCTTCCTTCTACAGTCCATCCTTGCCTGATGATTACTCAGCCAATCCATCCCCAGGATTACTTCCACTTCTTTTAGAGGTAACAAAATCAAGTCAGCTTCAAGTTTGATTCCTCCAATTTCTATCTCACACCCCTTTAGTTGTTTATTTCTATTCAGACCTTCTCCTAAGGGTGTAAGGACATTAAGGCTTTGTACAAGAGGAGTGAGCTCCAAGGGTATCTTATTAACCAACTCTTCCTTGATAAATGATCGCTCTGCTCCAGAGTCAAAAAGAGCATAAATTGGTTGTCCCCACAGCTGTATATATCCTAATTTAAGAAACGTATGTTTTAGAAGGAATTCACTTTATTAATTCAAAAGACGTTCAGTTTACATGACTCTTTTGGACTAGTTGGTAGGGTTTATCCGCTACAGTGCTAGGGTCTCTTCTAGCCTTCTCCTGAGTGAGGTTGTATACTCTAGCCGGTACTCTTGCCATAGCTTTCGGTCTGGGTTCCTGGAGTTCCCTTGCGATGTTCCAAGAGTATTTTTCTATCTGTTCTCCCTAAGAGTAGGACAATCCTTTACAAAGTGTCCCGCTTGTCCACAGGCGAAACAGGTATGGCATGTTCCCTCATGGTTCCTTGGACACTTCGGACAGTGAGGGTTCCCTTGGGGTAAGGTAGGGACTACTCTGGGAAGGGGTGGAGGCATGTTCCTTCTCTGTTGAAATACCTTTTTGTTTCCTCCCCTTGGGCCGATATATTCTCTCCGTCCTCCTTGACAGTTTGAATCTTTATCCCCCTTTCTAGTCTTCTGCTCCATTTGACAACGTCGGGTCTGTACCAGTCGCTCGCATTCATGAGCCATAATAATTATAGCTGCCAAGTTTGTGGAGCATCCTAGTACTCCCATACGGTCTCAAATATCCAAGTTGAGACCGTCCACAAACCTCTGGCATATGTCAATTGGTCCAGCTAGGTCAGGAGCAAAGGGTCTTAACTCGTTGAATTTTGTTTCATACTCTGCTATGGAACAAATCCCTTGCTGAAGCCGTATGAACTCTTGTTTCTTCTCATTTATTAGGTGGAGTGCCAAGTACTCCTCCGAGTATCTTTCCTCAAATTGCTCTCAAGTGGAGGCGGTGGCATGTAGGTTTCGAACATTGTCCGACCACCGTCTAGCGCTTCCTTCCAGGAAGAATTCCATCAGGATCACCCTATTCTCTGGTAGTATCCGGACAATTCCCATCAACTTCTTGGTATTGGCCAGCCAATCCATGGCGGTCCCAGCATCCTTTTCTTCGAGGAAGGTTTACATCCTAGTTGTCAAAGAGTTTTGAGATCTTTAGGTATGTCCGTTGGAGTGGTTGGATTAGCAGGGGGTGGGATTGCACTTCCTCGGGCTCAACCTACGAGTTGGTGCATGCCTCAGGAGTGAGGTTAGGTTTGCCAAATACACAGGTGAACTCCTCGTATAATCTTTGATGCTCCCTAATGAGTCCAGGAGGAGTTGTCTGGACTACTCTGGGAGTTTCTACCGGTAGGGGTGGTTGGGCAGTGTTGGAGACGGCAGCCCTAGTTCTCTTGGTTCCTTTCTTTGGAGCCATTTCTGTCAAATTTAAAATAATCCTATTAGTTACTATATTTTCTAGTCTTTACTATGTATTCGAGGAAATAGACTCTAATACCACTCTAGTTGTTACTCCCCGACCTAATTTGGTCGGATCCCCATGATCAACCTGCCACTCTCCCAGTTTATTAAAGGGTTTCCCCTTATATTATAAACCGTAAAAAGTAAGAAGTTCTTTAAACATGCACCTTTTTCTAGGAATATCATAAATCAAAATTGTATACTAATTTAAATTAATCGTACCTGTCTTGCAGGCATTTAATTGCACAAGTCTTTTAAGGTTCGGCTTTTCGAGACTTCTTGAAAAGGGGTATAAGGGAGGGGGTGAGTACAACTACTTAGTGAATAGGATTCAAATCTTTTGACTTTCAAGAAAACATTTATATGGAGTGTGCCAAACTCCTTTCTTTTCAAAAATCCCTTCATTTAAAAATTCAGGTTTTTCCATTATTTCTTAGTTACTGGTATATCATCACCCAACACACATCCTTCATCATGAAGGTTACACACATTCGCAGGTCAGTACGACTACTGAACCCGCAAGTGGTTTCGGAGCGACATTATCGGCCACCCGGATAGAAGCAGACAACTTCTACCCTGGGAATGAGTGGATGTACACGACATCTGACCCTAAATGCCAAAATCGCTTCTTCATGTCCATATGAGGACAGAGACCACATCCTATCCCCACCCTGGTCTCATGCGCTTGGTGCTACTCCAAATTTCACACAGACACCTCAAACGACGATCTTCCCTTATAGTCACCGGATCCTCCAGGGCCCTTAGGACGTATCACTACCCCTCATGGGCGTCTTGATGATCATGTACTAATGGTGCATGCACAAACAAAGTTTTCTTAAATTTTCATGTAATATGTGGTGCCATTAGACCCAACGGTCCCGACTTTCAACTCAACCGGTAGCTATTTGTTTTGACTGGTCTGAAGACCAGTCATGTCATACTGCTTCTAGTTATCTGAATATGTCAAACCTACCTTGGTACCATGACCAAATAATTCACTTATTAAGGTTTAATGGCACAAATATATCATGTTTATTTATGAGCTCCTCCTCGTGTCCATTGGCCTATGGCCCACTGTTCGAGTTTTTCAAAAAATGGGCATTATAGCACTCAAGTTCCAAAACCGAGGCCCCCGATCTATAAGAGCTATTCGAGCTCCCTTCAAGAAGGTCTCCAAAATAGTTTAAGCATTGGCACACAGTTAGGGGAGAACACTTCCGATAAAATAGGTTTTCACTGTCCATTATACCGACCGATATAAGGACATCACCATTCATAACCGATGAACGGGTTTTCCACTTCCTTCGAGGAAGTCTCATCATACCAACCGGGTATGATCTACTTACAACCGGTAAGTAGTTTTTCTGCAAAATTTTCACATCACTTTCTCTAAGTGGTGATGATTAAAATACCACTAAATAGTGGGTTTTCAAACTGAGGTACTTGTCATTCCCAACCGGGTATGATATAAAATCTCACTCACCCGATAGTGCAGTGAAATTCCACTTTAGTCGAGTTCCGTCCTTAGCAAGCTGGACCTTAACTAGCGTTTCTGATGTCTCATTCTCCTACATGAAATGAACATAGTTATTCATTATTCTATGACCTAATAGTCCTCATTCATTCCAAATGAATGAGAAAATCCAACTTTACATATAAGTAATTAGGTCCCTAAAGTTATTTTTCTTAAACTTTAAGTCCCTATTGCTGGGTTTTTCCTAAATTTGAGTCCTGAAACCTTTAAAATTTATCTTAGGACCTCAAATTATTCAATTTCACACAAAGGGGTTTAATTTCCCAAATTTCCAATTTGGTCCCTCAATTTTTCCAAAATTACCATTTGCCTCCTTTTTAGAAAAATGGTAAATTTTGACACAAAAATTCTAAAATTTCTCAATTGGCCCTCTAATATTCTTATCATAACCAATTTACCCTCAATTTTATAAAATTACATTTTGGCCCTTCAAATTTTCGAAAATCCCAAATTCCCCCAATTTCAACTCTTCAACATTGTTGAATTTGATTTTATCAAATTGACCAATCAAACACCACTAATTGTTGAAATTGGAGTTGAAATTGAGTTTCTACATGTTCATACGATTCTCAGGAACTTTGAATCGCAAATTTGAATGTTGGAACG
The DNA here is from genome assembly GCA_030064435.1 of Trapa incisa. Taxonomy (NCBI): domain Eukaryota; kingdom Viridiplantae; phylum Streptophyta; class Magnoliopsida; order Myrtales; family Lythraceae; genus Trapa; species Trapa incisa. The sequence continues at coordinate 18,018,326 of CM057782.1, forward strand.
AGCTCAAATGGAGGTTCGCCGGAAAACAGACTGTAAAGAGAGAAAGCTTCAATTTCTCACCGGTAGGGGTCCGGCGGTCAGAGCTTTCTATCTGGACAGGTAGCTCTCCTCCAGAGGTTCTTCCTAGGATCAAGAATGTCATCAATTATTATCAAATTGGATTAGAATTTCTTCATTGAAGTTCAGTCGACTCTCTCTTTAACAACGATTTGAAATTGTAAAGGGGAGCCGAATTGGCTTACCTTTTGGTCTTAATTCGGCCGTGGAAGGGCTGAGGAGGTGTCGGGAGAGCTTGGGTTGGCCTGAGGAGGGCTCGAATTGGCCAATTTCACTCGGCCAAAACAATGCAGCTTCGGTTCATCAGAGCTGCTTCACTGTTTGATCACATTGGAACTTCTCCAGTGACTCTCGGGACGAACGGATGCACCACCGTGTAGCTGACTTCTCCCCAATTCTAATGAACCCAACCTCACCTTCTTTGGCTCAAAATTGACCCTATATCAGAGCTCTAGTTCGAGCTTCCCTGGAAAACTAAGCAACTGAGAGAGAGTGAGCTTTTCAGTTGTGGAGAAAACGAATGGAGAGGGGCTCTTTATATAAGGAGCTCGGGGACCCGTTGGCCGTCCGTTTGGAATCTTTATGACAAGCATTGAAGGCCTGAAACATACCGAACAGAAACATTTTTTTCTCCGGCGCTGCTTCAATTTTCCAGCCAGTGAATAGTGTTGTCTTCTTGAGGAAGAAGATGACACTATTCTGAACCGGATCGGACCAATCCGAACCAGGTTCAAAGCTTAAACAGGCCGGTTCACCCCCCCATTCGACTGAGTTTTTCAAATCTAAAAATTTCTAAATTCATTCTCTATCCAATGTGGCCTCAAATCTCCAATTTGAATTATTTAAGTAACCTAGAAAAATGAATTTAGGATTCGGTTCAATAGTGATTCAAACCGGTTCGGATCCGGTTCTCCTGAACCAGTTTGGTTTTCATCCCCAATTCCTTCACAAGTCCATTTCCATATCTTTTGTGACTCCTTGGGTCACTTAGGATCCATAAAATTCCCGGTTTACCACCTCTTAATCGATTTCGGTTCATAAATCGGCTTAGTTCTTAAACCGGTTTAATCCGGTTTGGGTCCGATTCACCCGAACCGATCTGGTTTTTCTCTCCCACATTATTCTAAGGTTCCTTCCAAGGATTATAAATCACAAGGAATCCATAAACTTCTTGGTTAACTCATTCTCTATCGGTTCCAGTTCAGAAATCAACTTGGTTCATAAACCGGTTCTATCCAGTTCAGACCTAGTTCTCTTGAACTACTTTGGCCTTTCTTCCTCATATCATCCTAGGGTTCTTTTCCCAAGTTTATTAATATTTTTTAGTCACATGGGAGTTAGAAATTTTTGAATTTGTTTGTCCCCTAATAGTCGGGCTTGTAGACCAATTCGGTTGAAAGATCACATTGACCGGTTCTTTCCCAGTTTTTCTCATTACTAAAGGATTGGGTTTACATTCTTGATCTTCTTTCTGTGATCCTTCCTCGGGTATTTGAGGCGTGCAATTGTATTATTATGGGATAGAGAAATTTTTCAGGAACTCAAAATTTTATTTATTGAAGTAAGAATACAGTTTTAGGGTTTTAACATCTCTTGAGGGAGATTGTTATAATGATGGGTTGGGGAATACCCATAGCTAAAGTATGGTCTAGAGGGATTTCTTCCTAGGTGAGATTGGCTTGCCGCAATTGTGGTTCTTGTAATGTTATCCTTTCGGGCTTCTGTAGGGGTGGAGGTGTCCTTATTGGAAGGTATCGCTTGGATTCCTCTCAATGTGGGACAATTCCTTGCTATGTGTCCCACCCTCCTACACTCATAACAGATCTTCTCGGGTCTTGTCCAATGAAATGTTGAGCATCTTTTAACGTAGTGTAAACATTACCCATATTTATAACAGGTCATATCCTTACATGGACCATTGTAGTTCCTCCTATGCTTTAAGCATTGTGGGACCTTTCCAAGGGATTGTTGAAGTTTCGATGCCTTGCCATCCTCGAGCTTGAACACCTTGGAGGTTTTCTTGTCGAGTCCTCTTTGACTCGGGGTTACTCCAAGGGTCCCTCTATACTCTTGGTTCATTTCCTCCAGTGGGATGGGATTCTCCGTGGCTTCCAGGGTGGCAAAGATAGCGTGAGTTTGTTTGGCTACTTTTATTGGGGCCATCTGAAAATTTTAAAATAGATCCTATTAGTTACTATATTATCTAGTCTTGATAATGTATTCGAGGAAACAAGCTCCGATACCACTCAAGTTGTCACGCCCCAACCCGGTTTGGTCGGATCCTTGTGAGCAACCCACCACTCTCCCAATTTACTAAGGGTTTTCCCCTTCTTTAACCCATGAAGAGTAAGGCGTCCTTTAAACATGTATCTTTATTGGAATAACATAAATCAAAACTGCATAAAACTTTTAACTTACATACCTGTATTACAGGTGTGACTAACAGTAAGTCTTTGGGTAGGTTTCCCTTGGTTACCTGAAAAGGGATATAAGGGAGGGGGTGAATTCAACAACTTAGTTAATGAGTTTTTAAAGTTTGACGTTTAGAAAGAGTGTTTGAATCGGAGTGTGCCAAACTTCTATTTCCTTTTAAAATAATTCATCTTTAAAATCACATTTTTCATAGCCATTACTCAATCCTAAATCATAACCGGTGTGTTTATCAACCAACACACGCCCTTCATCATGAATGGAACACACATTCACAAGCCAGCCCATCCACTGTACCCACTTGTGGTGTTAGAGCCACTTTACCGGCCACCTAGATAGAAGCACGTCCACTTCTACCCTAAGAATGAGTGGATGTACGCGACATTCGACCCTCAATCCCGTAAATAAAACTCTGTGTCCTTATGTGGACAGAGGCCTCATCCCGACCCCACCCCGGTCTCATGTGCATGAAGCTACATTGAGCATCCAAAACTGATGGCATGACTAATTGCCCGTATCTCCATCATGTCATCTAGTAGCCCTAGGACGCATCACTACCCCTCTTGGGCATCTTAAAGGTCCCGTAAAATCAGTGCATGCACAAAACAACAGTTTTCCACATAAGCCATTTAATCTGTCGTTTCACTAGTCCAATGGCCCCAACCCTCAACTCGACCTGCGACTGTTTGTCTCGACTAGTCCATAGACCTATCATGTCACACTGTCGCCAGTCCATCGAGTATGTCAGTCCTGTCTTTGTACCATGGCCAACCAATTCATTCATTTAAAGTTTTCATAGCTTAAACTCATGTTTGTTTACAAGCTCCTGCTCATGCCAACTAGCCTAGTGCCCATTGTACGAGATTTTCAAAATCAGTCATATTAGCCCCCAAGTTCCAAAACTGAGTCCTCCGGCCTATTTGAGCTATTCGAGCTCCCATCAGGAAGTTCTCCCAAAAAGTTTAAGCAGTGGCACACAGTTAAGGGATATCACTTCCAACAAAATAAACTTTTAGCCATCCATTACACCAAACGGGTATGAGTACATCTCCGCTTATAACCAATAAGCGGGTTTTCTACTTCCTTCAAGGAAAATTCATCATACCAACCAGGCATGATCTACTTACAACCGTTAAGTAGTTTTCCCGCATAATTTCCACATCACTCCTCTCAGGTGTGATGGTTAAAATACAACTTGGTGGTGGGTTTTCATTTCTAATGTATTATCATCCCAACCGGGTATGATATAAAAATTCCACTCACCCGATAGTGCAATGAATTCACTCTTAACCGGCACATCGTGTTCCAACACGATATAAACATTCCTTGTTCATTACCCTTTGCTTAATAGCTTCATTCATCACAAATGAATGAAATAACCAAACTTTCCATTTATTTGCAATTAGGTACCTAACGTTATTTTTCTTTAACTTTAGGTCCCTAATGTCGGTTTTCCCTCAAATTGAGTCTTGAAACTCTAGAATTCACCTTAGGACCTCAATTTATTCAAAATTGCAAAAGGGTGTTCAAGTTTCCCAAATTTCCAATTTGGTCCCCAATTTTTCCAAAATTACCATTTTGCCCCTACTTTTCAAAAATGGAAAGTTTTGCCTCAAAAATTCCAAGTATTGCCCAATTTGTCTTCAAACATCTTTATCATGCCCAATTGGCCCTCAATTTTGTGAAATTGCACTTTAGTCCCTTGAATTTTCAAAATTCCCCAATTTCCCCTACTTTCAACCTTCTAACTTAGTCAAATTTGATTGCATCAAATTGACCAATCAAATGAGTTTAATTGTAGAAATTGAAGTTAGATTGAAGTTCCTACACCTTCATACGATTCAATTGCACTTTGAATTACATGATTTGATGTTGGAATGAGCTCAATCGGAGCTTCGCCGGAAAATAGAACGTAAAGAGAGAAAGCTTTGAAAGCTTACCATCGGAGGGGCGGCGGTCTGAGCTTTCAATCTGGACAGATAGCTCTCATCCTGAAGTTCCTCCTTGGATCAATAATTGCATCAATTGATGCCTAATTGAGTGAGAATTTAATCAATGAAAATCTGTCGATTCTCTCTCTAGCACCGATCGGAATTTACATAGGGTAGCCAAATTGACTTACCTTTCCGCTCTAATTCAGCTATAGTAGGGCTGTGAAGGTGTTGGGAGAGCTTGGTTTGGCCTAAGAAGGGCTCAAATTGGTTGATTTCAGCTCAGCGAAACCATGGTAGCTTTGGTTTCCCGGAGCTACTTCATTGTTCTATCACGCCGGCGATTCTACGAGTAAATGGAGACTACATGCGTGTAGCTGACTTCTGCCCAAATCCAAAGAATCTGACCACGCCTTCTTTTGCATAGAAAAATGCCCAAGTTAGAGCTTTAGTTCAAGCTTCACTAAAAAATAGAGCAGTAGGAAGAGAGTGGAGTTTTCAAGTATGAGGAGGATGAATGAGGATGGGCTCTTTTAGTTAGGAAGCGTGGGGACTTCTTGGTCGTTCGATTGGCACCATAATGGCGGTCATTCATTGCTTGAAACTCCCAGGCTGGAGTCATTTCATCTTTGCCTGCACTGTCCGATTTTCCAGGGAGTGAACAATGCTGTCATCTGAACGAAGAAGGCAACATTGTTTCGAACCGGACCGAACCGGTCCGAACCGGGTTCAAAGCTTAAACCGGTCGGTTCATACCTAATTCGATAGAATTTTTCAAAATTAAAAATTTCTAAATTTATCTAAATTCATTCTTTATCCAATGGTGGTCGCAATGCTCCAATTTGAATTTTCTAAACCACATAGAAATATGAATTTAGCATCTTGTTCAACAGTAGTTCAAACTGGCCTAAACTGGTTCAATACGGTTCGGCTCTAGTTCACCTAAACGGGTTTGGTTTTCATCTCCAATTCATCCTAAAGTCCTTTTTCATGACTTTTGTGACTCTTCAAGTCATTTGAGATCCATAAATTTCCTGGTCTGCCCTTTCTCTATTGGTTTTAGTTCATAAACCGACTCGGTTCATAAACTGATTCAATCCGGCTCAGATCCGTTTCACCTGAACTGATCTAGTTTTCTCTCCCAAATTGCCCTAAGGTCTTTTTACAAGGTTTTCGTGAACCCTTTGGGTCACTTGGGAGTTGTAAATTTCCTAAATTGCCCATTCTCTGATGATCAGGTTTGTGAACCTAATCGATTTTCTCACTCAGTTTGACCTGTTCTTTTCCCGATTTTCCTTAACTCCAAAGAGCGGGGTTTACAGTACCTCCTCTTGGTGGTTCTAGCACTCGGAACCCAGGTGGGGTTTGTCGCTAAGGTGGGGTTCTCTGAACACCTTGGTGAATTCCTCATAGAAGGTGTTCGAAACTGATGCCCTACGAGGCTGAGGTAGTTCCTGGGAATTCTATCTCCGAGACGGGGTTTCCGGCGGAATCAACAATTGTAGCCCTTGTTCTCTTGACTCCTTATTTGGGTGCCATAGTTGGTTTAAAGTTTTCTTTAATTAGTGTTCAGGTTATAAAGTTTTGATAATTTATTCAGGAAAACACAGGCTCTAATACCACCAAAGTTATCACGCTCCACCTCAGTTTGGGCAGGGTTTGATGGACAACCCATCACTCTCTCAAGCCTCAAGGAGGGCTCCTTGGGATCAAGATAGTCAGGCATATTACCTGTCATGCTTTCCCTAGATAAAATTTAACAAAACTAAAACTTTTAAATTTGTGTACCTGGTTTTGGGTCTGAGGGAAAAACTAGCGCAGTTGTGTTCCTTACTGAAAATGTTTAGAGGAAGGGGGTGAGTTCGACAACTCAATGAGTGGGAGAAAATTCTTTCTGGAAGGCTTAATCTTGCAATTTCAATTATTTGATAATTCAACTTACTTCTTCTTGGGTTTCACAAATCAACAATTTCCCTCCTATCATAGGAGGGATCACACATTCGTAGAAGGGTTCTCGACTACGCCACTTGTAGACCGGAGCGCCTTTACCGTCCACCCTGATAGAGGGATGCTGCCTCTACCTGGAGTTTGTGCAGACATCAATAGTCAGACCCCAAACCCAAGTTTCTCCACCATGTTTGCTCAATGGGACGAGACCTCATTCCCCCTACTACCTCGGTCTTCGTGTGCAGGAAGCTTCTCAGCATTACGACCTGCTGAACGACAATACTGCCCTTATGCTCCTTGGGTCATCCAGCAGTCCTTGGGTTCCATCACTACCTCATGCCAGGTGTCCTGGCAGCCCAAACATCAGAGTGCATGCACAATCAACAAGCTTTTTAAGTTATCGCCATTATCTTTAGCCCTCTCGCACAACAGTTTGTTAGCTTGCTTCGGCTCCACCACGCGTACTAGCCCAACAGGTTCGACAACCTGGCTTTGGCAGAGCAGTGGTTCAAACCAACAAGCTCAACAACTTAGCTTCGCTCAATGGGTATCACGCAAGTTCCCATTATTTAGGTCTTTTAGCCTCATGTATCACATGTCTGTTTTGGACGGGTCTATGCCCGTATCCACCGGCCTTGGGCCCACTAGCATCTCGAGCCTAAGCCCGGAATTAGCTCCCCAAATGTTTTAAGTAGAGTCACCCAGTTAGGGGATGCTAATTCCGAGAAAATAGTTTTTCAAAGATCAAACTGTCATTCCAACCGGAATGAACGTCACAGGGGTTCTCACTCACCCGGTGATTTTGGTGGGGTCGCGCCGGGGGAGTTTGGCTTCACGGTTTCTCTTCTAGAAATAGGCACTTGAATAGTTAATCCCTACATGGCATGAATGTCCTAGTTAGGGTGTTGAACTAAGGAATTGCACTTCTTGGCATATTTGCGTATAGGCCTTCATATTTGGCCTTAATTGCACTTTAGTCCCTGAGGTTTGTGTATTCATCTTTACCTACTCAATTGCCACCTTTTTCCTTAATTCGGCCCACAAATTTTCTAATTATCCCTCTGGGTCCTTAATTTTACCAATACCGCCCTTGGGTTCCTCTATTTTCTGAAACTACCATTTAGCCCTAAACTTTCCCAAAATTACAATTTAACCCCAACTTTTCAAATTTTACAAATTGGTCCTCCATTTGATCTCATTTATCCAATGGACCCTCAAATGGAAGGGAATTGCATAAAAAAGACCCTCAATTTTGTCAAATTGCCATTTGGTCCCCAATTTTTCCAAACTTTTCAAAAATTGCATTTTGGTCCTGAATCACAATTTCATTTAATTGACCCTTGAAACATGGTTAATCATCCTCATTCTTGATTTAAATTATCTCCTGTATGCTTTTCTCATCATTTCAAGCTCAAACGGAGCTTCACTGGAAAATGCAGTATAGAGAGAGAAAGCTTTGATATCTTACCGGTGAGGACCCAACGGTCAAAGCTTGGGTTACCACCGTGTTGCTCTCGTCGTGGGGATCCTTCATAGATCAAATCGTGCTTCAATTGATGACCTGAGTAGAGCAAATTTTAGTGTTAAAGTTTTTGTAGAATTTGGCCATACACAGTGTTTTCCGATGAAGGGTAATGGAGGGAGCTTACCTTCTTAGCTCAAGGAGGGGGGAGGGAGGTCGGGTCACCTCTAGGTGAGGCGTAGGGGGTTTGGCTTGGCCACAATTGGCCAAGCAAAGGCTCAAAGTGGGCCGCAAGGTGCTGGTTGGTTTCTAGCCGAGGAGTGGCAACACTGTTCAAGCTTCCTCGCTCCTCCTCGGTGGCTTTCAAGCTGAATGGAAGGTATGGGTGGGTAGAGGACTTCCTCTTGATTCCAAAGACACCTAATGTGGCTTTAAAGGTCGAGAAAAGTCCTATTATTAGAGCTCTAGTTCGCAGCTCGCCAGAAAACTCACTCTTCTTCTTGTTCGCTCGATTGTGTGATACTAAGAATGAATGAGGAGGTGCTCTTTATATAAGGAGGTCAGCAACTGCTCAAGCTACCGGCCGGCGTAAGACTCAGCCGCCGGAGACCTGACCGGAGCATTTTTCAAGTCAGCGAAGACTCTAGCTTTTCTAGCAACTCCCTCTCTCTCTCTCTTCTCTATCAATGTCTAAAGGTTGAAGATGACGATGTGGTGGTTGTGCCATGTGGCGTGCTATGATTGGTCAATTTTTCTAAAAAGGAATGCCAGCTCGGCCATCGTGTTAGTCATTTACTTGTTAACTAGACACGTGGCAGCCTCTCATTGGCTGCTCATGTCTGTGTGGCATGCTGACGGTGCCAACTGTCTGTTGGTCAGACACGTGGCAACCTCCCATTAGCTGACCGTGTCTATGTGGCAGCCAATGTGGTGCCAGCTCGCCATTGACTATTTTATTGACCAGTCTGGTCCGATCAGGTTCACGATCCAAAATTCGAAAATCGGCTAGTTCGGACCCGGTTTGACCAGTTTTCTCAAATTTAAAATTTTCTAAATTCATTTTCTATCTAATGGTGGTTTCAATTATCCAATTTAACATTTTTAAGCCACCTAGAAAAATGAATTTGTGAACCGGTTCACTATGGTTCATGTCGGTTTGGTTAAGTTTGGGTCCGGTTCACCCCAAACCGGTTTGGTTTTCTCTTCAATTCCACTTCTTGGTTCTTCCTTGAAGTTTTTGTGAAATGTTGGTCACTTGGGAATTTCCAATTTTCCGTTCATTAAACAGCTCAATTCTTCAGGTGTAAACCTATACCGGTTCTTTTTTTGGTTTCCTTTGGTCCAATTAGACGAGTTTTATAGGATATGTCCTTAGAATTTGTTTTTTTACTTGTATCTCATCACAAGTTTATTATTTGTAAGAAATGGAACTTTCATTGATTGTACTGATAATGAATTACAGGGTTTTTCCTATATTTGTCTAGGGGAGCTTTGGGAAGTACTAGCTATGGTACCAGGATCATTATGTGCTTCCTCCTAGGTGAGGTTGTATACTCTGGTTGGTACCCTCATCGTAGTGGCTATGTCTTGTTCTCCGTCTAGTACCCTTGGGTTCCCTTGAGGTGGTTGATGGATACTCCGTCATGTATTACCTCGAAGGGTTAGACAAATCTTTGCAAAGTGTCCGAGCTGTTCGCATTCGAAGTATGCTCAACACGACCCTTCATGGTTTTTCCGGTACCCAGGGCAATAGGGATTTTTCCTATGTGATGTTGTACTTGCCTCACTTTGGACATGGTAACTATCATTTGTCCTAAAGGTCCTCATTCTTGTCCCCCGTCTTTACCCACCAATCTCCCTTTTACTTCTCTCGCTATTATGTCCTCCTTCTTCTTTCTGGTGACGTCTTGTCTGTACCAGACGCTCACACTCATGGGCCATGTTGATGATGGCAGCCAAATCTGTGGGGTATCCTTTTACTCCCATCTGGTCTCTTATGTCCATGTTGAGACCGTCCATGAACCATTGGCAGATATTTGTCGGTCCAGCTAAATCTGAAGCAAAAGGTCTTAGCTCATTAAATCTAGTCTCATACTTCGAGATGGTGTGGGATCCTTATCGAAGTCGGGAAAATTCTTGTTTCTTCTTGTTGATCAGATGCAGGGCTAAGTATTCCTCTGAATACCTCTCCTCAAATCGCTCCTAGGTGGGTGTGGTGGCATTCAAGTTTATGATATTATCCAACCACTTCTTCGCACTGGCTTCTAGGAAAAACTCTGCTAGAATTACCATATCTCCTGATGAAATCCTAACTATCCCCATGAGTTTCTTGTTGTTGGCTAGCCCATCCATAGCAACTCCAACATCTTTCTCTCCTAGGAATGGCTTACAACTTAGTTGTCCAAGAGTGGGATGAGATTGTACTTCCTCAGGCTCAGCTCGAGAGTTGGTGTCCTGGTTAGGCCATCCAAACACTCGAGTGAATTCCTCATACAATTTCTGGTGTTCCAAGCTTAGTCTAGGTGGAACTGTCTGTGTTTCTCAGGGGTTTTCTATAGGAAGGGTTCGCTAGGTAGTGTTAGAGATTGCTACTCTGGTTCTCTTGGTTCCTCTCTTGGGATCCATCTGAAATTTTTAAAAATTATCCCTATTAGTTACTATATTATATAGTTTTGACAATGTATTCGAGTAAATAGGCTCTGATACCACTCTTCCAATTTATTAAGGGTTTTCCCCTTCTCTAAGCCGTGAGGAGTAAGACGTCCTTTTTCACATGTAACTTTTCTATAATAACATTAATCAAAATTGAATATATTAACCTTACATACATGTCATGCAGATTTAGCTTTAGGTGGGTTTTCCATTGGTTACCTAAAAAGGGGGTAAAGGTAGGGGGTGAGTTCGACAACTTATTGACTAGGTGTTGAGTGAGAGTTTTCACAATATCAATTTTAATCGGAGCATGCCAGACTCCTTATTTCATAAAATATGTTTTTCTTCAAATTATGGTTTATCAAAACCTTTTTCCATGTTTTACCAATTCATTTCCAGGAATTCTCAAATCTTTTCCATGGTTTTCATAACCTCTTTCCCATTTCCATATTAGGTGTGTTTCACAAACAACACACGCTATTGATCAGGAAGGGTACACACACATATTCACGAGATGCAGTTACGCCAACTGCACCCACTTGTAGATCGGAGCATCTTTACCATCCACCCTAATAGAAGTCCTCGGCTTCTACCCGAAGTCTGAGTGAACATCTTCGATATTCAACCCTCAGACCCAAAATCCTTTGTGTCCATATGAGGATGGAGACCTCATCCCGACCCCACCCCGGTCTCATGCGCATGAAGCTACGTCAAGCTTCCCTGACTACTAGCACGACAAACTACCCTTATCTCCACCATGTCATCTAGTAGCCCCTAGGACACATCACTACCCCTCTTGGGCATCTTGATGGTCATGAACCTCAAGTGCATGCACAAACAAAGTTTTTCATAAAACCATTTATCTTTGGTGCCACTGGTCCAACAGCCCTAACCCTCAACTTAACCTACAGCTGTTTTTCTAGACTGGTATGTCGACCTAGTCCTATCGCACTGCCACCAGTCCATCGAGTATGTCAGTCTTGTCTTGTTACCATGGCCAAATCACATCCATTCATTAAACTTTTCATGGCTTATCATCATGTTTGTTTACGTGCTCCTACTCATGCTAACTGGTCTTGGTCCCACTGTACATGATTTTCAAAATCGGGCATTTTAGCCCCCCAAGTTCCAAAACCGAGGCCTCCAGCCTATTTGAGCTATTCGAGCTATTGTCAAGAAGGTCTCCCAAAAGTTTTAAGTATTGACACACATTCAAGGGAGAGCACTTTTGACTAAATAACTTTTCACGTGTCCATCACACCAACCAAGTGTGATGACATATCTGCTTATAATCGGTAAGCGAGTTTTCTACTTCTTTCCAGAAAGTTCATCATACCAACTGGGTAAGATTTACTTACAACCATTAAGTAGTTTTTCCGCGTATTTCTCACATCACCCCAACCAGTCGTGATGTTAAAATTTCCAGTTAGTAGTGGTTTTTCATTTCTGAGATACTTATCATCCCAACCGGGTATAATGTGAAAAATCCCACTCAACCGATATTTGCAATGTATTCTTCCTTAATCAACTTTTTGCCTCCACGCGAGCTTATCCTTGCTGGCATTCCGGTCCTTTCTATCCGTACATGATTTGGACATCCTTGTTTATTAACATTTGGCATGATAGCCTTCATTCCTCACATATTAACGAAAATGCCCAAACTTTTTAGTTAATTACATTTATGTCCCTAAAGTTCTTTTTCTTTGACTTTAGGTCCCTAATGCTAACTTTTCCCCAAATTGAGTCCCAAAACTTCTAAAATTCACTTTTGATCCTCAATTTATTCAAAATCACTTAAGGGGTTCAAGTTTCCCAAATTTTCAATTTAGTCCCCAACTTTTCAAAAATTACTTGTTTGCCCCTACTTTACAAATATGGCAATTTGACCACAATAAATTTCAAAAATTGACCAATTGGTTCACCAACATCCTTTTCATGGCCTATTGGCCCTCAATTTTGAGAAATTGCACTTTGGTCCCTCAATTTTATGAAATCCCCAATTTCCCCCAAAGTTTTCCCTAATTTTCCCCCTTTTAAACTAGCCAAATTTGATTTCATCAAATTGACCATTCAATCGGGGTTAATTGATCCAATTGAATGAATGGATCAGTTCCTACACTTCCAAACAATTCAATGGAGATTTGAAATACGTCATTTTGGGTTTGAATTGAGCTCAAATAGAGCTTCGTCGGAAAACTGAACTTAGAGAGAGAAATCTTCAAAAGCTTACCTTTGGGGGTGCAGCAGTCCGAGCTTTCGATTGGAGCAGGTAGCTCCCATCCTGAAGATTCTCTTAGGATAAAGAATTCCAACAATTCATGTAGAATTGAGTGAGAATTTGGTCGTCGAAGTTTCACCATTTCTCTCTCTAACACTTATCGGAATTTACAGAAAGTAGCTAAATTAGCTTACCTTTCAGCTCTAATTTAGTTGTATGAGGGTTGTGGAAGTATTGGGAGAGCTTGGTTTTTGCCTGAGGAGGGCTCAATTTGGTCGTTTCTAACTCGGCCAAAACAGGGTAGCTTCGGTCCGCCAGAGCTGCTTCATTGTTTGATCACGTCGGCACTTCTCCGGCATTCCTCGGAGCAAATGGAGACTACCGTCGGGTAGCTGTCTTCTCCCTCAATCTAAAGAACCAGACCTCGCCTTATTTGGCTGAGAAGAATGCCCAAGTCGGAGCTTTGGTTCGAGATTCACCGAAAATTGGACCAGTAGTGAGAGAGGAGTTTTCAGGTGTGAGGAGGAGAAATGGAGAGAAGCTCTTTATATAGGAAGTTCAGGGACACCTTGACCATCCGATTAGCACCTTTATGGCAATCATTCATGGCCAGAAATGCCCTGAACGGAGACTTTTCATCTTCACCGGTGCTGCTCGCTTTTCCAGCTAGTGAACAGTGTTGTCATCTGAAGAAAGAAGACGATACTGTTCCGAACCGGACCGGACAGGTCTAAACTGGGTTCAATGTTTAAACTAGCCAGTTTAGGCCCAATTCAACTGAGTTTTTCAAAATTAAAAATTTATAAATTAATCTAAATTCATTCTCTATCTAATGGTGGCTTCAATTCTCCAATTTGAATATTTTAAGCCACCTAGAAAAATGAATTTAGAAACCGTTTCAATAGTGGTTCAAACTAGTTCAATTCGATTTACCTGAACTGGTCTAGTTTTCTCTTCCAATTCATCCCAAAGTCCTTTCTCATGACTTTTATGACTCTTTAGGTCACTCGGGAGTTGTAAATTTCCTTTTTACCATTTCCTTATTGGTTGTTGCTTGTGAACCAACTCGGTTTTCTCACCCGGGTTGACCAATTATTTCCCCGGTTTTCTTACCTTTAAAGGGAGGGGTTTACATCATCTATGTCTTGGTAGTGCCTTGGTAGGGCACAATATTTACTAGAGAAGCTCTAACGAGCCTTGAAGTCACTATTTTTCAAATTAAAATCATAGCATCACTCCTCCGACCACTCTAGCCTCCTTTGAAGACAAAAAATGATAAGAGAAGCTTCCTAAGGATCCGGTAGGCCTTCCATAGCCTCTCACATGACCTTCACACAGTAGTGGTAAGTCATTTCCTCCTATGCTACCGTTATATTCAATTTTGATTAAGCTCCATTGATCTTAAATTTCATGCCCTATGGTGACCATTTTGGATGTCTCTTTATGCATGTAGAACCCCAAGAGACTCAATTACCTCTCTTATAGTGATTTTTCGTTCATTTTTTCCATTATATAGTTTTTTTTTTTTGCAAACCTTAAAATCGAGCAAAAAATGGCTATTCCCCTCGAGTAAGGCCGAAAAATAATCGTGAGAATATGGGGAAGATTTTTAGGCACATATTTGATTGATTTTAAAACTTAAAACCTAAACTAAAAAAGGAAAGAAATATTAGGGACCAAAATACATTTTTTGATAAATTCGAGGATTGAAATATAATTATGGAGAAGTATGAGGACTAAAGTGGAAATAAGAATAGTCTAAGGACAAAGGAAAATGTTAAAAAGGCTTGCGGTTGAAATGAAAAGAAAAGAAGTTTAGGGATCTAAATGCAAGAAATGAGAAGTTTAGGTATCTAAATAAGGAAAATTTTTGGAAAACTTTATAAATTCGAGAAAGTTAAGGGTTGAGTTGAAACATAAGATTCGTTGATGATCAAATCGAGTGAACCATATCATAAAGAGCTAAATTGTAAATATGAGAAATTTAAGAGTTGATATGAGAAGTACTGAGAAAACTTGACAAAAAATAACCAAGTGAGATGTAACTGGGTACTCCTGATTTGTAGGTCAAAAGTATAAATGACCAAGCACTCGTGACGTGAAAAGAATACTCACCAGGAGAATAAGATCACAAGTTGATGTGAGTAAAATTCTTGATATTGAGTCCAATTAGACTAATGAAGGTAATGCATAGAAGCTTTATAAATTATGTATTTCCATGTTTGAAATTTTGTTTTGAAAAAAAACGTATAAAAACCATACATAGGGATTTTTTTTATCAAAAAATGGGTGATAAACCAACGGAGCATGAAAATGTGAGCACTAACCTGTGAGTTTACGTGACTCTCGCACTTCAATTTCTCGAATCGGTATCATCCATGTCGCGCTAAACTCTAGGAATAGTATACGTTTGTGGCCCGAGATTGTGTATGGGTTAGTGGTGATGATGTAGCCATGACGTCGGGTGCTCAGACACCTATTTGCGAAACGACACTTGAGAAGTGTCAATTGTGGTAGAGTATTCACATGACTCCAACACTCCAGTTTCTCAGACCAATCTCTTCCAAGCAGCGGTACACTTCGAGGTGTGTTATTATGTTTAGGGCATGAGTAGTCCACTGTGTATGGCCTAAGTAGCCAGGTTGGGGCCCATGTCGTGAGTAGCCCGGAAGTGCCACCCGAGTGTAAGACATTCTTGTGTGTGGGACTTGAGCTCCCGATGTTTGCATATATATTGCTAGTGGTAATAAACCAAATGGGGAGACCAAGGATAACCTGACCGTAGAGTAGACTATGAGTCAGACGGCCCGAGACTAGTGTCTCTAGAGGCAATGTATACCATAGGACTCGAAATGTTAAGTACGAGTGATAAGATAGAAGATCATACTTGATGGTTTATGAGAAGCATCTGGGTTGTAAGCCATGTAGTGGCACGATTTTAATGTCTCACTCACTGAGTTGTGAGCTAATCCCCTCCCCTAAACATATTATAGGCTAAGCCGAGTAGGTGCAAGGCAGTAAAGGGAAGGATTTTCCTGAGGCACACACCCGCCTAATGTAACCATGTACCCTGCTCTCAAAAGTTTTATGCTCTTATCATGTTGCTATTGTCCCATGATATTTTGATAACACATTTTGTGGGCTCTCATGGGAAACTTTGAAAGAAGATTTTTGAATTTTTGTTACATTTTACATGTGTTTTATCAGAAGCCATGGTCCCTCCGATTCTCACTATAGTGAAGGTACCTACCATAGTGGTTATCAACAGGGACGGGCAGAGGGGCACGAGTCTCCGACCGATAGAATCGGGTTGGGGCGTGACATTACTAGTTCAATTAAACTAGTTTTTGGTGAATTGAGACTTAAAATGGTTGGTTCATGCCCAATTCGACCCGTTCTCTAAAAATTAAAAAATTTAAATTAATCTAACTTTATTTTATATATAGTGTTGACCTCAATTTACCAAATTGCTATTTTTTATTCACCTCGAAAAATAAATTTTTAAATCGATTCCTCTTAGTCTTATACAGTTTAATCTGATTTACTTTGGTTTTGTCTAGTTCTTGACTTAATTGATTGATTGCTTTATTAATTAGAGTTTTGTGGTTACTTTTTATCCCATATTGATTATTTTGTGTAATCACTCTTCAATCGGGATCTAGGATTTCCTTCTCATTTCTGGATCTTTATTTAAGGAAAGTAGGGCTTACACTTACACTCAGACATTTTTGGTTTGGTAGTTTAATTTGTGAACATTGCACATGTTATGATAACACAAGTTATATTAAAGAGAAAATAGTTTATGTTTGGGAAGTGTTTTGAACTTATAAAAGACAAACATTTTATATAGCATTTTGAGTAAATACTAAGATTAATGACATAACAATTAGTTTTAGTTATCTTACTCACTAAGCATCAGCTCACCACTCTCCCCTACCCTTTCAATAAGAGAAGAGATAGAAGAATAAGTTAGTAAGGAAAAGATTTATTGACCTAGCAGTTATCAGATATAAGCCTTGAAGATGATGTCTTCATATCAGTACTTGTTATTCCTTTGGTATATATGAATTGTAAATCTACATTATAGGAAGTAGGAAGTTTAAATTTTAATAGATATTGGCAGATTTTATATTTTGAGTAGTGTACCCTATTATTGTAGTATTAAGAGTGGTATAATAGATTATTATATGGTTTGACCCAAAAATGGGATTGGGATATGACAACTTAAGATGAACTTAAGATGTATTATAGTCCAAATTTGAAATATGTCATTATTTTAAAAAGAAAAGTCTTTGAAAAGTGGAAAAAATATGAATAATGGTGAAAGAAATCTTCCATAAACACAAATTTTGCACATATGAAGAAAGTGCTACATTGATAAAAGTTAACCAAAATGTTTGTTGTAACACTGTAGATTTCTAAAAAATGAATTGGACCATAAATTGAGATCAAATTAGAAAGGAAACCAAAGTCCAAATTGGAAATTAATATGAACCAAGATTTGTAAATTTAGAAAAAGTGACTATGACTAAATCTTAACGACCTCTTTTATTGAAAATCAAGAAAAGGGAAATATAGGATTGAAAACCAAAATAAATTAGAATTGAATCTCAACACAAATGGAACAATTTTTTAGGATCATTGGCCACGGAAAAGGGTCATTTTTTGTCTCAAAAGTGAAGGAAATGAGTTGATAAATTTTAAAAAAAATAAATTAGGGCTAATAACAAGTTGAATTGATTGTAAACTTGCCAAAAAAGATCTAAGTAGATCGAACTAACAAATTTATTCATTAAAAACTAATTAACTATAATGTTGAACTGGTGAATGGTCCGCACGAGCATACACTTGTGCACAACTTCCTCACATGTGGCATGCACACGCACGTTAGTCATCCCCTTCACTAGAAAGTAGATCGAACTAACAAATTTATTTATTAAAAACTAATTCACTATAATGTTGAACTGGTGAATGGTCAACAATGGATCGGCACGAGCATACACTTGTGCACAACTTCCTCACATGTGGCATGCACACGCACGTTAGTCATCCCCTTCACTAGACTGACGACCCAAATACAACCCATTCTCAATTCGGGCCTTCATTCCCGATTAAATGTTAATTTTTTAATTCAATTGACTTTAAATTTCTTATTGAAAAATTTTAGTTTTAAATAAATACCACACAAAAATTATCTAAAAAGAATGGTTAGAAAACTCTAGTAATCATTATCTTCTCGATGTCATACACCTATATTATGGGATGAAGTTGGTGAGCGCAAGTTCAAATGAACTGAACTTATCGAGTATGCTACCGATAAGATAAAAATCATATAAGATCGACTCAAAATTGTCAAGCTTATACAAAAAAGTTACGCTAATAATTAATACCGTAAATTAGAATTCAAGTTTTGTGATATGATTTTTTTAAAGATATCACTATTAAATGGCGTGTTACCGCTCTAGCACAATAGTAAATTAAACTTTGGATATATTGGAACATCCTCCATGATAGATAATGCTGAATTTATAGCTTATAAGATATAACTATCATAATAACTAGAAATAAATCATAACACATTCTTAAATTACATATAAGAGATGTGTTAAATCAACCTCTATCCGATCTCAATCATACTTTGACATATGAAGTTAATTTAGTATAAATAATGGATAAAAGAATGAAAGAAAATAAATATAATAAATTTATTATGGTGTATTGTTCGTTTATAATAAAATATGTGTGAATTCAATTCGATTATAAGGGCTAAATAGCCAAACTTTTAGTGTATAATAAGTTTTTAAATCAAAATTTTTAAAATGCGGAACTTATTTTAATACCACGTACTCATTAGCCCATCGAACTGTGGATTTAAAATTAAATTGAATTTTAAAATTGAATAAAAATTAAAATTTATTTGAATTGATAACTTAGAATTTATCAAATTAAATTAAGTAAAACTTAAGAATTGAAAATTGATTGGAAATCGAATTAATAATTGAAAATTTGAAATGGATTAAAAATTAATTTTTAAAAAAATAAAATTATAATTTTGAGTATCGAGTACAAATAAATAAGTTTAGGAATTTTTAAAATAAATAAATAAAATAAAAAATCAATCAAATTGGTCAAAATTCAATGGAACTAGTTTAATTGAATTGAAGCTATAAAAGGAGCAAATCGATTCCGTAAACGATGATAAATTGGGCGAGAGGCCACTAGACCATGGGACCACAGTGTCACAAACTGAAGTTTTCAATGTGCCCTATCTCGCATGAATTTGTATTTAAATTATGTATATTCAAAATTAGTCATTTAGTCTCTATGTATTTAATAAATTAATAGTTTTAATTATAGAACCAATGGTACTAATATTCCGCCTACAAGTGACGAGCTTTAAGGTTTAAAGTAGTGTGTAAGGTGACTATCTTTAATTAATTATTACTCATTTTTTTTACTTGTAGATATCCCCTTTGCATCTTTGTAGGAGGGAGATCAATCAGCCGTAGCAATTACTATATGGGAGATAGGTAATATAATAAGGGTAGATAAATAATATTTGTACTTAATTTTATACACTTATCTACTTATTTTTTGTGATCTTTTAATAATATTAATTGTGACTTATATCTCTTAACTTACTGTATTTATTTTTTGTATTATTTTAATAATAACAGTTGAAAGTTGTATCTATTAAATTATATGAACTTAATATCCATTTTTACTTATTTCTCTTTACTCGTACACACTCATATCATATAATATTTTAATAATAATGGTTAGAACTTATCTCTATTAACTTAATTGAAATTATGTATTATAATTCATTAGTAATATTTGTTAAAACTTGTATATCTTAACTTGTTGTATTGTAATTTATTTATTACTCAAAGTAATTTATTACAACGTACATATGTGCAAACTCATGGCAGGTGAGATTTACACGTGAATAGTGTGAGGACGATGATAGTTTTCTTTTGCGCAATAAGATGATGATATTTGATTAAGGAAAAGGTATATTTCCAAGTGTTTTAGAATATTTCTGTAATTAATTGATAGGGTAAATAACAGTATATTTGTAGGCGTATTACTGATGATTAAATAAGTAAAAAAAAAAATATATATATATATATATATATATATATATATATATATATAAAGGAATGGAAGATGTTACGATATCGTAATGGAAGATGGAGCGGGTAAATTTGGCGGAATTTATGGCTGTGGGGGATATTCCATAATGGGCATGTAAAATTTCTTTTGTGCAAAAAAAGAAGGGTAATTCCTTTTTTAATAGACTTTACACCAGTTAAAATTATATTAAAAAACTTATATGAACTTAAAATAATATAAAAATATATTTACTAATGAAATATAATTTAAAATAATCTCATAATAAATTATTGAGAATATTATAATAATTTAAATAAAATAAAGAAATTTTATAAATTTATAAAATTAAAAAAAATTATTATTTATCATTAAATAATATTTTTTTAATATAGTAGTAAAATAAGTGTGTTTGTATACGTTCGATACTAAAAATTCGATTTATATTTTATACAAGTATGGAATATTATACTAATATGATACCGATACCGTACCGTATCTATAAAATTATTAAAAATAAATTTAAAATTACACGTAAAAATATATACACGTGATATGTTTCACTAACTTATCGATTTATAATAATTTATTATATAAATAAAAAATATTTTTAAAGTAATTTATGCTTTTTATTTTCAATATTTACCCATTTTATCAATTTATTTATAAAAATATTTTGATGTACCTTAGTCATCAGTATTTTCATGGTACACATTTAATAGTTTTATTTTAATAAAATATTGATAAATTAAAATAATAAATAATTGTTATAAAAATTAGATGAAAAGAGGTATGATATATAAAGTACACACAAACAATTACACTCCATAATATTTATAATATATTTGAGTTAATTTGTATAATATAACTCTCTTTTAATAATTTAGATAGTTTATTTTTATATTTAAAAATAATAAAATTATATTATAAGGAATAAAATATTATTACAGTAGTAAAATGATAGATTCTATATGATTTTGTATAGGTTAATAAAGTTTTTAAATTAATAAATATAATGGATTAAAATGTTACTAAATAGTGGCTGACTTCGTGAGTGAGATGAGCACGGTTCGATCTGACTTCAGGGAGGCGCGTGAAAAGCACATTCCAGCATGTCTAAAGAAAGGCTGATGTATTTGGGCCTTGCTTGTGGTGAGATGCTAATGGGCCTCGATTTAAGGGCACTCTTGTGGGCCCAGGATATAGGTAAAGTAGTACAACAGTACATAGTAACGGAACTGACCTAAATTTTTTTAAAAGTAGTTAATAATTTTGTTTATATTATAATATTTATATTTAAAAATAATAATAAATTGAATATTTTTACTCATATTGAAAATATTAAATTAGTACAAAGTGGTAGTTTAATACTAGGATTAGGATTTGGGTTGGCTTTGTAAGGGGTTGGGGGATGTGAGCCTAGCTAGGCCCATGAGCTTACTTCCACACGAAGCACTTGCTTTATTATGGACACCTTTTTGCATTCCACCACGAAAGAAACTCTGACATGAGAGAATCTCACTGACAATTGATACTGAATTGAGTATTTGCTTCGAACCCATTTGTATTTAGTTTTGTGTATAAACGTGAACTCAACAAATATATACAAGTTCGAGTATTATTTTTATACTCTTATTATAGTAAAAATAATAATTTTGATTTAATTATTTTTATTTTATAATAGAGTAGAACACGAGTTAAATTTTGAATATCGGTTTATGTATAATTACGAATAAATTAGGTATAATTAACATGTAAAAAAATATTATAAATTGAAATTGATTGAACATATTTTTACTTAAAATTAATAAATTATAAAAGTGTAACATTTTAATATTATAAATAAATAAAACTTTTTATTTATTAACCCATTACAATATTTTATGCTAACTACATGTGGACTTATTTATGTGAAGGAAATTATAGAACAAACTAATATTTTTCAAATAAAATGAAAATTGAGTTGATGTATAAAATTTTTTATTATATATTTTACTTATTTTTGCGTTAGTATTTGTACAATTTTTAAAACTATACTTAACATCGAATATTTTTTTAAAATATTCGGATAGATAACGAGCTCAGATTTTATTTTTGAACCAGGTAGGGTGGTAGGTCGTTGCTGTAACACGTGAGAAAAAGTATTATATATCAATAAGGAATTAAAAAATATTTCTAATTAAAGTAACGAGTTGTATTTTAAAATGTTATAAACCTGCATGGCTTTTATCGAATGATTATATTCTTAAGAGTATCTTATTAGTATTAGTCCTTGCACCTTTGCGACCAAGAAACAGAAAGTTAAAAGCAGAAAAAGGAAGGCCATTCCATCTTCTGCATCCCTGTGATCAAGACATTGCCTTACATGTGCTGTTAGTGCCTTTTTAGCCCTCTCACTTATCATATATCTTCACTAGTGTTTCCTTCTTGTTGTCTTCTTCAAATCTTTGTGATCAAGACATTTCCAGCACGTTTGCTTGAAACTTGAGAGGCTATTAGATGTTTTGCCTTTCATGGATCCCCACAACAAGAAGAGTACTGCAACAAAGCAGCTGATGGGAAAGTGGGACGACACAGCCTTGCATTCGGCCGTGAGAGCGGGAGATCTTGAGGCTGCAAGGGCGATACTTGGGTGCTGCGAAGGGGGCGACGGGCTGAAGGAGCTTCCGGGCAAGCAGAATCAGGCAGGCGAGACGGCCCTGTATGTTGCAGCCGAATATGGCCACGTTGAGCTGGTGAGGGTGATGATCAGTCACTATGATCTTGCAGATGCTGGTATCAAGGCAAGGAACGGCTTCGATGCATTCCACATTGCCGCCAAACAAGGAAACTTGGGTATGTATGTATGTATGTATATATCAATGCAAATAATTAATTTATATATTATATAGATTAATTAATTTAAAATAATAAAATAAATATATTATATAAATACATTTCTCATTATTTATAATAATATTTTTTTTATAGTAAATTATATAAATTTAGTATATTAATTTAAAATTATATATTTATATTTATATATTCATAAACAAATAAGTTGGAGGACCATGGTAGATGTATTGCGAGTTCTCCTCGAGGTGCACCCGGAGCTGTCGATGACGGTGGACGCTACGAACGCCACTGCACTTCACACCGCGGCCACACAGGGCCACATCGCGGCGGTGAGTTTGCTGCTGGAAGCTGGGAGGGCGCTGGTGGCAATATCGAAGAGTAACGGGAAGACCGCCCTGCATTCCGCCGCGAGGAACGGCCATCTGGAGGTCGTGAGGGCGCTTCTGGGGGCCGAGCCGGCGATGGTGACTAGGACCGATAAGAAGGGCCAGACTGCCCTTCACATGGCGGCCAAGGGGCAGAACAACGGGGTGGTGCTCGAGCTGATAGAGGCGGACCGTTCGTCGATAAATATGGTGGACACGAAGGGCAACTGCCCTCTGCATATAGCGTCTCGAAAGGGCAGAGCCGAGGTTAGCTTAATCCATATATATATATATATATATATATATATATCATTTGATATAAGAATTATATACAAAATTATATTTTAAATAATATATAAAATTATTTTATTAAGGCATATAATATAGAATAAAATTTCATACAATATAAGAAACTGGAATCCTTTTTAGAGCATTATATAATTTTTAAAATGTTTGGAAAAATTATTTTACCAATAAAATATAAGTGAAAAGTAATGTGCAATAATTCATTAAATATTTTGTAAAATAATTATACCATTAAACAAAAAGTGAAAATAAATATACTAATAAATAATATTTAGCAAAAAATTGTATCAATAAGCAATATTATGTAAAAGAATGGCATCATTAAGTAATAAATAATAAGAAATATATTATCTTACAACATTTTGAAAAGTATTTGTAAAGTGTAAACTTTTGAATACAAATGAAATGAGAGGCCTTACATCAATCATATTGAAGTTGTGTAGATGTATGTCAGTGAAATCTTGAGATCTGATGAATCTTCACAATCTTCCATACAGATTGTGAAGATGCTACTGGAATACGGCGAAACAGACACCAAGACCGTGAACCGGATGGGCGAGACGGCCCTAGACACTGCCGAGAAAATGGGCAACCCCGGAGTCGTCGCCATCCTGCGAGACCATGGTGTCAAGAGCGCTCGAGCTCTCCACCCAAATGCGGCTGCCGCCGCCGCCCCGAGCACCAATGCTGTCCGGGAGCTGAAGCAGACTGTGAGCGACATAAAGCACGAGGTGCACTACCAGCTGGAGCATACCCTCCTGACCCGAAAGCAGGTCCGGGGGATTTCCAAGCGGCTGAACAAGATGCAAGCCCATGGGCTCAACAACGCCATCAACTCCGCAACAGTGGTGGGAGTCCTCATAGCCACTGTGGCCTTCGCGGCCATATTCACCGTCCCGGGCCAGTACGCTGATGACCCCAACAACGTCCCCAATGGGCTCTCGCTTGGGGAGGCCAACATAGCTCAGAACGCAGCGTTCATGGTTTTCTTCGTGCTCGACTCAGTGGCCCTCTTCGTGTCCTTGGCAGTTGTAGTGGTGCAGACTTCCGTGGTGGTGATAGAGAGAAGGGCAAAGAAGCGGATGGTGGCAGTGATCAACAAGCTGATGTGGCTCGCTTGCTTGCTCATCTCGGCAGCGTTCATTGCTCTGTCTTTCGTGGTGGTCGGGCGTGAGAGGTGGTTGGCTGTGGGGGTTACCATAATTGGAGCGTCTATAATGGTAACCACCCTAGGCACAATGATTTACTGGGTGGTACAGCACCGGATGGAGGCGGCCAATATGAGGAACATCCAGCGAGCCTCCACCACGAGCAGCCAGTCCAAGTCGTGGTCCGCCTCCATGGTTATGTCGGACTCGGAGATTTTGAACAGCGACTACAAGAAAATGTATGCCATCTAGACAGTATCTGAATGTTTTCTGACGGTAATAAAAATCTAAAATATCTAATAAACCCTACAAAGTCATTGACCTAAGAAAAAAAAAATCAGGGAAATCATATACAAGTGGTATATCCAATGTACTTTGTAACTTTCTCATCTATGAAAATAAGAGAGGATGACAAGTCCACAACAGGCGGAGGCCGAATTTTCGGTCCCATTTTGAGGATTCAAGCGGCACAGTTGAAGTTGATCACTCACCATAGTACTTGTTTTGAAGATTGGATATGTGATTGTGTTCCAAAATTATAACAAGAAGGCTAACAATGACTAATTTGAACATTGAACTTGTGCAACTGACTGGCTAAGGCTCTATAACCAAATACACCATGCTTGCAAGTAAAGGGCTTTACAAAAGTGTAAACCAAAACGCTGTTAATGGTGAGGTAATGTGGGTCTCTTCTCCAACTTGTCATACTGGAGAACAAAGTTATCCTGCGCCATCATGCAACATTTTCCACTTAGAGCAAGAAAAGTGGTAGCTATTATGAAGCTGTTTGATGCTAATGGTGAGTGAGTGCGTACCTTGCGGCTAATCTCGAATGTGGTGGGATCCAAACAATGGTACGAAGCCCTCTCATACGAACTAGTCGTCACAAGGGGATCCATGTTGGGCACTCTCGTTAACCATAACCTCAGGTCCTTGTGATAAAGCCAGCCTCTGTTGTGGCTGCATAGGACAAGTCAAGTTATAGCATTTCTATAGCAACATCAAACATGAGGTCATACTCCAATTTGTGCGTTTTCCTATCAAGCCAAAAGGGTCGTACAGTTCATTTGCAGCATATAATTGGGCTTCATCTTTTGGCATGCTGTAGAATATGTAGAACAATGTCTCTGTTGAGAACTTTGAAAAGTAACCTTGCTGCAGCATCCAAAAAAATTGGCATCACCACAAGTAAAATATGAAGAAAAAAATCTGAAGGAATGCAGCTCTAGTTTAGTGACAGGAAAAAAGAGAAGGTGCATAAAGGAAAGCACTAATTAACTTGATAAGAGGGTTTAAGAATGCAACTCACATATAGGGGGGGCGGTTGTTTAGCATAGTAACATTGGGGAACAGTAAACTGAGGATCACCCCTGAAGGGCTCTTCTGACCATGGAGAACCAAACGTTTTATGTAGTTCCTCAGGGGAATTCAAGTTCAGCCCTAGTGTTGTCAAATCAATTCCCCGAGCAAGAGATGCTAGATCAGGCTTGCTCAACCTCACTGCATGTAACAAGCCAAGCAACCCATATGGGTCGGGAGCAGGTTGTGCAGCCTGCACAGGTTTCAAGCCCTGTTCCTTAAATGGCTGTTGGTTCAAGGTTGACAACTGTTGCATGCGAAATTGAGACTGGTTCTGGTTTTGGTATTGCTGGATGAGTTGTTCATATGAGCCAGCACCACTGATGGTACTTGGAGAATTTAGAGGTCTAAATCCCACACCAAGAGGACCACTGGTCTAGAAACAACAAATAACAAAAGAACCACATTACCAGAGCCCAATACCAAAAATTCTAGAACACATTTTATTCTCATCACCATCCTCATGATTGAATTTCAGGGATCCATTTGCTCTAGCATTTACCAGTATACATTCATTGTTTAAAATCTTATCCTCCTATGTTGTGTTTCCTCTGCATTTTTCATTTTTTGTATGGTCACCGACACAATTTACTCACCTGTGAATGATAGGATGAATTGGAGGGTGCAAACATATCGGAACCATGGAGATGTAGAAAATCCTGATTGTTCCCTGGTGGAAAGGAAACACTGCTACTACTTACTGAAGGTGCATGTTGTTGCTGCTGGGGGCGATGAGCTGTGTAAGACCCTCCTAAGTTAAATCCAGTCGATCTTCCCAGCTGTACATTGAAGGAATCAGATAGTGCAATTTTATTTTTCAGAAAATTAGTTTTCTATGACCAATGGAGGATAAAACTAACCAAGAAGTGCTGCTGTTGCAACACTGATGCAGAATTTTCATTAAGTTGCTCCTTCTGATGCATCTCCATGGAATAATCAGCATTACCACCTGGAAAGAGAACAATATAAATGATGACAGATTATTATATTTAAAAAAGCGAGTAAACCATTGGATGGACAATCCCATGAGCTTCTTTAGCTTGAGAGATAGCACAGAAAAATATTATCAAAGGACAAACATATGTATGGAGACGAACTGGATGTTAACATCTCTATAGCATAATTTAACAGCTCAAAGCCTAACTGAATAACCCAGACACTAGGTAACCTAACTACGAGAAATTTCAACAGCAAAATGCATCTAGAAAGAACAATCAAAGCAACACAAGAACACTTTCAATTTAGAACCTATGACCAATAACAATGGTAATTGGAAACCAAGCAACTTAAATGAGATGAACTGACCATATAATATCTGCAAAATTCTTTTGAGTAGAATGTTTTCGACATGTTCTAACTATACATCTTAGTGCAACTCAATCAAATATTTTATTTCCAATTAAAAACTTTCAGAAGGATATATATGGCTAAAATCCCAAATAAAGTCATGATTTTTTACCGATGCCTCAATTTTGGTCATAAACTTTTTTTGGCTCTATGGTCATTCATTGACGGCTCAATTCAAGAACTATGACCGCCATCTAATGGAGACTTGTGTTTTTATTTTTTATTTTTAAGTCATGAACCTTCATCAGAGTATTTTCTTTTGTAAATGAATAGGCTATAATAACCCACGCTCCATCAAATGTCCAATAGTACTTGAATTGAGCCATGAATAAAAGTTCACAACTTATTTGAGCCAAATGAAAATTGACCTCCTAAATTGAAATAACAATTGAAGGTCATGACCTTATTTGGATTTTAAAAAATATACAAATATTTCTATGCACAAGGTTACTTCCATTTTCTATATGCTCTATCCATATATCTTAGTTTTTTGTTCTTTTTTCAGTCGTGTGCATATATGTATATCTTAGTTGCATCTCAATCAAATTCTCCATTTCTTAGTAAAGAATCATCAGTAAGAAAAATAGATTATACCCTTAAATCCCGGTAAGGCTGGAAAATCTTCATTCTGAATGCTGAATTCCTGATTCTGTTGAACAATAGGGCTGAGATTTTGCTTCCGCAGTGAACCTAAATTTTGACACCAAAGAGAAAATAAAATCAGAAGAAGAATGGAGAAGTAAAGGTCGACGATCAGGATCCTTGTTACCTAGCTGACCTTGAGGCCCCCCTGCAGAGCTAGGACGACTGGAGAGCTGAGGAAAATCCAAGTTGATATCAAAGGGGGAACTGTCATTTGAGTTCACCTCATTTAGCATTCCCATAGAGTTAAGATTGTTAGCCCCTTGTAGAAGACTCTGCGAAAGTGGACCTCCAGCCGAACCATATGAATTCCCTAAGATTAACTGTGGTGAACCTGTATGTCCAAGAAAAAATAAATGAAACCACATTTTAAGTTCTCAGAAAGAAGAAAAGACTGTCGATGTTGTAATATTACAATCTTTCATATTGATAAAACTTTAATTAAAACAACTGAGGCACACCAATTTATAAACTTAAAAAATCAGGAGTAAGAAACCATAGGATTTGACTCTAATTTGTTACATACTACTCACACCTTCATCAAGAATCACTTAGGAGTTAGGACATAGAGTGTGTCATATTACATTGCTAACAACCCAAGCTAATCTTGAAAAATAAAGACTGTTATTAACCAAATAATACCTTGTGGATGAACACCACTGATCAATCTATTTTGTCCTTGAACTCCTAAACTCCCGGATCCAGAGCCGGAACCTAAATTTATCCGAGCTGAAAGGCCGGGAATAGATAAGCTTCCACCAGAACTTACGTTCCGTCCAATGTTTCCTCCACCAACCATGTTACCCATGGAGCTGGTAATTCGAGAGCCTGCGTTTCCTAAAATTGGAGATGCACCCAATCCTTGGACAGCACTACGATTGCCAATAGTTGCAGTGGATGGAAGAATACCAGGAATCGAGCCACCAACTCCATTTGCATTGCTAGAAAATCCAGGGTTTCCCACAACACTAATACCTCCTCTACTAGAGACTCCTGAATGACCAAGGGAGCTACCATGAGATAGCTGCATATTACGTCAAGGCCAAGTGAGAACATTAATCATATTCATCTGACAGATATAGAACCGAAAAATTAACTGAGTTGCAATCCACACGAAATAACATGCTATGTGCATGAAAAAGTACCTGTGAAAGAGCAACAGGAAGACTATTTGCAGCAAATCGTCCGCTGGGAAGGCTTCCAGCTGGTTGCTGTACTCCTCCAGCAGAAATGTTATTCATTGTTGAGTTTCTTGATGCAAGTGTACCCGCCATGTTTGTAACATTGAAGCTCCCATGAAGATTATGCAAACCTTGGAAACTTCCTGAAAAAGATCCCTCCAATATAATTTTGAACAAATGCCTTAAATAAGTAAAGTGAACCCCACAAAATTACTCACCACTATGATGATAAACTGGAGATGCTGCACCAGATTGACCAGAAAAATATGTAGCAAAAGGCCTTCCACTACTATCTTGGATATTTGAGGCTGAGCCATTTAGGGAAGACTACAGAAGGAAAGAAAGCATAAGCTGAGAAATTCTAAAGTTATATTTGTGCATCTGAAATTACTGGTAAATTGACAGGAAACATAAGGAGCATCACACAAATCTCAACTGATAGATAAGTTTATCGAGGTTGTAAATTTGGGCTGTGGTAAACTAGATTAATAGAGAAGTTTGAGATCAAGATAACAAAATTCAAAACAGCCATATTAAGGGTATGAATATCATAATGAAATCCTCAGAGTGCCTGAAATCAATCACATGGAAATGTTTTTACATATGATTCATAAAAAAAGGAACACTGTAAAATTAATAGAACAGAGAATAAATGGCTATACATTTATCAAACCGGACATTGTGTCTCAAACTTTTCAGCAGGATATCATCCCTTGCTAAGCAGCAGTTGCTTGTAGTCCAGACAAGTCAGTCAATAGAAGAATGCTCAATTCACAATTTTCTTCTACTTTATTTGATTCTACAGCCTGAAAAAGACAGTACAATGCTTATGATTATAGACATTAAAGTGATGGTTCATTATTTAGTGCTATATGAAAGGACAACGGCGCCAAATTTTAGGAACACAACACTGATATTCAGTATCAGCCTGAAAGATGAGTCTGGTCCCACTACCAAATGGGCATGGACCAATAATCTGGGTGAAAATAGCTAAAAATTCGATATAAACCATCTTGAGCCCTGCAAGCACTCATGCATTAAAAGATAAGCAGGATTTTCATACTGAAAAAAAAACCCTATCTAATGTACGAAGTGCTAGGGATTCCTCCAAAGCAGATCAAGTTAGGGTTAGGGCCTCGCATACAACCTTCCAGAATGAGATTGCAAAATCAAGGCAAATTCGATTGCTACGCAAGACAGGACTTCTGGAAATCAAATCAATCACATCCACTATGCACCAGAGTTAGTTCATAATCTACAATACAGATGAAGGACCTCAATTTTTAACAGTCTTTCATCCACATTTAACCGAAAAAACAACATTATAGGACCTTACAACGTAGTCGTATAATTGCACTTAATGCAACCATTCGAGGTTTAGAACACTAAGCAACTGATACTACTACATCAACCACTGCGCGTTACGACAGATGCGAACGTCAATATCGACCTGAATAAGCTTAGGCCAAAGTAAACGTAGAAAACCAGTAAATAAACGCATAATTGAGGCGATTGAAAGATCGAAGTATTAGCATACGGCAGCCAAAATCAGGCCAGAGAGTTCAAGTACCTGAGAAGCAGACAAGAGGAAGAGATCTCGAGCTCAGAGTCTGAAGAGTGAACAAGTCCTGCCCTAAAATCAGAACGAGAATGACTGTTTGAGAGAGAGAAACGGGGCCGCGAGAAGACAGAAAGATATGAATTATTTATTTATTTATTATTATTATCTCATTTCACCTGTACTACCACCACGAAAAAGATTATCTAGCCAACCCAGCTCTTTGTCCCGGCAAAAAAAACCCATTATTTTTTTGATAAATTACGGATTAATTGTTAATATTATTTTTAAATTTAGAGGTGTAGTTTGTTGGTAAAAATATTTGATATTTATTAAATTAATATATTTTTATTGTTAAAAGTAATCTTCCAATTATGTATTTTTTGCCAATTTAGAATGTAATTTATTGGTAAAAATATTTAATATTTATTAAGTGTTAAGTATGATCATTTTAGGGTAGTTTTGGGTTGAGTGTGGGGGAAGTAATGCTCCACCATTTGAGATAAATTTATACACAAAAAATTAATATATCATAATATTTATTATTTATTATTAAATTAAATTATTGAGTACTACCATCTATCATTTTCCAAAATCTTTCAAATTTCTATACAAATAATGAAAGCACCAACCATAAATTGGGGCATTTTTACTAAATAACTCTTAACTATATTTTTGTTAGAACAAATATATGCAAGAGAAAATCTTATGCTGCATCAATATTCAATTTGATCATGAATATTACCATTATGTACAACCATAATTTCATTGATGCAATTTATAGTGTAATGAAAATTGAAAATGCTTTGACTTGACAAGGAAAAAGTACAACTCTGTCCATATGCCAATAATTGAATCCCACGGTTGCATGGGGTATCATATCCATCTTTCTTGCTTTCATTAAGAGCCATTCTATTATGTTGAACTCTCCTAAAAAAAATCCTCTATTGACATCTCGATACATGCATGTAAATATTCAATTTGTTTATTTGAGAACTAAAACTTATGTATTTAGTGTGAAAATGTGAAGGTAGTATGGGATACATTTATTAAAGAATTGGGTGACCCACCAAATCAGGTCACTTTTAAAAAGGTGAATATAGTCACTTCCCACGTTGCAACATCAATTGCCCAACCATTAAAATTGAATAAATATTTAACGATATGTTGAGAGATTTATATGAAAATTAGATATGATTTTGGATGGATAAGGTTAAATATGATAAATTTGAGAACCTGATCACAAAATTAAAATTGTGATAACTCTATTATCAAATTTAGTGGCAATTGTTATAGTTTAATAAAGTGTAAATATTTGATAGAAAGTAGGAAAATGTTACCATTTTTAAAAAAAAGTGTACACAATATTAAGTTTTGAAAATATGAACGTGCCTTATGCCTTATAACCTAAATAATACTTTTAGTGGAATAACTATCCCAATCTTGAAGTTAAAAATTTAATTAACTATTTTGAGAAATGGGTTGTGCTTGATAAATTTTATTGAGCTAGAAACGAGTCTCGTCCCGTAGATATGATAGAACAAAAATAATGAATTCATAACAAAACACTTGTATGTGATTGTTAAGCGGAATCATTAGATACCCAAATATGTAATATTGATGGTTTCAAGGGCTATTGGACAAAAGTCAGGAATAAGAAAAGTGAACACTGGTCCAATGTGTCAATGGCTATGAGAATTCTATGCGCACCAGACCTTGGCGAATAAGAGGTATTATCCCTCAATAGCAAACAAAACTCAATATGTATGGAGGTTGAGCCATGATGCTCACACACACAGTCTGGCATGGACACCTTGATCCGTAAAAACATGTGGTTGGTAAATGCACTCTAGACCACAATTGGAAGAGAAGTAATTTTTGTTCTGCGACTGTATGATCCTTCCATGATGGAACGTATATGTTGTGATGTAAACCATTCTTTCTAAATATGAGATTTCAACCCTAGTCCTTTTTATAATTAAAGCTTGTGAATGATTTTCTAAAAAAATACCCCATGTTTTAGAGTATGTGCTAAATCATGGACATTACATCATAATGTCAACCAATCCTAATCATTGGGTTTTATATCTCACCCCAATCCCCCTTTCAGGTAAATAAGAAATAGAAGAATAAGCACAACGAGATTATAGGAAGACATGATAACCAAAGATATGTCTTTCATTCAATACTTAGTCCTATTATCTTTTATTGAACCCATTTTTCATATTTCATATGAATATTCTTTAAAATATATTTTGATATGTTTTTCTTATTTTGAGCCTTAGGTCTTATCAAGATTACAATGATGATGCGCTCATTATTGTAATACCGAGAGAATGTGACGGGTTATATGTAGGTCCGACTCGTAAATTGAGTCGAGGTGTAACAAGTGACTTCTTGGGTTTAATCTTCTCAATTCTCCTCACTTTCCAATATTTTTCTCCATAATGATTTCCTTACTCAACTTGTTTCCCTTTCTAGTCTCACCTGATTTTGCCACGATTTCTCGAATAATATTTATAGGGAAGTCATGTGTTACAAGTCATTTCTAGCCTGATCATCATTCAATGTCTTTTGTTAAGCTTTGGCCGAAAACTTATGGGCAAAATGCAAACACCTCTAACGATTGTTTGAGGTGACATTTGACCCATGAAGGACCCCAATGAGTCCCTCTACAACCCCTTGTCCTTATTTCCAGACAATAATCATCGTCGGTGAGTTTTTGCCTAATTTCCCCATTGTATTTTATTTTTGGTAATCGTAAACTGAGCTAATAATTACCCATTCCAACCATAGAAGACTGGAAAATGATCGTGGGGATATGATGAAGATGAATAGGAGCATGTAGGATTAAGTTTAAGACTTAAAACCTGAGCTAAATTGGAATAAGAAGTTAGGGGACTAAAATGTAATTTTAGAAAATTAAGGGACTGATTTGCAAATAAAGTGAAGTATAGAGACTGAGATGTAAATAAGAGTATCCTAAGGACCTAAAGGAAAAAGGTTAAAAAGACATGGTTGAAATGTGAAGAAGGGAAGTTTAGGGGCCTAAATGTAATATTTGAAAGTTTAGGGACCTAAATGTATGTAATAAAAAGTATAGGGCCATAAATGTAAATAGAAAATGTTTTAGGGGAAACTCTATAAATTTGAAGAAGTTAAGGGGCCCAGTAGGATTTAATGAGGTTCGAATCGAGTGAATCGAGCCTTTAAGGGCAAAATTGTACATATGGGAAAAGTTAAGAAATAATATGAGAGATACCGATAAAACCCAACCAAAATACCTGAGTAAGATGCAATTGGGTGCACGTTATTTGTAGTTCGATCGATCATTAGACAGGTATGCAATTAACACATGGAGTAAACACTCATCGAGGAGAAAATGATCCCAAGTTGAGGTGAATGAGATTTTTGACGTCGAGTCCAGTTGGATTGATGAAGCTATTGCTTACAATTTTATAAATGATGCGTATGCATGTTGGAAAAGTGTGTTTAGAAATCACATATATGAAGGGAATTTATAAAAAAAAATGAGAAATACCCCAAAAAATACAAAAGATGGACCATGAGCTGATACTTTATCAAAAGATAGGTAGTAATCCTATAAGTTGTGTAAAAGGGGCAAGAACTCACCGCTTTATGAAAGATGGGTCATGAATTGACAATTTAGCAAAATATGAGTAATACTAGAGGATTTGTGAAACCTAGGCTAACACTTGACCATTTAGGAAAACCGGATAAGACCCAAGCATTTCTGTAAAATGGGCTAAGACTCGGTCATATATAAAAATGGGTCAAGACCAAATAGTTATGACAATAGGATAAGGTCTAAACATTTCTAAAAGAAGGGCTAAGACCTAAATATTTATGAAAGATGAATTAATGCCTAAACATTTCTAAAAGAAGGGATAAGGTCCAAATATTTTATGAAAGATGGGATAAGTCCCAAATATTTATGAAAGACGGGTTAAGACCCAAACAATTATAAATGATGAGTTAAGACTCAGGTTGTTTATGTAAGATGGGTCAAGACCCAACACTTTAGGAAAAATAGACTAAGGCATGATAATTTATAAAATATGGGATGAGTCCTAATGAATTAAAAAGATGTTGGGTCTATGGCTCATCCCTTTGTGAGTATGGATGTGACTTTTCATGAGAATAAACCATTCTATAAGGAATCAACGTAGACTGTAACTGTATTACAAGACTTGTCAATTCTTGATATATGACAAACAAATTAAGAAATTGTCAATGATCAAAATGCTGAAAATATTATTGTAAGAGTGAATTAGGTGATGGTGCTAAGGGGGAGAAAGATGAGTCAGGTGATGGTGACACAATTTCAAGTATTAATCAACCCTCTAACGGTTCATCAACGTCACCAGAAGGTAATGACTCTATACAACCTTCTAATGGTTCATCAATGTCACAAGAAGGTAATAACTTTATACAACCTTCTAATGGTTCATCCACGTCATCGGATGGTAATGATTTCTTACCTATTTCCATTAGTAGAGAACGTATAGCTAATGTAGGGAAACCTCCAATTATATATGGTTTTAAGAATAATATATCTAATTATGTTTCATATGCATTTGTTCTACCTACATACAAGTCATTTATTGCATCATTACAGTTAGTACATACAACAAATAATTGGCAAGAAGCTAAACAGGATCAGAAGTGGCTTGGAGCAATGCTTGAAGAGATGAAAGCACTAGAGAAGAATAACATGGGAACTTGCTCAAATTTCGAATGGAAAAAAAGCTATAGGATGTAAGTGGGTATTCAATATGAATTAGAATGTTGAAGGAGAAGTTGTGAGATACAAAGCAAGATTGGTAGCAAAAGGTTATAGTCAAACATATGTAATAGAATATGATGAGACTTTTGCACTAGTAGCTAGATTAGTATTGTTAGAATGCTTATTTCATATGCTGCTAATTTTGGGTGGACATTACATCAAATGGATGTAAAGAATGCATTTTTTGCATGGAGACCTACAAGAGGAAGTATATATGGAGATTCCACCTGAATTTGGTACGATGAAGATTGTGGGGAAGGTATGTAGATTGAAAAAAATTTTGTATGGACTCAAACTGTCACCAAGAGTATGATTTGATCAATTTTGACGTGTAGTGGTCAAAATGGGTTATTGGCAGCGTAACGGAGACCATACGGTTTTCTATTGACACTCTAATGGACGAGTTGCTATTCTCACAGTATATGTGGATGATATTATCATCACTAGGAATGATGAGGTTGAGATATTGCAGTTGAAAAAATAAATAAGTAAAGAATTTGAGGTAAAAGACTTGGGTACTTTAAAGTATTTTCTCAGTATTGAGATTGTAAGATTTAGGAATGGCATAGTACTTTCTTAGAGAAAGTATACATTAGATTTACTCACTGAGACAGGGATGTCAAGCTGTCGAATTGCTTCGAAACTAATAGAACCGAATCATAAGTTATGTGCTCAATCAGGTGACCTAGTGGATAAAGAACGATATCAGAGAATTGTGGGACGATTGATCTATTTATGTCATACAAGACCTGATATCATATATGCAGTCAGTATTGTGAGTAGAAATATGTACGATCCCAGGACAAATCATTGGGATGCTACCATGAGGATATTGAGATATTTAAAAAGGAGTCTAGGTAAGTGACATTGGTTTGAGCCTCGGAGTCACACTAGAGTGGAATATTTTTGTGATTCAGATTGGGCTAGATGTGTGGATGATAGGAGATCTACGTCTGGCTATTGTGTGTTTGTTGGAGATAATCTTGTATCATGGAGGAGTAAGAAATAAGAAGTAGTCGTCCGATCATTAGTAGAAGTGGAGTACATATCAATGGGTAAAACTATTTGTGAGATAATTTGGATTAGAAGTTTACTAATTGAGATTTGACTCTTTAGAGAAGAACCTATGAAGTTGAGGTGTGATAACCAGTTTGGTATAAATATTGCCAACAATCCAATTTGACATGATAAGGCCAAACACGTGGAAATTAATCGATTTTTCATCAAAGAAAAAGTGGATATGAAGATTGTAGAACTGCAATATATGAAGACCAGTGGACAACTAATAGATTTTTAACTAAAGGTTTAGGTTCTAGATAATGGGATGATATTTGTAACAATATTGGATTGGTAGATATCTACCATGGGGAGTGTGTAATATTAATAAGTTAGGGGTATATTTATAAATAGTGTAAATATATCCTATATATATTATTAATGTAATTTACTAGTAGCGGATTCTATTTTCCAATATTAAATAAAAACTATCATTGACACAACAGTTGCAGACAAGCATGCTTTGGTTGCAATGGTTAATGTTTAAAGATAATTCATCCAACTTGTTAACACGATCTTAAATGTGCAATATGTGTTCCCTGTTTTGAAAATGGGAACCGTGAGGGGCATGATTATTCTACAATATATACTAGTGGTGGCTGCTGCGATTGTGGAGATGTAACTGCTTGGAAGCTTGAGGGTTTCTGCTCCAAGCGTAAAGGTGGATAGTACTTGATATTCTTCTTTCATGTTGGAGAGATAAGCTATTGAGATTAGCTTAATCTAATAGTGAGGGAAAACATAAAGCAACTAATGATGCCATGACAAATGCTACAAATGAGCTTATTTTCACTGTGGTCAATATGTTTTTAGAATTTTGTAAGGACAGCGAAAGTTTTCTCAATTTTGTTTTAGTTAGGTTGTTCGCATGCAATGGTTTATTAGATATTTTGCTAGGGACTGAGAGGATCTTGGATGATTTGATTGTAAAGAAGCTGAATGAACTACTGCTGAAGTTGCTGGCGGGTTTCCCCTAATTGGTATTAGGGATGGCAGGATGGCGGTGTCATACAAACCTTGCCATTTTGTAACCTATGGAAATGAAATCAATGATATTCTCATAAGACACTAAATTAGAAAATTCTAATTACAATAAGATTTTCCAGGGATAATTACTAGTCCTATTTTTTTCACAATGTATACTTGCAGTCCTAATTATATGTGTTTAGCATCTAGTAAGGCAGAAAAAGAAAAGGAAAGAAAAGAAGCTTATATGTATTAGATGCTCTAGTTTCCAGAACTCGAATCACAAGAATATATTAGTCCACTAGCAAGCAAACGAGATAAATGGCAATATTGGCATGTCATCTACTGATCAAATATATTAAAGAAAATCCAAATAAAAAATTGTGAGAAGAAGATGACCACTCACTCCCTTCTTATCTTAAAAGCAAATAAAATAGGCTAAATTAAATTGATGGTACCAATCATTTGTGAAAAGTGTCAGTTTGGTATCAAACCTTCTAAAAAACTTTTTTGGTGTCAAACCATTGATAAAATAGATTAATTTAGTGTTAGAAGTAATTTTTACTTTTAACATCAAAATAATCTTTTTAAAAGGTTTAATATCAAACAGTCACTTTTTGCAAATGTTTAATACTGTCAATATATTTTAGCCCACAGATTTTGATACCAAAAGAGCCTTTTTTTAAATATTTGACCAAACTGTCACTTATTACAAAAGTTTGACACAAATTATCAGAGTTTATTTTATCAAAGGTTTTATATCAAAAGAGTTTTGTTTGAAATGTTTGACACCAAACTATCACTTTTTGCAAATGTTTGGTACTGTCAATATGATTTAGTCGAAGGATTTAGCACTAAAAGAGCCATTTTAAAAAGTTTGATACAAAATTGTCACTTTTTACAAAGGTGTGGTATAATCAATATAATTTAGCCAAATAAAATGTATGCATATACATAGAGAGAGAGATAATCCTACTTATCAATAAATACCAAGAAAAAAATGTCTTCATTTAGCCATTTACCTATAAAGGACCATCTTCACCAGCGGTGGAAACAAATATTTCTCTTAATCTTCTAAATAGTATCACTAAAAATTTCACTTCCTTTACAAGGCATGGGGTCAATGTGGGCGTTATCAGGATTTGCACCGAAAATGTCGATATTGCAGAATAATCATTGAAAGCATCATCAACTCTTTTACTACTGCATTTATGATAGTAGGATAGTAGCTCAAAAATGCTTTTACAAACTCGTACTTGAATGAAGGCTCTGCCAGCAACTTCAGCAGCAGTTCATTCAGCTTCTTTACAATCAAATCATCCAAGATCCTCTCAGTCCCTAGCAAAATATCTAATAAACCATTGCATGCGAACAACCTAACTAAAACAAAACTGAGAAGACTCTCGTTGTCCTTACAAAATTCTAAAAACATATTGACCACAGTGAAAGTAAGCTCATTTGCAGCATTTGTCATGGCATCATTAGTTGCTTTATGCTTTCCCTCACTATTAGATTAAGCTAATCTCAATAGCTTATCTCTCCAACATGAAAGAAGAATATCAAGTACTCTCCACCTTTACGCTTGGAGCATAAACCCTCAAGCTTCCAAGCAGTTACATCTCCACAATCGCAGTAGCCACCACTAGTATATATTGTAGAATAATCATGCCCCTCACAATTCCCATTTTCAAAACAGGGAACACATATTTTACATGTAAGATCGTGTTAATAGTTTGGATGATTTATCTTTAAACATTAACCATTGCAACCAAAGCATGTTCATCCGCAACCGTTGTGTCAATGATAGTTTTTATTTAATATTGGAAAATAGAATCAGCTACTAGTAAATTACATTAATAATATATATATATGGTATATTTGCACTATTTATAAATATATCCCTAACTTATTAATATTACATACTCCCCTCAAGATAGACGATAGATATCTACCATTCCAATATTATTACAAATATCATCCCATTATCTAGAACCTACACCTTTAGTTAAAAATTTGTTAGTTGTCCACTAGCCTTCATATATTGCAGTTCCACAATCTTCATATCAACTTTTTCTTTAATGAAAAATCGATTAATTTTCACGTGTTTGACCTTATCATGTTGAATTAGATTGTTGGCAATATTTATACCAGACTTGTTATCACACCATAACTTCATAGGTTCTTCTCTAAAGAGTCGAATCTCCATTAGTAATCTTCTTATCCAAATTATCTCACAAATAGTTTTACCCATTGATATGTACTCCACTTCTGCTAATGATCGAACGACTACTTCTTATTTCTTACTCCTCCATGATACAAGATTATCTCCAATAAACACACAATAGCTAGACGTAGATCTCCTATCATCCCCACATCTAGCCCAATCTGAATCACAAAAACATTACACTCTGGTGTGACTCTGAGGCTTACACCAAAGTCACTTACCTAGACTCCTTTTTAAATATCTCAATATCCTCATGGTAGCATCCCAATGATTTGTCCTGGGATCGTGCATATATCTACTCATAATATTGACTACATATGTGATATCAGGTCTTGTATGACATAAATAGATCAATTGTCCCACAATTCTCTGATATCGTTTTTTATCCACTAGGTCACCTGATTGAGCACATAACTTATGATTCGATTCTATTAGTTTTGAAGCAATTCGACAGCTTGACATCCTTGTCTCAGTGAGTAAATCTAATGTATACTTTCTATAAGAAAGTACTATGCCATTCCTATATCTTGCAATCTTAATACTGAGAAAATACTTTAGAGTACCCAAGTCTTTTACCTCAAATTCTTTACTTATTTTTTTTTCAACTGCAATATCTCAACATCATCCCTTGTGATGATAATATCATCCACATAAACTGTTAGAATAGCAACTCGACCATTAGAGTGTCGATAGAAAACCGTATGGTCTCCATTACACTGCCGATAACCCATTTTGACCACTGCACGTCAAAATTGATCAAACCATACTCTTGGTGACAATTTGAGTTCATACAAAGACTTTTTCAATCTACATACCTTCCCCACAATCTTCATCGTACCAAATTTAGGTGGAATCTCCATATATACTTCATCTTGCAGGTCTCCATGCAAAAATACATTCTTTACATCCATTTGATGTAATGTTGTAAACCCCGCACTTTTGAGTTAAGGAAAACCGGGAAAGAACCAGTCAGCCCGAGTAAGAAAACCAAGTTGGTTTACAAACCAGATCATTTGGGAACAAGCAATTTGGAAATTTACAATTTTCGGGTGATTCAAAGGGTTCACTAAGCCTTGGAAAAGAAATTTAAGATACGTTAAAAGAGAAAAACAAAATTTGTTTAAGTAAACAAGAATCTATAAGAACTTTAAAGTTAAGCGTGCTTGCTTAAGAGTAGTGTGAGGATGGGTGACCTCTTGGGAAGTATGATTTTTTTTGTAATGTGAAATTTCGGTCAAAAGAAATTTTTATGTGAACGCCTTATCATAAATAGACATAAATTAATATATATTTAATTATTGTAATTAATACTTAAATTAAATTATTAGAATTAATACCAATAATTTATGGCAATATTAATATTAGTAATAAATCTCTCCCATTTAATACACAATTTTACACCTATATAAAGAGGTCATCCCCATTCATTCTCCTCACACCTCAACACTTCTGTCTCTCTCTACTGCTCCATTTCCCAGTGAAGCTCAAACCAGAGTTTCGACTTAAATATTTTTCTTAACCTCGAAAGGCGAGGTCGAGCTCTTTAGAACCGGAGAGAAGACAACTATCTGATAGCAAACTCCAGTCAATCCGAGAATTGTTGGAGAAGCGCTGGCATGATGGAATAGTGAAGCAGCTTCGGCGGGCCGAAGCTACCCTATTTTGGCCAAGCTAAAATCGGCCATTTCAAGCCCTCCCAACACTTTCTCAGCCTTTCCACGGCCGAATTAGGACCGAAAGGTAAGTAAATTCGGCTCCCTTTTAATATTTTCGATTAGTGCTAGAGAGAAGGTCGACCGAATTTCAATGACGAAATTCTAATCCAATTCCACATCAATTGATACGATTCTTGATTCTAGGATGAACCTCAGGACGAGAGCTATCTGCCCAGATCGAAAGCTCGGACCGTCGTGCCTTCACCGGTGAGTAATCGAAGCTTTCTCTCTCTATAGTTCCTTTTCTGGCGAAGCTTCGTTTAAGCTCGTTCCGACGTTAAAACTTGCGATTCACATTTCTAAAGAATCGTATGAACATGTAGAAACACAATTTCAACTTCAATTTCAACAATTGGAAACGTTTGATAGGTCAATTTGATAAAATCAAATTCGGCTGTGTTAAGAAGTTGGAATTGGGGGAAAATTGGGGATTTTCAAAATTCAAAAGATCAAAATGAAATTTTATGAAATTGAGGGTCAATTGGGCATGAAAATAATGTTGGAGGACTAATTGAGGAATTTTTAAATTTTTAGGGCAAAATTTACCATTTTTGTAAAGGAAGGGCAAAATTGTAATTTTGGAAAAGTTGGGGGACCAAATTAGAAATTTGGGAAATTAAACCCCTTTTAGTGAAATGGAATAAATTAAGGTCCTATGATAAATTTTAGAAGTTTCGGGACTCAATTTGAGGAAAAACCGGTATTAGGGACTTAAAGTTAAAGAGAAATAACTTTAGGGACTTAAAGTTAAAGAGAAATAACTTTAGGGACCTAATTGCAAATAAATGAAAGTTTGACTTTCTCATTCATTTGGAATGATAATGAACCGAGATGTTCATATCATGTAGGAACATGAAGTACCAGGAACGCCAGCAAGGACAAGCTCGTGTGAATACAAAGAACCGGTCTAGTGGAATTCACGGCATTAACGGGTGAGTGGGTTTACTAATATCATACCCAGTTGGGATGATGAGCACAACTTAAAGATAAAAACCACTTACCGATAGTGAGTGAAAATTTTATATCATACCCGGTAGGGGATGATAAGTACCTCGGTATAAAAACCCACTATTTAGTAGTATTTTAATCATCACCACTTAAAGAAAGTGATGTGAAAATTATGTGAAAAAACTACTTACCGTTTGTAAGTAGATCATACCCGGTTGGTATGATGAGACTTGCTCGAAGGAAGTTGAAAACCCGTTCATCGGTTATGAACGGAGATGTCCTTATACCGGTTGGTATAATGGACAGTGAAAACCTATTTTGTCGGAAGTGTTCTCCCCTGACTGTGTGCTAATGTTTAAACTATTTGGGAGACCTTCTTGATGGGAGCTCAAATAGCTCTTATAGGTTGGGGCCTCGGTTTTGGAACTTGGAGGCTAAATGCCCGATTTTGAAAATCTCGTATAGTGGGCCCAAGGCTAGTTGGCACAAGCAGGAGCTCATAAACGAACATGATATATGTGCCATAAAACTTAATAAGTGAATTGTTTGGCCATGGTACCAAGATAGGACTGACATGCTCAGTCAACTAGCGACAGTGCGATATGATAGGTCGACGGACTAGTCAAGACGCTGCGGGTTGAGTTGAGAGTCGGGGTCGTTGGACTAGTGGCACCACAGATTATATGGCAATATGAGAAAACATTGTTTGTGCATGCATTGTGAGTACGAGATCATCAAGACGCCTATGAGGGGTAGTGATGCATCCTAAGGGCACTGGACGACCTGGTGGATATAAGGGCAGTTCGTCGTTCCAGGTGTCTGTGCGAAATCTGTAGTAGCACCAAGCGCATAAGACCGAGGTGGGGACAGGATGAGATCTCTATCCTTATACGGACACGAAGAAGTGATTTCGGGATTGTGGGTCGGATGTCACGTACATCCCAGGGTAGAAGTGGTCGTACTTCTATCCGGGTGGCAGGAAAAGTCACTCCGAAGCTACTAGCGGGTTCAGTAGTAATACTGAATTGCGAATGTGTGTAACCTTCATGATGAAGGATGTGTGTTGGGTGATGACATACCGTGGTAAATAAGAAATGGTGGAAAAACCTGAATTTTTAAATGAAGGGATTTTTGAAAATAAAGGAGTCTGGCACACTCCATATAAATGTTTTTCTTAAAAGTCAAAAGCTTTTA
Source organism: Trapa incisa (assembly GCA_030064435.1). NCBI lineage: Eukaryota > Viridiplantae > Streptophyta > Magnoliopsida > Myrtales > Lythraceae > Trapa > Trapa incisa. The sequence goes on from CM057782.1 coordinate 18,061,787, forward strand.
AAAACTCATTCACTGAGTAGTCGTACTCACCTCCTCCCTTATATCCCTTTCAGGAAATCCCGGAAAGCCTACCCTTAAAGACCGTCAACTAAGATGCCTGTAAGACAGGTATGTAAAGTTTTAAATTTCATGCAGTTTTGATTATGCTATTCCAGGAAAAAGGTACAGGTGAAAGGACGCCTTATTCTTTACAGTTTACAATAAGGGGAAACCCTTTAATAAACCAGGAGAGTGGCGGGTTGATCATAGGTTTCCGGCCAAATCGGGTCGGGGCGTGACAGCTAGAGTGGTATCAGCGCCGATTTCCTCGAATACATAATCAAGACTAGAAAATATAGTAACTAATAGGATTTATCCTAAAATTTTCAGATGACTCCCAGGAGAGGAACCAAGAAAACTTGGAATGGCTCTACTCAACACCCTACCTCCGTAGAGAGACAACCCTAGAAGCTTCCCAAATGCTTGAGACCGGGCTGAAATGTCAAAAGACCAAATGGGGAAGTATCCTGGATAATGGTGCTAGGTCCTATTGGTGGCACAACTCTAAGTATTCAGGAAGACGTTTATCAAGAATTACATAGCTCCTTAGTTATTTTGCAACCATTTCCTTTAATAGGGTTGAGAGCCTAATCTTTTGTATCCCCCTGTTAATAAAATACTCAAATTCTCAAAACTCTCTCTCATGATGATGCAATCGTGTTGGGAATATGGCCTAAGGAAAATAAAGCAAACCCACACTATCCTGGAAGCTAAGGAAAAGTTACATCCCGGTTATGGAAGATGAATTAGGGAATTAAGAAACCTAGGAAGACTCTTACCATGACCTTTTAGCAAAGGAGATTCAGTAAGAAAACTGTCAAAGTGATTAGACTCAAGGAACGGTAGAGCACCAAACCAATAGTAACCCTGAAAATGCCCTACCTGAAGGAAAGAAGGGACCACAACAATCCATGTAAAGGAATAACCTATTACAAGTATGAACGATTGAGACATTACTTGAAGAAGTGCCCAACCCTACTAAGGACAAGCACCAAGATAAACTATTATAGGTGTAAGGAAAGAAGGGGTGTTTCACACCTCATAAATTCAGGGCAATAACTCCTCAAAGGCCACGAAGGACTGGAGACCGAAACCATGGAGCTGGCTAGGTAAGCGGTTCACCAAGAGGTCAAGAACTAATGAGGTAAATGCAAAATTTAAATTTCTTCTTAAGAAGGTCAACCCGAGAAAGATACCTCAAGAGTAGGGATAAGTTACATGGGAAGTATATCTAGAACCCTCTTATAAGGGGCAAACATAGAGAAACGTCCTCTCAAAACTCTAGAGAAGGGCACAATGAGAGTGAAGAAGAGAAGGAATACATTGGGAAAGGGAACTCTGGAGGATGCATACAACTAAGTACCTTGAAGGAATAATTGGATTGGTAGATGGACATAACATTAAGTGCAAGGCACCGACCCACTGTTAGAAACTTCTTGATGGAAGGATGTATTGGAGGCCAATTGGTCCTATCGTCTGGGCAGCTGTATTCATGCCCATCCTATTGTCCATCATAGAGTGTAGTCTTTACTACATCTCATCCTTTCTTAGGGCTTTGTTCATTATCTTTGGCTATCTGCCGTTACTAGTTTTCCTCTTTCTACATGGTTCTCCTATTCTCTCCAAACAGGTCACACTGGACCATTACAATACTTCCTTCCTTGGAAAACATTTCCTAAATAAGGGTTGGTTCCATTTCCTCTTAATTGGGATACACATGTCTTTCCGGGCTTCCTTCCTTGGTAGGATTCTTTGCCTTTCCCCTGACATTCTTTTCTTACATTTGCTCTAGGGGATTTCTACCCTTAAATGACATCCCTTGATTTCGTCGTCTCCTATTTACCTTTACTCCTAAAATCTTGTAGGCACATCTTTTATGCTCTATCTACATCCTTATTCGTACCTAATACCTATCTATTTCTTTAGGTAGCATACAAATCTTCCTTGTTTCAGGATCATTGTGGGAGAGGCTTGCCTATCCCTTTCTTGGCTTGAGTTTAGTTGTTAATTGGCCTTTGGTCCTTTTAAGGATTTCTTGCATCATTCTTTTCCCAAGTATTTGACCTTTCTGCCTCTCTCTTCTTTGTCGAAACTTACATTATGGCTTTCCCAAGTATTTGTTCGTTAACTGCTTTGCCTCCACCATTTGTTTGGTCTAAGTTTCTTAGGGCAGCTGTTTCTCAAGTCCTCATGTCCTTAACATCCATCTCACTGACATTTTTAGGGTGTAGTCCTTCTTAGGGTGTCATTTATTCTCCTTGACCCTATTTGGCTTCATTACTTTTTCCAAGGTGATTCATTCCAATACATCCCATTATTTGGCTCTATTACTCTTCCAAGGCCAGCCATATTATTTTTGAAATATTATAGTATTTTTTGTGTTTTATACTATTTAGTCATTTTTAATTTTTATTTACTCTAATTATTTTGGGAAATTTATTGAATTTTAAATATTTATTGTTATTTGTCATGTTTATTTTAAATGATTTTACAATGTTTTGGTTGTAATTCAATTATTTGTTATTATATTATATTTCATACTATTTTAGTTTTTTTGAGCGATTCTTTTTATTTTTATATTATGAACGATCCATACAATTTTTAAATTTTAATTTTGGGAGGTTTTTATTTTATGTGTTTTTACTATTTATGGTGTTTATATAAATGTATGTTACTATGATTTTTTTGTTATTTGGCCACTTCTTCATCTTTTTGCAATTTATTTACTTTTTGGTGTTATGTTATTATTTTGAATGTTACTTATTACGCTTGTAAGTTTATGGAATTTTAAGTACCTTTTAAATATTGGTGGTTCTCTTTTTAAATCATTTTTTATAATTTTTTTGTTAATTTAGTCGTTTCTCGATATTTTTTTACTTTGCTTGGTTTCTTAGTTTGAGTTATAATTTTATTAATTCTTTTTATTATTTTCTTTTAGCGATGGCCAAAACCGGGTTTATAGACTTAGACGGTTAAGTGAGCCTCACAAAGGGCGAACAAGAGAATTTGAAACAAAGAGGATGTGCACCCTCCTAAAACGGAAATAATATAACGAATTAGCACCAAAAGATGTTGTAATAAGTATAAATGAGTGGACAACCCATACTAAGGTAATAAAGGAAAGAATGTTCGAGAAACGTTGTGAAAGTAAATCCCCCAAATAAGATGTGGCAAAGAAGGAATAACCACAATTGGTAAGACAGGTCATAGTCCACACGCGCATATGAAACTTAAAGAGTGGACGACCGAGCATAGGGTGGAATGCATGGAATAAAACCAATAATCAGAATTATCCCATCTAAGGAATAAGGAATAAAACAAAAGTTATGGATATAGAAGGATTCAAAGCAAACAGATGCCCTAACATAGATAAGGGTGCAAAGAAAGGGAGAAAGAACCATACAATAAATGATAAGGAGGTTGAGCATGTAACTCCTAAGATGGAAATCTCTATTGTAAGAGACATAGTAGAGAACAAAATTGGAAGGAGTGAGCCTTCCCAAGCAAAGTAATTGACACATAGATCAAAAGTAATTATTGCAGAATGAAGAATCATGAAGTGATTTATGAGCAAGTAAAAGTGGATTAAGGAAAAAGGAAGTTATTGAATAAGGGATGTCACTAAAGAAGATAAAGGACATAAGAAGGGAAAAAAATCCTCATATGTCAATAATCATCAGGAAACCCAACGATTGGAATTGAAAGGACCCAATAAAAATGTTTGGAAAGGATGAGTAGGTAAGAGAAATCCATGTGGTTATGTGAGACATAACTTCAAAGGCATGATGGATGAGAGGATAACGGTAAAAAGGATAGTTGAGGAATGCTATCAAAAGAAAAGAGGGATGAAGTTATATGATCCCTGAAAGGTAAAAAAAAAATCTAAGAGAGACCCTCAAAGAGATGTTCTAGAAATCTAATGGACAAAGACAGGTCCTAGAAAATGCCATGCTGTAAGGGGTATGTAAGCCCAACAATCCCGAGGAGAATATGACTCAAAGTAAGGAAGAGTCAGCTAATAAGCATGACGAGGTCGAAAATAAAAATTTGGACCAAAGTTATAATAGACAACAAATGGAGGAAGGGTCAAAATAGGATGAAAAAGTGATAATAAAGAAAATCGTGGAAACAAGTACGTAACGTCCGAAAGAACATTGAGTTAAAGGTTTCAACGACCAAGGGGTTAACTAGACACGAGAATGGTTAGGTATCTTGGAATTCCCAATCTTGAGTACAAAACCTCAAAGGGAAGAATGTGCTCTAAGCAAATAAAGATATAAATCTAAGAATATACCCTGAAGTAAGGTATGTCTCGTTATGATAAACTCCATGGAGGGAGTAAATAATATAAAGGAAAAGAAATTGCTTAAGTGGAGGATGTAAAAAGGACTAATTGAAAGAACAAGAGAAGAGTTTGCATGTTAAGCAAACAACAAATGGACATAAAAGAAAATGGTTCCTCATGCAAGGTTGCAAATTAAGTTTTGGGGACAAAACTCCTAAAAGGAGGGGAGAGTTGTAAACCCCTCACTTTTGAGTTAAGGAAAATCGGGAAAGAACCGGTTAACCCGAGTAAGAAATCTGAGTCGGTTTACAAACCAGATCATTTGGGAACAAGCAATTTGGAAATTTACAATTTTCGGGTGATCCAAAGGGTACATTAAACCTTGGAAACGAAATTTAAGACAAGTTAGAAGAGAAAAACAAAATTGGTTCAAGTGAATAAGAATCCATAAGAACTTTAAAGTTAAGTGTGCTTGCTCAAGAGTAGTGTGAGGTGGGTGACCTCTTGGAAAGTATGATTTTTTTTTGTAACCCGAAATTTTTATGAGAACTTATCATAAATAGCCATAAATTAATATATATTTAATTATTGTAATTAATACTAATAATTTAATACCAAAATTAAATTATTAGAATTAATACAAATAATTTAATACCAAAATTAAATTATTGGAATTAATACCAATAATTTATGGCAATATTAATATTAGTAATAAATCTCTCCCATTTAATACACAATTTTACACCTATATAAAGAGGTCATCCCCATTCATTCTCCTCACACCTAAACACTTCTGTCTCTCTCTACTGCTCCATTTCCTGGTGAAGCTCAAGCCAGAGTTTCGACTTAAACATTTTTCTTAACCTCGAAAGGAAAGGTCGAGCTCTTTAGAACCGGGGAGAAGACAGCTATCTAATAGCAAACTCCAGTCAATCTGAGAATCGTTGGAGAAGCGCCGACATCATGGAATATTGAAGTAGCTCTGGTGGACCAAAGCTGCCCTATTTCGGCCAAGTTGAAATCGTCCATTTCAAGCCTTCCTCAGGCCAAACCAAGCCCTCCCAACACTTCCTCAGCCTTTCCACGGCCGAATTAGGACTGAAAGGTAAGCTAATTCGGCTCCCCTTGACAATTTTCGATCGGTGCTAGAGAGAGGGTCGACCGAATTTCAATGACAAAATTCTAATCCAATTCTGTATCAATTGATGTGATTCTTGATTCTATGATGAACCTCAGGACGAGAGCTATCTGTCCAAATCGAAAGCTCAGACCGACGTGCCTTCACCGGTGAGTAATCGAAGCTTTCTCTCTCTATAGTTCATTTTTCGGTGAAGCTCCGTTTGAGCTCGTCCCGGCGTTAAAACTTGTGATTCACATTTCTAAAGAATCGTATGAACATGTAGAAACTCAATTTCAACTTCAATTTCAACAATTGGAAATGTTAGATGGGTCAATTTGATGAAATCAAATTCGACTGTGTTAAGAAGTTGGAATTGGGGGAAAATTGGGAATTTTCAAAATTCAAAAGATCAAAATAAAATTTTATGAAAATGAGGGTCAATTAGGCATGAAAATAATGTTGGAGGACCAACTGAGGAATTTTAAAATTTTTGGGGCAAAATTTACCATTTTTGTAAAGGAAGGGTAAAATGGTAATTTTGGAAAAGTTGGGGGACCAAATTGGAAATTTAGGAAATTAAATCCCTTTTAGTGAAATGGAATAAATTAAGGTCCTATGATAAATTTTAGAAGTTTCGGGACTCAATTTGAGGAAAAACCGATATTAGGGACTTAAAGTTAAAGAGAAATAACTTTAGGGACCTAATTGCAAATAAATGAAAGTTTGACTTTCTCATTCATTTGGAATGAATGAAGGCGATTAGGCCGAATGATAATGAACTGAAATGTTCATATCGTGTAGGAACATGAGGTACCAGGAACGCCAGCAAGGACAAGCTCGTGTGAATACAAAGAACCGATCTATTGGAATTCACGGCATTAACGGGTGAGTGGGTTTACTAACATCATACCCAGTTGGGATGATGAGCACAACTTAAAGATAAAAACCACTTACCTATTGTATGTGGAAATTTTATATCATACCCGGTAGGGGATGATAAGTACCTCAGTATAAAAACCCACTGTTTAGTGGTATTTTAATCATCAACACTTAAAGAAAGTGATGTGAAAATTATGCGAAAAAAACTACTTATTAGTTGTAAGTAGATCATACCCGATTGGTATGATGAGACTTCCTCAAAGGAAGTTGAAAACTTGTTCATCGATTATGAACGGAGATGTCCTTATAACGGTTGGTATAATGGACAGTGAAAACCTATTTTATCGGAAGTGTTCTCCCTTGATTGTGTGCTAATGCTTTAACTATTTGGGAGACCTTCTTGACGGGAGCTCGAATAGCTCTTATAGGCCGGGGGCCTCGGTTTTGGAACTTGGGGGCGAAATACCCGATTTTGAAAATCTCGTACAGTGGGCCCAAGGCTAGTTGGCACGAGCAGGAGCTCGTAAACGAACATGATATATGTGCCATACAACTTAATAAGTAAATTGTTTGGCCATGGTACCAAGATAGGGCCGACATGCTCAGTCAACTAACGGCAGTGCGACATGGCAGGTCGAGGGACTAGTCAAGACAAACAGTTGCGGGTTGAGTTGAGAGTCAGGGCCATTAGACTAGTGGCACCACAGATTACATGGAAATATGAGAAAACATTGTTTGTGCATGCACTGTGAGTACAGGATCATCAAGACACCCATGAGGGGTAGTGATGCGTCCTAAGGGCACTGGACGACCTGGTGGATATAATGGCAGTTCGTCGTTCCAAGTGTCTATGCAAAATCTGGAGTAGCACCAAGCGCATGAGACCGAGGTAGGGACAGGATAAGGTCTTTGTCCTCATACGGACACGAAGAAGTGATTTCGAGATTGTGGGTTGGATGTCACGTTCATCCACTCATTCCCAGGGTAGAAGTGGTCGTACTTCTATCTAGGTGGCAGGAAAAATCGCTCCGAAGCCACTAGCGGGTTTAGTAGTGATATTGACTTGTGAATGTGTGTAACCTTCATGATAAAGGATGTGTGTTGGGTGATGACACACCATGGTAAATAAGAAATTGTGGAAAAACTCGAATTTTTAAATGAAGGGATTTTTGAAAACAAAGGAGTCTAGCACACTCCATATAAATGTTTTTCTTAAAAGTCAAAAGCTTTTAAAAACCCATTCACTAAGTAGTCGTACTCACCCCCTCCCTTATATCCCTTTCAGGAAATCCTGGAAAGCCTACCCTTAATGATCGTCAATTAAGATGCCTGTAAGACAGGTATGTAAAGTTTTAAATTTCATGCAGTTTTGATTATGCTATTCCAGGAAAAAGGTGCAGGTGAAAGGATGCCTTACTCTTTATGGTTTACAATAAGGGGAAACCCTTTAATAAACTGGGAGAGTGGCGGGTTGATCATGGGGATCTGACCAAACTGGGTCGGGGTGTGACAAATGTCCACCTGAAATTAGCAGCATATGAAATAAGCATTCTAACAATACTAATCTTAGCTACTGGTGCAAAAGTCTCATCGTAGTCTATTCCATGTGTTGACTATAACCTTTTGCTACCAACGTTACTTTGTATCTCACAACTTCTCCTTCAACATTTTTATTTATATTAAATACCCACTTACATCCTATAGCTTTTTTTCCATTCAAAATTTGAGCAAGTTCCCATGTTATTCTTCTCTAGTGCTTTCATCTCTTCATGCATTGCTACAAGCCACTTCGGATCCTGTTTAGCTTCTTGCCAATTATTTGTTGTATGTACTAACTGTAGTGATGCAATAAATGGCTTGTATGTAGGTGGAACAGATGCATATGAAACATAATTAGATATATTATTTTTAAAACCATATCTAATTAGAGGTTTCCCTACATTAGTTATACGTTCTCTACTAATGGCAATAGGTAAGGAATCATTACCATCTGATGACGTGGATGAACCATTAGAAGGTTGTATAGAGTCATTACCTTCTTTTTGACATTGATGAACCATTACAAGGTTGTATAGAGTCATTACCTTCTGGTGACGTTGATGAACTGTTAAAGTGTTGATTAATACTTGAAATTGTCTCACCATCACCTGACTCATCTTTCTCCCCCTTAGCACCGTCCTTATTTTTCCTGCTATATACCTTCAATTGAGGCTTATCATTTTTTCCATCTTTGTTTCTCGAAATTATAGGACACAGATTTACTCTTACAATAATATTTTCAACATTTTGATCATTGACAATTTCTTAATTTGTTTGTCATATATCAAGAATTGACAAGTCTTGTAATACCATTGCAGACTGCGTTGATTCCTTATAAAATGGTTCATTCTCACAAAAAGTCACATCCATACTCACAAATAGTCTTTTCTCACTTGGACTACAATACTTATCCCTTTTGAGTATTGGAATAACCCACATAAATACATTTTAATAAACCAAGATCAAGCTTGCTTACCAAATGATGATTATCTCTCACAAAACATATACATCCAAACATACGAGTAGGGATGCATGTGTTTTTTTCCCATCAATATTTCATAAGATGATCTAAAGTTCAACACTTGCAAAGACATCCAATAAATCAAATTAGTTGCTATCAGTACAGCTTCACTACATAAATACTTTGGTACATTCATCTTGAAGAGAAGAGAACAAGCAACTTTCAACAAATGATGATTTTTCCTCTTTGTAACACCATTTTGTTGGGGGTATCTGAACATTTAGTTTGATGAATAATTCCCTTACTAGATAGATAAGATGAAAATTCCTGATTCACATACTCAGTGCCATTGTCTGATTCACATACTCAGTGCATTAAATTGAGTTTGAACAACAACTAGAAAATCCTTGAAACATAATAGTACTTCTCATTTGTGTTTCATCAAATATAATTATGTCATCTGAGAGTAACAATCAATAAAAGTGATAAACCATATGAATTCACTAGTAGAGTTAATCGGACATGGCCCCAAATGTCTGAGTGAATCAATAAAAATGGCTCCACACTTCTTAATTCAGTAGAATTATAACTTATTTTTGTGTGTTTTCCAAACTCACAGCATCACAAACAAGTTTATTGCATTCTACTTTACTCATTAGCTATGGTCTCAACCTTTTAAGACTCTCAAAAGATGGATGTCCTAACCAAAAATGTTCTAACATTGCTTCATCTTCTTCTTTACTATTCACTGTAACACTCAAACTTTTATCCACAACTCTTCTATTTAGATACCACAATCCTCCATGCTTGTTGCCTGTCCAATTATATTCTTAGTGTTTCTCTCTCGAAAGATACAAGTATCCCCATAAAAAATTACTTGACAATTTAATTGATCAATGATACTACTAACTGACAACATATTAACTGGAAAAGAGAAAACATGCAAAACAGATGATAATGTGATCAAATAGTACATCTAATAGAGCCCTTCCATGTGATAGATTGTATTGTTTCATCTGTAGTATTAACAACTCCCTTATGAGTTTGAGGATACTTATCATATGTATTAAATTGTTCTATTGATCCTGTCATATGTCTTAAATCACCAAAATCAATAACCTAATCTATGGAAGATTCAAGTATTTGTACCTGATTACCACAATTGATCTCATTCTCGTCCAGTATGATAAGACATCTGCTATTCATATTTTTCATCTCTCTCAAATCTCTTCCAGCTTGTAGGTCTCCTGGTCGCAGCTCCCGATGACGACAAATATTATAGATATTTTTTTTGTCTCCTTTGACAATTCGGCTACTTCGCATACAAAGCCGTCTCAGGCTCCCCAATTCTTTATATCCGTCAAAACTTGAAAATACCAGAAAACCCTAGCCATTATACTATATTGAATATTGGAAAATAGAATACACTACTAATAAATTACATTAATAATATATATAGCGTATATTTACACTATTTATAAATATACCCCTAACTTATTAATATTGCACAGTTTTTCAGCAGCTTTCCTAGACCCTCTTTCTTATCTTTGTTGAAGCTCCAATATTTCGTCATCTCATGCCAACCTTGGTATTGAAGATCCATTATTTCTCACAAAATCATAAAGTCTAAATTGGAATTTATAAAGGGACTCCCTGGGAACTCCAATTTGAGAAAGCCTATGCATTTGATAAGGCAAAGCAAATTACACCTATAAGCCACAATACCACTCCTAAAGAAAGTAAGCAACAATTAACCAGATATATGACACACAAAAATATGGGAATCACATCGACTAAACAAAACTAGCTTTCATAATGATTTTGATGTCATGTAGTTTGAATTAATTTTTACATTATGCTTTAACTAAAATGTACAATTGAGAGGCTTCAAAACAAAATTTCAATTGATTCTTCTTGGATATATTTCTCTATTGTTGAGCTAATAGCTAAGATGTAATATCGTACTTCTTGATTCTATAAAATCTGCATCTTCCTCGCCACACCAAATCCTAGTCATTGGTAACTCTTTCTCTATCTCTCCCATTAACAAAAAAATGTGAATTTATAAGTTTTATTTTTCCAGTGTTCCCGCACAAGTACAACATAGAAGTTGCGACAAGAGGGATGAAGAAGGGGGCTACAATATCTTAATCAAACTCATCCGCGAATAGACGTTGAAAATGATATGGCATCATGTGTTTCATCTCAACTTACGAAATAAGGTTGTCATTGCAGCCGCCATTAGTTACAACAACGGAGCAGCAATAATCTCGGATATCAATCCGAACATGGCTGAATCGGATCCCTACAACTACTCCTCCCATAACACTAGGACGTTTCAGAAGGGACAGAACCCGACTACTGCAAAGCCACCTCGGATACGATGAATGCAAGATCTCTGTAATAAGTTCATGATAGCTATCGCTCACATTCACTTTATAAAGTGTAATCCTACACCAAAATTATATACTCAATCATCATATCACTTTATTTTATTTGAAAATATAATTAAATTTCATGTATTATTAATATTGTTTGTATACATATTCAACAAAAAAAATTAATTTATCGATCGTAAATGCATTTCCAAAAGAGATATTGGAGTAGAGGAAAAAGATTGGGAAAACCTATTTAACCATTCATCACATCTCGACCTACCTTGTGGTAATATTCCATCTTTTTTTCACATTCTTATATTTGTTCACATCATCATCAAACCTTGGAAAAATAATAAGTTATGGAGCAACTTTCTTTGAATGTCACCTACAGTCATTCATCCAATAATTAGCTCCACCATTACCCTATTATTCAAAACCAGCTGTCTATATTGTATAAAAGTTCTAATTCAATGAAATGGCGAAATATAATGTCTTTACCCACCAATCTCTCTCAATTCTTTGAAGTACATAACCAACAACTCCCTATTCTCGCTCCCATCTAATTTCAAAACCAAACTTCTTACAACAATAATAGAATTTAAGATGTTAAATTCATGAGCCAAGTAGTCCAAGATTACTTATAAGAAACCATCGCACTTAGCCACAATTTTCCAAATCATAACTCTAAGTGTTCTCCTCAAAACACTCATAGCTTGGATGTTATAGAAACTCCTCCTGCATCTACAAGTAAACAAGAACATACATCACCTTCAAGTTCGAATCTAAATTTGGGTTTAGTAAGTCACATTTTCTTATAACTATATTATTTAGTTCAACAAGATAATTACTTAATTTTCATAAAATTTCATCATTTATTACTTATCTTTTACAGGTTATGGGAGAATTCAGCCTTGAATACCTTGACAAAATATTGTTTAGTGATTTAGAAAACTTATTAAATGATTTAGAAAGCCGAGTCTAGTTCATTTGAACAATACATGAAGTCCTGTCTTGTACACCATTGTTTTGTAAATGGAATGATTACATGAAGTAAATCACCTAGCAAGTCAACAACTTCATGGAAGCACAGTAACTCCTCGTGAAGATGTCTCAACGATAATATGTTGCCTACTACTAGCAATGTGGGCATTTTATCAGAATTGTGAATACAAACAAGATAGGCTGTGATGATGAGAAGGCTTACCGTCCATATTTACAATCCCCTTTCCAAGGCCATACTAAAAAGAAGTGCGTCGTTGGTGACCTCCAATGGAGATATATCAAGCAATCCATCTACAATACAAAGCCACCAAGAGTTGCCTAACAGAGAATGTTTAAGGTCTGTTGGTGACCTCTAATGAAGATATATCAAGCGGTCCATCTACAATACAAAGCCACCAAGAGTTGCCTAACAGAGAATGCTTGAGGTCAATGGTTGATCATATGAGAGGCCACCTGACTCATGGGGTTTTAGGTTCTTGTTAATTAATGATTAATCAAGAAAGATGTGTAGTATTAGCATCAATGATAAACAAGGAGGTCATTGGTTATGCCATCTAAGGCTTATGTAGAAAGCATTAGATACCTCTTTCAAATAGAGTCTTCCCCCAAAGCAACTCTACATTCTGAATAGCACCGCGTGCAAAAGGGTGAGTCTTTAGGAAGATATCAATGAAGGGTAATCACCAACATGTGCAATAATATTGTCGTTAGAGTTGGACATAGTATGGCATCGATAAAAGTATGACCTCAAGCAAATACATGTAAACTTCCACTTCCAAACTTACAAGCTCAAGCATAGTGGTAACTAATTTCTCATATTTTTAGGATTTTTTTATCAACTTGGAGATGCATGATTTAACTCTTAGCAGGTAATGTATCGAGAAGCAACACGCGGATGATTCACATTTTTATTCAAGCAAAGAAGTCCAAATTTAGATTAATAACGTGAAAATGATCAAGGGAGATATATGCTATTTCAGAGGCCAAAAGGATGATTTGCATGTCTTATCATTTTGGAGCATATCATTAACTAATAATGCAAGGAAACCATCCAAAAACTGCAGAGGAAGACATCTACCTCTTCACCAAAAGCATCCAGATATAGAGACAAGATATGGAGACGACCAAGGTACCTACCCTAAAGATCTTTGCAGCAATATTATTGTTCTCTACCATACAAAACACAATAAATCAATATGTGCAATTAGATGCACAGAGAGAAAATTCATATAAGTATTCTCAGAAAGCTCTACATAAATCAGCAGGAACATATCAGTGCCAAGACCACGAATAGATAAGGTATTCCTATTTAGCTAATCTAAAGATTAATTGCAATCAAACCCAAATCCATATTCAAACTTGAAAGTGATGTGTGATATTATTTACTTGGAGATGCAGGAGGAGCTTTTACAACATCCAGAGTTTTGAGGGGGACACTTGGAGTTATTATCTGGAAAATTGTGACCAAGTGTGATGATTTCTTGTAAGGAATCTTGGACTACTTGGCTCGTGAATTTAACAACTTTGAATTCTATTGATGTTGTAATAAGTTTGATTTTGAAATTGGATAGGAGCGAGAATAGGGAGTTATTGGTTAGGTACTTCAAAGAACTAGAGAGATTGGTGGGCAAAGGCATTATACTTGGCCCGTTCATTGAATTAGAACTCTAATTCAATATAAATAATAGGCTAATGTTAAAGGTAATTATTGGATGAAGTATTGTATGTGAGACTCAAAGTGTAGGAGGTTGGTGTCGAGTAAAAAAAATTATCTACAAAAGCCCATATAATATTCGACTCCATTGATTGAGTCATAATTGATATTTGTTTCTCATTTATGTTTTGCACGAAATTTTTACAAATAAAAAATAGGTATTAGTCTATGAACTTAGTATTTTTTAAAGGTTTGATGATTACAAATATAAGAGGTGAAAAAAGATGGAATATTACAGGTAGCTTGAGATGTGATATCTGGTTAAATAGGTTTTCCCATCTTTTTCATCTACTTCAATTATCTCCTTTAGAGATTGCCTTCATTTCGATGAATAAAATTTTTTTTTGAGATTTAGTATGTATACAAACAATTTTGACTATAAAGGGGAACAAAAATACAATACTGCAGTGAGAATAACTAAATAGGCCTATTCACAGAAAATTGCAACAACAAACCTCAGCAAGAGATTCTGGTATAGGCGGGGAAGCTCCATCAATTTGAATGGGTCTGCAGGTGTGCAATGTACAATCCCATTGGATCTGCTATGTTCAAACTCCTTTATGAAGTGACATAACCATTTTTGAACAAGATGTCCAAAGTTTGCATCCCCGAGAATATTAACAACCGAAGGAATCTTGAACATTGTTTCAAGCTCTTGAATCTATTTGTGCTCAAGGACATCACTAGAGTTATCCATTCATCCTAATCTTTAAAAGATGTATCTGATTGGAAGTCCATGCCATAAAATGATCCTGATATTAAAGAATTCACCACATTCCACAGCGAGGCACACTTCCGCAAGTAAGGGAAAGTGAAACTCCAAATTGTATTTCTTACATTGCTAGAAAAGTTCGTGTAATTGGATACGAAACAATTGTCAAGGCATTTGAACTAGTTCATCATATTAGAGATCATATAAATTAGACAAATGCTCGAATCCAACCCACCTTGCTCAAATCCATATTTTCTAGCATATGTAACTATAATCTGCATAGTCAAATGCAATAAGCACAACAAAAATAAATTTACGGCATGGCATATATGCATGAGTTTATATGATGGATTAAAAATGAAATTAACTTGAACAGATCATTGAGAAAAAGTTCCAAGTACACACATGAGCAAAAGAGACCTTATAGAAAATGTGCACGAGAGACAAAAATGATTCCCCACTAATTAGAAATGGGAAAGGAAACATAAGAGAACCCACATCAATGATGAAGAAGGGTCATGGGCAATAACTGCATCAGTAGATCATTTCTAGAATAGGATATTACATTTTCTTCTATGCATCTTTCAAAATCGAAAATATATCACCTACAAAGTAGAATGGAAATGCTATCAGCTTATGACATACAAGTGAAGCTCAACAAAGAAATAACAATAATAATTACGCATGTGGAGTTCATCTGCATCATCACAAAATTGCTCATTCTTCCCACGTATACTTAACAGACTAGAAATAAACAAACGGTGGTAGAAAAATATCTTGTTGTTGTTCATTAGGGTTGTTTGGGTAATCCGAATAGAAACTTTTGATTCAACACAAGTACTTAGATAAACTTTTAGTTAGGTTAAGGAAAAGTAATTCTAGGGCGAGCAGTTATTTCTATTAATATAATAAAAAAGGTATTGGTCGTTGGTCGTTTATTGATTGTTGATAGTTTATATGTACTTAATTTACTTTTTTTTTAATAATTTTTTTATCACTTATTTTTAAAATATTATTATATTTTTTATATTTTATACTATTTTCTCATTTTTTATTTTTATTTTCTCTTATTATTTTTAGAAATTTATTAAATTTTAAATATTTATTATTATTTAAGGTTTTTATTTAAAATAATTTTACACTCCGGGTAATTTAATATTTTTATTATATTATATTTCATACTATTTTAGATATTTTTGAGTTCATCGATGCAATTTTTAAAATTTACTAATTTTTTTACATTTTTATTTTAATTTTTGAAGTTTTTTTATTATATGTATTTTTACTATTTAAGATACGTATTAAAAATCTAAAAATAAACTATATATTTTATTATTCAATATATTAAGTGAAACGAAAATATAAGAAATACGAAAAATAATAATAAATAAAAAATTAACAATAAAATATTTTAAGATATATTTAAAAAACACAAATAATATAAATAAAAATTTTAAATATAATTAATGTACAAAAATTATAAAAAATACTAAAAAAACTAATTAAACACTAAAAATATATGAAAATGATTAAAATTAATGAAAATAACAATAAATAAAGTAACAAATATTAAAAAAATATAAATAGATGTTAATACAATTTGAATTATGCGACGTATAAAATTGGTAATAATTATTCAAAACATACAAAAGTATTATAAAATAATAAAACACACTCTAAATATTAAAAAATAAACTATATATTGTATTATTAAAAGTATTAAGTGAAAACAAACGTAAGAAATATAAAAAAAT
Organism: Trapa incisa; assembly: GCA_030064435.1. Taxonomy (NCBI): domain Eukaryota; kingdom Viridiplantae; phylum Streptophyta; class Magnoliopsida; order Myrtales; family Lythraceae; genus Trapa; species Trapa incisa. The sequence goes on from CM057782.1 coordinate 18,078,170, forward strand.
ATTAAGAAACAAAAAAATCAATAATAAAATATTATAAAGTACATTTAAAAAATATCAAAAATACAAATAAATATTTAAAATACAATTAGTCTCCAAAAATTATAAAAAAATATTAAAAATATATCGAATGATTAAATGCATATAAAATAGTTAGAATCAATAAAAATAAAATCAAATATGAAATATGTAAAACAATAATAATAATTAAAACTAAATCACAAAACCAATTACTAAAATAGGAAGTAAAACTAATAAATCAAGCAAAAAGAAAAAAAATACCAAGAAAAGCCTAAATAACCAACGTTTAAAAAAAGTGAATTACAAAAAACAAACAATAAAAAGAATTAATCAAATTGTAACTAAACTAAGATCTTAAGTAAACTAAAACAATCACGAGAAATGAATAAAGAAACAATAAAATTTATAAAAGAATGAAATAAAAAAAACTACAAATAAGAAAATAAATATTTAAAATTCCATAAACATGTAAAATTAATAAGTGACACTCAATATAAAAAGGTAACACCAAAATGTAAATAAATTTCAAAAACATTAAAAAGTGGCCAAATAACAAAAAAAAGGCATATTAAACATTTAAATCAACACCATAAACCGTTAAAACAAATAAAATAACAAAAAATTTCAAAAACTAAAATTAAAAATTTTTAAAAATAAACTTTAAAAATAACACGAATAGTTTATAATAAAAAATAAAAATAAACACTTAAAAAAATCCAAAATAGTATTAAATATAATATAATAACAAATAAATAAATTACCAATAAAATATAGTAAAATCTTTTTAAATAAACACAAAAAATAATAATAAATACTTAAAATTCAATAAATTTCCAAAAATAATCATAGAAAATAAAAAATGACAAATGATAAAATAATATAAAACACAAAAAATACAATAATATTTTAAAAATAAACGCTTAATACTCAATTAAATACTAATAATATATCAAGTAACAAAATATACTAACAACAACCAATATAAGATACATTTATAACAATAACACAAATAATCAGTTATGTATAAAATACTAATAAACTCCAACTAAACTAAAAAATATTAAAAAAAATATAAATAAATATTAAATATAATATGGCTCGTTTATTATATAAAAATGATAAGAATTATTCAAATTACATAAAATAGTATAAAAATAATAAAAATCTAAAAATAAACTATAAATTGTATTATTCTATGTAAAATAAAAATGTAATGAATACAAAAATTATTAACCAACATACAAATCAATAATAAAATCATGTATGAGATATTTAAAAGAATATAAAAAATATAAATAAATATTTAAAATACAATTAGTGTCTAAAAATTATAAAAAATACTAAAAAATATAATTAAACACTAAAATTTTATGTGATCATTCAATACATATAAAATGGTTATAATCAATGAAAACAACAAAAAAAATAGTATGAAATATGCAAAATAATAATACTAATTAAAAGTAATCCACAAAACTAATTATTAAAATATAGAAAAATTCTTTCAAATAAACATAATAAATAGTCATCAATACTTAAAATACAATTAATTTCCAAAAATAATCCGAGAAAATAAAAAAATAAAAAAATGATAAAATAGTATAAAACACAAAAATACAATAATATTTCAAAAATAAATAGTAAAAAAAAATTTAAAAAGAGAAAACTACACTAAATACTAAATCAAACACCAATAATAGATTAAGTAACACATAAACAACAAAAATTGTAAAAATTACTCAAATGCACAAAATAATATAAAATAATAAAACACATAATAAAAATTAAATAAATAAAATATAAATTGTATTATTCAAAATATTAAGTTAAACAAAAATATAACAAATATGAAAAATAGTAAGAAACAAACAAATCATTAATAAAATATTGTGAGATATATTTAAAAGAACACAAAAAATACAAATAAATATTTAAATTATAATTATTGTCTAAAAATTTTTAAAAAATAGCATTAAAAACAAAAATGAAGACAACCAAAAATAGTTTGAAATATTGAAAACTATAATAATAATTACAAGCAAACCACAAAACAAACTAATAAAATTTAAGTTAAACTTAGGAACCAAGCAAATAAAATAATATTGAAAAAGCCTAAATGAGCAACAAAATTTATAAGAAATAAATTACTAAAAGAAAACAATAAAAAGAATTAATAAAATTGTTACTCAAACTAAGTACCCAAGCAAAATAAAAAAAAATACTGAGAAATGCTTAAATGAACAATAAAATTTATAAAAAAAATAATTCAAAAGAAAATAACAAATATTAAAAATAATACTTCAAATTCAATAAACTTGCTAAGTGAAATTCAAAATAATAAAGTAATACCAAAATGTAAATAAACTTCAAAAACATTAATAAGTAGGCAAATAACTAAAAAAGTATAGTAACATACATTTAAATAAATAACATAAATAGTAAAAACTTATAAAATAACAAAAAATTCTAGAAATTAAATAAAAATGTAAAAAAATCCAATAAACTTTAAAAATTGCATGGATCATTTATAATATAAAAATAAGAAAGCACTCAATAAGATCTAAAATAGTATAAATATAATAAATAACAAATATTTAAATTACCAATAAAACATAGTAAAATATTTTGGAATAAACATTGCAAATAACAATAAATAATTAAAATTCAACAAATTTCCAAAAGTAATTTTAGAAAATAAAAAATAAAAACGGACAAAATGGTATAAAACAAAAAAATACAATAATATTTTAAAAATAAATCGTAAAAAGAATTATTAAAAATAATAAATTACACTAAATACTCAATTAAACAGCAATAATATATCAAGTAACATATAAACTAATAACAACCAATAGTAAGAAATATTACAAAAATATACAAAAATAATAAGAATTACTCAAAATACATAAAATAGTATAAAATAATAAAATAAAAAATAAAAATTTAAAAATAAAATATAAATTATATTATTCAAAATATTAAGTGAAACAAAAATATAAAAAAATACATAAATCAATAATAAAATATTGTAATATACATTTAAAAGAACACAAAATATAAATAAATATTTAAAATACAATTAGTGTAAAAAAAACTTATAAAAAATACTAAAAAATAAAATTAAACACAAAAAATATATATGTTCAATACATATAAAATGGATAGAATCAATGAAAATAACCAAAAATAGTTTGAAATATATAAAACAATAATTATAATTAAAAGTAAATCACAAAATGAATTACTAAAATAGTAAGTCAAACTAATAAACCATGCAAATACAAAAAATACCGAGAAAAGCTTTAATGACCAACAAAATTTATAAAAATTGAATTACTAAAATTAAATAATAAAAAGAATTAATAAAATTTTAACTCAAACTAAGAACATAAGTAAACTAAAAAAATATCGAAAAACGCCTAAATGAAAAACAAAATTTATAAAAATTGAATTCAAAAGAAAACCACAAATATGAAAAAAAAAAAAAGTACTTAAAATTATATAAACTTGCATGTCTAATAATGTCTAATAAGTGACACTCAAAATAATAACATAACACCAAAATGTAAATAAACGGCAAAAACATTCAGAAGTGGCCAAATAACCAAAAAAATATAGTAACATATATTTAAATAAATAACATAAATGGTAAAAACAAATAAAATAGTGAAAAATACCAAATATTAAAATAAAAAATGTAAAAAAAAACAATGAACTTTAACATAAAATCCATTCCTTGGACGCAAAGAACAACCGGGAAAAGAACCGATATAGGATCATACATGAAGAAATGAGTCGTTTAATGAACGAAAAATAGCTAACATTGGAAATTGGAAAATTCCAAATGACCAAAATTTCAGAAAAACCTCAAGGAACAACCGGGAAGTGGAATTGAAGACAGAACCAAACTAGTTTGGGGTGAACCGGACTTGAACCGGCATGAACCATAGTAAACCGGTTCACAAATTCATTTTTCTAGGTGGTTTAAAAATGTCAAATTGGAAAATTAAGACCACCATTAGATAGGAAATGAATTTAGATGAATTTATAAATTTTTAAATTTGAAAAAATTGGTCGAACCAGATACGAACCGACCGATTTTCAAATTTTGGACTGTGAACCCGATTGGACTGAACCGGTCAACGGTTCGACCTGACCGATCAACAATCAACGAACCAGTCAATGGTCAACAACCAACTAGTGCCATGCCAGCTGCCACGTAAACACAGTCAGCCAATGGGAGGCTGTCACATGTCTGGTCAACGGACAGTTGCCACACTATTAACATGCCATGTAGACATGTGCAGTTAATGAGAGGTTGCCACGTGTCCGGTCAATGGGCAACGGTTGACATAACGGTTGAGCTAGCGTTCCACGTCAAAAAAACTGACCAATCATAGTGCGCCATGTGGCACGACCGTCACGTCATCGTCTTCAACCTTTAGATACTGATAGAGAAGAGAGAGAGAGAGAGGGAGTCATTAGAAAAGTTGGAGTCTCCAACGACTTGAAAAATGCTTTGGTCAGGTCTCTAACGACCGAGTCGGAGACCGAGTCTTAGCCGGCCGGTAGCCTGAGCAGTTGCCGACCTCCCTATATAAAGAGCACCCCCTCATTCATTCTCAACATCCCACAATCGAGCGAAGAAGAAGAATGAGTTTTCCGGTGAGCTACAAATCAGAGCTTCGACGACGGGCAAAAACACCACTAAAGGAGCTTCAAAGGGTGGCATTGGAACCAAGGAAGAGTTCTCTAGCTCTAGACATTCTCAGAACAGTTAGAGAGTGCTCAGGGAGGTGTGAGGAAGATCACATAGTAAAGCTACTTCGGAGCTCGAAGCAACGAGCTCCTGCCCGATGCCACCTCTCTCCATCAAGCACTTCCCCCACCCACATTGGCCACCATTGATCGCCCAAGACCCTCCACAACACCCATATAGGCCCTGGTAAGCTCAATTTCGCCTCCCTCAGTCGAAATTCCCAAATTTCAGAGTTGCACCAACCAAAACTTCTCTCTTCAAATTCCCACTAGATATCAGTGAATTACAGTCGAACTCGACTCCGCTAGATTCCCCTCGACTAGCTCTAGTTGCCCCCACCTCAAGCTCTGGTCACAGCCTCTCCAAAAGTAAGAAATGTTAGCTTTCTCTCTCTATTGTAACTTTTTTGGCGAAGCTTCGATAGGGTAAGTGGGTTCAATGGATATATTGGCCAGTGATTGTGTGATTGACCTTCATTATGAAAGATGTGTGTTGGGTGATGACACACCGTGAGTAATAAGAAATGGTAAAAAAAATTGGAAATTTGAAAAAGAAAGGTTTTAAAAAAGAATAAGGAGTCTAGTACACTCCGAATCTAACATTTTTCCAAAAAAGTTAAAATTTTCAAACTCATTCACTAAGTCATTGTACTCACCCCCTTCCTTATATCCCTTTCAGGTTATCCCAGAAATCCTACCCCAAGACCTACCGCTAATTAGCCTGCAAGGACAGGTATGATCAGTTTAAGATTATATGCAATTTTGTGTTATTCCAGAAAAAGGTACAAGTTTAAAGGATAACTTACTCTTCACGGTTTATAATTAGCGACAACCCTTAATAAATTGCTAGAGTGGCGGGTTGTTCACGGATATCCGACCAAATCAGGTCGGGGCGTGACAGTAGCACTTAAAAAGATCCAAAATAGTATGAAATATAATTTAATGAAAAATAATTGAATTAACAATAAAACAATGTAAAATCATTTGGAATAAACATCACAAATAGCAATAAATATTTAAAATTCAATAAATTTTCAAAAATGATCAGAGAAAATAAAAAATAAAAAATGACAAAATAGTATAAAACACAAAAAAATATAATAATATTTCTAAAATAAACAGAAAAAAATATTAAAAAAATAAATTACACAAAATACTCAATCAAACACTAATAATATATCAAGTAAAAGATAAACAACCAACAACCAATAGTAACATACATTTATACAAATAAATCAAATAATAAGTTATGTATAAAATTTCAATAAACTTCAAATAAAGTAAGAAACATTAAAAAAATAAATCTAAATATAGTATGGATGGTTCGATATATAAAAATTGTAAGAATTACTCAAAATATATAAAATAGTATAAGAAAATAAAACATAAAAAAATAAAAAAAACTATAAATTGTATTATTTAAAATATTAAATGAAAGAAAAATGTAAAAAATATGAAAAATAATAAGAAATAAATAATAAAATATTGTAAGATATATTTAAAATAACACAAAATTTTTAAATAAATATTTAAAATATAATTAATGTAAAAAACTCAAAAATAAAATTAAACACAAAAAATATATTTGATAGTTCAATATATATAAAATGGTTACAACAATGAAAACAACCAAAAATAGTTTAACATATGCAAAACAATAATTATAATTAAAAGAAAACCACAAAACGAATTACTAAAATAGTAAGTCAAACTAAAAAAACAAGCAAATATAAAAAATACCGAGAAAATCTTAAATGACCAATAAAATTTATAAAAAAAATGAATTACTAAAAGTAAATAATAAAAAAATTAATAAAATTGTAACTCAAATTAACAAACCAAAAAAACTAAAAAAAATAGTAAAAAACTCCTAAATGAACAACAAAATTTATAAAAAAATGAATTTAAAAGAAAACCACAAATATGAAAAAAAAAGTATTTAAAATTCTATAAACTTGTATACGTAATAAGTGAAATTTAAAATAATAATGTAACAACAAAAAGTAAATAAACGACAAAAACATTAAGAAGTTGTCAAATAACCAAAAAAGCATACAAACATACATTTAAATAAACACCATAAATAGTAAAAACACATAAAATAATGAAAATCTCCAAAAATTAGAATGTAAAATGAAAAAAAAAACCAATAAACTTTAAAAATAGAGTGAATTGTTTATAATATAAAAATAAAAATAAGAAATTAAAAAAATTCAAAATAGTATAAAATATAATATAATAACAAATAATTGAATTACCAACCAAATATAGGAAAATACTTTTGAACCAACAAAATAGCATAAAATTCAATAAATTTTTGAAAGTAATTAGAGAAAATAAAAAATAAAAAACACAAAAATATTATAAAACTCAAAAAAATACTATAATATTTCAAAAATAAATAGTAAAAATAATTATTAAAAATAGTAAATTACACTAAATATTAAATCAAACATCAATAATATTAACACATAAACAACTAACAAATAATAGTAAAATACATTTATACAAACAATGCAAATAATAAGTTATGTATAACATGCCAATAAACTTTAAATAAAGTATAAAATATTAAAAAAATATAAATAAATGTTAAATATAGTATAAATCATTCGATATACAAAAATTGTAAGAATTACCCATAATGCACAAAATAGTATAAAAAAATAAAATACAAAATAAAAATTCAAAATTAAACTATAAATTGTATTATTCAAAATATTAAGTGAAATAAAAATGTAAGAAATGTAAAAAATAGTAAGAAACAAATAAATTAATTATAAAATATTGTAAGATAAATTTAAAAAAATACAAAAATTATAAATAAATATTTAAAATACAATTAGTATCAAAAACTCATAAAAACATTCAAAAATAAAATTAAATACAAAAAATATATGTGATCGTTCAATACATATTAAATGGTTAAAATCAATAAAAAGAACCAAAAATAGTTTAAAATATGAAAAATAATAATTATAATTAAAAGCAAACAACAAAACGAATTATTAAAATAGTAATTCAAACTAAGAAAACAAGTAAAAACAAAAATACCGAAAAAATAATAAATGACAAACGGAATTTATAAAAAATTAATTACTAAAAGTAAACAATAAAAAAATTAATAAAATTATAACTCAAACTAATAATTCAAGCAAACTTAAAATATCGAGAAATGCCTAAATTAACAATAAAATTTATAAAAAAATGAATTTAAAATAAAAGCACAAATATGAAAAAAAAATGTAATTAAAATTATATAAATTTACAAATATAATAATTAACACTCAAAATAATAATATAATAATAAATATATTTTATACATAACTTATTATTTAAGTTATTTGTATAAATGTATATTACTATTGATTTTTGTTCGTTTATATATTACTTCATATATTATTGGTGTTTGATTGATTATTTAGTGTAATTTACTCTTTAGAATAATTCTTTTTACTATTGATAATTCAATTATTTGTTATTATATTATACTTTTTTCTATTTTTGATCATTTTTAGTGCTTCTTTTTAAATATATACTGTATTTTTTTTTTGTTATTTGACTGCTTTTTAATATTTTTGGGATTTATTAACATTTTAGTGTTATATTATTATTTTGAGTGTCACTTATTACATGTGCATGTTTATGGAATTTTACATACTTTTTTTTTCATATTTATGGTTTCCTTTTGAATTTATTTTTTATAAATTTTGTTGTTCATTAATGCCTTTCTCGATATTTTTTGAGTTTACTTGGATTTATAATTTTAGGTACAATTTTATTAATTCTATTTATTGTTTACTTTTAATAATTTATTTTTTATAAAATTTGTTGGTCATTAAGACTTTTCTCAATATTTGTTTTTATTTTTTGCTTGATTTCTAACTTTAACTTTAATTTATTTTGTGGATTGATTTTAATTATTATTATTTTGCATATTTCAAATTATTTTTAGTTGTTTTTATTGATTCTAATCATCTCATATAGTTTTTGTATTTAATACTATTTTTTTGAGTATTTTTTTATAATTTTTGGACACTAATTGTGTTTTAAATTTTTATTTGTATTTTTTATGTTCTTTTAAATGTATCTCACAATATTTTATTAATAATTTATTTGTTTTTTTTTACTATTTTCGTATATCTTACATTTTTGTTTTTACTTAATATTTTAAATAATACATTTTATAGTTTATTTTTTATTTTTATTATGTTTTTTATTATTTTATATATTTCGAACTATTCATACTATATTTAACATTTATTTATATTTTTTAAATACTTTTTATTTTATTTGAAGTTTATTAATATTTTATACATAATTTATTATTTGACTTATTTGTATAAATGTTTCTTTATATTGGTTTTGTGTTACTCAATCTATTTTTTGTGTTTAATTGAATATTTAGTGTAATTTACTTTTTTTAATAATTTTTTCCTATTTATTTTTAAAATATTATTATATTTTTTATTTTTTTATACTATTTTGTTATTTTTTTATTATTTTTAAAAATTTATAAAATTTTATATTTTTTTTTAATATTTCTTACTTTATTTGGTATTTATTAATATTTTATACATAACTTATTATTTAAGTTATTTTTATAAATATATCTTACTGTTATTTGTTGGTCGTATATGTGTTACTTGATAAATTATTAGTATTTAATTGAGTATTTAATGTAATTTATTGATTTTAATAATTATTTTTACTGTTTATTTTAAAAATATTTTTGTATTTTTTGTATTTTATACTATTTTTTCATTTTTTTATTTTCTCTGATTATTTTTGTAATTTTATTAAATTTTAAGTATTTATTATTATTTGTCGTGTTTATTCGAAAAAATTTTACTATATTTTTTTGGTAATTCAATTGTTTATTATTATATTATATTTTATACTATTTTGGATATTTTTAGTGCATTTTATTTATTTTTATATTATAAACTATCCATGTTATTTTTTAAATTAATTATTTTTTATATATTTGTCATTTTAATTTTTGGAATTTTTTATTATTTTATATGTTTTTACTATTTATGGTTTTTATTTAAATATATGTTACTATTCTTTTTTTATTATTTGGCTACTTCTTAATATTTTTTTACGTTTATTTAGTTTTTAATGTTACATTATTATTTTGTATTTTTTTACTATTTATTTTTTATATATTATTGTATTTTTATGTTCTATAATATTGTCATTTTTAAGTTCTATTTTCTCTTATTATCTTTTGGAAATTTATAGAATTTTAAATATTTATTACTATTTTAGTTTTTATTTGAAAGAATTTTACTATTTTTATTGGTAATTCAATTATTTATTATTATAATATACTTCATACTATTTAGGTTCTTTTTTATTACTTTTTTTATTTTTATATTTTGAACTATGCTATTTTTAAAGTTTATTGTTTTTTTTAATTTTTCATATTAATTTTTGGAGTTTTTTTATTATTTTATATATTTTTACTATTTATGGTGTTTATTTAAATGTATGTTACAATATTTTTTTTTGTTATTTGGCTACTTCTTATTATTTTTTACATTTATTTACATTTTAGTGTTATTTTATTATTTTGAGTGTTATTTATTACATTTACATGTTTATAAAATTTTAAGTACTTTTTTTTATATTTGTAATTTTCTTTTTAATTCATTTTTTATAAATATTATTATTTATTTAGGTGTTTCTCGTATTTTTTGGGTTTAATTGAACTTTTATTCTGAATTACAATTTTATTAAATTTTTTATTGTTTATTTTTAGTAATTTTTTTTCATAAATTCCATTGTTCATTTAGGCTTTTCGTGTTATTTTTTTGTTTACTTGGTTTTTTAGTTTGAATTATTATTTTAATAATTTATTTTATGTTTTACTTTTAGTTATAATTATTATTTTACATATTTCAAACTATTTTTTTATTTTCATTAATTCTAACCATTATATATATATATTAAACAATCTAATATATTTTTTGTGTTTAATTTTATTTTCTGAGTATTTTTTATTTTTTGTACACTAATTGTATTTTTAATATTTATTTATATTTTTTGTGTTCTTTTAAATTTCTCTTACATTATTTTATTATTGATTTATTTGTTTCTTACTTTTTTTTATTTCTTAAATTTTTGTTTCACTTAATATTTTAAATAATATAATTTATAAATTATTTTTAGATTTTTAGTGTTTGTTTTATTATTTTATACTATTTTGTATATATTAAGTAATTTTTACTTGTTTTTGTATATTGAACTATACATATTATATTTATTGGCCATGTCATCGGGAGTGGAAAGCAAGGACAAGAGGGTGAGGAAAAGGGATTTCTCCTTAATTGAGCCTCTCCGCTGCCGGCGCTGGTCGTTTGCCGGCGGAATAAAGTAGCATTGGACTCGTGGAATCCCACTTTTAAGCTATTAATGAATTATTTTACACCTAAGACTCCCCATTTTTTGTTATTTTAAGCTATATGTTCATTTTAATGTTAGGTTGTAGTATAAAGCTCAACTACAGGTACTCCTGTCTCAGCGTACTCTATGTCTATTCACTGGTCACAGAGCAGCCATTATTGACCAAGTAATTCCTCCAGAGATTGAGGGTGTTATAATTAAGATATGAGAGATGTAGGGTGTGAAGGCAAGGCACCGACAACAAACTCTCACAGCATACATCAAACAACAAGCAATATATTTGAATATTGGAGAGGCGGATTGGGTTGATCACTGAGTGATCAACAGGGCCATGGTGGCCATATCCACGGTGGAGATGGAAGAGATCCTCAAGGTGTACGAAGGGCTTGAGGGCCTGAACTCGCTGGTCGATGTAGCATTAGCATGGTCGTCTCCAAGTACCCTTCCATTAAGGGCATTAACTTCGACCAGCCTCATGTTGTCAGTAAGGCCATAATAGGCGAAGTTACTAACAACATTTTGAACGAATTGGCCCAACTGTGACTTAGAAATGTCTTTTGGAGAATTTGCTACAGGAGCCATTCCACAATGATCACATTCCTTTTTGTTCACAAAGGGTATGTGATATTTATCAGGCTGTTGAACTCTTTCCCATGATAGTGGACCTTTGTCAACTAAGCTAGCAAGCTACGATTTCTAGTTGTAAAGATGTAACATTATACCTGAAGATGAATCAAGAAAGAGAGTGAACTCTTTCTTGGAGGTGGAATCATGACAAAGAGAGCATGTATCTTGGGCAGATTCGAGTGTACTGTCACCTGTAGCAACTGGTTGAGCAATCACTTGCAGAGGACAAACCCTTTTCCGATGAATCCATGCAAGCCAAAACTTTTGACTGCTTTGCTCTCATCTTTGCGTGCAAAATCACCCTTAATGAGAATGAAAAATCAAACCAACGAGGCTCAAACTTCACTTCAGCCCATGTCCAAATGTAGAGAAGAATCTGGAGACTAAGAAGTCTATATACTCATTCCTGCTGAACTATATATTCTATAAAAAAATCTATCTCTATAGATACAACTAAAACTTCATGAGTAGATTATGCATCATAACAGATATAACATGATGGAACTAGATAAATCATTTTTAGCATTTAAAAATCATTTCAATTAATAAAAATCCATCAAACATCAATGCTAAAAGTGGAGTACTAATAAACTCTGCTTTATAATTTTAAGATAGTCAAATACAAGAAAAAACTATCCTACGGCTCTAATCTAAGGTTATCTTGGTATATACCGGAAATTTTATTTACTTGCTTATTTGTTCATCTTTATTGCTTTGTTTAGCTTAAAATATTATACAAAGAAATAGCTATTTATGTATTGTCTCACATCCTACCATTTGTGGAGTTTATTCCAAAGGATTTCACTATATTTTAAATTCAATTGTTTGTTATTATATTATATTTTATACTATTTTTTATATTCTTTAGTATATTTTTTTATTTTTATATTATGAACCATACATGCTATTTTTAAAATTAATTATTTTTTATACATTTTACATTTTAATTTTTAGAGTTTTGTATTATTTTATTTATTTTTACTATTTATAGTTTTTATTTAAATATATGTTACTATTCTTTTTTTTTTTGTTATTTGGGTACTTAATATTTTTTGCGTTTATTTAGATTTTGATGTTATGTTATTATTTAGAGTGTAACTTATTACTTTGTCACATTTATGTAATTTTAAATACTTTTTTTATTTATTATTGGTGTTTAATTGAGTATTTAGTGTAATTTAGTCTTTTTAATAATTTTTTACTATTTATTTTTGAAATATTATTATATTTTTTGTGTTTTATAATATTTTGTCATTTTTTTAATTTTTATTTTCTCTAATTATTTTTTACAAATTTATAGTATTTAAAATATTTATTACTATTTTTGTTGGTAATTCAATTATTTGTTATTATAATATACGTCATACTATTTTAGTTCTTTTTTATTTTTATATTTTGAAATATGCTATTTTTAAAGTTTATCAATTTTTTACAATATTACAATATTTTTTAGTTATTTGGTTACTTCTTATTTTAAGCATTTATTTATATTTTGGTGTTAAGTTATTATTTTAAGTGTAATTTATTATATTTGCATGTTTATAGAATTTTAAGTTCTTTTTTCATATTTATATTTTCCTTTTTAATTTATTTTTTATAAATATTGTTGTTCATTTAGGCAATTCTATTTTTTTAGTTTCCTTGAGCTCTTATTTTGAGTTACAAATTTATTAATTTTTTTATTGTTTACTTTTATTAATTCATTTTTTTTTATAAATTTCGTTATTTATTTAGGCTTTTTCTAATTTTTTTTGTGTTTGGTTAGTTTTTTAGTTTGAATTACTATTTTAGTAATTTGTTTTATAATTTGATTTTAATTATAATTATTATTTTGCATATTTAAAATTATTTTCTTTCGTTTTCATTAATTCTAACCATTTTATATGTATTGAACAATATAATATATTTTTTATGTTTAATTTTATTTTTTAAATATTTTTTTATGATTTTTTTGGACACTAATTATATTTTTAATATTTATTTATATTTTTGTGTTCTCTTAAATATCTCTTACATTATTTTATTATTGATTTATTTGTTTCTTAATATTTTTTATATTTCTGAAATTTTTGTTTCATTTAATATTTTGAATAATATAATTTATAAATTATTTTTAGATTTTTAGTGTGCGTTTTATTGTTTTATAGTGTTTTGTGAACATTTAGTAATTATTATCATTTATGTATATCGAAGTATACATACTATATTTAATATTTTTTTTAATATTTCTTACTTTATTTGATATTTTTTGATATTTTATACATAATTTATTATTTAAGTTATTTGTATAAATATATCTTACTATTAGTGGTGGGTCATTTATATTATTTAATATATTATTGGCTTTTGATTGATTGAGTATTTAATTTAATTTACTCTTTTTAATAATGTTTTTACTATTTATTTTTGAAATATTATTGTATTTTTTGTGTTTTATACTATTTTGTCATTTTTTAAATTTTATTTTCTCTTATTATTTTTTAGAAATTTATTAAATTTTAAATATTTATTAGTATTTATGGGGTTTATTTGAAAGGATTTTACTATATTTTCATGGTAATTAAATTATTTATTATTATAATATATTTTATACTATTTTTTATTTTTTATTACATTTTTTATTTTTATATTATGAATGATCCATAATATTTTTAAAGTTTATTGGTTTTTTTAGGGTTTTACGAAGAAATGAAGAGCACAAGATGAGGCCAATAGAAGGTAAAGATTTAATTAATAAGGAGAGATTTATAAATATAATAAATCTTTTAGGATAATATTAGGTAATTTAGATTTTAAAATATTTTAAATATTTAGATTAGATATGGTTAGCTTATAACCATAATAGATTTTTTTTTCTCATTTTATGGGCCATTCGGTTGTTTTTCGAGCCTATAAAAGGCATAATCCATAGCATTGGAGAGACACACTTGTTAATTTTAATTTTGTGAGTTTTGTCTTCTTTCTATCTTGAAAGAGTTTTTGAACTTATCAGGTTTTTACTTGTGGTGTTCAAGCAATCAAGACTTATCACCCAGGGTTTTCTAAGAGTTTTTCTTAAAGGATTTGGGTGTGGCGTGTACATATCACATACCTTTTTTCTCACATAAACAAGGTATATTCCATTTTTCGCACTTGCATCGTGAAAGTCTTGGGATCATTGCCATATTTAGTGTAGGGTGTCGTTAGCATATTGGCGAGATTCGCATCAGTTGGTATCAAAGCACACGGTTGCACGACAAGTTCTATCCCATATTTTTATCTTGTTCTTTTTTTTATCTTCTCTGCCTATTTCTATTCTCTATAAAATAAAAAAAAAATTCTCATATTCTTCTATCTATCTTCTTTTCAGTCGACTAAAAAAAAGCCAAAAAAATACCGTGCCAAAAAAAGAGGAAAAAAAGCAAAAAAATATTCGTGCTAAAAAAAGGGCAAAAAAAATTCGTATAGAAAAAAGGCAAAAAAAAGAGGCACGCAATTCTAGCTTGAATTTCATTCTGCTCTATCTAGTTTACTTTATTTCAACTTAATTTCTTTCTTTATCTCAATTTTATTGTTCTCTAAGTCTATTCGTACACCACACATAAATTTTTCTGGAATTGGTTTTTGAAAACTTTATTGATTTGTCTTAATTGTTCCTCAAGTTGAACTGCTTCGTAAAAATGATTTGTTTTTTTAAAGTTCAATTCAGATTGAAAGAAGACATATGAGAGGAAAAATGCAAGAGTGTTTGAATCTATAAGAAAAAGCCAATTGAGTGTGAAAACACGAGTGATTGAGAGAAATACGAAAGGGAGCGTTGACAAGGTTCTTCTGTTATTTTTATCATTTGTAGGAACTCATGGCACAACAACGAAGAGATATGCCAAATGAAGAAGATTCCCAACAACCAATTCCAAATTTACAAATGCAAGCCATAATAAGCGAAATGAGACGAATGCTGAAGTCCGAGTTGGAACTGCTTCATGAGCGAATTGATCAATTGGAAGAAGGAGTGAGGGGTTCGCGTCAACATACCCCTACTGAACAGCGACCTCAAAGCTTTCAATCAAGATGTTTTGATCACAAGAACTCGAGGAGTTCGATCGATATGCTCATAGAGAACGACCCCGAGTTGATGACAACCTGGATAATATCAAGTTGAAGATAGCCTCTTTTCAAGGAAAAACTGATCCAGAAGCGTATCTTGAATGGGAAAAGAGGATGGAGATGGTTTTTTACTGTCATAATTACTCGGAGATGAAAAAGGTACGACTTGCTGCTATCGAATTTACTGATTATGCTATAATATGGTGGGATCAGTTGGTGAAGGAAAGGAAACGAAATCATGAACGCCCTGTGGAGTCTTGGGATGAAATGAAAACGATCATGCGACGATGATTTGTTCCCAGCCACTAATCACTGGGAGTTGTTCAATAAACTCCAAAGGTTTACCCAAGGATCAAAAAGCATCGACGAATACTTCAAGGAGATGGAGATTGCGATGATTCGAGCAAATGTGGAGGAAGACAGAGAGGCAACAATGGCAAGATTTTTGCATGGTCTAAACCATGAGATAGCTGACGTGGTGGAAATGCAATATCATGTTGAGCAGCAAGATATGGTACATATGCTATCAAAGTCGAACAACAATTGAAGAGAAAGAGTTTACACAAAAAGGGATTAAACAATGGTCCCTCAAACTCATGGAAACCATCCTCAAGGCGATTTGAGAGTCAGTCAACTCAACCTCAGCATGCTCCACTAAAAGAGACAACCAAGTAGGTTGTGGCCCAAAATCAAGGTAACACCCATATCACAACTCCCAAAACTCGTGATATTAAGTGTTTCTGGTGCAAAGGTAGGGGTCACATTGCAAGTCAATGCCCAAATAAGTGGGCAATGGTGATCAATGCTAGTGGTGAAATTGAGATCGATGATGAAAAAGAAGATATCGATCCGAGGATGCCACCACTTGAAGATGCTGATGAATATGTAGAAGAAGGGGAATTGTTGGTTGCATGACGAACTCTCAGTGTTCAAGCCCAAGAAGAAGAAAATAATCAGCGTGAAAACTTATTTCATACTCGTTATTGTGTGAAAAATAAGGTTTGTTGTGTTATTATAGATGGGGGAAGTTGCACTAATGTAGCTAGCACTGAGTTGGTGGTGAAATTGACATTACCAACCTTAAAGCATGATGCGAATCTGACTAAACAGACTACGAATTCACAAGTCAAGTCAACCGAACCTGCAATGGAGTTGAACAGTTTTCCACCAAATGAGATGAATAATCATTTGAGACTGCAAGAGGGCCCAATCACAAGGTCAAGGGCTAAAAGATTTAAAGAAGCTTTATATGGGCTGATTAAAGAGATTGCTGAATATTCAAATAGAAGCCCAAATGAAAAGCCCAAGATGAGCCCAAGAGAAGGTCCAAATTTAATTAATAAGGAGAGATTTATAAATATAATAAATCTTTTAGGATAATATTAGGTAGTTCAGATTTTAAAATATCTTAAATATTTAGATTAGATATGGTTAGCTTATAACCATAATAGATTTTTTCCTCATTTTGTGGGCCATTCAGTTGTTTTCTGAGAATATAAAAGGCATACTCCACAGCATTGGAGAGACACACTTTGGAATTTCAATCTTGTGAGTTTTGTCTTCTTTCTATCTTAAAAGGGCTTTTGAACTTATCAGGTTTTTACCTGTGGCGTTCAAGCAATCAAGACTTATCACCCGAGGTTTTCTAAGAATTCTTCTTAGAGGATTTGGGTGTGGCGTCTACATATCCCATACCTTGTTTCTCACATAAACAAGGTATATTCCATCTTTTCGCACTTGCGTCGTGAAAGTCTTGGGATTGTTGCCATATTTGGTGTAAGGTTTCGTCAGTATATTGGCGAGGTTCGCATCAGTTGGTATCAGAGCACACGGTTGCACGGCAAGTTCCATCCCATCTTTCTATCTAGTTCTTTTTTTTTATCTTCTCTACCTATTTCTATTCTCTATAAAAAAAAATTATCATATTCTTTTATCTATCTTCTCTACAACAAGACCATGGATGAACATGTAGCACATTTAAGAGCTGTGTTAGAAGCATTAAGGCAACATAAGTTGTTTGCCAACTTGAATAAATGTGTCTTTTGTTCGGATAAACTTGTGTTTCTTGGATATATTATAAGTTCATAAGGGATTGGAGTTGATGAGGAAAAGATTAAGGCAATTCGCGACTGGCCGACATCTAATTCGATAAGTCAGGTAAGAAGTTTCCATGGATAAGCTAGTTTTTATAGACGTTTTGTTCCAAATTTCAGTAGTTATGTTGCACCTCTTACTGCTGTTATAAAGAAAAACGTACCTTTTAAATGGGATAATGAGCAACAAAATGCATTTCAATTGATAAAGGAAAAATTAACTACTACCCAATTGCTCTCATTGCCTAATTTTTCAAAAACATTTGAAATTGAGTGTGATGCATCATGAGTAGGTATTGGAGGTGTATTAATGCAGGAAGGAAGACCAATTGCATATTTCAGTGAAAGGTTGAGTGAAGCAACCCTTAACTATCCTACCTATGATAAGGAGATGTATGCCCTAGTTCGAACTCTTCAAACATGGCAGCGCTACCTATGGCCGAAAGAGTTTGTGATTCACACAGATTATGAATCTCTTAAACATCTCAAAGGACAACACAAGTTGAACAAATGCCATATAAGGTGGGTGGAGTTGATTGAAACATTCCCATATGTGATCAAGTACAAACAAGGTAAGGAAAATATAGTTGTAGATGCTCTATCGCGAAGGTACGCTATGCTTTCAATGCTTGATTCTAAATTACTTGGTTTTGATTATATCAAGGATTTGTATGCAAACGATCCTGATTTCTGTGAAGTGTTTAAAGGTTTTCGAAGTGGTAGGTTTGGAAAATTTTATTTACAAAATGGATTTCTTTTTCGAGAAAACAAATTATGCATCCCTCAGTCTTCTTTGCGCGAGTTACTTGTTAGGGAAGCACATGGTGGAGGACTTATGGGACATTTTGGGGTAGCTAAAACTATGGAGATAATCCATGAGCATTTTTTTGGCCCCACATGAAAAGGGATGTTGAGAAAATTTGTTCTCGATGCATTACATGTAAGGAGTCTAAGTCTAGGCAACAACCTCATGGCCTATATACTCCTCTTCCTATTCCTAATGCACCTTGGATTGATATTTCCATGGATTTTGTTTTAGGATTACCAAGAACTAAGAGGGGGAGGGATTCTGTGCTTGTGGTAGTTGATAGGTTTTCGAAGATGGCACATTTCATTCGATGTCATAAAATTGATGATGCATCGAATGTTGCTGATTTGTTCTTTAGAGAAGTTGTCAGATTGTATGGTATGCCTAGAACTATTGTTTCTGATCGTGATTCTAAATTCTTGAGTTACTTTTGGAAAACCCTATGGAGTAAATTGGGAACCAAACTGCTGTTTTTAACAACATATCACCCACAAACTGATGGTCAAATAGAAGTAGTAAATAGGACATTAGGTACTTTATTACATTCTATAATAAAAAGGGATTTGAAATCATGGGAAGATTGCTTACCACATGTTGAATTTGCTTATAATTGTTATGTTCATTCTACAACTAAGTTTTCACCATTTGAGATTGTTTATGGTTTCAATCCATTAACCCCTCTAGATCTAACTCCACTTCTTGTAGGTGAATTGGTGATATTTGATGGAAAGAGAAAAGCAGAGTTTGTGAAAGAACTGCACGAGAAGACAAAGATGCACATTGAACGGAAGACTAAAGTTTATGAAAAACAAGCAAACAAGGGCCGCAAAAGTGTCATTTTTGAACCCGGTGATTGGGTCTGGCTTCATATGAGGAAAGAACGATTTCCGGAATAAAGGCAATCAAAACTTCTTCCTAGAGGAGATGGACCATTTCGTGTGTTGGAACGCATTAATAATAATTCTTACAAGCTAGAATTACCTGGTGGGTATAGCGTTAATGAAAGTTTCAATGTTACTGATTTAATGCCCTTTGATGTAGGTGATGAAGAAACAAAAGATTTGAGAACAAATCATTTTCAAGAGGGGGAGAATGATGCAAATCCGACTAAATAGACTACGAATTTACAAGTATAATCAACCGAACCTGCAATGGAGCTGAACAATTTGTCACCAAATGAGATGAATAATTATTTGAGACTGTAAGAGGGCCTAATCACAAGGTCAAGGGCTAAAAGATTCAAATAAGATTTATATGGGCTGATTAAAGAGATTGCTGAATATTCAAATAGAAGCCCAAATGAAGAGCCCAAGAGAAGGCCCAGATTTAATTAATAAGGAGAGATTTATAAATATAATAAATCTTTTAGGATAATATTAGGTAGTTCAGATTTTTAAATTAGTTATTAAAATATCCTAGATATTTAGATTAGATATGGTTAGCTTATAACCATAATAGATTTTTTTTCCTCATTTTGTGGGCCATTCGGTTATTTTCTGAGCCTATAAAAGGCATACTCCACAGCATTGGAGAGAGACACTTTGGAATTTCAATCTTGTGAGTTTTGTCTTATTTCTATCTTGAATGGGCTTTTGAACTTATCAGGTTTTTACCTGTGGCGTTCAAGCAATCAAGACTTATCACCTGGGGTTTTCTAAGAGTTCTTCTTAGAGGATTTGGGTGTGGCATCTACATATCCCATACTTTGTTTCTCACATAAACAAGGTATATTCTATCTTTTCGCACTTGCGTTGTGAAAGTCTTGGGATCGTTGCCATATTTGGTGTAGGGTGTCGTCAGCATATTGGCGAGGTTCGCATCAAAAAGTGAATAAGTCGAAGCTCTAGTTCGCAGAGCATCGAAAAATGAAGCAGTTCGTCTTCTTGAATATTTTGGAGATGAAGAGTATGAATAGATGGGAGCTATTTATATAGGGAGCTCGGAGACTGACATATCTATCCATTCATCTATCGGATGACTATTAACTCTCTGATTTAATGACTTGTCTGAGAGATTTAATGGTTATCAAAGTTAAAACATTCGTTCGACCCTTCATCTTCCAAACTAATAAGAGGTTGAAGATGAGAGAGTGCGCGCATGTGTGAGCTGATAAATGTGCAAACTGTCACTAATTGAACTTGTGAATTCGTAGTCTCTTTAGTTGGATTCGCATCATTCTCCCCCTCTTGATTCATCTCACTTTTTCTCTCCATAAAATTATTTTTACTCTCTTTTCTTTGTGTTGTGGCTTTTCTCTCTTCTTTTTCAACCTTGCCTTTTCTCTCTTCATCTTCAATTTTGGCTTTTCTCTCTTCCTTTTCAATGTTGCCTTTTTTCTCTTCAATTTTGGCTTTTCTCTCTTCTTGTTTTTCTGCTATTTTCTTTTCATTTGCCTTTTTCCTTTTCAACTGATTATGAAAAACTTGTTATAAAGTCAAAGGTACAAGAGATAATGCCTATTATTCATCACGAATGAGTACCTATCTGTTGATCAATCATATGTAACCTGACGATCTAACTTCCAAGGTTCTCCCAATAAAATATGACATGCATGCATTGGTACTATATCACATAATATTTAATAATGATATTTCCCAATAGAGAAGGACACTATCTCCTGTTGGCTTACCTCAAGTTTGGGTTGATCATTCAGCCTTTAAATTTGATATGGCTTTGGATGGTTCGTTGTATGTAATGCTAACTTCTCCACAAGCTCGGTGCTAGCAAAGTTAGAGCAGCTTTCCCCATCTATGATAATAGTACAAACCTTATTTTTCATAGAGCAACGAGTATGAAATAACTTCTCACGTTGGTTATCCAAGATATCATCAATCCATGGTCTGTCCCAAGTAGTGGGTTGATTGAAGGAATTGAGATTGATGTTTGATGCGAACCTCGCCAATATGTTTGATGTGAACCTCGCCAATCTTTCTCTTTTGAGAAAACTATTGAACTTATCAGGTTTTTTTACTTGTGGCGTTCAAGCAATCAGACTCTTCCTTTGGGCTTCCACTTGGGTTTCTTCAATTGCTCCAATTAGTCCATTCAATGCTTTTTCAAATCTTTTGGCCCTTAACTTGTGAATCACAGCGTGCCCAATTTTATTCATATCATAGACTTAGACTCCTTACATGTAATGCATCGAGAACAAATTTTCCCGACATCCCTTTTCATGTGGGGCCAAAAAAATGCTCATGCATTATCGCCATGGTCTTAGCTTACCCAAAAATGTCCCATAAGTCCTCCAGCATGTGCTTCCCTAATAAGTAACTCACGCAAAGAAGACTGAGGTTGCATAATTTGTTTTCCCGAAAAAGAAATCCATTTTGTAAATAAAATTTCTCAAACTTACCACTTCTACAACTTCTAAACACTTCACAGAAATCAGGATCGTTTGTATACAAATCCTTGATATAATCAAAATCAAGCATTGAAAGCATAGCGTATCTTCACGATAGAGCATCTGCAACTATATTTTCCTTACCTTGTTTGTACTTGATCACATATGGGAATGCTTCAATGAACTCCACCCACCTTGCATGGCATTTTTTCAACTTGTGTTGTCCTTTAAGATGTTTAAGAGATTCATGATATGTGTGAATCACAAACTCTTTCGACCATAGGTAGTGCTGCCATGTTTGAAGAGTTCGAACTAGGGCATACATCTCCTTATCATAGGTAGGATAGTTGTCATGCCCTGACCCAGTTTGGTCGGATCCCCGTGAACAACCTGCCACTCTCACGGTTTCTTAAAGGGTTTCCCCTTATTATAATCTATAAAGAGTAAGGCGTCCTTTAAACCTGCACCATTTCCTGGAATAGCATAATCAAAACTGCATGAAATTTTAAACTTTACATACCTGTCTTACAGGCATCTTAGTTGATGGTCTTTCAAGGTAGGCTTTCCAAGATTTCCTAAAAGGGATATAAGGGAGGGGTGAGTACGACTACTCAGCGAATGGGTTTTCAAAGGTCTACTTTTAACTTTTAAGAAAAACATTTATATGGAGTGTGCCAAACTCCTTTCTTTTCAAAAAATCCCTTCATTTAAAAATTTGGGTTTTTCCATTATTTCTTAGTTACCGGTGTGTCATCACCCAACACACATCCTTCATCATGAAGGTTACACACATTCGCAAGTCAGTATCACTACTGAACCCGCTAGTGGCTTCGGAGCGACTTTTCCTGCCACCCAGATAGAAGTACGACCACTTTTACCTTGGGAATGAGTGGATGTATAAGACATCTGACCCACAATCCCGAATTCACTTCTTCGTGTCCGTATGAGGACAGAGACCTCATTCTGTCCCCACCCCGGTCTCATGCGCTTAGTGCTACTCCAGATTTCGCACAGACACTTGGAACGACGAACTGCCCTTATAGCCACCGGGTCGTCCAGTGCCCTTAGGATACATCACTACCCCTCATGGGCGTCTTGATGATCCCGTACTCACAGTGCATGCATAAACAATATTTTCTTATATTTCCATGTAATCTATGGTGACACTAGTCCAATGGCCCCGACTCTCAACTCAACCCGCAGCTGTTTGTCTTGACTAGTCCGTCGACCTATCATGTCGCACTGCCGCTAGTTGACTGAGCATGTCGGTCCTATCTTGGTACCATGGCCAAACAATTCACTTATTAAGTTTTATGGCACATATATCATGTTCGTTTACGAGCTCCTGCTCGTGCCAACTGGCCTTGGGCCCACTGTACGAGATTTTCAAAATTGGGCATTTAGCCCCCAAGTTCCAAAACCGAGGCCCTTGGCCTCTGAGAGCTATTCGAGCTCCCGTCGAGAAGGTCTCCCAAATAGTTTAAGCATTGGCACACAGTCAGGGCATAACACTTCTAACAAAATAGGTTTTCACTGTCAATTATACCAACCGGTATAAAGACATCTCCGTTCATAACTGATGAACGGGTTTTCAACTTCCTTCGAGGAAGTCTCATCATACCAACCGGGTATGATCTACTTACAACCGGTAAGTATTTTTTTTCGCATAATTTTCAAATCACTTTCTCTAAGTGGTGATGATTAAAATACCACTAAACAGTGGGTTTTTATACCGAGGTACTTATCATCCCCCTACCGGATATGATATAAAATTTTCACTCACAACCGGTAAGTGGTTTTTATCTTTAAGTTGTGCTCATCATCCCAATAGGATATGAAGTAAGTAAACCCACTCACCCGTTAATGTCGTGAATTCCACTAGACTGGTTATTTGTATTCACGCGAGCTTGTCCTTGCTGGCGTTCTCGGTATTTCGCATTCCTACATGATATGAACATCTTGGTTCATTATCCTTCGGCCTAATCGCCTTCATTCATTCCAAATGAATGAGAAAGTCAAACTTTCATTTATTTGCAATTAGATCCCTAAAGTTATTTCTCTTTAACATTAAGGCCCAAACACCGGTTTTTCCTCAAATTGAGTCCCGAAATTTCTAAAATTTATCATAGAATCTCAATTTATTCCATTTCACAAAAAGGGGTTTAATTTCCCAAATTTCCAATTTGGTCCTCCAACTTTTCCAAAATTACCATTTTGCCCTTCCTTTACAAAAATGGTAAATTTTGCCCCAAAAATTTAAAAATTCCTCAATTGGTCCTCTAACTTTATTTTCATGCCCAATTAACCCTCAATTTCATAAAATTTCATTTTGGTCCTTTGAATTTCAAAAATCCCCAATTTTCCCCCAATTCCAACTTCTTAACACAACCGAATTTTATTTCATCAAATTGACCCATCAAACGTTTCTAATTATTGAAATTGAAGTTGAAATTGAGTTTCTCATGTTCATACGATTCTTCAGAAATGTGAATCGGCAGTTTTAATGCCAGGACAAGCTCAAACGGAGCTTCGCCGGAAAATGAACTATAGAGAGAGAAAGCTTCGATTACTCACCGGTGAAGGCACGGCGGTTCGAGCTTTCGATCTGGACAGATAGCTCTCATCCGAGGTTCATCCTAGAATCAAGAATCGTATCAATTGATGCGGAATTGGATTAGAATTTTGTCATTGAAATTCGGTCGACTCTCTCTCTAGCACCAATTGAAAATTATAAAGGGGAGCCGAATTGGCTTACCTTTCGGTCCTAAGTCGGCCGTGGAAAGGCTAAGGAAGTTTTGGGATGGCTTGGATTAGCCTGAGCAGGGCTTGAAATGGCTTATTTCAGCTTGGCTGAAATAGGGCAGCTTCGGTCCGCCGGAGCTACTTCACTATTCTATCACGCCGGCGCTTCTCCAACAATTCTCGTATTGACCGAAGTTTGCTATCAGATAGCTGTCTTCTCCCTGGTTCTAAAGAGCCCGACCTTTGTTCAAGTCGAAGCTCTGGTTTGAGCTTTATCGGGAAATGGAGCAATAGTGAGAGAGAGAGAAGTGTTCAGGTGTGAGGAGAATGAAATGGGGATGCGCTCTTTATATAGTCGTAAAATCCGTGTATTAAATGAGCGATATTTATAACTAGTATTAATATTACCATAAATTATTGGTATTAATTCCAATAATTTAATTTCGGTATTTAACTATTTATATTAATTCCAATAATTTAATTTAGGTATTAAATTATTGGTATTAATTTCAATAATTAAATATATATTAATTTATGGTCATTTATGATAAGCGTACGTTCGCATAAAAATTTTTGACTGAAATTTCGGGTTACAAAAAAATCATACTTCCTAAAAGGTCACCCATTCTCACACTACTCTCAAGTAAGCCCGCTTAACTTTGAAGTTCTTATGAAATCTAGTTCACCTAAACCAATTTGGTTTTTGTTTTCTAATTTGTCTTAAGTTTCTTTTCCAATGTCTAATGAACCCTTTGTATCACCCAAAAGTTGTAAATTTCGATATTGTTTATTACCAAATGTAAACCGGTTTGGTTTTCTTATTCAGTTTTACTGGTTCTTTTCCTGGTTTTCCTTAACTCAAATGTGCAGGGTTTACAATAGTTAAGTGTTGTTCCACTCAACTTTTAACTGAAATATGCAATTGGTCTTCCTCCCTGCATTAATACACCTCCAATACCTACTCATGATGCATCACACTCAATTTCAAATGTTTTCGAAAAATTAGGCAATGAGAGCAATGGGGCAGTAGTTAATTTTTCCTTTATCAATTGAAATGCATTTTGTTTCTCATTATCCCATTTAAAAGGTATGTTTTTCTTTATAACAGCAGTAAGAGGTGCAACATAACTACTGAAATTTGGAACAAAACGTCTATAAAAACTAGCTAATCCATTGAAACTTCTTACCTAACTTACCGAATTAGCTGTCGGCCAGTCGCGAATTGCCTTAATCTTTTCCTTGTCAACTCCAATCCCTTCTGAACTTAAAATATATCCAAGAAACACAAGTTTATCTGAACAAAAGACACATATTGGTGGGGTTTGCATCTGTATCTTAACATTTCTTAGCATTTCTTATCGTTTCTTAGCATTTTTTTCGTTTCATAGGGCTTTTTAGGGTTTCTAAGCGTTTCATAGGCTTTCTTAGCGTTTTCTTTGGATTTTTTTAGGGTTTCTTAAGGTTCTTACAATTTACTAGGCTTTCTTAGCGTTTATTACCATTTCTAAGGGTTTCTTATCATTTCTTAGGGTTTTGTAAGGTTTCTTAGGGTTTCTTAGCATTTCTTTGTGTTTCTAAGGGTTACTCAAGGGTTCTTAGCATTTCTTTGTGTTTCTATGGGTTCCTAAAGGTTTCTTGGCATTTCTTAGGGTTTCTTAGTGTTTCCCAGTGCTTCTTAGTGTTTACTAGGGTTTACTAGTGTTTCTTACCGTTTCTTAGGATTTCCTAGGGTTTATTGATGTTTCTTAGTGTTTCTTAGCGTTTCTTGGAGTTTCATAGTGTTTTTTTGGGTTTCATACCGCTACTTAGCGTTTCTTATAGTTTCTTAGCATTTTTGAGGATTTCTAAGGCTTTTGTAGGGTTTTTTTTAGTGTTTCTTAGAGTTTTATTGGAATTCTTAAGAGTGTCTTAGCATTTCTAATGTGAACCCCGCCAATATGCTGATGACACCCTATAGCAAATATGGCAAAGACCCCAACACTTTCACGACGCAAGTGTGAAACAATGGAAAATACCTAGACGCCACACCCAAATCCTCTAAGAAGAACTCTAAAAAAACCTCGGGTGATATGTCTTGATTGCTTGAACGCCACAAATAAAAACCCGATAAGTTCAAAAAGCTCTTTCAAGATAGAAAGAAGACAAAACCTCACAAGATTAAAATATCCTAGATATAGGCTCAGAAAACAAGCGAATGGCCCACAAAATGAGAAAAAAAATCTATTATGGTTATAAGCTAACCATATCTAAACTAAATATCTAGGATATTTTAATAACTAATTTAAAAATCTGAACTACCTAATATTATCCTAAAAGATTTATTATATTTATAAATCTCTCCTTATTAATTAAATCTGGATCTTCTCTTGGGCTCACCTTGGGCTCTTCATTTGGGCTTCTATTTGAATATTCAACAATCTCTTTAATTAGCCTATATAAAGCTTCTTTCATTTGGTGACAAACTGTTCAACTCTATTGCAGGTTTGGTTGATTGGACATGTAAATTCGTAATCTCTTTAGTCAGATTCGCATCAATTTCTTTGCGTTTCATAGGGCTTTTTAGGGTTTCTAAGCATTTTATAGGCATTTTTAGAATTTTGATTGAGTTTTTTATGGTTTCTAAAGGGTTCTTAGCATTTACTAGGCTTTCCTAGCATTTATTACCATTTCTTAGGGATTCCTAGGTTTTATTATGTTTTATTTGCGTTTCTTAGTGTTCACTAAGGTTTTGTAGCGTTTCTTACCGTTTCTAAGGGTTTATTAGCATTTCTTAGGGTTTTTTTAGGTTTTCTAAGCGTTTCTTTGGGTATGTTAAGGGTTCTTAGCGTTTGTTAGGGTTTCTTAGGATTTCTTTGCATTTTTTACAGTTTACAGGGGTTTCCTAGTGTTTCCTACCGTTTCCAAGGATTTAATAGCGTTTCTTAGGGGTTTTTATTTCATGGTTTCTTAGTTTTTCTTAGGTTTTCTTAAGAGTTCTTAGTGTTTGTTCGGGTTTCTTAGGATTTCTTAGCATTTACTAGGATTTCCAAGCGTTTCTTACCGTTTCTTATGTTTTCCTAGTGTTTATTAACGTTTCTAAGCATTTCTTAGCCATTCATAGAAATTTTTAGCATTTCTTAGGCTTTTCTTAGCGTTTCTTAGCATTTCTTAGGGTTTTGTAGGGTTTCTAAGTGTTTCTTAGGGTTTTGTAGGGTTTCGAAGTGTTTCTTAGGCTGTCTTAGCGTTTCCTTGGGTTTCTTAAGGGTTCTTAGCATTTCTTCGGGTTTTCTAGCATTTCTTAGTGTGTTTTAGTATTTACTAGGGTTTTCTAGCGTTGCTTACTGTTTTTCTAGCATTTCCTAGGCTTTATTAGGGTTTTTAGCATTTTTTTGTTTTTCTTAGTGATTCTTAGCATCTTTTTAGGGTTCCTTAAGGTTTCTTAGTATTTCTCTGGGTTTCTTAGCATTTTTTTAGTGTTTCTAAGCGTCTACTAAGGTTTATTATGGTTTATTAGTGTTTTTTACGGTTTCTGATGCGAACCCCGCCAGTATGCTGACAACACCCTACACAAATATGGCAATGATCCCAAGACTTTCACGACACAAGTGCAAAAAGATGGAATATACCTTGTTTATGTGAGAAACAAGGTATGGGATATGTAGACGCCACACCGAAATCCTCTAAGAAGAACTCTTAGGAAACCTCGGGTGATAAGTGATGATTGCTTAAACGCCACAGGTAAAAACCTGATAAATTCAAAAGGCTCTTTCAAGATAGAAAGAAGACAAAACCTTACAAGATTGAAATTTCAAAAGTGTGTCCCCTCCAATGTTGTGGAGTATACCTTTTATAGGCTTAGAAAACAACCAAATAGCCCACAAAATAAGGAAAAAATCTATTATGGTTATAAGCTAACTATATCTAATCTAAATATCTAGGATATTTTAATAACTAATTTAAAAATCTGAATTACCTAATATTATCCTAAGAGATTAATCTCTCCTTTTTAATTAAATCTATGCCTTCTCTTGGGCTCATATTGGGCTCTTCATTTGGGCTTCTATTTGACTATTCAACAATCTCCTTAATTAGTCCATATAAAGATTCAAAGAATCTTTGAATCTTTTAGCCCTTGACCTTGTGATTGGGCCCTCCTGCATTCTCAAATGATTATTCATCTCATTTAGTGACAAACTGTTCAACTCCATTGCAGATTCGGTTTATTGCACTTGTGAATTCGTAGTCTCTTTAGTCGGATTCACACCAGTTTCTTAGTATTTTTTTAGCGTTTCCTGGGGTTTCTTAGTGTTTCTTAGCGATTACTAAGGTTTGTTAGGGTTAATTATCATTTTTATGGTTTTATAAAGTTTCTTAGCGTTTCTTCGCATTTTTTAGCGTTACTTGGGGTTTCTTAGTATTTTTTAGGGTTTTATAGTGTTACTTAGCGTTTCTTATAGTTTTTTAGCAATTCTTAGGGTTTCTTATCATTTCTTAGGATTTTGTAAGGTTTCTTAGGGTTTCTTAGCATTTATTTGTGTTTCTAAGGGTTCCTTAAGGGTTCTTAGCATTTCTTTGGGTTTCTTTGTGTTTCTAAGGGTTCCTTAAGTGTTCTTTGCATTTCGTTGCGTTTCTTTCTATTTTTATGGGTTCCTAAAGGTTTCTTGGCATTTCTTAGGGTTTTTTAGTGTTTCCTAGAGTTTCTTAGCATTTACTAGGGTTTACTAGGGTTTACTAGCGTTTCTTAGAATTTCCTAGGGTTTATTCATGTTTCTTAGGGTTTCTTAGCGTTTCCTTGCATTTTTTAGTGTTTCATGGAGTTTCATAGTGTTTTTTTTACGTTTCATAGCGTTTCTTATAGTTTCTAAGCATTTCTAAGGATTTCTAAGGGTTTTGTAGGGTTTTTTTTAGCGTTTCTTAGAGTTTTATTGGGATTCTTAGAGTGTCTTAGCATTTCTTAGTGTTTCTTAGCGTTTCTCGGCATTTCTTTGTGTTTCATAGGCTTTCTTAGCATTTTCTTTGGGTTTTTTTAGGGTTTCCTAAGCGTTCTTAGCATTTACTAGGTCCTAGTGTTTATTACCATTTCTTAGGGATTCCTAGGGTTTATTAAGTTTTACTTGCGTTTCTTAGCGTTCGCAAAGGTTTTGCAGCGTTTCTTACTATTTCTAAGGGTTTATTAGCGTTTCTTAGGGTTTTTTTTAGGTTTTTTTAGCATTTCTTTGGGTTTGTTAAGGGTTCTTAGCGTTTGTTAGTGTTTCTTAGGATTTCTTTACGTTTCTTACCGTTTACAGAGGTTTCCTAGCGTTTCCAAGAGTTTAATAGCGTTTCTTAGGGTTTTTATGGTTTCTTAGTGTTTCTTAGGTTTTCTTAAGGGTTCTTAGTATTTGTTTGGGCTTCTTAGCGTTTCATAGCATTTCGTAGCATTTCTTTGCGTTTCATAGGCTTTCTTAGCGTTTTCTTTGGGTTTTTTAGGGTTTCCTGAGTGTTCTTAGCATTTACTAGGCTTTCCTAGCGTTTATTACCGTTTCTTAGGTATTCCTAGGGTTTATTATGTTTTACTTGCATTTCTTAGCGTTCACAAAGGTTTTGTAGCGTTTCTTACCGTTTATAAGGGTTTATTAGCGTTTCTTAGGGTTTTTTTAGGTTTTTTAAGCGTTTCTTTGGGTTTGTTAAGGGCTCTTAGCGTTTATTAGGGTTTCTCAGGATTTCTTAGCGTTTCTTACCGTTTACAGGGGTTTCCTAGCGTTTCCAAGGGGTTAATAGCATTTCTTAGGGGTTTTTTTTATGGTTTCTTAGTGTTTCTTGGTTTTCTTAAGGGTTCTTAGTGTTTGTTCGGGTTTCTTAGCGTTTCTTAGCATTTCTTAGCATTTTTGTTGGGTTTTTTTGGGTTTCCTAAGCGTTCTTAGCATTTACTAGGCTTTCCTAGCGTTTATTACCGTTTCTTAGGGATTCCTAGGGTTTATTATGCTTTACTTGCGTTTCTTAGCATTCACTAAGGTTTTGTAGCGTTTCTAACTGTTTCTAAGAGTTTATTAGCATTTCTTAAGGCTTTTTTTAGGTTTTTTAAGTGTTTCTTTAGGTTTGTTAAGGGTTCTTAGCATTTGTTAGTGTTTCTTAGGATTTCTTTGCATTTCTTACCGTTTACAGGGGGTTTCCTTGCGTTTCCTATCATTTCCAAGGGTTTAATAGCATTTCTTAAGGGTTTTTTTTTATGGTTTCTTAGTGTTTCTTAGGTTTTCTTAAGGGTTCTTAGTGTTTGTTCGGGTTTCTTAGAATTTCTTAGCATTTACTAGGATTTCCAAGCGTTTCTTAAGTTTTCCTAGTGATTCTTAGCATCTTTTTAGGGTTCCTTAAGGTTTCTTAGGATTTCTCTGGGTTTCTTAGCATTTTTTTAGCGTTTCCTTGGGTTTCTTAGTGTTTCTTAGCGATTACTAAGGTTTGTTAGGGTTTATTATCGTTTTCTTAGTGTTAAATAGTGTTTTTTTGGGTTTCATAGTGTTAATTAGCGTTTCTTATAGCTTCTTTGCATTTCAAAGGATTTCTAAGGGTTTTGTAGGGTTTTTTTAGTGT
This sequence comes from Trapa incisa, assembly GCA_030064435.1. Lineage (NCBI taxonomy): Eukaryota > Viridiplantae > Streptophyta > Magnoliopsida > Myrtales > Lythraceae > Trapa > Trapa incisa. The sequence continues at coordinate 18,109,599 of CM057782.1, forward strand.
TTCTTAGAGTTTTATTGGGATTCTTCAAGTGTCAGCATTTCTTAGTGTATCATAGCATTTCTTAGCATTTCATAGGCATTCTTAGCATTTTCTTTGGGTTTTTTTAGGGTTTCGTAAGGGTCTTTAGCATTTACTAGGCTTTCCTAGCGTTTATTACCATTTCTTAGGGATTCCTAGGTTTTATTATGTTTTATTAGCGTTTCTTAGCGTTCACTAAGGTTGTGTAGCATTTCTTACCGTTTCTTAGGGTTTTTTTAGGTTTTCTATAAGTTTCTTTGGGTTTGTTAAGGGTTATTAGCGTTTGATAGGGTTTCTTAGGATTTCTTTGCATTTCTTACCGTTTACAGGGGGTTTCCTTGCGTTTCCTATTGTTTCCAAGGTTTAAATAGCGTTTCTTAGGGGTTTTTTTTATGGTTTCTTAGTGTTTCTTAGGTTTTCTTAAGGGTTCTTAGTGTTTGTTCGAGTTTCTTAGAATTTCTTAGCATTTACAAGGATTTCCAAGTGTTTCTTAAGTTTTCCTAGTGTTTATTAACGTTTTTAAGCGTTTCTTAGCCATTCATAGCAATTTTTAGCATTTCTTAGGCTTTTCTTAGCGTTTCTTAGCATTTCTTAGGCTTTTCTTAGCATTTCTTAGGGCTTTGTAGGGTTTCTAAGTGTTTCTTAGGCTGTCTTAGTGTTTCCTTGGGTTTCTTAAGGGTTCTTAGCATTTCTTCGGGTGTCTTAGTGTTTCTTAGCATTTACTATGGTTTCCTAGCGTTATTTACTATTTTTATAGGATTTCCTAGGCTTTATTATTGTTTTTAGCATTTTTTTGGGTTTCTTAGCGATTCTTAGCATGTTTTTAGGGTTCCTTAAGGTTTCTTAGTATTTCTCTGGGTTTCCTAGCATTTTTTCAGTGTTTCTTAGCGTCTACTAAGGTTTATTATGGTTTATTAGCATTTTTTAGGGTTTCTTAGCATTTTTTTAGCGTTTCCTTGGGTTTCTTAGTGTTTCTTAGCGATTACTAAGGTTTGTTAGTGTTTATTATCGTTTACTTAGTGTTTCATAGTGTTTTTTTGGGTTTCATATCATTTCTTATAGTTTCTTTGCATTTCTAAGGATTTCTAAGGGTTTTGTAGGGTTTTTTTAGCGTTTCTTAGAGTTTTATTGGGATTCTTCAAGTGTCTTAGCATTTCTTAGTGTATCATAGCGTTTCTTAGCATTTATTTGCATTTCATCGGCATTCTTAGCATTTTCTTTGGGTTTTTTTAGGGTTTCGTAAGGGTTCTTAGCATTTACTAGGCTTTCCTAGCGTTTATTACCATTTCTTAAGGATTCCTAGGTTTTATTATGTTTTATTAGCGTTCACTAAGGTTTTATAGCATTTCTTACTGTTTCTTAGGGGTTTTTTAGGTTTTCTATGCGTTTCTTTGGGTTTGTTAAGGGTTCTTAGTGTTTGATAGGGTTTCTTAGGATTTCTTTGCGTTTCTTACCATTTACAGGGGGTTTCCTTGCGTTTCTTATCGTTTCCAAGGGTTTAATAGCATTTCTTAGGGGGGTTTTTTTTATGGTTTCTTAGTGTTTCTTAGGTTTTCTTAAGGGTTCTTAGTGTTTGTTCGGGTTTCTTAGAATTTCTTAGCATTTACTAGGATTTCCAAGCGTTTCTTAAGTTTTCCTAGTGTTTATTAACATTTCTAAGCGTTTCTTAGCCATTCATAGCAATTTTTAGCATTTCTTAGGCTTTTCTTAACGTTTCTTAGCATTTCTTATGGCTTTGTAGGGTTTCTAAGTGTTTCTTAGGCTGTCTTAGCGTTTCCTTGGGTTTCTTAAGGGTTCTTAGCATTTCTTCGGGTTTCTTAGTGTTTCTTAGCATTTACTATGGTTTCCTAGCGTTGCTCACTATTTTTCTAGGATTTTCTAGGCTTTATTAGGTTTCCTTAAGGTTTCTTAGTATTTCTTTGGGTTTCTTAGCATTTTTTTAGTGTTTCTTAGCATTTACTAAGGTTTATTATGGTTTATTAGCATTTTCTAGGGTTTCTTAGAATTTTTTAGCGTTTCGTGGGATTTCTTAGTGTTTCTTAGCGGTTACTAAGGTTTGTTAGGGTTTATTATCATTTTTTATGGTTTTATAGGGTTTCTTAGCGTTTCTTGGCATTTTTTTAGCGTTTCTTGGGGTTTCTTAGTATTTTTTAGGGTTTTATAGTGTTACTTAGTGTTTCTTATAGTTTTTAAGTAATTCTTAGGGTTTTGTAAGGTTTCTTAGGGTTTCTTAGCATTTCTTTGTGTTTCTAAGGGTTCCTTAAGGGTTCTTAGCATTTCTTTGGGTTTCTTTGTGTTTCTAAGGGTTCTTAGCATTTCTTTGTGTTTCTTTCTGTTTCTATGGGTTCCTAAAGGTTTCTTGGCATTTCTTAGGGTTTGTTAGTGCTTCCCAGTGTTTCTTAGCGTTTACTAGGGTTTACTAGCATTTCTTACCGTTTCTTAGGATTTCCTAGGGTTTATTTACGGTTCTTAGGGTTTCTTAGCATTTTTTTAGCGTTTCTTGGAGTTTTCATAGTGTTTTTTTGGGTTTCATAGCGTTACTTAGCGTTTCTTATAGTTTCTTAGTATTTCTAAGGGTTTTGTAGGGTTTTTTTTAGCGTTTCTTAGAGTTTTATTGGGATTCTTAGAGTGTCTTAGCATTTCTTAGTGTTTCTTAGCATTTCTTTGCGCTTCATAGGCTTTCTTAGTGTTTTCTTTGGGTTTTTTTAGGGTTTTGGGTTCTTAGGATTTACTAGCCTTTCCTAGCGTTTATTACCATTTCTTAGGGATTCCTAGGGTTTATTATGTTTTACTAGAGTTTCTTAGCGTTCATTAAGGTTTTGTTGCGTTTCTTACCGTTTCTAATGGTTTATTAGCACTTCTTAGGGTTTTTTTAGGTTTTCTAAGCGTTTCTTTGGGTTTGTTAAGGGTTCTTAGCGTTTGTTAGGGTTTCTTAGGATTTCTTTGCGTTTCTTACCGTTTACAGGGGTTTCCTAGCATTTCCAAGGGTTTAATAGCGTTTCTTAGAGGTTTTTTTTATGGTGTCTTAGTGTTTCTTAGGTTTTCTTAAGGGTTCTTAGTGTTTGTTCGGGTTTCTTAGGATTTCTTAGCATTTACTAAGATTTCCAAGCATTTCTTACCGTGTCTAAGCGTTTCTAAGCGTTTTCCTAGTGTTTATTAACATTTCTAAGTGTTTCTTAGCCAGTCATAGCAATTTTCAGCATTTCTTAGGTTTTTCTTAGCGTTTCTTAGCATTTCTTAGGGTTTTGTAGGGTTTCTAAGTGTTTCTTAGGCTATCTTAGCGTTTCCTTGGGTTTCTTAAGGGTTCTTAGTGTTTGTTCGGGTTTGTTAGGATTTCTTAGCATTTACTAAGATTTCCAAGCGTTTCTTACCGTTTCTAAGCGTTTATTACCGTTTCTTAAGTTTTCCTAGTTAACGTTTCTAAGTGTTTCTTAGCCATTCATAGCAATTTTTGGCATTTCTTAGGCTTTTCTTAGGCTTTTCTTAGCGTTTCTTAGCATTTCTTAGGGTTTTGTAGTGTTTCTTAGGTTGTCTTAGCGTTTCCTTGGGTTTCTTAAGGGTTCTTAGCGTTTCTTCGGCTTTCTTAGCATTTCTTAGTGTTTCTTACTATTTTTTAGGGTTTCCTAGCGTTGCTCACTGTTTTTCTAGGATTTCTTAGGCTTTATTAGGGTTTTTACCATTTTTTCAGGTTTCTTAGCGATTCTTAGCATTTTTTTAGGGTTCCTTAAGGTTTCTTACTATTTCTTTGGGTTTCTTAGAATTTTTATAGTGTTTCTTAGCATCTACTGAGGTTTATTATGGTTTATTAGCATTTTTTAAGGTTTCTTAGTATTTTTTTAGCGTTTCTTAGAGTTTCTTAGTGTTTCTTAGCGATTACTATGGTTTGTTAGGGTTTATTATCATTTTTATGGTTTTACAGGGTTTCTTAGCGTTTCTTATAGTTTTGAAGCAATTCTTAGGTTTTCTTATCATTTCTTAGGGTTTTGTAAGGTTTTTTAGGGTTTCTTAGTATTTCTTTGTGTTTCTAAGGGTTCCTTAAAGGTTCTTAGCATTTCTTTGGGTTTCTTTGTGTTTCTAAGGGTTCCTTAAGGGTTCTTAGCATTTCTTTGCGTTTCTTTCTGTTTCTATGGGTTCCTAAAGATTTCTTGGCATTTCTTAGTATTTCTCTGATGTGAATCCGACTAAGAAGACTACGAATTCACAAGTTCAATCAACCGAACCTGCAATGGAGCTGAATAGTTTGTCACCAAATGAGATAAATAATCATTTGAGAGTGCAAGAGGGCCCAATCACAAGGTCAAGGGCTAAAATGATTCAAAGAAGCTTTATATGGGCTTATTAAATAGGTTGCTGAATATTCAAATAGAAGCCCAAGATGAGCCCAAGAAAAGGTCCAGATTTAATTAATAAGTAGAGATTTATAAATATAATAAATCTCTTATGTTAATATTAGGTAGTTCAGATTTTTAAATTAGTTATTAAAATATCCTAGATATTTAAATTAGATATGGTTAGTTTATAACCATAATATATATTTTTTTCTTATTTTGTGGGCTATTCGGTTGTTTTCTAAGCCTATAAAAGGCATACTCCACGCATTGGAGAGACACTTTGAAATTTCAATCTTGTGAGGTTTTGTTTTCTTTCTATCTTTAAAGAACTTTTTGAAGTTATCAGGTTTTTACTTGTAGCGTTCAAGCAATCAAGACTTATCACCCGGGGGTTTTCTAAGAGTTCTTCTTAGAGGATTTGGGTGTGGCGTCTACATATCTCATACCTTGTTTATGTGAGAAATAAGGTATATTCCATCTTTTCGCACTTGCGTCGTGAATGTCTTGGGATCGTTGCCATATTTGGTGTAGGGTGTCGTCAACATATTGGCGAGGTTCGCATTAGTTGGTATCAGAGCACACGGTTGCACGGCAAGTTCCATCCCATCTTTTTATCTAGTTCTTTTTTTTTTATCTTCTCTACCTATTTCTATTCTCTATAAAAAAAATCATCATATTCTTCTATCTATCTTCTCTTCAGTAGGTTAAAAAAAAAGAGAAAAAAAGCCAAAAAAAATTCGTGCAAAAAAAGTGCAAAAAAAAGAAAAAAAGAGAAAAAAAGTTCGTGCTAAAAAAAAAAGCAAAAGAAAATTTGTGAAAAAAAAAAGGTAAAAGAAAAAAAAAGAGGCACACAATTTAATCTTATATCTCATTCTTATTCTGCTCTATCTAAATCTATTACTTCATTCCATCTTAATTTCTTTCTTCTCTATCTAAAATTTACTATTATTTTTTAGTCTATTCATACCTATCACTTAAATTCATTGGAATTACTTTTTGAAAACCTTTATCGATATGCCTTGATTGTTCCTCAAGTTGAACTGCTTCGTAAAAATGATTTGTTTTTAAAGTTCAATTTAGATTGAAAGAAGACATATGAGTGAAAAAAGGCAAGAGTGCTTTAAATCTATAAGAAAAAGCCATTTGAGTGTGAAAAATGAGTGTTTGAGAGAAATATGTGAGGGAGAGTTTCAAGGTTCTTTTCCTTCTAACAATTATCAGGTTCAGAAGCCCAATGACAAGGAAACACAATGAAAGAGGAGGGTTTCATATCACCTATTCAAAACCTACAATGGAAAGCGATGAAGAGTCAAATGAAATAGATAGTGAAGTCTGAATTTGAGCCACTTCATACGCAAATGGATCACTTGGAGGAAGGTGTGAAACGACACTCACATACTCCATTGAATAACCGTGGAGCAGTCGATCTCAATGCTTTGAACAACAGGAACTAGGGGAGTTCGATGATCTCCAAGTTAATCGCGGCAACATCAAGCTCAATTCCTTCAATCAACCCACTACTTGGGACAGACCATGGATTGATGATATCTTGGATAACCAACGTGAAAAGTTATTTCATACTCATTGCTCTATGAACAATAAAGGTTTATTTTGTTATCATAGATGGGGAAAGTTGCACTAACTTTGCTTGCACCGAGCTGGTGGAGAAGTTAGCATTATATACAACGAAGCATCCAAAGCCATATCAAATTCAAAGGTAGAATGATCAACCCAAACTTGAGGTAAGCCAACAGGTGATAGTGTCCTTCTCTATTGGGAAATATCATGATGAAATATTATGTGATATAGTACCAATGCATGCATGTCATATTTTATTGGGAGAACCTTGGAAGTTACATCGTCACATTACATATGATAGATTAATAGATAGGTACTCATTCGTGATTAATAATAGATCAATATCTCTTGTACCTCTTACTTTACAACAAGTTTTTCAAGATCAATTGAAAAAGAAAAAGGCAAATGAAAAGAAAATAGCAGAAAGAAAAGAGAGGAATGCCATGATTGAAGATGAAGAGAGAAAAAGCAACATTGAAAAAGAAGAGAGAAAAGCCAAAATTGAAGATGAAGAGAGAAAAGGCAAGGTTGAAAAAGAAGAGAGAAAATCCATAATAAAAAGAAAAGAGAGTAAAAATAATTTTATGGAGAGAAAAAGTGAGATCAAGAGAGATATAATTCTATATCCTATTCTTACAGTACTTATGTACAAGAATTTATATTTTACTAACCATATTGTCGAATATTTGTTGAGCATTATTGTTTCTCTTCTACATGAATTCAAGAATGTCATTCCAAAAAAGATAACTATTGGTTTGCCACCAGTTTGAGAAAACAAGAATCAAAGTCAACACCAAGTCCTAAAACCGATGGAAAGGAGATATACACATAAGAGCAAGAGACCATGTGCTGTACCCATGAAAGATGAAACTTGGCAAATATGCCTCGATTGTCGAGCCATTAACAATATCATGGTAAAGTATCGACGACATCTTTCTCATTTATATGATATTATTATTGAGTTGCATGGATGCTATTTGTTTTCAAAACTTGATCTTAAAAGTCAATATCATCAATTTCAAATTAAAGAAAAAGATTATTTGAAAACAATATTTGAAACAAAATCAGGTCTATATGATAGGTTAGTTGTGATTTTTGGATTGACTAGTGCCTTTAGCACTATCATGATATTAATGAACCATATCTTGCATGTTATCATTTTAAAGTTTAACTATATATATTTTGATGACATCCTAGTATATGATAAGATTTTAGATGAACTTATGGAATATTTGAAAATTATGTTAGAAGTTTTAAGTAAAGATAAGTTGTTTGAGAATTTAAAGATATTTATCGTTTGTTTGGACAAACTTGTATTTCCTAGATATGTTATAAGTTTTGAAGGGATTTCCATTGACAAGAAAATTAAGGTAATTCGAGATTGGCAAACACCTTATTTGGTAAATTAGGAAAGAAGAACAATTGCACATTATAATGAAAAGTTCAGCGGAGTAGCCCTCAAGCTGAATGAGTATCATATAAGGTGGGTAGAATTTATTTACACATCCGGTTATGTGATCAAGTACAAACAAGGTAAGGAAAATATAGTTGCAGATGCTCTATTGCGAAGGTACGCTATGCTTCAATGCTTAATTCTAAATTGCTTGGTTTTGATTATATCAAGGATTTGTATGCAAACGATCCTGATTTCTGTGAAGTGTTTACATGTTGTAGAAGTGGTAAGTTTGGAAAATTTTATTTACAAAATGGATTTCTTTTTCAGGAAACAAATTATGCATCCCTCAGTCTTCTTTGCGTGAGTTACTTATTAGGGAAATACATGTTGGAGGACTTATGGGACATTTCGGGGTAGCTAAGACTATGGCGATAATGCATGAGCATTTTTTTTGGCCTCACATGAAAAGGGGTGATAAGAAAATTTGTTCTCGATGCATTACATGTAAGGAATCTAAGTCTAGGCAATAACCTCATGGCTTGTATACTCCTCTTCCGATTCCTAATGCACCTTGGATTGATATTTCCATGGATTTTGTTTTAGGATTACCAAGAACTAAGAGGGGAAGGGATTCTGTGTTTGTGGTAGTTGATAGGTTTTCGAAGATGGCACATTTCATTCCATGTCATAAAACTAATGATGCATCGAATGTTGCTGATTTGTTCTTTAGAGAGGTTGTCAGATTGCATGGTATGCCTAGAACTATTATTTCTGATCGTGATTCTAAATTCTTGAGTTACTTTTGGAAAACCCTATGGAGTAAATTGGGAACCAAACTGCTGTTTTCAACAACATGTCACCCACAAATTGATGGTCAAACAGAAGTAGTAAATAGGACATTAGGTACTTTATTATGTCCTATAATAAAAAATAATTTGAAATATTGGGAAGATTGCTTACCACATGTTGAATTTGCTTATAATCGTTCTGTTCATTCTATAACTAAGTTTTCACCATTTAAGATTGCGTATAGTTTCAATCCATTAACCCCCCTAGATCTAACTCTAATTGTAGGTGAATTGGTGAATTTTGATGGAAAGAGAAAAGCAGAGTTTGTGAAAGAACTTCACGAGAAGACAAAGATGCACATTGAACGGATGACTAAAGTTGATGAAAAACAAGCAAACAAGGGCCGCAAAAGTGTCATTTTTGAACCCGGTGATTGGGTCTGGCTTCATATGAGGAAAGAATGATTTCCGGAACAAAGGCGATCAAAACTTCTTCCAAGAGGAGATGGACCATTTTGTGTGTTGGAACGTATTAATAATAATGCTCACAAGCTAGAGTTACCTGGTGAGTATAGCGTTAATGAAAGTTTCAATGTTACTGATTTAATGCCCTTTGATGTAGGTGATGAAGAAACAAAAGATTTGAGGACAAATCATTTACAAGAGGGGGAGAATGATGCGAATCCGACTAAATAGACTATGAATTCACAAGTCCAATCAACCGAATCTGACTAAACGAGTTCTTTGGGTTTGTTAAGGGTTCTTAGCGTTTGTTAGGGTTTCTTAGGATTTCTTTGCGTTTCTTACCGTTCATAAGGGTCTCCTAGCGTTTCCAAGGGTTTAATAGCGTTTCTTAGGGGTTTTTTTATGGTGTCTTAGTGTTTCTTAGGTTTTCTTAAGGATTCTTAGTGTTTGTTCAGGTTTCTTAGCATTTACAAAGATTTCCAAGCGTTTCTTACCATTTCTTAAGTTTTCCTAGTGTTTATTAACGTTTCTAAGAGTTGCTTAGCCATTCATAGCAATTTTTAGCATTTCTTAGGCTTTTCTTAGCGTTTCTTAGGGTTTTGTAGGGTTTCTAAGTGTTTCTTAGGCTGTCTTAGCATTTCCTTGGGTTTCTTAAGGGTTCTTAGCGTTTCTTCGGGTTTCTTAGCATTTCTTAGTGTTTCTTAGCATTTACTAGGGTTTCCTAGCGTTGCTCAGTGTTTTTCTAGGATTTTTAAGGCTTTTTTTAGGGTTTTTAGCAATTTTTTGGGGTTCTTAGCGATTCTTAGCATTTTTTTTAGGGTTCCTTAAGGTTTCTTAGTATTTCTTTGGGTTTCTTAGCGTTTTTTTAGTGTTTCTTAGCGTCTACTAAGGTTTATTATGGTTTATTAGCGTTTTTTAGTGTTTCTTAGCATTTTTTTTAGCGTTTCCTGGGGTTTCTTAGTGTTTCTTAGTGATTACTATAGTTTGTTAGGGTTTATTACCATTTTTATGGTTTTATAGGGTTTCTTAGCGTTTTTTGGCATTTTTTTAGCGTTTCTTTACATTTTTTAGCGTTTCTTGGGGTTTCTTAGTGTTTTTTAGGGTTTTATAGTGTTACTTAGCATTTCTTATAGTTTTTAAGCAATTCTTAGGGTTTCTTATCATTTCTTAGGGTTTTGTAAGGTTTTTAGGGTTTCTTAGCATTTCTTTGTGTTTCTAAGGGTTCCTTAAGGGTTCAACTTGTGTTGTCCACCCACCTTATATGGCATTTGTTCAACTTGTGTTGTCCTTTGAGATGTTTAAAAGATTCATGATCTGTGTGAATCACAAACTCTTTCGGCCATAGGTAGTGCTGCCATGTTTTAAGAGTTCGAACTAGGGCATACATCTCCTTATCATAGGTAGGATAGTTAAGGGTTGCTCCACTCAACTTTTCACTGAAATATGCAATTGGTCTTCCTTCCTACATTAATATACCTCTAATATCCACTCTTGATGTATCACACTCAATTTCAAATATTTTCGAAAAATTAGGCAATGAGAGCAATGGGGCAGTAGTTAATTTTTCCTTTATCAATTGAAATTCATTTTGTTGCTCATTACCCCATTTAAAAGGTACGTTTTTCTTTATAACAGCAGTAAGAGGTGTAACATAACTACTGAAATTTGAAACAAAACGTCTATAAAAACTAGCTAATCCATGGAAACGTCTACAAATTAGGTGTTGGCCAGTCATGAATTGCCTTAATCTTTTCCTCGTCAATTCCAATCCCTTCTGAACTTATAATATATCCAAGAAACACAAGTTTATCTGAACAAAAGACACATTTATTCAAGTTGGCAAACAACTTATGTTGCCTTAATGCTTCTAACACAGCTCTTAAATGTGCTACATGTTCATCCATGGTCTTACTGTAGATTAGAATATCATCAAAATATACCACTACAAATCTCCCAATAAAAGCACGTAATACATGATTCATTAATCTCATGAAAGTGCTTGGTGCATTAGTCAATCCAAAGGGCATAACTAACCATTCATATAATTCTTGTTTAGTTTTAAATGCAGTTTTCCATTCACCCCCTTCTTTCATTCGAATTTGATGATATCCACTCTTAAGATCTATTTTTTAAAATAAACAAGATCCATGCAACTCATCTAACATGTCATCCAAACGAGGAATAGGGTGACGATACTTTACCGTGATGTTGTTGATGGCTCGACAATCCACGCACATTCGTCATGTTCCATCCTTCTTAGGTACAAGTAGCACCGGCACAGCACATAGACTCATACTCTCTCGAACATACCCCTTTTCCATCAGCTCTAGAACTTGGCGTTGAAGTTCCTTTGTTTCCTCAGGGTTACTTCTATATGCTGGTCAGTTGGGAATTGTCGCTCCAGGGATGAAATCAATTTGATGTTCAATTCCTCGAATCGGTGGCAAACCTGGTGATATCTCATCAGGAAAGACATCGATAAATTCCTGCAAAACAATAATAATATTGCTCGGCAAAGATCCGACATGATCGTTAGTACTCAAAAAGGCGTCCTTGTACATAAGTACAATAAGAGTCTGATGTGAAAGTAAAGCTCGCTTGATCTCACTTTTTCTTGCAATGAAATTGCTTTTACTCTCTTTTTTTTCCCACTTCTGGCTTTTCCCTCTTTTTTTTCAACTCTGATATTTCTCCTTTCTTTTTTTCTTCTATTTTCTGTTCATTTGCCTTTTCCTTTTTCAGTTGATCCTCAAAAACTTGCCTTGGAGTCAATGGTACAAGAGATATTTGTCTCTCATTCATCACAAAAGAGTACCTATTAGTGAATCTATCATGCATAACTTGACAATCAAATTGCCAAGGTCGTCCCAAAAGTATATGGCACGCGTGCATTGGTACCACGTCACATAGTATTTCATCTTGATATTTTCTAATAGAAAATGCAATCAACACTTGTTTGGTTACCTTGAGTTCACCTTGGTCGTTCAACCATTGTAGTCGATAAGGCTTCAGATGCTTTAAGGTTGGTAATGCCAATTTCTCCACCAACTCAGTGATAGCTACATTAGTGCAGCTTCCCCCATCTATAATTACACAACAAACCTTATTTTTCACACAACAACGAGTATGAAATAAGTTCTCACGCTGATTGTTTTCTTCTTCTTGGGCTTGAACACTGAGAGTTCGTCATGCAACCAACAATTCTTCTTCTTCTGCATATTCATCAGCATCTTCAAGTGGTGGCATCCCCGGATCGATATCTTCTTTTTCATCATCGGTCTCAATTTCACCATTAGCATTGATCACCATTGCCCGCTTATTTGGGCATTGACTTGCAATGTGACCCCCTACCTTGGCATCGAAAACACTTAATATCACGAGTTTTGGGAGTTGTGATATGGGTGTTACCTTGATTTTGGGCCACAGCTTGCTTGGTTGTCTCTTTTAGTAGAGCATGCTGAGGTTGAGTTGATTGACTCTCAAATCGCCTTGAAGATGGTTTCCATGAGTTCAAGGAACCATTGTTAATCCCCTTTTGTGTAAACTCTTTCTCTTCAATTGTTGTTCGACTTTGATAACTTGATGTACCATATCTTGGAGCTCAACATGATATTGCATTTCCACCACGTCAGCTATCTCATGGTTTAGATCATGCAAAGATTTCGCCATTGTTGCCTCTCTGTCTTCCTCCACATTTGCTCGAATCATCGCAATCTCCATCTCCTTGAAGTATTCGTCGACGCTTCTTGATCCTTGGGTAAGCCTTTGGAGTTTATTGAACAACTCCCGGTAATAGTGGCTAGGAACAAATCGTCGTCGCATGATCGCTTTCATTTCATCCCAAGACTCCACAGGGCATTCGTGATTTCATTTCCTTTCCTTCACCAACTGATCCCACCATATTATAGCATAATCAATAAATTCGACAGCAACAAGTCGTACCTTTTTCATCTCCGAGTAATTATGACAGTCAAAAACCATCTCCATCCTCTTTTCCCATTCAAGATACGCTTCTAGATCAGTTTTTCCTTGAAAAGAGGGTATCTTCAACTTGATATTATCCAGGTTGTCTTCAACTCGGGGTCGTTCTCTATGAGCATATCAATCAAACTCCTCGAGTTCTTGTGGATCAAAAATGTCTTGGCTGAAAGCTTCGAGATCGCTGTTCAGTAAGGGTATGTTGACGCAAACCCCTCACTCCTTCTTCCAATTGATCAATTCGTTCATGAAGCGGTTCCAACTCGAACTTCAGCATTCGTCTCATTTCACTTATTATGGCTTGCATTTGTAAATTTGGAATCGGTTGTTGGGAATCTTCTTCATTTGGTGTATCTCCTCGTCATTTTGCCATGAGTTCCTACAAATGATAAAACAGAAGAACCTTGCGTGCTCACTCACGTATTTCTCTCAATCACTCGTGTTTTCACACTCGATTGGCTTTTTCTTAAATATTCAAACACTCTTTCCTTTTTCCTCTCGTTTATCTTCTTTCTATCTAAATTGAACTTTAAAAATAAATCGTTTTTACGAAGTAGTTCAACTTGAGTAACAATCAAGACAAATCAGTAAGGTTTTCAAAAACCAATTACAGAAGAATTTAAGTATGATGTACGAATTGACTCAGAGAAGAATAAAATTTAAATAGAGAAAGAAATTAAGATAAAATGAAGTAGATTAGATAAAATGAAAATCAAGCTAGAATTGTGTGCCTATTTTTTTTGCCTTTTTTGTACGAATTTTTTTTTTTGCTCTTTTTTTGTGGCACGAATTTTTTTGGATTTTTTTTCTTTTTTTTTATTTTAACTGAAAGATAGATAGAAGAATATGAGATTTTTTTTCTTTATTTTATAAAGAATAGAAATAGGCAGAGAAAAAAATGAAAAAGATAAAAAGATGGGATAGAACTTGCCGTGTAACCTGGCTGTGATAACCACTGATGCGAACCTTGCCAATATGCTGATTACACCCTACTCCAAATATGGCAACAATTTCACTGATTCGAACCTTGCCAATATGTTGATTACACCCTACTCCAAATATGGCAACAATTTCAATACTTTTACAATGCAAGTGCGAAAAAATAGAATATATTTTGTTTATTTGAAAAAAAAGGTATAATATATGTAAATGTCACACCCAAATACTCTAATAAGAAATTTTAGAAAACTATAAGTTTTAATTGCTTAAACACCAAATGTAAAAACTTGATAAGTTCAAAAATAATTTAAAAATAAAAAAAAAGATAAAACTTATAATATTGAAATTACAAAGTATATCTTTACATTTTATAGGCTAAGAAAACAACTGAATTACCTAAAAAATTTTATTAAATTATGATTTTTAATGATAATTCTTTCAAAACTTACTACATTTCTAACCAATACAATCTTATAAGAACAAACGATAAATATATTAAAATTTTCAAATAACTTACTTTTTCTTAAAATTTCTAATATAATTATTTATTAAAATTTTACATAAAAATAATTATTATTAAATAAATTACTATTTATTAAAAATTTACATAAAAATAATAATTTGTAATCATAAAATATACTATTATATAATTGGTAAATTTTATTTACCATATGGGATCGTACCACGGATTTCGGATCCAGGTTATTTCTCCGATCCGAGCTAGCTGTAAATTATCCGAGAAGTCAGTAGCGCTTAAAGCCTAAAACCCTGTACTGGAGGTACCCATTTTGAGAGTTACAATGGCTGCATCTCCGGACGGCGGTTACCCCACGGCTGAGGCCCAAATCGGCTGCCAGGATTCCTCCGCGCAAACAGAGAACATCCCTAAACCAGCCATTCCCCAACCGCTTGCTGATAACGCTGTCTCGGGGGAGAAGCGTAAGAGAGCCGAGGGTGAGGAGGCCGATTGTCCGCCTAACCCACTGTGGAAGACCAGCCTATGCTCCTACTTCAGGCGGACCGGTGGTTCCTGCAGTCATGGAAGCACTTGCAGGTACGCTCATGGTGAGGAGGAGCTCCGGCAGCGGCCTGACGGTTCCTGGGATCCGACTTCTGAGAGAGGTAAGGAGGCTAGTGGTGTTACGAAGAGAGAGGTGGCGGGCGACGATGAAAATGATGAGGATAACGATGTTACTAATGGAGCCTCTAAGAAGAAACTGAAACAAGACGGGGTAACTTCTGGCACTGACGCAAATGGTGATGCTTCTGAGTTCGGTGATCGCTGTGCAAGAAGTGCCCGAGATGTTGTTACTCCCTACGCAAATTTCTGTTACAGTGATCAGTTGCAGTTCAAAAGGAGCTCTTTGGAAAAAATCCTCAAAAAACTTGTCAGTCCATCTTACAATGCCTTTTTTATTGATTTAGTCAATCTCCTATGCCCATCATAGTGTTCTTTACTTTATTTTGATAACCTGGTGGTTCTGAGAACTCTTAACACTTTGCTTCATATTGCAGACTCGCAATGCACGCAAGGTTTGTCCTACAGGTGCTTTATTTCCGCAATGGATCATGAAATCCAAAGAAAGTGGTAATTATCTTCCCTTCTCATTCTAAAGAAAAAACTTGAATTGCAGAGTTTTTTTTTTTTTTGCCACCGTTCTGTTCTCTGTGCAGTTTATATTTTTTTTGCACAAACTTTGGCATGCATTGTCTCACTTCAAATGCTTCATGTCAATATTTGTATTTGACTATCATATCAGTTTGTGTCAAAGAATGAGATTCTGGAGGATATGATCACATAAGTTTTATGAAGCAAGGGCTTTGTTGATCAGATTAGTATCACCCAGCATGATAACATGAAAATTATAAGGACCATTAATTTTACATGAGCATAATAATACCTTATTTCTGGTTATAATGAAATATTATAGACACATATACATATTGCAGCCGGCCTTGCCTGCAAGTTGGAAGATATAGTGGCATCACCGCATGTGAATGGTTATCGCAATAAGTGTGAATTTACAATTGGGTTGTCTAATGAAGGCAAGCCCACTGTAGGATTCACACTCGGAACCTTCAAGTAATTTTCTTCTAGTCAATTTTCCTGTTAGTATACATATGATGTTTATATATAAGCTAACACTTGGGATCTCCTCAGGACTGGAGTGACAGCAGTTGCTGAACCTGTAGACTGTCCAAATGTCTCCAGTATAGCTATAAAGTATGCCTCTATTTTTCAGGAGTTTCTGCAAAACTCAAGCTTACCAGTTTGGTGTAGACATAAGAATACTGGATTCTGGCGGCAGTTTACGGTTTGTATTCATTAAATTCAATATTGCTTCTACCAAGATAGTTTCAGTCCTTATAGAATTTTCTCTCTTTTGTCAACTAATGTCTTTGGCCTGCATATGGATAAACCTTTAGTCATGATTTTGTTGTTGTTCCCTTCCCATAAGGTTCGAGAAGGAAGGAGACCAAGGAATGTGACAAATGTTGAATATGTTCACCCTGAAATTGGGGAGGTCATGTTAATTTTTCAGGTACTTGCACTCAACTGAAAATCATTTAGTTGCTTTAGAATATTGATACAAATTCTAGGTTTCGATACAAATGGGCCAATTTCCTATACAAACTATAGTGTCCCTTTGTTTTGGTTTAATCAAAAGTAGAATTCAAATATCCATATTTTCCACTTTTGGAAAAGAGGGTTGGAAAATTTTATCAATATGAATCAGAAGACTCTTTCTATCAAGGTTGAACAATAAATTAATCTACTTGTTGTCTCTTGTTATAAAATTAACATAGGTTTGCTCATTGGGTCATGACAATGGTGTCATTTCCAGTGAATTTGAGAAGATGGCTCATGCATTTTCCTCAGAAGCGGCTGCATGTTCCCCTTTGCTACCTCTCACCCATTTGGTTATTCAGGTACGAACAAGGATAACTCTTACTAAAACAAGAATGATATTCTTTATGGTCTCTGTTTCTTATCCCACATGGTAACAGGAGCAAATTGATATTAGTAAAACATGTCATATGCAGGAACACCAAGGAATATCTAATGTGGCACCATATGATGCTCCATTGCGGTCACTTCTCTTTCCAAAACCAGATTGTGGACCTTTAACTGAACCAGTCAGTGAAACGGAAGAACCTAGAATTCATGACTATATAAATGACCTCAAGTTCTCTATTTCACCTACAGCATTTTTCCAGGTGAGGCTCCAGATTATCATACTGCTTCTAGTTGCCCAAATACACTCTGTTTTCTACGATTTTCCCCATTTGATTTGTTTGCAGGTTAATACCCTTGCTGCAGAGAAGCTGTATTCTCTTGCTGGTGATTGGGCTGGTCTTGATGTTGACACCCTACTATTTGATGTATGTTGTGGGACTGGGACAATTGGACTGACTTTAGCCCACCGTGTTGGCATGGTAATATTCTGACCTATAAATTTATATCTAATTATTTATCCAACACTTAAAATAGAAAAATAACGAGGAAGCAGATCTGCCCATGAAGCATGAAATTGCTCATCTTTGTCTTTGGATTTGTTTAGGGCATTACCAATGAGTACTATGATAAATATCATTGTATTTCACATTCACAAGCCCACCAATCAACTTTCTAATAGGAATTAAATCTTCTTTTTAAAGCACTGAGGTTACTTTTACTATTTTTCCAGGTGGTGGGCATTGAAGTCAATGCTTCAGCAGTTTCAGATGCTCATCGAAATGCAGAAATTAATGGCATAAAGAATTGTAGATTTGTCTGTGGAAAGGTGAGAATTTTATCTTTCTATTTAATTGTGTTTATGGTATTATTATCCTTATTAATATATCTGGACTTATAGGTCCGTGTACATTTTACAGAAGTGTTTCCACTATTTCTGGTTATTTTGCCATTGGTTTTCTTTTGTACTTTTGTCTCGAGAATAGAATGAGCACTGACATCAGCTTTTCAGTGCCTACTTCTCAAGGACCTTTGTCCCTGGTCCATTCCGTGAAAAGTCGATTTTTTACTAGTTTGTACTGGAAATATTTATGAGTTTACTTTATTTTACATTGTGTAACAGGCAGAGGATGTCATGGGATCTTTGCTGAAGGAATACCTTGATGTGCCTCAGAAACAAGACGATCCTTCAAATGCAACAAAAAGAAGTGACAAAGAAATTGCTTGCTCTGAAAATAATGGTCTTACTGTGGCTATTGTGCTTGACATCAAATATTTTCAAATTCATATGATTTTATTTTGGTTTGATAACATAGGAGTGCCAAACCTTTTCAGATTTTTACAAAATTTTCAAACCTTTGGCATTTATGTCCTTTTCTATTTACTGTCATTTTAGCACTAACATAGGCTCTAATGATGTGCCATGTGTCAATATATTTGCCACGAGTCAAAGGCCAAAGGTTTGGCCTTTCTCTGTGAAGATTAAAAGGTTGTGACAAAATTAAGCAAATGACCAAATGTATGGGTTTTCTAAATTAATGACCACTTTCGTTTCCTAATAATTGCAGTACCAATGTATTTCTATCCATGTCTAGGTCTTGAGGAGCAAGAATTAGGAAATCAAGAGAATTCCTCTTTGGATATGGGAGTTGCTTCCCGTCAGCAATTCAAAAATGTGGTAGCTATTGTTGATCCTCCACGAAGCGGACTTCATCCTACTGTGAGTGCTTATTCCTTGTTCCACAGATTTATATTTCTTATTTTACATTTGCACTTTTCCCAGCTTACTCTGCACAAGATGTGGATGTGCATAGCCATTGAAGAAACTAAGAGAACTTGTTATCATAGTTATCTGAACCGAACTGGATCCGAAACCAAACATGACATGGGTTCATTGGGTCGGATCAGGTCAATGTGTTAGACCCTATTTTATTAAGATATTATATAAATATACTATTAATCATAAAATATATAAAAATAGTATATATTACTATTAACTCATAATTTTAACCCTTCAAAATAATAATGTACAATTGGATATATATTCAAAATATAATTATATTTTGCATTTATTAAAATTTTACTAAATTTTATTTTTAAATGAAGCTATAATTTATAACATTCTCTTCTATACCTTTATGAAATGAGTGAGTGAGATTTAATATTAGTTGCATATTGTATATTTTGCTTTGTGCCACATTGATTATTTCCACAAAATAGGGGAAACCTTTCTATTATATGAAGGCTATAAAGATGTGTTTTTGGAATGGGTTCTACCACCTGCCCATATGGATTCATGGGTCAAACTGAGTTCTCTCCAGTTTTCATGGGTTTTCAGCAGCTAATTGTGCAAACGGGTCTCAAAGCAAAACCAGACCAGACCCACCCGGGTCCATTTCCCGCCCCAACCGGGCTGTTCGGTCTAGTTTTGATAATTATTATTGTTATATGCACATATTGAGCATTTTGAACCTCTGGTGATAAGATAGATGTTTTTATTCGAATAGGAAAGGAAAAGCTTTTGCCTAATATAATAATACCAGCTTTTTTCCCTTGTATTTTAATTTTGATTTCAGGTAATCAAAGCACTGAGAACTCATTCAGGTCTGCGGAAGCTTGTGTAAGTTCTCCAACAAAACTTTAAACTCCCAAAATATTCACATGTTCCTCTAACTGAAGTTTTTTTTTGCTCAACCTCTAACTGAAGTTGAACCATAAGCGTATGATGATATATATCTTTAATGCAGTTACATATCATGCAACCCTGACACCTTAGCTGCAAATGCAATCGAGCTCTGCTCAAACTGTCCCGAGGAGGACAAGGGGAAAAAAGACAATAGGGGATGGAGAAACATGAGCAGCGCAGGTCTTGCCCGTCGAAGGGTGAAGTCAATGCCCAAATCGGAGCCTTTCTGTCCTGTCAAAGCTATGGGTTTTGACCTCTTTCCACATACCTCACACTGTGAAATGGTGATGCTTATGGAAAGGTAATTGCTCCAGACAATGTCTTCATTAGTGGCTTATACTATAGATTGGCGCCTGAGCTTTAATATTGCCCATGCGAATCCAAGACTCAGCTGGAATTCTTGAAGCATCTTATTTCCATAAAATGAATTTATATTGGTTCGACCATATAATGTCCATAACGTCTTGCGCAGTTTTGAGAATCCAATGGATCCCGTATATTGTTTTAGAAGCATTGAGAATGTATCAATATTATATTAGCATTAAAGATGTGAATGTGACTAAAAATAGAACGAATGAATACTTTGTTAGAAAATTAATTAAAAGGTTACTTGACATTAGAATAGGGTACAATTATAAGGATAAGGGTTAAAAAGAGATTTAAAAAAACTTTATATAAGCTGATTAAAAATATTGTAGAAAATTGATCGATTAAAAAGTTTAAGAAAAAGGTATCAGAAATTTAATTAGTTAAATTTATATTTTTAAATCAGTTATTAAAATATTTTATATTTAAATTTTTAAATCAGTTATTAAAATATTTTATATTTAAATTTTTAAATCAGTTATTAAAATATTTTATATATTTATATTAAATGATGATATGATTTACGTGATATTTTTTATTTATTTTTATGCTATTAATTTATTATCTTTTCCTATAAAATGTAAACTACGTTACCATTTGTAAATTAAATTTGGTGAGATTTTATTTTTTTCTAATTGAAATAACTTTTTAACTTATAAATTATTTTAAATTTGGTGAGATTTCATTTTTTTTCTAATTGGAATAACTTTTTAACTTATCAATTATTAAATATGGAAATTAGATTTATAACAAGAGTTTTTTAAAAGTTATTATTAAAGTATTTGGATGTCACGCTTACCTATTTTATAACTTATTTTTTAAATAAATAATATATATTTAGTGTAGTGTTTAATATATTTAATAATATATATTTAAAATATAATTTATATTAATAAAATATTCAAGCTTGTTGAGGCTCGGCTCCAATATCGATATTCAAAGGTATACATCATTAATTTATTTAATTTTAAATTATTAGTTTAAATATTTTGAAATACCAAAAGCTTTAATTTTGTTTGAAAAACCACTTTTTGAAATACGATATATAATATTGTGCAAAAAAAAAAAGAAATACGATATATAATTAGAGCGACTAATTAATGATATGGCCAATAACAACGAATTCAAATATTAAATGACATCACACATAAAATATTATAAACGTTTATTTAATTTTATTCTAAATTATTCACCAATTGGGATAAATTAGTTAATAGTTATATGTTGAGCAAAGAAAAGTTAATAGATATATGTTTTTACACTTTAAATTATAAAAAAAAAGATTTTTTATTTTTAATGAACGAAATTAGAAAGTATAATAATAAATATTGCATATAAATGAGTAAGAAAATATTATTAATTAAAATAACAATACAATTAGAAAGATATTTTAGGATGTGTTTTTTTAGGATATAGAAAATATGAACAAAATGTTTTTTATTAATTTAAATATAAAATATAAATATATAAAAACATTTGAAAAAAATAATAATTTTGTATTTAGCAAAAAAATAATTTGGTGAGTAAAATATAACAATAATCCAGGAATTTTTTTAAATATATGGAGATAGTTGTAGATGGTATTTTATATAATAATATTTTATAAAGTGTTTTTAAATAGCTTATCAAATAAAAATAAAATAAAAAACAGTACCAAATAATGCTCCGCCGATTGGATCGTCTGCTACGCTCTTAGCTGATCTGCGTAAGCCGTCGACGTGGCATTATCTGATTCATCTTCATAGGAACTATAAATGTGAGGTTGAATCTTGCAGTACACCCACCGGAGTCTCTTTTCTTTCTTGTTCTACACTGCTACCGCAGTCTCATCTTACTTCTTCAGATCTGCTTCCCTCTTCCCATTCTCTCGCAATAGCTCTTCACCTTAGTTCTCCTCCCATGGCGAAGTTGTGGTTCTACGCTGTCGTTGCTCTCCTCCCTCTCCATGTCGCATTGTCTGCAGATCCGCCGCAGATCTCGCCTGGACCTGCTCCCGAGCTCCCCGCTGACGCTCCTTCGCCTATCTCTTCTCCGATTCCGGCATCTCCACCAGCGCCCTCCCGTGCCAATGCGCCTCTGAGTTTGATCTCGTCCCCGCCAGTGCCGCCTCCTTCGGATGCAGCTCCCGCTTCTTCTTCCTCTACTACTCCCTTCTCTCCGTATACACCGCCAATGGAATCATCCGTTCCTTCTCCAGCGCCGGACGATTCGAGCGATATCAATCACAGCGATATCACCTCCAATACGGACGCCAACTCCAGAGGATCATCCGGCGGGATGAGTGCCGGAAAGAAGCTAGGAATCACAGTGGCGGTGATTGTATGCGCCGGCCTGGTAGTTCTAGGCGGGATAATCTACAAGAAAAGGAAGGACAACATGAGGAGGTCGGAGTATGGTTATGATGCTAGGAGAGAGATTCTCTAGATATGCTGCACTGAAATTTTATTATTATTTTTCCAATTACATGATTTAATTAGATTGTTACTAGTTCACTTATTGATTTTCCTTATTACCTCCTCTAGTCTTGAACTGGTGTAGCAGTTCTATCTACACCTTCAGTTATACCGATCTATATTCAGTAGGTATTAATTTTTTGATTTCTGATACTATTTCTAAAAGATTTAATTTCGTTTGTGCCTATAATTAGCATCTACTCCATTCCAGCAGTTGCCTATGGAAATGGACCGTGAATCCAAAAGCAGGGTCTAAAGATATATTATGGATGGCTAAATTTCGTTTGTGCCTATAATTAGCATCTACTCCATTCCAGCAGTTGCCTATGGAAATGGACCGTGAATCCAAAAGCAGGGTCTAAAGATGTATTATGGATGGCTATAATGGAACGGTGACAATTCTGATTGAATGGTGGCATTGTCTGGTGTGATAAATGTGTAACGGGAAGCGGGACGGCATTCGATTTTTGGCGTTCTTTTCCGTCTGGATCTGATCTTGTCACTGCAAGCGGTCCCCAATGTATTACTAATTTCCCAAACCCAGCTGTCGAGTGGAATGTCTGAATCAGAGACTTGCCCATATTTTAAGCATTCAGCCACTGATAGTTTGGCTCGGGCTCGGGTTGCCATAGCTGGGCTTTTGATAGCTTGCGCATGAGTAATTGCTACCCCTAACGCCTGGATTTTTTTTGCACAGACCTAACACCTGGATTTTAAAGATGTAATTGGAGTTGCACATGACTAAGTCAGCTGGGTCGAATGATGGGACAAAATTGCTCAAAACCATCGAACGCTAATCAATTCCGACGAACCATGAACAAATACAGTAAGCCATGATTGTCGTCTCCTGTAAATCCAAGCCAGTTACACAACCAAAGACTACCTTACAACCCCCATGCAGGACAGTGGGCTCACTATTGTACGCCAACCAATATTCTCAACCGCAGCAAAGTTCAGCTCCTGCTATTAGATCTCTGCATGCGGGCTATGATTCTGCGGATTTTCAGTACCTGAGAACCGGACGGTCAGCTGTAACATATGTGACTGAGGGGATGATGAACTGCTTTCCCTTGTCATTCTCCATCTCACGAACTCCGCCGTGAATGAGCTCACACTCATGGCCAACCCGAAGCCGGCAAATGTAGCGAACAGCACCGATAGAACCGCTTGCAGATGGACCTGCAAGGCATCAGATAATACTGTAAGCTTCAGAGATTCAGGAGGCTAAGCTCTTGGGGTGCATTTGATTGGGTTATCTTATCATGTCATCTCACCAGAGAGTAGAATACAACCAACAGGGCGAACTGGACCGAGGCGTACACCCATACATATCTGCTCTTCACTGCAAATAAGAATATATGTAATCAGAGGCACATTTCTTGTTTTCCATGTCTTTGTAGAAAGAACCAAGGGGTGTATACCCATTGTTAATGCAGTCATTGATGAGAGGAGGCCAAGGACGCAGGAAAACGGAAGAGATATGGTGATTGCACGGGTGCCCATCTTCCCTACCTGTATTACCATGACGGATTTATGATATGATCTAGATGAAAAACAAGCCAGAGAAGATCATCATGGGGTTCTGATTTGGTAAGTGACTTACCAAGAGCTGCTCAAGGAAGCAAAAGTAGGCAAGCATGCTCACAATCACCAGGACCGGGACTTCCTGCCACGACCTGGAAAGTCTTTCATTGTTAAGTCAGTAATAACGATGAGAGTAGGTGCATTGGATCATAGAGTATCTTACACTGTTTGAAGGCAAAGTATCTCCTTTTATCAACTCTTTTGTTTGATATTTGAAGGAGAAATGGACGAACTTGCCTGTACTCCCTGAGATCTTCTTGCTGAACTCTGCTTGGTCGGTTCCGGACCTGAACACTTTGTATCCTGAGGAGTGTAACCGGCAGGTTCTTGACTTCTTGTCTACAGACATCACATGTCTTGTTGCCCTTGATGCTGAACCATTTGACAGCACAGTCTCGGTGAGCAAGAGCCAGTTCTCCTTTGCAGCTGCATTCCATCTTCAGTGTTTCTCCTGCTTCGCAGAGCTCCAACAGACAAATCCTGCAGACGGCCTCCTCTTCCGGTATATCCTCTCCACTGGTGTCAATCTCTGAACAAGAGACTGGGATAAGAGGTTTCTAACGAAAGCCAATGAGTTCTTGAAACTAAGAATGTTTGAGGAGGGCTCACTGGGGTCAACAGGTGGTGAAATACTGATGATCTCATCTCCTTCCTTCACACGAGGAGTAGATGGAATCACCCGGAAGAAAGAATCTATCCTTCTGTCTTTGTTGTTGACAAGGACGGAGAGGGACCGAGCCATGTCCCTGGGATCCTTTCCTCTGAACAATCAAAACAAAAGTCTTTAGCAGTTACTCAGGTCTTTGAATCATCTTCAGGACCCCATGATACTGCTCATATGAAAGACACTGACACTTTCACCTTGTGTGGATCCATGATTGGAATCCACAAGCGAAGCTACTGGCAGTGAAGATGTTCTCTTCATCCCGGCAGTGAATATCTTTCTTTGACAATGAGGGTGACCTCGAGATGGAAGACTTTTATTATATTTATCATACTTCTAAAATAACATATGAGATCCATTGGATTCTCAAAACTACAAAAGATATTATGGACAATATATGGTCGGACTTATTGCAGTAAGCATAAGTTTGATTATTGGAGAGATTTGGATTTGAGATTGCAGCGAGGAGAAGGCAACCAAAGGAGACCCGTGCAAGGAATGTGGAATATATCACGACAGAACAACCGACCAATCATATCGCCCGTGCACAAGATCAGCAAAACGTGTAGCCCACTAAAGATATAGATGGAATGACATTGCATGTGAGATTTCCCTTTTGTCCTTGGCCCCATTACCTAATTTTAAGAAGATTTAGCCAACACCCCCACTATTTATAAATAGGGGCGGTACCCGATACGGACCAGGTCCAACTTAGATGTTGGGAAATGGATGGGATATCTAGGTCCGGCCATATCCAATTATACACCCGTGCTCGAGATCATATTCGTTTGCTCTGGTCTCCTGGGTTTTGATTATTATTAAAATTAATGGTGTATTTATGGTATATTTTCGATTACATTTATACTTAAAATTAAATATAATTAAATATTTATAAACTTATAAATTTATAATAATTTTCTATTTTATTAAATTTAATATTATATTTTTAACCGTAATACTACTGTTTAACATTTATATATTTATTAATTATAATTTTAAATATATTATTAATAAATATATAATATTCAAGTATTAAACTTAAGCTATTTATTTATTTTAATATTAGTATAAATTAAGAATCTGGTTTAAAGTATTTAATTATATATAAATACCATCATATTTACTATTTTACTATATAGTAAGTTATTGTTTACTGATAATATATATAATAAATTTATAATTATTATAAATAGTTTAAAATTTATAAACTTTAAACACGCAACCCTAACACCTTTACAGTCATATTCCAATTCCAAGCTGATGTGCGTGCAACCTCAATCCAAGACGTGTTCATCAGGTCACCAATGTCCTTCACTATAGTCTCCCTCCAATCTGATGACGATGATCGGAGAATATGAGTGCTTGGATGTGCGTGCAACCTCGATCCAAGACGTGTTCAGGTCACCAATGTCCTTCACTATAGTCTCACTCCAATTTGATGACGATGATCCGAGAATATGAGTACACACTAGATCTCCCTCCGCCCCCTCCAATATCTAAATCAATCAATGAAAGTATCCAGAGTCGATCACCTAGTATAGGTTGATCGTCATTCATTCGATGAGGTTTAGGTGGGCTACGGCATCACCATTTACCTGGCCCAGCATCACCTGTTGTCCCATTCGTTCTCATGCCAACAACTTCAACGGCTTTATGATCGAGGCGCTGCAACTCGACACGAGAGTAACCAGTAATTAGTTCGATTTCTGCTTCTCCTCTGGCCACCATTATGGATTTGTTTTTTTCCATAAATGACCGTTTTTCACATCATTTTCTCTCAAGCTAGTGGACGTGGCAGCTGCAATTTAACGGATACCGTTGGGATGCTTTATCCATCACTTTCCCTTTTATAAAACCACCCTGAGAGCCTCACTTTGAAATAATTAAACAATAATTTATTTGCAGAGGAGGAGAGAAAACTAGCGCAAGTTACTGAAATTCATCGCCAATGGCCACCAGAATAGCTTACCGTTTCGTCTCGGGCGATCTATCGTCCGCCGTTCCCGGTGACTCCGCCTTCGAGCACGACGAGTCGGACATCTACTCAGCCGCATTCTCCAGTTCTGAGCCACCTATATCCCGCCGAACGGAGCGCCAGGTGAAGAAGTCGTCGATCAGACGCCGCGACCCGAACGGCTCGGTTTCGTCTCTGCCTGTCAACGTTCCGAACTGGTCAACTATCCTAAGGGATGAGCACGGGGACAGGAAACGCCGGAGAGGAGACAGCCTAGAAAATGACTTCGATTACGGAAATGAGGAAGGGGACGAAGACTTCGGCGGCTGCAGGGACAGGCTGCCGCCGCACGAGTTCCTGGCGAGGGCGAGGACGGCGTCGTTTTCCGTCCAGGTGGGAGTAGGCCGGACCTTGAAGGGAAGGGATCTGAGCCGAGTCAGAAATGCTGTATGGGCCAGAACCGGGTTCCTGGACTGACAGAAGCCGTTAGCCGGTATCTTCTCCGCCACACTCGCCACTGCCTCTTCGGATTTTCAGTTTTTAAGTTATCGGTTTCTTTTTTTCCCTGTCGGTCGGATCGGATGTGACAGAAATCCGACTTTAGAAATTGTGGATGAATGTTTTATTTAAAAGTATATAATAAAAATATATTTATATATATTTTCAGTTTTTAAGTTATCGGTTTCTTTTTTTCCCTGTCGGCCGGATCGGATGTGACAGAAATCCGACTTTAGAAATTGTGGATGAATGTTTTATTTAAAAGTATATAATAAAAATATATTTATATATATTTTCAGTTTTTAAGTTATCGGTTTCTTTTTTTCCCTGTCGGCCGGATCGGATGTGACAGAAATCCGACTTTAGAAATTGTGGATGAATGTTTTATTTAAAAGTATATAATAAAAATATATTTATATATAATTTCACAGTCCGTTGATCCGTGGCGGCGTGTATTATAAAAATGGTATTTTGGTGAATACAAGGACCCGTAATCTAGGACCTTCGAGAAGGACCTGTCCATCCACCGGCCGGCCCTAGTAGTATTTAGTTTAATGGGCTATTTCTTCCTCATTTAGGCCCATTAATTTAGTATCGGGTATCCGTCGAGGATGGATTCGGATCCCGTTTCTTCACCTACTGGTCAGAAGAAGTAGAGCTGCTTCTCCTGGACGTTCGTCGTTTGTTTGCAGTGCCGGAGAAGATGCTGCGGACTAGACGGCAAACAGAGAGAGGAAGGTAGGAGAAGATGTGAGAATTGAGAGCTGAAAAGAGACTCGCATCTCTCTCTTTCCCTCTATGTACGGAAAGATCCATAAGCAATAAAGTTTGTGCCCCAATTCGGAGTTAGCCGAAGGATCACCTCACGTCACCTGAAATGTCGTCTTCCTCCGGTTCGAGTCACGACTCCGAATCCAGCTCGTTCGCATCTGATAAGGAGCCTAGCTCCGAGATGAATCCCGGATCGATCGAGGGGAAGCTCCGTTCCATGAGCGTATCTGGAGAATTGGAAGGCGTTGATGGCGTGGCGAAGGGATTCACAATGAAGGACGATGCTGCTGGCAGCCACGGAAATGAAAGTAAAATCGGCGATGGAGAGACGGATCCGATGGGAGCTTCCCGTGAGATGGCAGTGGAAGGAGACGAGGAGTCTCTTGAAGAGGCTGCAGTTGGAGAGAGTGGAAGAGATGGTGGGGAGTCGAATGCGATTGACGGCTGTGATTCTGTTCCTGAGATAGCAGCGGAAGGAGAGGTGGAGCGCGTCCTTGAAGCTGGCCATTTATGGAGGAGTGAGCCGACCACCGAGCGGGAAGCAGAAATTGATTACACTGGCAATCGCAGAGGTGGAGGAGAGGCTAAAACCTTTAGTGAAGAGATGAATGCTCCGGAGGACATTGGTTCAGCTGCTGAGATAGCGGTTATGGAAGACGATCGTGGCCGAGAAGCTAGGTCTATGTGGAAGGGTAATTCGAACTCAGAGCTGGATGTGGAAAGGCGGTTGAGCCCTAGCAGCAGCGGATATGCTGGCGGGAGGGGGAGCAGCGGATCTAGCAGTGCCTCCGCTGAGAGTGAAGAAGATGAGATTCAGGAAGACAATCATTTACAGAATGGTGTTCCCAATTCTCAGTCCCCGTGGGTTCCCGGAAAACGGCATGTGGACGAGGTACCCTTGATTTCTTTTTGGCTTATTCAGTTATAATTATTTTCAATTGAACTGGGATTGCCTTTAGGACTCAGATACGCTGATTCTTATTGTGTTGGACGGACATTTGGGACATGGGGACTTTTGATTCTGTCCAATTTTGAGCTATTGTGTACTGTTTCAAGGGTGGATTCTTCTTGGCATCTACCATGCATATCTTCTGGGATGATCACCTGGTGCATCATTTCATCAATTGGGGTAATATGAAGATATAGTTATTTGCATTGTCCGTAATTCAACCAGAGGGTTGCAAGTACTTTATCTGTGATGTTTGAGCCAACCAATGTGATCTGCTCCTCCAACAAACCTATTATTTTGAAAGCAAAGTGATTAAAAAGGAAAAAGAATTGCATTTCTTGCAGGATGATGCTTCAGTTTCTTGGAGAAAGAGGAAGAAGCATTTTTTTATCCTCAGTCACTCTGGAAAACCAATATACTCAAGGTTGAATATTTCATTTTCCCAATTTCAGCACTTTGAGCTCAACCTTTCTCTTCATTTTGTATAAGTGGAAATTGTGGACTCCCCTACATTACTTTCAGGTATGGAGATGAGCATAAGCTTGCAGGGTTTTCAGCCACGCTGCAGGCAATTATTTCCTTTGTGGAAAATGGGTAATTTGTCATTGGACTCGACTTTTAAGTTTGTTGGTTAATCCTTCCTGTGCATGTCTTTTTAATTCACAAGAATTTAAAACTTTTTTTTTCTTTCATTCAATGTTTTCCAGGGGAGATTGTGTCGAACTGGTTAGAGCAGGAAAACACCAGGTTGCTTGCCTTTCTTTTTTTGCGCTATGCATCAATAATTGAATTGATTCTGTATAGTTCTTAACATCCAATATGGCCCTTGTTTATTATTAGAGCTGCTCAGCGATTAAAATCTGTAACTGTCTATTCGTTTGTTGATATGGTTCTTGGTTGCATTGACATATATATGAAATCTGAGAGCTGATACAGGGTGCATACATATTATATTTGTTGTCACCTATAGGTGGTTTTCCTTGTCAAGGGACCGATTTACTTGGTGTGTATCAGCTGCACAGAAGAGCCTTATGAGTCTTTAAGAGGGCAGTTAGAACTTATTTATGGTCAGGTAGGTAAAAAATTTCCTTGGACACACTCCCTATCCTCTGTTATTTAAACCAATTAAACATGCATCTGCTATAAGATACTGAACTCGTTACCTGATTGACTGTGGTTGGTTACAGATGATACTTATACTAACAAAGTCAGTAAACAGATGTTTTGAGAAGAACCCAAAGTTTGATATGACACCTCTTCTTGGAGGAACTGATGTTGTGTTCTCTTCCCTTATTCATTCCTTTAGCTGGTGTGTGCTCATACTTCCTTTATCTTTGTCATTTCCCCCTTTCTTTTGGATTTTTGCAAGTGGAAGAATTTTACTTTTGCTTGTCTATTGTTTTATTCCATGTCCTCTAATTAATGTAACCAAATGATTGTCTCGATCAACCCTGCTTATTTTCTGGAAACTTTTTCAGGGAGCAGATCCTGCAATATATGCTAAAGGAAAAACAAAAAAATTATAATGATAAAATGAGACTTCATTTTCTAGATTGAATTGGTTCCGGCATAGACCTGATTCTAGAGTTTTCGTTTCTTCAATGGTGAGTTATTTTACTCACCTAGCTAGAAGAAATTATTATTTTACCTGTAATAATCTCCTTACTTACAAGAACCCTTTATTGCCTACAATACATGCTGGCCACATGTTATCTTAGGATCTAAAGTTTTTGATATCTCGTAATCAATAGATCAGATGAACAAGTTCAACTATTCAGTTTGCCCAATTTGATGGTTTCAAAGGCTTACTATTCTATAGTTGCTATAGATATTGGTATCCATATTTTCCATGCCTCTCTTATATTAGTGGCTGAGCTGGATAGACCTGTTTAATTGTACATGTCATCCAGGAACCCAGCTACCTTTCTCCATGCATATACATGTCTTCCTCTTTCTTATGCAACAAGGCAAGCTGCTGGAGCTATTCTGCAAGATGTTGCAGACTCTGGTGTCCTATTTGCAATATTAATGTGTAGACACAAAGTGAGTAATCCTTTCCTTCAATATTTTCTGTGTTTAATACAAAAAGATGCTTCAATCCATCAGCATTTTAAACTCAATTTACGGGTGTCAGTGGAAGAATTTCATTAACTAGTAAATATGTTTTACGAGATCCATAAGTTTAAAGTTTTCTGCAGGTGGTCAGTCTTGTTGGTGCTCAGAAGGCTTCTTTGCATCCTGATGATATGCTGTTACTTGCTAATTTTGTCATGTCATCTGAATCATTTAGGCAAGTATTGACTTTTGCAAGCCTTGCTTGATTCTGTATCTGGTGTTCGTGCGCCTCTCTGAGTTCGTTTTACATAGAAAACCTACTTTGTGGTGCTTATTACATATCAGTTCTTCTCCATTTATGTGAATGATTTCCACTTTTCACAGAAAGCAAGTGAAAATACATCATTTACTCTACTCAAGAAACAAGCAGCCTAACTTTAAAAATTGCTATTGATAACTGCCCATAATTTAGCTTGAATAGATTAATTGCTCTTCTTTTCTTTATGCAAATTGTCCATATGCAAAATTCTGTTCAATGTATTTAACCTTTTATATTAGAAATGGGAAAGCAGTTTTCCTAAATTTGTCCATAACAGGTTACAGTATCTACAAGTGAGCATTTTATTATCTTGTTTGAGAGATGGCATCATAGACTTTTTCTTGCTGTTACAGGTCGTCTGAGTGCTTTTCACCCATTTGCCTCCCAAGATATAACCCTATGGCATTTCTATACACATATGTGCAATATCTTGATGTGAGTGATAAATATATGTATATGTATTGATAATATTGCTCGTGGTATTATCTTTTTTACAGACTCACGGTTATTCTTTTTCCCTTTAAAGTTTATGTTTTCCAGAATTGTAGAATTGAATCGGTGGAGCACTGACATGATATTTATGTTCTCTTGTTGCAGACTGACACATATTTGATGTTGCTAACAACTCGTTCAGATGCTTTCTTCCACCTGAAGGATTGTAGGCAAGCAACATTCTAATTGATTTACTGAAACCGTGGGTTTGTTTGATTTAGCTATCGAGAAAAGTGATCATTACCAATCCAAAATGCTACAATCTGGGAAGAGATGCATACCCCTATGGCTAAAACAATATTTTAGAATCCATCATTAGTAACGCAACTGCAGGAACTTTTTACAGTAGGGAAATTAGATTGAGGGTAGCCTGCTTGAATCTGAAATTTTCTTCACATAAAGCAGAATTCTTGTGGCCATCATTTTCTGTCTTTCTTCTTTTCCTTTTTATTCATTCTGAAATTTCATTCCACCATCTACTACTTATGGATTATATGGATGAAACCTTGTAGGATGCGCATCGAAATGGTCTTACTGAAATCAAATGTTCTAAGTGAAGTGCAACGATCAATAGTTGATGGTGGAATGCATGTTGAAGACTTGCCTATTGATCCAGTGCCCCGTTCTCGATCATTATTCCCTCATTTAGGTAATCTTAATCCTCACACAGATTCTCAGCAGAGTCTTAAAGGAGCACATCCAGGCATTGGCGGTCCAGCAGGTCTATGGCATTTTATATATCGGAGCATATTCTTGGACCAATACGTGTCTTCAGAATTTTCGCCGCCAATATGCACTCTACAGCAGCAGAAGAGGTAAGCCGTGCTCTCATGCATTATATATGAAACATATTGCATTTTGATATTTTCCTGTTGAATGAGCTCTTTTCAGGCTGTATAGGGCTTACCAGAGGATGTATGCTTCAATGCATGATAAAGGAAACCAGCCCCATAAAACTCAGTTCAGAAGAGATGAAAACTATGGTGATGGGTCTTCAACTGTTACAGTTGTATTCACACACTTGATATGAATTTTTTGTATGTGGAGCTCTCTCTTATACCATAACAATCTTTTTTTTTTCTTGCAGTTCTGCTCTGCTGGGTCACCCAGGACTTTGAACTTTATGCAGCATTTGATCCACTTGCTGATAAGGTTTGTTTTCTGTGCAAAGCTGAAATTAAGTGCTCATTTGATGTTGTCTTCTCCATTGCCACGGCCAACTGAAGAATTCTCTAGGGAAACACTTGGAATTATTTCAGCGTTTGTTTACATGTTGGGAGCTTCAGTTGCACCTTGTATACTTTCAATTCCTCTGCCATCACTATCTAGTTGCAGATCTTGAGCTTTAACTGCTCTGAATTTGCAGGCCTTGGCCATAAGGACTTGCAACCGGGTCTGTCAATGGGTGAAGGATGTGGAAAACGAGATATTTTTGCTTGGAGCCAGCCCCTTTACCTGGTGAACTACTCCTCATTCGCAGCACAGCATGCACTGTAACAAAAGCCAGTATACCCCGAAATTTTCACTATACCCTGCCTAAGATTTTCGTGGTTTTTACTGCCTTAGTTTTTCGGCCTAGGAAGTAGTTGGCCGCGCTAAGTAGCTATTGCTAGACATGTTCCATCATATCATCATTTTCGATAAGTTTGTTTATACATTAAGATGAGGTTGGATGGAAGCTTGTTAGCAACACTCCCACACTGAAACTGTACAAGCCCTATATCTTTTGAGAGCTTTCCTTCAGTACAACACTTCCTGCACAGTATGTACATTTCACCTTATTTTCAATGACTCTATGCACAGAAGACCAATCCGAGCTGCTGCCGCCCCCAACCAGCCTTTGATGGCTCTGAGATCACAGGTTAGATTTCGAATTTCTCTGATGTGTTATTTGATGCTGCACTTCACTGCTGAGCTGAGGTTGTTGACTACTGATTGCAGGCAAAATCTCGTGGGAGACCTACTTGGATTTGGCAATTAGTGTTTGGGTTGGGGGGTACGCCTAGGCAGCACATGGTCTCATTAAAGACCCAACATTGATTAGCCCCCCTCTCCCTCCCCACATTCAAACCAGCCTTCTTCACTTGACTCTTTCAATCAACCCTCCCCCCCCTCCTTTCCTTCACATTGATTACATAGCCAGCATTGAATCCACCTGTGGCGTTCCCGCTAATTTATTACTCCTCCCAATCAAAGTTCACCAATTACGGAGGCTATCATGGCTTTGGTTGGTCCCGATGATGTTGATATGGCCTATTCTTGGACTTTGAGTTCCGGCACAATTCCGTCATTGCGCAAGCCAATGAAGAGGGGTGGAGGGTGGGGATTCCGATGCTGCTTTCATTTTGGGCATCATTCTTAGCCAAATTATATAGTGAACAAGCCGACGGTCATTAAGAGGATGCACAAATGTGAAGTGAGTGTGGAAGATGAGGAACTTTTTTTTATTGATTTTTGCATTTTATAGGTAAGACAATGTCGACGGACCTCTTTAGCCGGCGATGAAGGGGAATACCCTGCAAAAATAAGCAAGGGGAAGTTAGAGGAAGGAAGGATGGATGGTGGCTGGCCTTAAACGCGTAGTCTAGTCTCTCTCTCTCTCTAGTATGAGGTTTTTAATGGTTCCGTTGAAACGACAACGTCACATGAAGACTTTGTCCGCACTTTCGATGCACAAGACTCCAAAGCCTTTCACGGCTTTAAAAAATGAACAGGTTATTTATTGGAATTAATAAAATTACCTAACAGTCCGGATGATACTCGTATGATAATGCCATGCAGAGTAGGGAAGAGAGAGATAGAAGAAGGTAAGCAGCAGCAGGAAGCTTATAACGTTCAGTTGACTCCTCTTCTTTCTCTCTCTATGCTCTCTGACTTCTCCATTAATAATTCGACCCCATTTCCATCTCTCTTCTGAACTTTGGAGGAGGATTCTTTTCTCCTACTCTGTCATCTCTCCTCTGTTTTTTTTCAGTAGAAAACCTAACTGGTGCAGCGCGTCGATCTCCGCCGAGATAGATGGGTGAGCGAAGAGGGATTGATTAGCGGAGGGGACCTTCATTCGCCGGGATCCGACCCCGGAGTCGAAGAAAGCTGCGAGAGAGAGAGAGAGAGAGAGAGAGAGAGGGTGCGGTGTCGTTCGCTTGGTGGTCGGAGGGATGTACAAGAACCAGCTGCAGGAGCTGGCGCAGAGGAGCTGCTTCAACCTTCCTTCTTACACGTGTATCAGGGAGGGTCCCGACCACGCCCCGAGGTTCAAAGCCACCGTCAACTTCAACGGTGAGGCCTTCGAGAGTCCCCACTACTGCTCCACCCTCCGCCAGGCTGAGCACTCCGCCGCCGAGGTCGCCCTCCACTCCCTATCCACCCGCCATTCCCTCGCTGCCCGTATCCTCGTACGTACTCTCTCTCTCTCTATCTTTCTATCTTCCTATCTATATCCGTCTTATCAGTTGATTAATCAAGAGGCCAGGAATCTCTCTCTCTCACTCTCTCTCTCTCTCTCTTCCTCTCTCCTTGCTTTTCTTCGTTTGCTGCATCTCCTTCAGTTCCATGTTAACCTTACACCAGGGCACGGTCTATGCTTGTTAAAATGCGCACGTTGTAAGTAGTTGCCCATCTATTGCTGTTTTATTATTCTATTTGAAGGAGAAAGCAAGGATCTTTGTATAAGGCAGATGAGGAAACCAAAGATAATGCTGAAATCAAGGATCTTTACCTTTAGTCTATATTACCTGCTTGAGATTTGATTTAGCTTCAGCGAATTCCAAGCGTTTAATTAGTAACCCCTTTTCAAGGTGGAAAAAAAGGAACTGCAGCTGCTTGCTTATTCTCCATTTTGTCAGGCCTTTGTTGGACATTTTCTGAAGAAGCACTTCTATTGAGCTTCTTGATTGTTCTGGTGATCATGAAACAAGTTCAGAATGAGATTATATCAGCCTGCATATGCAGTTCTATTTTATTTGAGCAGAGACCAATCTAATTTAAGTGATTTCAATTCCATTTCCAGCACTGCTTTTTAGTCTTCATTTGCACATGAAAAGCTGCATTTTGCATGATGGCATTTCCAGTTTTCTGCTCAAAGCTTCTTTGACAAATTGTGCTTGCATCTTCAGTCTTTTGGGTCTTGGGTATAGGGCGATTTATTCATCTTTTCACATTTCTCTATATGTTCTACTGGCATGGAAAGTGTTAACACGAAAATCTTAGTCAAACGGCTGACCGACCGACCGACCGACTGACTGACCGTCTTTATTTAGGATGAGACGGGCGTTTACAAGAACCTCTTGCAGGAAATTGCACAGAGAGTTGGTGCCCCCCTGCCTCGATATACCACATACAGGTCAGGGCTGGGACACCACCCTGTATTTACTGGGACTGTAGATTTGGCTGGAGTAGTATTCACAGGAGAACCTGCCAAGAATAAGAAACAGGCGGAGAAGAATGCAGCTATGGCAGCATGGTTTTCTTTAAAGCAATGTGAGTTCAACCCTCTAAAAAAATCATGTTTTCATCCTGTTTTCCTTGGTAGAAAGTAAGAGGTTAACTCTAATTACATGCTAAGTTGCTGTGCTTCAGATTTGTATTTCTAATGTCTGCAATAGAAATCCTTTTCTTTATTGATTAGGAATGAGGCACAATGCAGTATGATAATTCCACTGCATTCATTTTCCATTTTTATTGATATTTGTTGTCTTTGTGAGCAAGCATTTTGGAATATAGATCTGTTTTATTGACTCCACTGACAAATGAGAAGAGCTCAAAGTGACCATGTTTCCTCTACTTGCAGTGGCCAAAGAATCTGCAAGTTCTTCTTCAGAACCCGAGAACACTGATGAGCTAGAGCAGATCACAGTAGCCCGAGCCTTGCTAAATTACTGCACGAAGGAGAAGGTGGCATTAGCTAACTCCCCTAGCGGCTCGATCCCATTCACAATAAAGTTCCCCTCCCAGTGTCCTAGACCAACTAGTCCACAACCTCCAGCAGTAGCCACTTCTAAGATCCTACCCCTAATATGCCCCAAATCCTCTCACAGGAGCAGATTCCCAGCTTCTTCTTCATCCACAATGTCTATGGACAGAAAAGAAGTCCTCCCCAGCAAGCTCCCAGTGGCAGGGGCTGCTCCTTACATTCCGATCCACTCATTTAGGACAGGTTGCCATGGAATTGCACCTCCGGTGACCATAAGAACTGCAACTCCTGTGTTCTCGGCCTCACCTCGGCCACCACCACAGATGTTGTCTCCAGTAGCACCTCCAATTGGAATTGCGCCGCCTGTCTGCATCAGGCAAGCTGTTCCTGTGTTTGCTGCTCCACCACCTCAAAGGAAAGATGCTTCCCCTGCACCACCTCCTATTCCTCCAGCTCAAAAGAACCCTCAAGTCACCACTACCACCACCACAACTACCACCATCACCACCACCTCTACCATTTCTCCTGCCGAAAAGGAACCTCCAAGACAGCCCCTGATTTCACTTGCCCCATCAGATGAATCTGTGCCTCGTCTGGAGGAGAATGTTGAAAGTGCACCTGCTAAAGTTCAGATAGAATCCCAAGTAGCAGTAGTTCCAGTACAGGATATGAAAGAGCTTAAGATCTGATTAGACTGCATGTTCCTACTGTCTGTTTAGGTTTTTCTTCTGTCTTCTCTACAACTTTTGCTACATGTATGGGTTTCTTCTTTTAACGAGTTCTGCTCCCCATTGCACCATTCCCTCTACCTATGAAAGAGCTTAAGATCTGATTAGACTGCATGTTCCTACTGTCTGTTTAGGTTTTGCTTCTGTCTTCACTACAGCTTTGATTTTTTTGAAGGTGTATTGCAGCTGCATCAACTCTGATCTCCTCCACAATGACTGGTCCTTGTGTTAAAAGCCTTTTGAAGAATGTTGGAAACTGAGTTTTACAACTTTGATGAATCCATTTTTATTTTGGTTAATAACTTATATAAACACAATTTTTTATATTTTTTCAGGTCTAGTATAAACACAATATTTACCCATTTCATCCTTTTTGATAGCCCAATTACACAGTGATACAACACAATACCATTTTTTTCTCAAAATTACATAATGATATGTGTTTCTTTTTTCTGATATTATTATAAAATTCATTTTGTATTTTTGAGTAGATACACACCATTACTGTGCATTTGTCATAAACTATTTCTTCATGTATATTATGTAATTTGAAGATAGAATAGTCATGTGCTATATTTGATAAAATGAAGGTCATGTGAACTGGTGGGCAGATAATGTTGTGTCAAATTAAAAAAAAATGATAAAATGTTGTGCATAAATGGTTATTGAGCCTTATTTTTTCTTTATATTGTACCTAACCATGCTGAAGAAGTACATTTTGGTGAAAATATTAGGTTTTGCCTGGCAAGAGAATCATCATGTAGGCCTCCACCAGGTAGAGGGTTTCTTGTTTCTTGATGGGTAGAAGAAGAAGCATAAGAGGAGCAATAATGTAGAGATAGATGGCAGAAATTAATAGTCTGCTGTCCTCTCATCCTACCCTTCTGTGAGAGCATTAATTAGGGAGCTGGGGGGTCCCTGTGTTGTCCTCTCTTCCCATCTTTCCTTCCATAATTTCTAGTCTTTAAAGAAGGGTAAGAAAGATGATGAATACATAAATGAAGAGATTTGATATCAGAAGTGGTCCAAGGTTCAACATCTTACCGTTTCTCTGCTTGTTCAAGGATTCAGGATGCAGAGCTCCTACTCAATGACCCCACATAGGGAGTACTCTAATTTGAACTCCCTCAACAGGGGTAGAGTTTAGAGGGCAGATGCAGCCAAAGATTGAACAAGAGATGAAGAAGATGAAGCCTGAAGTCATTGAACCTA
The DNA here is from genome assembly GCA_030064435.1 of Trapa incisa. Classification (NCBI taxonomy): domain Eukaryota; kingdom Viridiplantae; phylum Streptophyta; class Magnoliopsida; order Myrtales; family Lythraceae; genus Trapa; species Trapa incisa. The sequence goes on from CM057782.1 coordinate 18,147,691, forward strand.
CCTGGCTCTACCCACCAGAGGAAAAAACTGTCATGCCAGAAACATCTTATTAATACAAGTCCACCAAACGTTTATAAAGAATAGGGACCACAGTAGAGGCTCTGAAATGATTTATGGTGTTGGCCCTTGTCAGATCCATTTTATTAAGCCTTTTTTATCATTTTTTTAAATTGTCATAGAAATCCAGTGTCCGGACTACACCAGTATTCAACACTGCTATCACTTCACAAGGTGCAGATTTTGATTCAAAAGGCCTATCTAAATGCATTTTTCAATACAGACTGCAAAAGTTTGTGACCAGAGCTAAGATGGGGGAATTTTGAAGTCTCTTCACATTCATTGATTTCAGCATACAATTCAGAAAATCGTACGTCACGGGAACACAAGCACATTCAAAGAATAATAATCTGTTAAAATCATAGATAAATCAGCAATTCATCTAATCAATTCTGGAAAAGAAAAAACATCAAAATTATGATATTCAGACAAGCGAGACTCTATTTTTACATTGTGTGTATTGTGTGATCTAGCATCCAAAAGAGAGTAACCAAATTTTTTTCCCAGCTTCCTTCCATATGACCTTCATTATCATCGGGATGCCATTGACCATAAGTTAAACAAAAAAGAAGGTAGAGCAACAAACCAACTGATGAATGCCATAGCAGTGGCAGTCTGAAACTGTCGACAATGGTTTACTGAACAGCTCTCCAGGTCATTGTCGATGAGAACTGTGATTCCCGCAGATGCACATGCTGCAGCAAATGTCAATGTGGAAGTGACCTACAGAGCAAAATACCAGTTTTAATTGAATTTTAGGACGAGCATCCATGGGAGCAGCTAGCTTATTGCAAATTTATTAGATATTAAACACATATTGATAGAGCTAGGAAACAAGAATTTTTTCTTTGCTAGGATTTGAATAAAAAAATGCACAGTTAAATGTTGCATGCCAATGGCACTAATTTGCAAATAAAAAGGTATTCATACAGAGCTTGAGAGAAGACAAAGGCGAGATGTATGCACCATGATCCACAAGTTTGATGCTGATCAACCAATTTGTACAACAAGCTTACTGATGTAAAAAGGAAAAATGGTACCTCAAACTAAAATAGCTCTATATCTTACCCCATCACCAAGTGTGAATACCATGACCACTCGCTGGTTCTGCAAGGAACGCTTTACCAGTAGTGCATAAATGTCTGCTAGGGCCAACAAGAAACTCCATATGCTCTGAAACCCAGTGGCTGCAACAAGGTAGCTGATAAAACAATTATCAGAAAATCTCTTTTGTAAATGCAATTAATGCTTTTTTTACAAGTACAATTAACCAAGGAACTAAATGAAGAGGCTGGAAAATAGAGAAGTCCATTCCCAAAGTTACCAACTTATCTTTTTTCTTAGTACAAAAGAGGTAACATCATATTTCCAAGCATATCTGCTAGTCAGAGTAAGGACAATCCTGCATCATGTACTACAACACCTATATTCTATATATCCACCAAAACTGGGCTATCAATCCATTAAATTCTCAATTTGTTCTGATGTCATTTTTAGCATATGGTAGATTGAATTCTAGTCACCATAGAATTCATATATCACTTTAAGTACAGTAATGACTGTTTGCATCAAAATATCAGTATATTGGCTTTAAATGAACAGGATCAGGATCCTAACCAAATGAAGCCAGGTCAACACATATGGTAGAGAACTACAAGTTACAGAGCCATACATTATATCCCTAATGAGAATCAGCAGTAAATCTATGCAAAATTTCCTGCTGCAAGATTCATGAAAATTGAGAGCCCATATGAGGAAACTCATTAATATAGTCTCCTTGCTTTTCAAATAACTGTTGCAAGCTTAGTAAAGTACTTACATGAAAGCAGTGACTGACGGAAAGTCACTGGTTGTGGCCATGACACACAGTGCAGCTGCTGCAAAGAGGAACTGACATAAACGCAAGCCAAGCCCTCCGAGGGTCGCAGGCATGCCGTGCATATCCTTCATCCTCGCTCTAGGAGCACGGGCACCTTCTCCAGTGGGAGGATCTTGGGCAGGGTGAACAGATGCATGACTCAGGTCCATCTATCTCTTCACCTTGGATAGGAAAAATGTACTAGCTATAAGATATCAGGCAGCTCAGTAGCCCAGTGGAGAAACAAAACCCAGCATCTACAATTCGGTCAAGGAGATGCCTATTCAGTAAACAGTTTTATAAACGACCACTTTTAAAAATAGCTAAAAATGGTGTACTGTGAATTGAGGATGGAAGGCAAACAGCAATGTCTAACTTAGCAACAAAATTAAACCTTCAGAGACGAAAACACAAATCCAGTTGAATATGGACAAGCTCTAATCAGGCAGTAACGAAATATTAAATCTTTACAGTGCAAAATTGCAGCATTGACTAAATCAAGAACATCAGTGGAACGTAAAAGCCAGAGAAAAACAGCTTAGAAAAACTATCAATAACTTTAGGCAAAAGACGAAGAACTAGACTGAGCACCAAATCAGGCTGGGATCGAGAACATCGGCCGCACCTGAATCCGAAGGGTCCTCAACGAAACTCGACAGGAGTCACGGATCTCCGGCGGGGGCGAATCCGCGGATACGGCCGATGATCGAATTCGGGTGATGTGCTCGCCGGACGAACCGTTGAAACGATCGAATATTTCTATGTCGGGTTAGGTAAACAGCATGACAAATGGGGATTATTATATGATAAAAGCAATCAAATTTATTCCTGATCCCGGTCTACAATAGCCCAAAGCAAAAACTAAGTGGTCCATAATCCACGTTGAGCCCGGTTCAGCCTATGAGTTATCCGGTCGGAAATGTTCGAACCCGGTCCAGAATGGACCCGTTTGGTGATGTCATAGAATCTGCATCGCCATAAATTAGAACTATATCATATCGCACCTTCTCACAATCTCCTCATCTCGTATCGCCGTCGGTGACATACAAAGACAGCCTCTGTCTAGACTTTCTCTTTCCACTGCCTCGCCAGGTCAGCACACGTGGCAGTTGATCTCCGAGCCGTAGGATCTCATCCAAGTCAGTAGAGGCCAGAAATCCAACGGACTCCATCAACGAGCATCCTCTCTCTCACTCTCACTCTGGTGACACTGATGAAAGGGAGACCATTTGGACAAAACTTGTGGGGTCCACTCGCACGAGCCATACCACGTCATCGTATCACTGTCGTCTACCTTTGACAGCGAAGCTGACGTGTCACATGAATAGATCAGATCACGAGACTCTACTACTAGCTATAGTACGAGGGAACATGGAGAAACAGAAGGGAGTTTGATGAACCCATAAATCATTTCTACTACGAGCAATATGCCAAATGAGCAACTTCAGTTGTCTCATCCTCATGAAAGATCCACGACCGAACATAGATATCCTTTGTTCGACACACACACACATGGTAAGAACACACAGGAACGTTAGCCTACTGCAACAGCTGAAGAGCTGGCGGTGCCATGATCAAACAGTCAGCATAAGTGCTTAAATGGCTGCTGCTCTTTGTTGGCGACAGGAGTGACCTGCCAAACGCAAGTTCACAAGTTCAGCAGAAGGAGAAAGATGACATTTAGGTCTATTACAGGGAAGAAGGAATCCAGATTTATTTACCTTCTGATGCTTTTGCAGCCAGAGTCCATCAGGATAGTAAGTCGTTTTGCTTTCCTCGTAAAATCACTGCTCATCTCAGCAAAGTGAAAAGGAGGTTAGAAAAAGCAGACTTGGGTGTCAAACTTGGATTTGCTTTTGGAAAACTAACCTGAAGGGTTCGCTGCCAGTTTTTCTAACTACACGGAACCCATCTTCGTACAGCACATTATTGATCAGAAGATCTGATCTTTCTATCCCAAACATAGTGACTAGCCTGTCATAGAGCTCATCGTAAGAACCTAAGACCGAAAGGTCCAGATTGATCCCAACATCCTCGGACTCCAAGAAGACCTTGCAGTGGCCTGTATCAACCTTGAGGGTACTGGGGTCCTGCAAATTACTAGTCGGGAAGCTCTCTGAGGCTGTATCGCTGAGGGAGCTTGGAGAGATGATCTGCCCAAAGAGCAAGAACTTGCGTTTTTTCTCACTGGCAGGGTTATTATTCTGACTGGGATAACCAATAGTGAGCGAGGAAGACAAGCTCTCCTCATTGTCCTGAGATTTCACAGTAGAGATGGCTTCTGTGAAATGAGGATCCAATGGTGGTTGGAACAGCCTGAAAGGGGTGTGAGGAATCTTGGCCTGGAGACTAAGATCCGAAAAGATAGAAGGGGAGTGAGTATGCCTGGCTCCCTGTATACTTGCAGGAGCAAAATTGTTGGGAATGAGACCAGAGGTACTAGCAGGAACTAGATTGCTGGAGAATTGCGGGACAAGAAGCTTCCCTTCAAGGATTGGGAAGCCGGTGAATTGCAGTGGGTGGTGGACGGTCGGCAGGGTATTGGAGACAAGTTCAATGAGCCACGGGTTGATACGAGTCACACACTGCAGCAGATCAGGCTCGTCCCAATCAACCTGCGCCAAAATTTATAAGCAATCAGTGGACAACCATTGTTTACTATGGATTCAGGGCCTCTTATGGTAAGCAATTCAACAGTAATCAGCACTTTCAAAACCCATCAAAGCATGAAAGTAGTATAGAATGAGTGGCAAGTTCTAGACAAAGCTAACCTTTCCATCATTCTTAAGAGTCAGCCAGGCTAGAACTATATGATAGTGGAACATACCTGAAGAAGCCGCCATGGAGAGTTGGGCCACCGAACCGGGTCGGAAACATGAACTGAGGAAACAGTCCCCATGTACCAACTGATGCGGGAGCAATCCTCGGTTTCAAAGGCCATCTTGAACCGCATTCCAGGGGACCACTGGACCCTCATAGCAGCCCTAACCGATGAAGCCTTCACACAGAACTCCGGCATGCCGACCCCTGGATAGAAAACGACCTCAAACGGCTGGCCCCTTGTAGCAAGAGAAACCGCATTGATCACATTACCAGGGCTTGTCTTCCCCCTCCCGAAACCATTCATTCTTACCAACTTGGACTCTCCTCCCTCCAGAAAACTGCCATAGCCCCATAGCCCCTGTTTGGTTCTCCGGATCCCCACCCTTAATTCACTGCTCTCTCCCCGGAAGAACACAATCGAGTCCCCAGCCACGAGCCTCTTACAGCTCACGAACGAGCTCCAGCCGGTCGTCAGGAGGTGCCTTCTGGGTGTCCCGCGATAAATGTGCCTGAACTTCCATACCTTCCCATGGACATCCCTTGCGATCAACATCTGCACAGGAGGATCTGCAGAGTAATCCAGAAGCGGGAATATGGTCTCTGCACAATAGCGGGGCACAGAGAATCCTCCGCCATTGTTTGCATCCGACTGTGTCAAAGCCTTGGCGAAGGATAAGGCCTTCTTCTCCTTTACCCCTGAATTAGCTAAAATATCAGCACTACCATTGGAGGAGTCAAGGTAATAAGTGCTCGGCTGTGGGACCAGCATGATCTTGGTATAGACCTCATCAGTGTCGTGGTCTGCAAGGAGCTTCACAGAAGAGACCCTGCAGAGTATGGATGCAGGGATACTGGGGGAGTTCGAGAAATGAACGGCTGAGCTCGAGTGCTCAGCGTGGCCCTGGGGGAAGTAGAAGACAGTGGAGTTTACTAGAGGCATTTGGATCATGCTGCCTGCACAAGCATGCCATAGCTGAGGATCTAATGTGCCACTCTCTGTCTCATCCATTTCCTCCTCCAAAGATCTCCAGAAATTGCACTCAAAATCGAATTTTGAGCAGCTGGATATGAAGCTCCAGAGCCAAACACACAGTGAATTAGCAGAACTCTTAACCTTTTTTACAGCAGAAAAGAAGCCTCAGTCCAGCAAAGGAGCTGTTTTGATGCATGCAAGAGGTGATTCATTGACCCATTTGTGCATCTCGTAATGGACTCCGCCAGTCTTTTCCGACATGCATAAAAATAGCAACAGCCTTTTCGCCACCAAATGGCTAGATGTACAGCACCCAGAAAATCAGTCCACAGAAAATGAGAAAATCAAGAACCAAATAAAGATTCCAGCTTCTGAATTTCGGGCTCTGATTCAATTCAGGACAAGATTGTGCAGCTCCAGCTGACAGCGTGGTATAACTCACCCGCAGGAGGGAACCGACAGAGACCAATCTTGGGAGATATTGAGTATTGTTTTCTCTGAGCTATACTCCAAAAGAAAATCAGCATCCACTCAATAGACTGGGAGTTCACTTCTCTTTCTTACCTCCAGACCATTCTTTGTTTGGACTCGAGTCTCCTCTTTCAGATCAATAGCAAGCAGACAAGCAAGCAGAGGAAGACAACTCACATGCACACACAGACTCTCTCTCTCTCCAGAACAAAACAAGGTCTTAAATCAATGGCAGAAAATGAAAGGAAAATAAACTAACTAAAATAATAGTTTAATGATCATGGCTTTTCTCTTTAGGCTTAATATCGCGGGATGATGACGAGAATAACAAGACAACACTGTACCGGACTGGTCAGCCTGAGCCAGTCAGAGCAGAGTCCATGTGAATACTTTTTCTGCAGCTGTGTCAAAAGGCCAGCCCTTATCAGTGGCTAGAGGGATTGACCGATTATAGATAAGAAGGATACCTTTCTAGGTATTTCATTCATTAGGGAAAAGAAAATAAGGTTGAATTGCACCATCATCTGAGCTATATAACCTGGCACAACATTAAGCTTGGAAAAGCATGGTGTATCCAGAGATAGTAGACATGATTCTACCATGGCATGGCATTACTGAGATAAAGTTCGGTCTGTTCATGCCTGAAACTAAAGAAAGCTAACTAATATAGGCTAATGCCAATGGCCAACAAACATGGTATCATGAGGCCTTCCTTCGTATGATCTACATTGCCTGATACCCCTTCACATTTTGACTCCTACTGGGATGAAATGTAAGAACTTTGAGCAGCACAAGAAGCTGTGACCTTGTTGGGGGCAGAAGAATGTTATGTTACCTGTCACTATGAGACTCAAACATGCCTAGCAGACTTGACTGCTAATCTAAAAGGTTCTATTTATTGATCAATCTACAGAACTAATCGTCTAGACCTAAGAACCAAATAATGGAGGGGAGAAGGATGGAAATTTTGAGTGAAAACTACGGGGGGGAAAAAGACAGCTCTCAACCTCTGCCGCCATGGTCAAATGGATAAACTACTGAGCTGATAAAATGGAGGCCTTAAACTGTCATTACTACTGGACCCTCGTGGTTTGCCTTCATCCTCATCTCAATCACCTTCTTGTGTGAGTTGGAGTGCAGTGAAGGGACAAAAGTCGGACTTGCAGCAGGCCTATACTCAGGGAAGAGACGACCAGACCTGTATCGGACACCACATGCATTGCACAGGGTCTTTGGACCCATGGGACCTTCCCTCCACTGTGGGGTCTTGGTTACCCCGCAATGCAAGCAGCTCCTCATCATATTAGAAGGGAAAGTAGACACATTAGAGCTAATGCAATCCAAGTGAATGGAGATGTTCTTCTTTCCCTTTCTTTTCTCCAAGTATGATGCAAAGGGAATGGAAGTGACCCATGGATTACGGGAGGTTGGACCCAGCCGCTTGCTGCGAGCCCGTTTCACAGGGATAAATGATTTGAACCCAAAATTGACAGAGTCATCAGTGGAATGTGAGTTTCCACTCTCAAGGACCGAGACCGATCTAGAGGTAGTCTGAAGCAGACTCGAGTCTCCGATATCACCAGAGAGGATGTTTTCATCTGAGGTTGCTTCCCCATAGCCTAGTGATCCATCTTTTAGCTTAGGTTTCTCTTCATACTGAAATATGAAGCAAGAATGCTGTACATCAACAAAAGGACAACAAGATGTATAATAATTCATTATCTTGCAGAATGGAAGAGAAATTTAATCAGCGAGCAAGAATCAAGAATCAAGAATCAGCATGACATTGAGCAACAAAACCAGAACCCATGACAGGCAAGCAGCATGATATTAATAGGCATGAACTCTTTAAGAGTTGCAGCATAATACAATAGGCTGTTCTGTTCGTATGCTTAATGCATCAATCCTCAGCCAGTCTTTTCCTTGAGAACATAACCGATCAATGAATGTGTAGTCCCTATCGGTGAATGCAAATTTCTAAGTTCTAAAAGTAAAACAGCAATAAGCTTGGAATCCTCATAAGGTTTAACAAGTTATTGAACATCAATAATATAATCTATCTTCAATACAATACTTCTGAAAATACATAATTTCAAAGAGAGCAAAGACAGCACTGATAGTGAATGGAAAATTTCTGATTTCTCATAAATAACATTAAAAACATCATAGGAGTCCGTCTTGAATCTGTCATAATGTTATGGTAGGAATCCTACTCATGATGACCTGGTCGAATTGGGAGAATCTGTAGATATTATTGCAGGTCAATATATTGGAGAACCAAGAATTCCGGAAGGATAGACTAAGCCTAATTTTGGAGTGAAATTTACCCAGTCATTACCTAAAAACTGATCAAGTCATCTTAATCACTAGGACAAAACTTATGGAAACATGCAAGATCATCAAATTTGCTTCCATAAAGAATATAAAACTTTCTCTCACCTCTAACTGAACATCATGTTCTTACAACTGAACATAATGTTTACCAAATAAGGACAGATCAAGTTCATAGTTTCTGAGAAGTTTACTCTGCCAGTATCTGAAAATGTTCTGCAATATACTCCTCAATAAGATAAAATTTTCTGGATTTCAGGCTCATTTTGGGATTGTAAAACAGTGACATATCTATATGCAATGTTAAAATCAGTTCAATAATATGATGTATTGTACCTTCTAATTACAAAAAACCCATGGTGACATCACTAGGTGTCAGTCAGACAAATTTAATAAGGAAAATAATATTTTTCTCCCAGACTACATATTCTACAAATCAATTGAACCAATCAATGAACAGGGCACGAAATGCTCAAATGAAAGCAGAAAAGGTATTCCTAATACGCCAATCTCTTTTTCCATCCCTGATATTCTAGATAGGCACCGGTAAGCCATTGAACTGTATTGATCATCCAGCATTTAGCTATGCATTAAACTGTAAGTTCAAGATAAGCACTACATAAGCAAAAACATGAGGCACAGTTAAAAACCAAGACTTTGCAGTTGATTCAAAAACTTCCAAGTTCCAACACTTCATAAGGAAACAGCTGACAAACTCTTCAGCATTTATAGAAAACTATTGCATGATAAGATGTTCAGAATAGAGCATACCTTAGGGGGAGTACTAAGTGGACCTGACTCATCATCGCATAATCTCCTAACAAAACCAGAGGGTAATCCAGCTAGGATATCAGAAGAAGGAAGCTCAAGCTGTTGGAATTTAGCATCCCAATCATCACCCAGCACATCCCCATCCACATCTTCCAAGGGAAAATCATCATGCTTGATGACATTGTCATCGAATCCATCAGTGATTCCTCTTAAGTTCTCATCCGACAACCAAGAACCAACCATGTCAAAATCCTATTACCAATCATTAGGAAAAGGACTATATCAAAAATTTGCATATGACAATCATGCAAGAATCAAACATATTTAATGAAAATCATGAATATCCAAATGTATAAGAGAATCTTCATGTTGCAGACATTATATTATGGTAAAACCTATCTCATCTTGTCGGGTTTACAAAATCCCTTCTCCAGAGACTTTAATGTGGTTTAGGCACTCCACCAAAAAAAGTTATAACAAAAATGACAATGGAAGAAAGATACATGACCAACATTAAAAAATCGATAGAACGAATAATAATCATCATTCAATTCCTTTCTACTCTACTCAATTCGCCTTTCTATTTCCTTTTCCTTCCTCCCTATCAACCATAATAGCCTTTCATAAATGGAGATTGCACTGCCACCGGTCCTCACATCATAACGAACAACCCAACGTGAATATATGACAATGAAAAGCCACCATTAATGGAATAAAAGAAAAGTTACAGGTGTATCTAACAGAACTGGTATACTATTTACCAAACTCCCTGAACGAACAAAACTTCTCCGGATAACTGGAGGCTGCTAAACCAGTGAGGGATATGCCTTGATAAACGTATTTTGGATGATGTCTTACTGACAAAGCAGGACTCGTAATGTTCAATTGGCTTTGCACTTTGAGGATAAGTAACTAATAAGAGAAAACTAATTCAGCATCTAAAATGAAGCTAAAACAAATTAATTTTTTAAGTAGATAAAGAACACGTCAATTTCAGAACTCAAGGAGAATAAGCATGATCCTTGCCTTCTTAATATAGTAGGCGACATCCCAACCAATACAGTGGAACCCAAAATTACTAAGAGGAAATGCAGTTGTTCATATCATAATATTGTTATCATCACCAACACCATTTTTCTTTCACAAAGAAATGCCAGAATGAAGGCTCAAAAAGGCACGCACATAAACCTCTATCAAATTAGGTCTTAGTGAACCACCACGTAAGAACCACCCTAAAAATCGAAAATTTTCTTCAATTCACCCCAGCATGCCACAAGTAATCAAGACACTTACGAAAAATGCCGCAAAAATCAAACGAAGGGCAGTCGTTAGAAATGAAAGAAACCCCAAAGCAAAACAAGGGAAAAGCCGATCAAATAGGGGGGCCAAGACAGGACATTTTTCGGCATTATCAACTCGTTAAGAGAAGCAGAATCACCACATTGCCATTGGCACTGACGAGGAGAGAGGCAGTCAAAAGGGTCTACGTACCGGGAAGACCAAGATAGATGAGCAAGACGAGATAGACAACAGAGAGAGATTCAGAATGGGGGGAAATCTAGTTTTGTGTCTGTGACAATGGGAATTTAGGTTTTTCGCAAGTGGGGTAGCGATCCAGTACACTCTCGCTCTGGTACCAGATCCGACAACATGGGCCTCATCACCGTCCATTTCGCTTGCGGCAAGAGAGACCAGTTGATGGTCAACGGAGAAGTGGCATCGGTCAAAGGACTTCATGATTATTGAGCAAATTGGTTCATTTACCCATTTATTCCTTAATTTATTTCTCTTTATGGTCTTCTAAAGCCTTCTTTAACTCATTTATATTATATTTTGGCTAAATGACCATAAAATATATAAATATTACCATTTTAACACAATTTTTTAATTGAATCATTTAAAACCAAACTTTTTATTTAATATCACATTTACCCTAAAAATAATTTTTAAATTTCATTATGCCTCACCCGGAAAGAAAATAATATATTTTCACTTGTAAGAATTAGAATTATATAACCAATGTTAATCTAACTAAATTTTTTAAAAACGTTTTCAAAATTGTTAATTGTGATTAAAAAATACTAATAATATATCATATATTAAAATATATATGCACTAATTAAATTTACAAGCCATGGCATGCCAAATATGGTATGATATCAATATCAAAAGTTTTGTACTAATTATGTAAATTAAAATATATATATATATATATATATGTATTTTTTGGGTAATTAGTGATGGAGAGGGTTGAATGGCTTGATTGATGAGTGGAATTTTATAATTGAGAACTAGTTTTTTGGAAATGGTCAATCAACTAAAACTGCCATTACATCCACTTTCTACTCAGACCATCGCTTGCTTTTCTTCTTCTTCTTCTTCTTCTACTTCTACTTCTACTTCCTTCAACATCTTGAAATGCTGCACTTTGGGGAGTATCCCAACTGCTCCATCTCCCAGCTGAGCTTCGAAGCTACCCTTTCATGGCGTGGGTAGTACTCCTGAGAGAGAATTGGCAGTCATGGCTAAGTCACTGGCCATGGAGACATACAATCTATTAACACTTTCTTAGCACTGAACTTGACATTTTATAGTTCACCTCCATCTTCTTGACAAGCTCCTTGGCGGTCGGGGCAGACACGATGATATGGCGAGCGCTTGGACTGATGAAGCCTTCCTCCACCGCCTTGTCGATGAAAGAAAGCAGGGAGTTGTAGTAGCCATCCACATTCAGCAGTCCCACCTGCAGAAATTGACCAAAAATTTCATGAACAAATAGAAAATTCAAGAACATTATGCAGACCCATCTAAAGAAGACTGATCAACTTCACCATTAGGTTAATTACCGGCTTATCGTGGATCCCCAGCTGAGCCCAAGTGATCGCTTCAAGGAGCTCTTCCAGGGTGCCATAGCCACCTGCAAAAATCCCAGCTTTCCATAATCAGCAGTGAATTAAATACTAAAGATTCTACCCCATGTTTATCTTCTTCTCTGGTGATTAAATTATGCTTTGATATATCACAAACCTGGTAAGGCAATAAAGGCGTCAGATTGTCTAGCCATCTCAGCTTTCCTCTGGTGCATATCTGCAACCGGCTTCACCTCCCCTACTGTCTCTCCTGTTATCTGCACAGTAGGATGCTAAAACTTATCGAGCTGAACATTCATTCTGGCAATTCTCATGGCATATTAAGCCATTGCTATGCCAATACAGAGCAAAAGGGAAAACTGGGCAAAAGAGGTAAGAGCAAATGCAGGTGAGTGTGCTCTTGAAGCTTATGCATGAGTGCACCAATACAGAGTCTACAGAAAGGTTAGGCAAGTATAGACTGTAACACCAGAAGCTCTTTTTTTTTTCTTGGGATGAATTAAGCATCCTACTTGTGGGGATGACAAAGGAGAGGTGGAAAATGATATAAAATGCAGGGCAGCAGAAGAGAGGGACAAATAAACACCACGTGGAGTGGAAAAAGGAGGTTGTTATGGTTGATTAAAGAAGAAGATAATGTTGCGTCTGTTCCTCTGCTAGAGTCTTGTCTAGTCATTTTCAGTTAATAACGACAGTGCCACCTTCACTCCAAATCCATTTACAGCAGTAAGATGACTATTGCAAGGCCATTTTCATGGCATTTAAGCAATGAACTACTGAAAGAAGAGGCCTACATACCTCTGGTGGCATAAGGGTCTTGGGAATCACTCTGAATATAAAGAAGCAAGGGAGAAGAAGATCAGAAGGATGAAGAACAATAACCGGTTTTCAGACTCCAAAAGAAGAGGGGGGATTTGATTACCCACCCGATAACATGGCGACCACCGTCGTAGACGGCCTGAGAGATGAGACCCATTAGGCCGATGCTGCCACCTCCATACACCAGATCAATGTTTCTTGCTACCTTCAAGATCACAGTCAGAAGAACAGTCACCCTCAGTAGGATGACATTGATTCGAGCAGGGAAAGGTTAGGATAGCAAAATCGCAGGAGATGTTTGGCAGGCAAGAAGAGAGACCAGAGATTCTGTGTGTTATAACTATAGATTAAGTTATTAGTACCAGTTCTTCGCCCAGCTCTATGGCGGAATCCTTGTAGCTGCTCTTCTTGCCTTGGCTGCTGCCGCAGAAAACGCAGATCCTCTTGAACCTTGACTGCTGCTTCATCTCCTTCTCCATCTCCCTACCTCCCTCCTTCTGCTTATCTTCTTCTTCTTCTTCTCCTTTCCCTATATAGCCTCAGAGGAATGATGGATCTGCGAAGAGAATGCTATCTGGTCAGACCTCTCTTATGATCCACAGAGCTTGACAGCCACTGATTCTGAAGGTGGTCTTGTGGGGTGTGTTTGCTTATTTATAACGGTTTTGAGTGCAGCAAACTTCCCCTTCAGCCGCCATTATAATGGAAGGAAATGAAAAATCCTTCCAAGTTCTACTCCCTCAGAGAATTACCTTATTTTTGCGAATAAAAAATTCAAATTTGAAGAATTATAGACTAACTCCTAGCATTTTATCAATACAAAATTAATTTAAAATCATTATAATTGGATTATGTTGAAGGGTACAAAGAAATTATCACTTTTGATTCACCACTACAATATTTTTGAATTGAATTGTGCCATGGAAAGTGCCAAGTGAGCCAAAGAAAGGGAATGAACTTTAGCAAAAGGGAAGAGGGAAAAATGATAGACACTAAATTTGACCTTGCAATGACATGGTTATGTCATGTAAAATTGACATGGAAAGCTTTGCTTTCCCCACACAATGGGATGACTATGTGGAGGTGGGAGGACATGGTAGGCCGGCGGCGGCCGTGGTTGACACGGCTAACTGATGAACATGGACCATATGAAAGTGATGCAGAGAGAATGGTGATAGATAGTTAGCGAGGCTAGGAAGGGCCAAGGGCCGTATGGCCATGCCTAGATAGATGACATCTTAGGACTAGCATGGATCATTGGGCAGTGGAAGGTAGCTTAGGGCCATGGTCCACCCTATGGAGACCCAAATTTGTTGGGTGGGTAATGATGGGATCAATAAAGCTGCACACTTCTAGTAAAGGACTATACTCTGTTTTGGAGGGTGATTATTTTATCAAGTAGAAGTTGGGATCAAAGTATTTGAATTGAATTGAATTGCAAGAATTTGACCTTATATTGAAGAATTAATGTAAGGGAGACTTCACTTCCTTTTAGGGGAGTTTTTTTGGTCAAATTCATAAATTTGTGCTCCAATCACTTTGGCACACAAATTCATCCACTAGCGTGTTTGGCTGGAATACACTTGCAAAATGGGTGTTTTATTCAGATTTGTATTGGGCAACTGAGCTTGTCCTTTTTTTCCCCTTTGGGTGCTAGTTGACAATGGTTATGTATGACTTATACATCATTAAAGTGAACATGTATTCTAAGTGGGACAATGAGTACTTGGTTTTAGGTCGTTTTATTTGAATTCGTACGAATCCGATCTTGATTATATTCGGATTTGAATATAGTTTAATTCGAACTAAAATTTAATATTTTTAATTTATATATATTTATTTATATTATATTTAATTTCATAAAAATTAATTATTATATATTTAAAATCAAGTCAAATTCGATTGATTTTAAGATAAAATTTATTTAAATCCATATCTCAAGCATAAATTTATCAAATAAATTAACAAAATTATTGTAAATGGTAGATTATCGTGAATTTGAGGGGGAATGAAGGTTATTTTTATCATTCAAATTTTCTTATTTTCTTTCCTTTTTTTTGTTCTTATTTTAAAAATTATATTTGTATTATTATAAACAATAATTTATACAAGAAAGGAACAAAATTATTGCCATCCTCAGTTCTCAGTTGGACCAAACCATGTTGTCCCCTTTAGCCCCCACACGCACACTATCTCTTATCCTTACCATTTTTTAATATTCCTTTTTTTTTTAATTATTTTTCCCCCTCATTAATCTAAAGGGGTAGTTGGCCCCATTTTCAAAATTCCAAAACCACCCATCATTACTTCAAAATTCCAAAACTACCCCATCCAAACACTGAGAGGTTTTAGTTACACCCAACCATCTCATCCTCTTATTATCCCTTGCTTTGGTGTCAATAATGTAAAATCAATATTATACCATGTAATGATTTTTAATTGTAACGTTGATTAATTTTTCACTAAACTTTGAATTAAAAACTACCATTTAAAAAATTAATGAGAGTTATATAATATTAAATTATGATCAAATTTATGGTAGATAATGTAATATATGTTCCTCCATACATTTGCCACAGACAAAGCCCCATAACAAGTTTGTCTTGTAATGTGTAACATGTTCCCTAATAGATAATATTCTTCTCGTACATTCATTGCATGCACAAGAACATGCATGTCCATGCATGCTGCTGAGCTGACAGTCAACACGTTCAACAATTTTCCCATGGCATCCTATTTTTTAAATATATATATATATTACATAATACTTTTAAATTTAACATATTCCAATTTATTTTATAATTCCAAACCTACGAATGATTCCAAACATTGGAATGAGTCGAAGAGTGACCTTGTCGACATGATAATATTGGGGACATGAACGAGTGGAGCAAATGTTTCATCTGTATTAGTCGGTGATGTGACTCGGTAAAATAAAAAAAATATTAATTTATAAAGTATAATAGGTACCAAAAATAATTTCTCCAAAATGAGAGGGCGATAATGTATGTCACTATGGCTATCTCATCTCATTTTCCCCTCCACCTGACTCCCCTATTATGGAAATACATTATTCTCTTATCCCTATCTAGTCGGGTAGATAGTTCCATGTATGGTATATTTTCACTAGACCAAAAATTCACCTCTCACATATGGTCTATATATACATATCTATATTGGAGGGGTAGGAGAAAATAATGGCAGAAATTTACCTTACCCTTTGCGTGTATATATAGTTTTATATAATAAAATTATTATAGTTATTTCATAAAATTTGAGATAATTAAATTGAAATTTAAGTATTATATTATATTTTTATTATTGTACTATTGAAAATAATTAATTCGATTTAGGTATTTTTTCTATATAATAGTATAAATTGTATTTAAATCGGGTGTAATATTTATAGTTAGATTATATAAAAAAGTTGATATAATTAAATTAAAATGCAAGTTGAATATTATTTTTTATTATAAAAAAATGTGAACAATTATTTTTAATTTGTTATTTTTTCTTTACAATCGTGTTTACCATACAAGGTAACATGTGGGTGTGAACCAAGAGATAGTAATATCATATAATAGGATATTATAATTGTGTTTACAATAAAAGGTAAGGTGTAAGGTGTGGGTGTGAACTATGGGATAATAATATTTACTTATTAGTGACCGTATACGTATTTAGTTAAAAATAATAACTTGTTAATGGTAAAATATTTTTAATTTTATAAATTAATAATAATTTTTTATTTTATCTAATATGATAATACTATTTATAATAACACTTTTATATGCTTTCCAAATTATCCCTGGCACCTTCAACTACCCAACTTGTGCAAAATTTGACCTGGGTATGTCAATTCCTTAGTGGTCATGGATAGGATTATGAATGTAGTGTCCGACAGCTCAGCTCCCATGGTGCATCTGACTTATGATTTGATGGCTAGAAAATTAAATGCAGTTTATCTTCTAGTAAATGCTTAGTAACGTGTGTATGTGCTCCTAGTACTGACCATGTTGATGTGCCTTTTGACTTATGGTGGCGTATGGGCATATTGTTATGGTGCTGATGAATGCCCTTTGTTTTCCAAGTCCTATTATGGAAAAGGACAAGTCAAACCATCATACCCAAAAAAAAAACATTGTTTAGAAGAACTCATGCAAACTTTTGAGTAGTAATTAATAGATTATAATTAATCAAATATAAAAACTCCAAAAGATAATCAAACCTTAGACTTATTAAAGGGATACCATTACCACCAACTAATCCACTTTTGATTATGCTTCTCCCTTTTCACACCTACACATCATATATACACATGAATGAACTTTTTTTGGTCCACTTGTGATGACAATTTACCATTTCCCCAACTAACCATATAGAGCAATTTTATTAAAAAAATAATTTTAGGAATCAAGAATATGATGGAATTCCTAGTCATCCATGCCATGAGTGAGCACTATTTCTATTTTATTTTATTTTATTTATTTATTCCTTTCCCCCTCTTTTTTGCATGGCACGCTTTATGATGGGCTAGTTTGGTAATGGGGTCCGTGTCGATATGCCACATGCTGACATGCACTTAGACCATTTTGCATTCCACTATCATCCTTTTGACCTATTCATATCTCATTTTTGGTATATCACTTTAATTATTCCAAATTTTATTAAAATTAATTAAACTATAATCCATATATATTTAATTATTTATGGGCAAAGATATTCCAATACAAATTTATACAAAGTTGGCTTGCGATTTTTAAAATCGATTAAATTAGTGTGTAATATTTAGGCCTAATTTATTTGAAAGCTATCCCTCTAGAAATTAGACATATATAAATTTTCTAATTCTATACCCTAAACTCTTATCCTGACTTTGGCTATCAGAATGCCACGAGAAAAAAGCCATTGTGTCCGGGGACGGGACATCCATCCAAGGATTACCCGACAAGGTAGAGAGATTATGAATTGTGCTCCGGGCAAAATTAAAGTGAAGGGGACTATTGTATCCTGCCGACAAGTAGAATATATACACACGATTTGAATGTTGACTACTTATCCATGGATTTCCATCCATTCCATTGTCGTGTAATAAATGTGCCCATAAGGGTGGAGACATATCATTCCCCTATCTTACTCTTGTACATTTCCTAGTAGGAAAGCCCCACTTGTTGCTCGACAACCAATTCATATGGTCGGATGTTTTCCGACATGGACCCACTTAATTATCTAGGTAGCTAGGCATATTGATATGTATATGACATAATAAAAAAATCAAGTATTTGTAATGATTTATATACATTAGTCAGGAAAAAAAGTACATTATAAATATATAAATAAAGTATAAGAAAATATAATTATAATAAATGTGGGTTTAAAATTGTACGGTATATACACGTACATTAGGCCGGTGCTTTCAAAACAAAACTTTTAATATGTTTTTTCTCTAATGATATAAGATTGATTAATCATATCTTCACTTATATTGCTTACTAAAAGCCCACACAGTGTCAACATGCATACACGATCCCAGTTGTCCACTTATTATTGGCTGCATCGAACGCACGTGCTTCCACGTAGGCATGCACAGCTACAATAGGATTCATGCATGTGTTGTCTAGTGCTTGCATGCGCTTGTTCGGAAAAATGGATGGAAAGTGATTATTGAAATGGTGGGATGGTTGGATATGTGCCCTGAAATTCTAAGCTAAGGAAAGCTATTAGCTTTCGGTGCATCATATACTATATGGATGTCATGCCTCTTATAGAAAGTGGGTATAATTCTAATAATATATTATTTTGTTCTAATTATATATATATATATATTATAAAATTGAGATTGGTCTTATATAAGTTAATTTTTTTAATATTTGAGTTATTGTGAGCATATAACCAGTCATCATACAAAATATTATTTAATATAATATTAAAATTATTAACATTCCTATTCATGGCTGAACAGAAATCGTAACCGGAGTTATAATATGTTCGAATATTAAAAAAATATTTAATTTGTAATGGTTATTTTTTAGATATTATAATAATATATATTAATATAGTAAATAATTATTGATTATGTTGAGATAATTAGTTAAATATTAATTAAAATAAAAGATATTTTGAATATATAAAATTGGAACCTTTTATAACTAATGAATCCGTTATTAATTTATAATATTTTCTAATAATATGAAATTTTGAAATAATTAATTTCAAATATATATAATTTATATATAAAAAAATTCAAATATATAATAAGAATGATATAGTCTTTTTTTTTCTTATGAGATTTTAGTGCTCTTTTATTAATTATTTCCCCATCTCTTTTTAAATTTAAAGTTCACCCAAAAAATTAAAAAAAAAAAAAGCGCTCACGCACACCATTTGAGAGCTTTAATCTTTGTTGACTATGAAAAGATGTATCTATTTTCCATATTAGTCAAACTAAGAAGGTGATGATCAATGTCACACAGCTTTCAAATTCCAACCTTGTTCCCATGTTCCACTTTTTTTAATATTGCATATTATATTTTGGGTAATGTTATTTGATTTTTTTTAAATATTGCATATTATAGCCTTTCTAGCCACAGTGCCTGTTAAATTGTCAAAGAGATAACCATTGAACTGTCTCCTGATGATTGTCCTTAACTAAACCATTGATTAAGAAAGTAGACATAATCATTACAGTCCCTTCAATTAACTGGTCTTTTTCCCATCATCTGCGCTTGTTGATCTCATACTCTAAAGTGTCTTCTTCCAACTTGCTCTGGAGATGCCAAACAATGATGGGAATGGATGGAAGCTCAGTTCCCATGGATGGAACCTTTTTTGTGCTATAGAAGGCATGCTGTCAAAGACAAATCGCTCCTCAAGTTCATGACTCATGAGCCTTTTAGGCCCCTTGTAGTCCTTTCAACCTGCCCCAGGCCTCCCAAGGTTTATTCTGTTTCAGACAATTTGGGAAGTGGATTGAGGATGCTGCAGGCATTCCATCCGTGAATGCTGTTTTTAAGAGTCTCTGAATGTTAAGAAGTGGTCACTACAGTTATTCAGCTAGACCAGTTAATGTAAATGGCAATTGCAGCAGCGAGTTCTTTCTTCCATGGAATACTAATAAAGAGAGTTGCAAAAGAAAAGAGAATGCTATAGCTTCTGTGAAGGGGATGAGCTTTGATAAAACAATGGTGATATTTGCGAACAAAATCTTCTTCCTTCTCTGACAGGTCAAAAAGACAACAAAAACAGACTAGAACGTACAAAAAAGCATTAGACTTTACTCAGATGAGACCGAAGCAGCTTCCTTCAGGCACGTTCTCATTATCTCCCCGAGCTTTCCACAGGCATCAAGGCAAATATTCATTGCCTACAGTTGCAACAAAACAACTTCTTACATTCCCAAACATTTTTCATTTTCAGTCTCTCCAATTGAAAACCTTGGGACACATATAAAACTATTCTCGAGCAGAGGTTGATCAATAAGGTTTCAGACAACTAAGCACTGCATACCCAGGGATTTTCATAAAAACAATTATCAGCATATATGTAGATCACTGCAAGAGGGTGCCTAATCCTTTGTGATTCATGATAAGCTGAGGTATTGCCAGGGATATCTATTTCAGGAGATATTAGGAAGATGGCATACTCAATAACTTACCTCATTTATCTTATCAGTCGACCATTCCCCTGTAACTGTGAGCTGAGTGACCTCTTTACGGGAAGGCATGTAACTGATCAATAAGCTTCCATCCTGGTAGCTCTCCTCTTCTGATATTGGATCAATCACAAGGTTTACCCCAAGAGAATACTGAAACACAAAACATTACATGCATAAGATCCACATAATTAGAAAGGCCTGCTTACATCTATACGGAAAAGGTGAAAAAAGGAACAATGTATCCAAACAAATGCATCAGCAGAATCAATTAGTCCTCTTTTTAGAAATCCACTAATTACCTACTAATGAACATGAAAGCCAATTTTGTAAGATGCTTGTAATCAATGGAATCTTATTGACCATCAGATTAAATGGACATATCTTAATCCACCCACACATCTACTCTTTGATAGAACAAAAGCTCAATAACTTCATTAGCATGCACACGTGTAGGTTGTTCATAGTGTATACGAAAGAGAAGGGGTAATTTGGCTTTTTTATACAGAAAGCGACAACATACATAATATTCTACTAAACAGAATGGCATACCACAGAAACAGAAGCAACGAGGTCATACATCATGATCCCAGCATCTGCAAGGGCAAGACTAGCACATGATATTACTATAGGCAAATCACCTGTAACAGGAAGAATGAAGGATTTGTCAGTCTTTTGCATTTCACAAGGCATACAAAAATAAATACATCAATCCTCCATAAAAAAACTTACTTCCACCAGATTCCAAGACAAGTGCAAAGACATCAACGGTTGTCTTTGGAAATGATTCTAATATAATGGCACCTTCCAGAGCCTTATGAAGCATCGATGAATACTCTTTGTGGTCCAATTGCTAGCACAAGTATCTCAGATTTAGTAAGGAAAGGAAGAGACCAGACAAGGAAGCCACAAATGATAATACATGCTCGAATGTCTTCCATACAATACCTGCCCTCTGACTGGAGTAGAGAAGCTTGTATAGCTAACATTACAATTCAATCTACCAATGTCGCTGTACTTCATAGCTTTCTTGCTTTCCCTCGGACCAAACCTGAGCACGAAAAGCATAATTAGCTACCATTTCTTAGCTTCTGTACATCTGGGAAAATGCCATCACCCAAGTATATAGCTCATCAACTAGAGACAGACTTAAACATAAAAAAAATAGGCATCATTTTAGTAAATACATATTTTATTATGATGAACAATGCCAAAGAAATTCATAAGAAGAATGGTTGAACTCACACAGACACTATGACCTTGGTATTCCCAATTTCAACATAAGCAGAGCCTGAAGCAGCGTTCACTGCACCGGTTCTAAAATCTGCAGTGAAGCTCAAAATCAGATGTGGAAAACATTAAGATTGACAATCATGATGCATTCCTTCTCTCAGAATGAAAGAAGAAAACTGGTAAAAAATCAGGGGGGGGGGGGGGGGGGGGGGGAGCTTATCGTTCACTATTAGACAGCCAAGGACGTTATCATCACATATATTCAGACGCTGAGAACAATATGCCTAAGATATGGCATGTATTACATGTTTAGCACTGCAAAGGGATAAGGAACAGGTCGACACTAAAGTGACCATGCTTAGCTAGACTCCATTGGAATGGCTCCCTGGTGTAGAAAAGGTTAACCGATAACCCCCATACACAATATGCAACCAAAAAATGTCAACAAGGGCGAACCTTCTGATACTCGAAGATGTTGAATTAACCA
This sequence comes from Trapa incisa, assembly GCA_030064435.1. Taxonomy (NCBI): domain Eukaryota; kingdom Viridiplantae; phylum Streptophyta; class Magnoliopsida; order Myrtales; family Lythraceae; genus Trapa; species Trapa incisa. The sequence goes on from CM057782.1 coordinate 18,170,035, forward strand.
CGAGTAACAACAGAATATCGAAGCTAGAGAACTATCCTAATCACACGGCACCAAATGCGTGCTCCAGATGGATATGAGAATGGAGTAGGGCGGTCATAAAGATTTCCCCAAAAAAGTTCACAGGAGAACGCTGGTCGATTCCTCGAAGCAATCAAACCTGCCGTCTTTCTAGTTCCATAATCACGAGCCAAGGATGCTACCATAATCAATAAGCCACATGGAATCATCAAACTACACGATCCTAAGGCAAGAAGAACCATTCCTAGAGCGAGATAAATGCGTGGTAGAGCAAAGAAAATGTGGATTCTGAGCTTACAGGCGGGCCTGCACTGCTGGAAGCCTCGGCCGTCGGGGCGAGCCCAATTGAGGTCACCGTCTTTATAGGCGGGAGGCTTCCCCTTCCGGCTCGTCGGAGAAGGCGAATACGTCGCCGGAGTAGCACTTCCTTTCCCGGTCATTTTCAGCTCTCCCTTTCAGGAGGGTCGGATACTGCGCCGCTTTTCTGCTTTGTAGGCTGTAGCCCTTATGATCCAGTGGGTGAGGTCGGACCCGAATCATTCCAATGGGCCCCAATAATCTTATTGGGACTGGATAATGAGTGAGACATGAGGCCCAAGCCCATGATTTGCATTTAATTATTAATATTAAAAAATAATATTCAATCATCATTAATTCACATCAATATATTAATTTTAACCAAATTCCTATAAAAATTACCCATACGGCCTCGTTATAATAATGAGTGGAGATTGAAATTCCACGTTATAATAATTTTGGGGATAAAATTTTAAAAATACTGAATAAATTATAATGATAGGATTTCTGAATAATTATATTATAATAACTTAGAATCGAAAACGTAAAATAAACCTAATGTTTAAGAGAATGAAAACATCAGACCGACTTAAAATTAAAAGTAAGAATTTTAAATTTCACTTGAACTGAATTTAAATACGGATAAAAATGAGATATACTTTATTCAGTAAATAAAGTGAATACATTCAATTAAAAATTGAATATAATATTATTTGAATTAAATCTGATTTATGTGTTGAATGAAATCAGGTTAAATAATTTTAAAAAATTCAATTAAAACCACCCATTACAACTTTAGCACACAAATGAACTTATTCAACCCATATAAATTAATTAAGAGTCAAATAAAGCCTTAAAAATGAATGGGTTGAACATGGGCAGCCTCTCAATCATACATGAACTACAAGAGAACACTATAAAGGGACTACGTTTAGCTACAACCTAAAATAAGGAAGGGGTTGAGAACTTGTGGACATGGATGAGGGCAAAAAAATAATTGGAAACCCATCCACATTAGCCCTTCGAGTGGGCTTGAATTAGAACCTCATGGATTTAAACTTGGACTTAGCTTGTACAAGTGAATGGGCGCACTTCTCATACTCTAATCCCTGAGGGGAGCGTTGAAAGAAGCCCATTCATATATCATTTTTCTTATAAAATAAACCCAATAAAAAGTGAAGGCAAACCCTAAACAAAAAAGTGAAGTAACACCAAGGAAACCCTAGTAGTCAACTTTCTAACAAGTTGTTGGCTCATAGCTAAAGGAAAGATGTTGGCTATCAACAACTAAAAACCAAGCAAATCCTATTAGACCGAGTGTTTAATCAATTAAACCAACCTCTTATCAAATTAAGGAATTGGGGTAGGCTAGTCAACTAATGTGCTGATAACATAACCTCAATCTCCTAGTAATAAAAAATGTAAATAGAATTGTTTTAAAACAATGGTTGGGGAGGGGAGGTTCTAAAGAGCTCATTAATTGTATGATGCAAACAAAGATTTACATGTCATTTTGAGCCCATTTTGTAGGTTAAGAGAAGGTTTGGATTGAATATGGATTAACCTGATGGAGTGGGGCAATGAATATTAATCCCAATTCAATCGCATGTGGAATTTGCCTCATGCCTTATCTTGATTTCTCGGTTTAGTTAAATAAAAACTTACCATATTCATTAAATACTACAAATGTGGGTATCATCACCATTATAGAAACAAGTGGAGGGAAAACTTAGAATATAAAACAATTACACACTAGATCAAAATTTTCTTTCAAAATAATACAATTATAAATTATATCATAAATTTACAATGGATAACAATATTGATAAATAAAAAAAATTATAGCATTTGTATTGAACTCTTGAGGTGTATACCTCAAACTTACTGTAAACCCCGTTTAATAAGAAAACTGGAAAATTACGAGAGAAAACCAAGTTTCAAAATGAACCAGAATTGGTATAGAGAAATCAAAACGGAAAATTGGAAAATTAAAATGATCCATAAAAAATTATGAAAAAGAACCATGAATGGAATTGGATGAGGTAACTAGACTAGTTCAGGATGAAACTGACCTGAATCGGATTGAACGATAAGGAATCGATTCAAAAATTCATTTTCCTAAATAATTTAAAAATATCAATTTGGGAAATTGAAGTAAATGTTATATAGAAAATAAATTTAGATAAAATTAGAAGTTTTTAGATTTTTAAAAAACCGATCAAATCCGGCATGAACTAATTGATTTTTTATTTCGAATCACCGAACCGGTCAACAGACCGCCTACCATGTTAGTGCCTAGTCACTGCACACGACACATGGTGAAGCGTGCTTAGTCAGCTGCTCAGTTAGCATCTAGAAGCACTATCCAATCAGAGCGTGACACATGTACTCGGTCAACTGTCAAACGAAGAAAAAAATCACGCCACCAAAAATCAACCAATGAGGGAGCCACATGTGTTCTTAGTCAACGATCAACTAAGGAGAAGACTAGTTAGCAGGGCTGGCCGATGAGATGTTGACACGTGGCAAATGAGCCACATCAGCAATCGACTAGGATGTTAGAGAATGGTCGACCAATAAGAGGTTGACACGTGACAAAATAACGTCAGATAACCATAGCCAATAAGAGGCTAACATATGACAATGGCACAATGAGTTAGGAGGAAAGCCGACAAATTTAATCCGCCAATAAGAGGACGCCACGTGTCATGGTCAATGTATGACTAGATTTGATTAATGACCATATCAACTTAGTCGACCAATAATAAGTCACCACTTGTCCGGTCAATAGGTGACTCAATGACATCACCTCCCACTGGAATGACTAGTGCAAGCAATTGATATCATTACTTCCACTGGAATGACTAGTGCAAGCAATTGATATCATTACTTCCACTGGAATGACTAGTGCAAGCAATTGATATCATTACTTCCACTGGAATGACTAGTGCCTGCAATTAATTATATCACTTCCATGACAAGAAAACTCACATGCTTGCAAATTTTTTAGTCAATAACATTACCTCCACTAGTACAAGTAATTAATGTCATTACACCCGCAAGTTGTGCTTATTTATTTTATTTAATTTACCATTTAATATACTACAAATATATATATATACACATATAATCCTTGTTATTCAATAAAATAGCGTGAAAAAATTTCATACACTACTAATGCAATACATCTTATTTTATTCCTATTTTTCTAAGAGGTGAGATATAGTTGAACCATTAAAGATGAAACATTGACATTCAAATTAGTGATATAATCTATTTTAAAAATTGTAAGGATATGTCAACGCGTATTTATCCAATAATCGTTAACAAATGATCGAATAAACGACATTCAGAAATTTGGCACAATCAACATATTTAATTTGGCATGGATTACGTGTGCTCAAATGCACTGAAAACACTGAATAAGACTTGTAATGGATACTTATGATTGAAAATTAAAGTACATGATCTTTAAAAAAAAATACCATTTTTGAAAAATGATGATTATGTTTTAAAAGATGTTAAATACTCTATTTTGAATTTTGAGTATAGAATGAGATAGATGTCTTGAAAGATGGTGTTAATAACCTCACCCAATGAGTTTTAAGCTCACTTTTTCACTATCCTTTTAGGTGATTGTTTAAAAGATGAGGAGTACCCAATAGATAATCTAAATAGATCTAATACAATTAATGATTCTAGGAGAGTTTTTTAGATTACTACCTATATTTTTAAGTAATTTTGAAAAATATTAAATTTAAAATGAATTTTAGAGCAGTAGTATTCCTAGTATTTTAATATATTGTTCTAATATAGTATGATAATTACTATTATATCACATAAGAATGTGACAATCATTTAATCCGATGAGATTAGAAATAAAATGTGTATTAATAAATGTTGGAAATAAGATTTCATATTGGATAAAATAGAGAAGTTTTATAGGTTTATAAGGTTGAAATGATTTCACTATTTATAATTATTGGATCTGAGACTGTAAACCCGATCGTGGTCTGCCTAAGTATGGATGAGAAAAAATACCTAACTCGATGCAATTGTTCCCCACTAAAGACCGAAAGAATAATACTCGGCTCTAAAATAATTTTTGAGGACTTCACGTTGCATATGAGGACGGGTAGAAAAGTATTGTAAATTTATAAGATTAAAAATATTACACTATTTACCAGTTATAACTTTTAAGTAAATATAGATTCAACTATATACAATATCTTATCACAATAAATTTGATAAAAATTTTTATAATATGTTAAAGTGATTGTAAGGTGATATTGTTTTATGAGTTTTTATGAATGATACTTAGTCAATTTTGTCATACAAGAAGACATAAGAATCATTCATCAATCACCACCACTAACATTGTGGTTGAGCCTCAAGGATTTGTACACATTTTTTATTATTAATATTTGCTTATAATTTTGACCGCCTATAATTTGTCTCGTGAATTGTATGTGACATGTTATTGAACTTATATTATATCACATCTCATTGAAAAATACATTTTAAATGATGACAACCTTAAGAGTGTATTCATGGATTCCCAAAGCTAGACTTAGAGATTGATTGTCCATTACTCAATTCTTGGCAAATTTGAGATAATGCTCATCTTCATCCAAAAAGTAGCATACACTTATGGTAAATAAGATTTCAAACTAACACTTTAAAAGCTATTAAAAACTTAATAATTTTTTATATAACATTTTAAAGTTTAATATTAATTATAATAACGTGTTATATATGGAAATGTAATAATTATATACAACTTGTACATATTTATTATATGTAATTTAGGTGCATATGATAATATAATCTCAGATTAATAAAAAATGATATTATTCTATACATAAATTTAATATAATTAATTATCAATACAATTTTTAAATGAAAATGATTTCAATTTCAAAAGTATTCACATTATTTTCTCAATGAAATTTACTAATTCATTATAATAATTAATTACAAATATTTTTCATACTTATTCTCATCATATTAATTAAATTTGTTTTAACCTCTATAATATTTTATATAATAATTATTTATATTTTAAAAATTAGTTAAAATTATTTATCCAAATGTTCATGTCATAAAATTAATTAAAAAGAATGTGAAATTAAATTGTATTTAATAACTATTATATTATAAATAATAAAAAAATATTTTTTATGCATTATTCTCATCCCATAAATTAATTTCTTTTTAATTATTAGAGGTTAAGTTATGGGTCATTAACGAAATAAAGGGGATTGCTCGTCGAAAGGGGCTTCAGCCTTCCTTCCCCCTTCAAAACCTAAGGTATGGTATGAGAGGAGGCTGGACCCTCCCAACAACCTCTCCCTCTTTTCATGCAACTATATTAAATTATGAAAGTTCAGTGATTGTCCATGACAGTCAGCCATTTTCCAAGGTGTACGGATACTTCAACTCTTGGTGATTAAAGCTCCAATGAGTCTCTACACTTCAAACTTACCTCCCAGAAGCAGCCTCTTGTCTGACAAAAAACCTCGAACCACTGTTGTTTTCTCTGGCAAGTGTTGTAACTTTGCCAGTTCCCTAACCCGACAAAGAACAGGCTCTGGAGCTTGATGCGTGAGCTGCTTCCGACCTTGAGTACCCTGCACAGTTGCAAAGTTCTGACAAAGAAGAAGACAAATATTTGGGTATGGAAACAAGATAATGCCACTTTGGAGTTTGATGGGAGGGACCTTCCTCTTCTTCCTCAGTTGTGTCTTGCTAGCTTTCACCAGATTTCTCCATTTGTCCTGAAGACCGGAATTGTTTTGACAATAAAACAGAGGAATCATTCAGTGATATAAAAGACACCAAGTGCATTTCCGTACACAAGATAGACCTACCTTTAGATCTACAGATGTACGATGCTTTGAGGAAGGAAATAGAAGTTTTTTTATCTTGGACCACCTTCCAACTCCAAGATGAGAGATTCCTTCTATCAACTTCATCACCTCTGATTGAGTCCATGGAATATGATGCTTTCTCCGTCTATTCCCCTTCTGCACATTGGTTCTGTCTTCTTGATTAGTTTTTGGGGCAGACTCCAGCAATTTAGGAGGTGCAGAGAGACACTCGACATCAAATCTCTCCTTTGAGATAGTTGATAGATTGCTCGTGCAATTGTCAGGGTCCTGCCACTGAACAAAAAAAAAAGAGTTGATCAATGCATTTATTATTGGTTAAAAGTAATTAATAATGAAATATTACTAATAGTAGAACATGTAGATTAGATGATAAAGAAATTATAATTTATATCGCCAGACCTACCAAAACAATGCTCATTCCCAAAGATTCAGGAGATTCCTTAGCTTGTTCTTCTTCTACTGGAAGGCCAAATGGAACCTGGATGCAAGCTCTTGCAAAAGGTTCTTCCTCGTGCATGGATAGCAATGTTCCATTGCCCACATTGGGAAGTTGCTTCATGGGCTCCTTGGGAAACTTTACACTTGAAGGCTTGACCTTTGATGCTCTACAGTATGTCCTACATTTCTTTCCGCTGATGGATCTGGACTTAGGCTCCACAGATTCTTCAATGTACCTCCGAGGAGGCTTGTGCAGTCTCTTTCCTAGAGGTTTCTCCTCTGCCAAACTCTCAGCATCTTGGATATGAGTAGAGATTTGTTCTTTTCTCACTCCAGCTGTAGCCTGCAATTCATTTTCTAGTCCCAACTTAAGAACAGATCCACCAGCTGGTCCATAAGGATCGCTGGAATGACCACCCGTGGGTTTAGCATCTAAAAGGATGAAAAATAAATGTCACAAAAGTAACTAATGAGTTTCAAATCAAAATTCCCAAGTAGAAGACTAACTACTCTGAAGATCTACCTAGGGATTCAAGGTTGGATGTCTGTGGTGTAAGTTTCTGCTCATGCGGGGTTCTCTTATCTGTTCCTTGAAGCATCCCATCAAAAAACTAGAGAACAAACATAATGTAAGAATTCTGACTCCTAATCTCTTCTATCAGATAGAATCCCAACTAATAGCTTGCAAGAGGGACATACTTCTCTCTCTGCTTCCTCTCCCACATTAAGCGAAGAATCTACAGGGCCTAAATGACACAAAGGTAAACTGTAAGTATTTGTACACCAAAATGTTTATTCATAAAGAAGTCATGATCCAAAGCAAGCTGCAAACATGCCTATGGAGAAGCAATTCCAAATAATAAGGGCACATAGGAAATGTTGGACAGGTTCATCAATCTCATCTGCTAACTGATTGCAGAATGCATGTTTGTATACATTTGATTAATTGACATACTAGTTTGCAAGATATAATGGTCACTATTTTTGGAACTTAATCCTATAACTAGCAAGTCCCATTATTAAGCTGTAATGTATATGATATCAACCCACAACAGATCAGTATCTAGGTCAAATGTATGGCAAAGAATGCTGATGATCAACCTGTAACAGATCAGCATCTAGGTCAAATGTAAGTTGAAATACTGAATGAGGGATGAATTGCAAGCAGCAATAACAAGGATTAATCCACAAAAACAAAAGAGCTAACTTTTTTACCACCATTGATCATCTCATCATACACAATAGCAGATGAAATATTTCCAACACCAAAGCACTTCTCTAGGTCGTAAGTGCCAAAGCCAAGATGACCACCAACCACATCTTTGTCACACTCATGCCCCACATCTAGAAAGGCATGCTCTGTTTCCATCACTTCATCCTCAAAAGCAGAAAGAAATGAGACATGGTGACCACCCTTCAGGAAAACAAGAGCAGACATTGGCATAACAAACTACAAAGTACATGATACTGAAAGCATATCTTTATCTTTATTTTCAAATCAAATATAGCAGCTTCACTTTATGGAATCCATCTATACATATTCATCATGAATCTATTCATATAAAATCAGTTCTTAAACATACAGTCATCTAGAAAACTAGCAATAATCACTGGATGCATGTTGTACACAGAAACTTATGATAGTTGTCCATATAGAGATGTGCTTTAGAGAATCTGGGCAAGGTGCAATATCAGATTACTCTATAACTCGATCATGACTCAATAAGCAGGTCATGGAAAAATCCCAGTGCCACTATTATAATCCAACAGAAGCCTCCTACAACATGCTACCAAGAAAACTAAGAAAATTCAGCACAATAGCCCATGGCTAGGCACAGATGAGGAAGCCACAATGCCCAAAGATAATGGCTTGAACGTTGAATTTCCACATCAGTAAGGCCCTAGTCATTACTATGAGAGATCAAAAACATTTTTTTTTGTTTCCAGTAGATGATTAACAAAAATAAATTACCTCTGCTGTGAAAATGTCATTGTTGACATCCATATCTGTACTAATAAATGCATCATTTATTGCAGCATCAGTCATGATCCAACTTCTACAATCTCCAGTGCGATATCTGCCATCAAGAGGAAGAATGTTACTGTCATTATCATCTCATATGAAATACATCTTTGGGTCTATGTAATTTTCCTAAACTACTGTTGGGAATACATCTTTTCCAAATGACATCTCCAATGAAGGTGAAGTAAACAAGGCATAAATCATTTTCCCAATAAATAACCATGCACCAAATATACCAATCAATGATTGAGATTGCAATTGCCATTTAGACATAGCTTTCCCAAAAAAGGCAAAAATTAGACTTCAAATCAAAATTTGGAATGACAATACTATAAGATGATTACATCAGTATATATTCTTCTCCAAAACAACTAGAAAAGGCAAAGGAAGGATATCTCCTCCCACTCTATCCCAATCATATTCCGTGAGATTTCACTAATTTCAACTTATATACCCGGCATTGATACCATACTTAGCGCGCAATTCTCCCCGATCAAATTATCGTACCTACGGGACCTGACTATTTGCATGTTGACTCATCTTTAAACCAGTGGACAATAGACTAAGAGAAATCATGAGCAGGCAGATGCTAGAGCATTTCAACTAACGCGCTAGAAGAGGAGAGAAAGGAATTAGCTTAGTACCATTGAATGGGCAGGAAGTTAAGCTGGAATACTTTAGTACTGTGAGATGAGATTGTGGATAGGTGAGCAGCAAAAAGCTGAGAGGGGGGAACGAGAGGGAAAGTAGAATACAGAGCTCGGCAGAAAAGAAAGCGTTGTTAGAGACGGACTTGAAATTTCCTATGAATTGTATTGGACTGTATAGGCGCGTGAGACCCGGGGCGCGTCAGTAACCGTCTCCGGACTCTCTTTTAACTGGAGGCAACTGTGGGCTTACATTGGGCCTTAAGTTAATGGGTCTAACATCTGATAGCCCAATTACCGAAGACGGTGCCGAAGCTATCTTTCCCTCCATTTCTCTCATCTCTGCTCAGAGCTCTACGGCTATGGCGGCTCTACTGCGGTATGCATCGAAGTGCCAGAACTACAGTCTTCTTGACCATGGAGCCAGAAGGTTTACAGAGGCCGTATCTGCGGCGTCAGCTCTTTTTTATACCAACAATAGTAGGCCCTTGAAGGATCTTGTTCAAGGTGAACAAAGCTTATTTTCTTCTCCCTGCAAATATCTTCGTTTCGAGCCACTGATTTTAATCTGAGTTGCGATAACACCATTAATTTCAGAAATATCTGTTCTTTCAGTGTCGAATTCAGAAGTTTGTGTAAATTTCTAGCTCTTTTACCTAAATTAGAAATGTTGAGTACAATTATTTTGTGATCGGGTTCCATCTGATCCATATGTGCAGTGAGATCAATATCTAGTTCGCCAGAGTCTCTTGATGGGTTCAATGACATGGTTCTCGGAAGAACACGGAAGTACTACATGATAGGTGGGAAGGGTGGTGTTGGCAAGACAAGTTGTGCTGCTTCCCTTGCAGTGAAGTTTGCTAACAGTGGGCACCCTACCATTGTGGTCTCAACTGACCCTGCTCATTCGTTAAGTGATTCTTTTTCTCAGGTACTAGGGGGCTTCTTTTCTCTTTATTGTAAAAAAAATCAGTATATTGCCTTCATTCTGGATAAAGAATAAATTTCATTGCCAGTGGTTCTCTTTTGCTGTAGAATCTGTCTGGAGGCAACCTTGTGCCCGTGGAAGGAGTTGCTTCTCCACTTTATGCGCTTGAGGTACTTTTGATTGAGGATATTGCAGATTTTAGCTCTTATTTCTTTTTGGTGGACATTCTTATTATTATATTTATCTGCTTATTTTATGGAACTACTTGTGCCAGATAGTCTCAGAGAAAATGAAGGAAGAATTTCAGAGCTCAATGCAAACCGGTGGTAGAAATTCTGTCAAAGATGTAATGGATGGCATGGGCCTCGGATCAATATTTGATCAGGTGACACCCTCACTGCTATTCTAGCTCAGAAATCAATTATGATAGTTGAAATTTAAACATCTGTTCACATGGAAAAGTAGCCGACTGTTAGAGTTTATATCCCTTTAGCAGTTTTAAGATGGAACAACTCGGACTATAAATGGCTAAGATATTAACTCAAATCCCTCAGCTAGTGGAGATCTGGATTTCTGGGTGTTACTTATTACATGATGTTTCTTAGTTAGGGGATCTTAAACTTGATGAACTGATGGACAATCCTCCTCCTGGTATGGATGAAGTTGTTGCCATTTCCAAGGTGTGCAGATTTTCCCAATTTTTCTCTACCAATCAGCACTCTACTAAGGATCGCATATGATATTTAACCCTGCCAATGATTATTATGGTAATGAAAGGATCATGTCGATTATATTTTTCCTCAGGTGATAGGCTTCCTAGACTCACCAGCATATAGTACATTCACTCGCATTGTATTTGATACAGCCCCAACAGTGAGTAAAGCATTACTTCATTACTTCATTATGTGGATAATCACGAGCTTGATTCAAAGTTGATGGATAGGGCCACACTCTCCGACTTCTATCTCTGCCTGATTTCCTTGATACATCCCTTGGCAAAATGATGGAGGTATGAATGAGCATGAGAATATATAGTTTCTAAGCCTTGCTACTCTAGATTTTACATTCTGATTTGACAGTTGATATTTACTAATAGGAAACCAACATGGTTGAGAGTTTCATCTTAGGTTTGAACTTTTATCAGATAAACCTCCTTTATATTATGATTTGACATAAGTGGCCTATTTATGTCAAATTTAGTAGAAAATTAGATTTATTCATCTTGATGTTAGTTTTTTTGGTCTTCTCTGTCTTTCTAAGATATCTTGTTATGTTCTCCATGATGATGATGCCCTTTTCTTTTTTAAACTTCCATGGTCATAATGCAATTGACTGACATTTACTTTCACTTGGGTGCACTGTTCAGCTTAAGAAGAAGCTAGCTTCAGCTAGTGCAGCCATCAAATCTGTTTTCGGGAAACAAGATAAGCAGCTGGATGCAGTAAGCATAACACTTGTTGATTACAGCCTCTTCCTTCTTGCACTTTTCTTTGGTTGTTTTCTCTTTTGTAGTGGGCCAACCAATTAAACCAGGCTTTAATCTGTTAGCCTGATAGGTTGGAGCAACTCAGGGAGAGTGCAAGAAAGGTTCGGGATCTTTTTCGTGACCCAGATTCCATGGAATTCATCATAGTAACCATTCCTACGGTAATGTCCCACGTAAAGTGTGCCCACTTCAGATCTTTGTAGGTTTTGTGCGATTTATGATGCTATCAATTTGCTATAAAAAATTTAAATGAAGCTTTAACCTGGTGAAGTCAGAATTACCTGATCAACTGTTGGAATCTTTTATCGTTGCCCAAATAGCATGCTTATGGAGTTATTCTAGTTGTTCGTCAATCTAAAAGTTGCACTTGGGCATTTGATGAAATGCTTACTTTCCTTCTTCTCTTGTCCTGCATTTATCTGCCAAGTTTTTTAAGTTTACTTCTCAAAATTGGAGCTTGTTTCACCTGCATCCCCTCTTTAGGTTATGGCAGTGAGTGAATCATCCAGGTTGTGTGGATCCTTGAGAAAGGAAAGTGTTCCGATAAAGAGAATACTTGTGAACCAACTCCTTCCCCCATCTTCATCAGACTGCAAGTTCTGTGCCATGAAAAGGAAGGTGAGCGACTTCACTATTTATCTACAAATGCTCCTGAACAAGCCCATAATTTGCTCTGCAGATACCTAGAATCTAAATCCATGGTTTTTGGGTATTGCAGGAGCAAATGCATGCCCTGAATACGATCAGTAACGATAAAGAACTCTCCCAACTAAGATTGCTTGAGGCACCCTTGTTTGATGCAGAGATAAGGGGTGTCCCAGCTCTTAATTTCATGGGCAACTCCATATGGAAGTGAATATTATTCAGAATACCTGTGCCAAGATGGCAGGCAGGAGTATTATTCGCACTCTTGGGGCCATCTCCCTAACCGTAGCCTAATAGCTTGTGTGCTTAACAATTTTGTTGCTCCATAGTTTATGTATTTGGCGCCTTTTCTGTGTTTCAGTTGGATTATAAGAATGGCCCATTACCTTTCTCAAGAGAGAAGAAGAAGAGAGGAAATTTGGTTATCAGTGAAGAAATAATTTCTGATAATCCAGCAAGGTAATGCTTACACGTGGCTTGTGATGATTGGCGGGGAGTTGGTGGGCCACTTTCGCCATCAATTAACGTCTTGTTGCAGTCTCAAATGGCTCACCTCTCCATCTCTCCCTCCTGAAAGGATTGTTTCTCTCTCTTTCTTCTTCATCTCGTCTGGTCCTTAATTATTCTTCTCCGTTGATGGTCGGTTTTCCTCCCTGGATGGTGTGGCGGTCTTTTCTGGTCGGTACCGAACTTACTGGATAAATCTCCCTGACCTTTGATCTCACTAATCATCTTTGAGCCTCCTGCAATTTATTAACTCGTTTTCTGCTTCTTCCTCTTATGCTCAATATGTCCTTGTGCGGCTCGGATCGGGAAATGTGAGCTCAGTAGCGTTTCTTTTTCTCCCCCGAAGTGTGTGGAAAAAATGCCTTTAGATCCATTCTTTTACTGTTGCTATCTGATCGTCAAGGCCGATTGGATGTTGCGGCCGTCTCTCATTCTATAGCAATGACTGCATGCTTTGGTGCCGAATTCATTGTGCCTCAGTTACTTGACGTCTTAATCTATGATGGCTTGTTTGAATTTGCAGCAAAGGAGATACAAAATGATTATATCAGGCAAGATCATTATGGCATGGAGAGCAAACACATTAATAATTAGTTTAGTGCATAAATTAAATGAGTTATATTCATATTTACTTTAAAGAATATTTGATAGAATAATCATTTATAAAAGCAAAATAATAAGGGATAAATTTAATATTTTTCTTTAATAATTAGATAAGTCAGAATTTTCAATAACTAGTTAAATAATACCTACCTTGTTATTAGAAAATAGTATAGGTATGTTAAAAGCATATATTTAAAGATGTTGATTTTTGAGAGTTGGTCGAATTTTCTAGAACTCGCAAGGGAATTTGCAGGCATTTGATGATTATTGGATTAAGTCTAAAAAATTGATTTCTTTTTTACCAAATTTTAAATTTGATTTGAGAAGTAATTGTATAACTAATATAAGTGGTATATTTTGACCCAAGTAATTTATTAATTTTAGACATAAACCTTATTGGTCAACTCATCCTAAATTTACCAAAATCATTTTATAATAAATTCACACTAATAGTGTAATTTTCACGGCCAACCTTATGATGATATTACTATAATGATTATGGTGGATTTCCATAAAATATTTAAATTAATACTTTATGAAAAAATGACTTTCATAATAAAGCACCCCAAACTATAAAGTGTAGCAATTTAATACTTGAAATTGACATCTATCTTAATGGGCAAAATAAATGATAGGCACCTATTAAAACTTTTTTTAAATGAATATCTACATTTATAATTGTCTAATATTTAGCGGGAATTGGTCAATTTTAGTATAAATATAAATAAGAGATGGGTATATATATTCTTTTTAATTTAAAAAAGCTAAATCATATTTTAAAATTATGCAATAATTTCTAATTATTCTTATTTAACTCATTAATAAACATATATTGTATCACTATGTTAAATACTTATTTATTTAAAAATTATTAATAATACATTATATATTTAAATAAACAAATATTATAAAAAAATTATAGTTTCACATTTCTATACCTATAAAATAATCTTTACAAACATTATATAAAAATGTTATTAGTATTTTATTTTAAATAATAATTAAAAAAATTATGATTTGAATAAAAACATATTTGATTGTATTCCTTATTGATTTAATTCGAATTTAAAAATTGTATTTGGTTCCAAATAATCTACAAATACATCAGATCGAATTGACTTTAGATTAAAATCCGGCTCCTAAAATCCTAATGAACTCATAACTGATGACCGGTTCCATTTTTCGAATTCGATTACGGGTTTGGGTACAACCATTGAGACATTTTGATCCGGTCATTAGATATGGGATCATTGAATTAGAAATGGCATTTTGACAAGCCTAATTAAATTAGAGTAGGCAATAAATAAATTAATCAATTAATACACATAGTAATCATAAAAAAATATTATTTTTTAATTATGTGGTATATTCTTATTATAACAAATTTTGTATAAATAAATTCAAATGCAAAGAACACTTACAAATCCATTGGCGGAAAACCTTTTACCTCATAGGATACCATCCCGACCATTTGGCTCAATTATCGTCCATCATGGCTCCATGATGGGTTGGTGTCAATTGATTTGTTGAGATAAATAAATATGCATTTTCAATGGCAATTAGGGTTTATGAGCTGGAAGAGTAATACAAGTGATGACAAGTTTGGCTTTGGTGAGGTGAAAGACAAGGACACATCAGCCAATGAAAAAAGCAACAGGAACCAACAAGTATCACCACCTCACTCTTCCTCCTCCTGTTTGGTGACTCTTCCTCCTCCTATTTGGAGGAAAAGAGGATACCCAAATTAAATACCCATGAAAATGGAAGAGGGCATTCTTTCCATGGCTGTAAGCCTGTGAGCATGTGCGTATATTTTTCTTCACAACCTTTGGCTGTTACCTTCATTCACTGTGAGCTCTCTAACACTCTTTCCTCCCTCTTCATCTCACAGCAGCTCAGAATCTCCAGATCACCATTCTTGGCTAGATTACACAATCGAAGCTTTCCTCCTTGCATTTTGTGAAAAAAACGAAACTTTCTGGTCCTTCTGTCAATGCCTTCTCGACCGGATGCTGCAGGGTGATTAGACTCTTACTCCAGAATCAGAAAGAAAGAAAGAAAAAGCGAGCTTGAATTCTCTTTATCTTCAACCTGGGCCCTGGCCCTCCTCCCCTTCCAGCAGGTTTAGCCTTCTCCTGGTTGAGATTTTTCTGTTTTGAGAATTTGGTGGGAGTAGTAATTTGTGGAGGCATGATTAGTGACAAATAATGGCCGACTTCGGCAGTGGATGGAGCGACTAATTTTTGAGGAAGGCGATGCCGATGGTGCTGGAAAGTTCTTGTTTAGGTTACCTTCATAGATGCAGTTGTTGTTTGCAGGTGTAGCATCATCAAGATTCACATGCACGAATCTGCTGGGATTAAGTGAGAATCTTGATGATGCTGCATCAGCCATAGACAACTACTAATGCCCTTCTTCAAACAGCTTAGGCCCTTCATCAAAGCTCAAGCAGTCGTTTTTTTCTCCCTGGCTCAGGCCTCCCCAAGTGTCACTTTGCCAGTAAATAAGGTAAGATTCCGGTTTTGCTTCTTTGCCTTCTTTTTTCTGAGGGGTTTTAGCTCTGAGCTGGGAATCCCATTAGTCTGATCTGTTTGTTTTTGATGATGTCTTCCCTTATTTACAATCTTTCCCAGAAGAAAAACCCTAAGATTTGATTGTCATTCATTATTAAGATCATCAAGTCAGATCTTCTTGACTGTGTCAATGAAGGGATCTTCCAAAGCATAAAATCGTACAACCAAATTTAAAGAGACCAGTAACTTATTGTAGGTTAGATGCGTTGATTAATGCGATTTATTTCCTCTACTCTTTTGGGTCAAGTTTCAATAATCTTTCAAGTAGGTTTAGCTGGAAGCCAAATTGTGGAGCTTGTTGCAGGATCAAAATGGAACCTGGGGGAAAGCTTCAACACCAAAGATCAGGTAAGATTTGTTAGACAAGGATCTAGTTAGTGCACATTATCAATGGATGGATGTACAGATTTTACCGTTTTTTTTTTCCAGAAGAATTGGTATTCCATGGAGCTTATGATCACGTGCTGGGGGCTCTATTCGAGGAACTTGACAAGTCTATAGAAGTGATTCGGGTTTATAAGTTTGAAAACGTCATAAATTAGATATAAGTTCGATACAATAGTCTATATTAGGTAGTTAATGTAATATCATTTTCCCAACAATTTGTTACTTATTACAACATCCTCCATTGGATCTGCAAGAAAGTCCAATGATATCAATGGTTGAGGATGACCTTTCTCTTGGGTTGAACCAAGTCTCTCAAGGGAATATGAATAGTTAGTGATTTTCAAAGGGGGATGTGGTCCATTGAGAGCCACTTGCAACATGAGATCATGAGGGGTCAGTACTAGTAGGCATTTGCACATTTATTTATGTACATTCTGCAGCAACTAGTAGCCTATAGGGGTGCCCGTATGATGTTAGCCTTTCACAAATTCAGAATTTAATTTAATGGGTCATGATGTGTGAGAAAGGGCATGTGCTTATCTAAATCTTATCAAAACTCATGCCATGTACAATAATTTGAATGCCACTTTTTTCTTGGAGGCAAAACTTTGAGTGCCACTTGAATATCAAGTAGTCCCACTTTCTCTCCATGATGATGGGCTCTCTTTCTTTGTATTTCTCTATAAATGGTCAGACAGGGAACCCTGGTAACGACCATGCATCTCAATTCATTGTCTCCTTGAGTGGTCCAATTCGGGCAACCTTATTATGTGTGTGACTCGTTGGCTGCATGCAAAGCTCAAGGATGGACCATTCATCAAGTTCTGATCAGATTCGGCTTCGTCGGAAATGAAATTTGTATTGAATGAGGTCGGATTTAAATAGATACAAACTCTATTTTGTGTAGCCCAATTATCAAGCCTAATTATAAAATAATTTTTTTAATTAAGAGGTAACGATAAAGAATGAATCTTTCATTTTTTTACATATGTTATTTTGTAAAAGAATTAATATAATAATAATATGTAATAAAAAGTTTTAAAAAATAGGAAAAAAAGAGTGTACTATATAAAAAATGATTTAATGAGAATATATAATAAAAAAAATAAACGAATGGCCATAGTACAAAAAAATTCAAAATTTCTATTATGGGAAAGGAAAAGAAAATCCTTTATAATATGAATGTAATTTCTATCGTACTTTTCCCTTTTTTTATTTGTTGTCCACTCGGGCCCAAAAGCAGTCTACTTATCCGTAGAATCTTCGCTGTTCACGTATCACTTTTTTTTTAAATTACTCTGATAATTTTTTATATATTTAAAATAAATTTATATATTAATAATATATTCCGACAACCTAGTCTCTGGTAGATGATTGGTCTACAAATGTACTCCAGGATAAGAAAAGGTCGGATTTTTTTCTCCTTTTTTTTCTCTTTGATTTGCACATTTGTCTTATCCACCCACCATTATTCCACACCATCAGTAAGAAGCCCTGATTTTAATTCAATTTCTTGTAAATTCCCATGGCGTCAAGAGCAAGGAAAGTCTCGGCTGTCTTACCTTTCGGCAACAACAACCTGTGTTCATGTTCATGGCCTGTTCGCTTTTCCAATTTAATATTCATTTGATTTCTCCCGAAAAAAAATTTCAAAAAATAGTTTTCCTTTGAGGTTGTCTTTTGTTTTCGATTGCTTGCTGTCTCTCTTTAATCCATCTCCCGGCCATCTGTCAAGGCACCTCCGTGAAAGTGGGGAATTTATTCCCTCGGGCCTTCTCGGTCTTAGGGCCTCCGTTTTCCTTCATTGTGTCGGAAAATAAGGGATTCTGTCGGCTAGTTAGGGTTTCTTTTTTTGGGTGGGTTGGGTCCGACTGCGCAGTCACAAGAAGACATGGTGCATCTGAAGTTTCTTCCTCCCACCTAATATATCGATAGCAGGATTACTCTACCTCTATTCAAGGTAAGGATTTTCTTCCCTTCCCTGGGCTTGTCTCTCTGACTGCGCTTCCAGTTGGGATCCGGTCTTTGAGCAATTCAGTTTGGTGGGCAGGTTTGTTGGTGGGTTGTGGTGATGTGGGTAGCTGGGATTACTGAATGATCACTTCCTATCCTGAAGATGAGACATGAACTTCCATGTGAAGTTTGCTGTTTTGATTGTTAAGCTCGTGCCTAACATACTATTTCGCGTAGGCTTTTCCAATTTGAACCTATGGCATTCTGTCGCTGGGAGGCAATATTTACTAGCACGTTATTTTCACCGAAAAGTGCACATGAATTGTCCATTAGTGCGAAAAAAAACTGCAGTCTGATAAAGGTTGCCCTCTTTCCACTTGGAATTTCATGAAGGATGATCTTGGAAGCATCTTGTTGGATTTCTACTGTTAATTTACCTTCATACCTGCCTTAGGGATTCATTCCGGTATAGATTAATGAGGTTTAGGTTAAGTTTCCTAATTGGCCCTTTTTGTGCAAGTGATTTTTTTACATGGAAGTTAAGTAGGCATCCTGTTTATTGGATTTGCTCCTAACCTAAGTCCTTGTGTTTGTGATGAGTTAGTGATAGATGTCATATCAGTATGTCTCAGCTTTTTTAGGCACTATCTTGCCCTAGTTGGACAGCCATTGTGATCATTGGTGGCATATGTTCTTTATGCCTTCCTAATTAACCAAACACAGGAAATGATCCATTTAAGGAACTGCATATTCCACCTGGTCATGTATTTTTGGAGCTAATGAAGATGGTTTTGCACCTGTCATACTCAAGCACTTGAAGATAGATACCCTTTGGTAATGTCTCCTTGAAGTGTTTGAAGAAATAGAGGCATGACATGGTGTTTGACTGTGTCAAGCAGTCAGGCAGCTGTAAAGATTTTAAACTATCTGTAAACTTTAAGAAGGAAATAAAAAGGAACCTTCTTGTTCCTCTGGATAATCCGTGTCAGAGCTGTTTTAACATAGGATGACATTTGTTTTACAGGTCAGACAGACTAGAGTCTATCCCTTTTTGATGACTGGATCTTCTCAACATGAACGCTCTGGTTCAAAGAGATCATGTAGGATTGGCAACTACAATCTTAGCTGCATCGTCTCTTCTGGACAAGACATATGACATGGTTAACTTGCAGGAAAAACAAGCTGAGGTGGGATTTGAAGCCCCAAGATCCCCTGACTCAAGCTAAAACAATGTTTACCCAGTGAATGAAGATGAGACCCGGGAACCTCCCCTAGTCCCACAGCAGCTGCAGCATCCTGTTATTGGGTATCCACCGAGCAGAGATGCTTGGGAGAATATCCGATACCCGGTCAATGTGATCCTACACCATCTCTACATTGAGAACCGGATGCCCCACGATCCTTTGTCAGTCTAGCCCTCTCAGCACTTTCATCTGAAACCATCTTAAGCACAATGCCCTCAACACAGTCTTCACATGTTTTCTCAGGATCCTGAGAATTTAAAAGATTCCATGGAGGAGAAGACTAGATGTCGAGTTGCACTCAAAACTCTTGTAAGAAGTTCACACAGCTCATTCTTCACAAAAAGCTAAGACAGCCATGAAAGTCCATTTTGTGCAATCTGATGTCACAATTATTCAGCATTTTTTCAGTATTAGGCCTACAATACTAATAACTATTGAGTAAAATGTCGCTGTGATCTAAATACCACATCTCAAGTTGATCGGAAGTTGTTCTCTTCACGAGAGTTGTAGCTGCAGCACCCAGGACGGTTGCAGCAACAGCCACTGAGACTGCCGATGATCAACGATCTCTGGCAATTTACACTTTGAACCAGCTGTCTCACATCATATCAGAGATGCATGCATCAGAATTCAGACACCAAAAAGTGGAAGGACAGGTAATCATATTGCAAGTATCATTTGATATCAACCATTCATGTCAGATTTTTAGCAAAAGCTTGCCCTCAAATATCAAATGTAAACTTAATGTAAAGGAAAGAAGTATGAAATTTATGTATATTATTCTAGATCTTTACCACGGATAATTGGTAAATATTTATAGATTAATTGATGTACATTATAAATCAAAATAAACTTTCATTAATCTATTAAATCTCATATAAGATCCATGTAATAAGAATATCAAAATAAAATATTTATCGAGATGGTCCACCTCCAAGTATTACCGTTATTAGAGATGAACTTTAATATGCTTGAAGGTGTTGCTGAAGGCTGGGAAAAAGACTAGCAAACCACAGAAAGTGCAGCCCATTTCCTTGCATTCGGCTCATCAGCATTCATGGAAGCTTTCATGGATCAATACTACCATAACGGGATCAGCATTAATGCACAACCCATAAGCTGCAGGCAAAAATCTGATTTTCCAGACTGAAGAGATAGTTAAAGAAAGCATTAAACAGAAGCTCACGGGCATCAACCCCTTCCTTCCACAAATTCAAAAGTGCCACCGCCACCTTCCACAAATATATGCCTTTCTTCTGCACTTTCACCCGCTCTACATTCCATCAGCCGCTCACGCGTCCATTAAATACAGTCACAAGCTCTTCTCCAGAGTCCATCTTTCTGCTTTCTGTGTGTCTATCTATATATGTGAAGTGAACCTGATTCTTCCTCCTCCATAAGATTCCTGGAGAGGACCTGAGAGGAAAAACAAAACAATGTCCACCTGTTCATTCCTACCTTTGACAGTTCTCTTAGTAGTAGTGATCTCAGCGACCTACGTGGAGGCTGCCCGACTAGGATGTTTCCTGACGAGTGCGCCCAGCACCTGGATGCCGCTGTTTGCTGAGTCTCAAGACCTCACGCCTGTGAATCTCCCTATCTTCCCGGAGAGGAGAGTATTCGGTTGGAGGGAGGCCAAGGCTTGTTTGCCTAAGGGGCCGGTGCATTCCTCAGCTCCAAGCAGGTTCGTGAACTATCTTCCTCTCCGCTCCTCAGCCAGCAGTCGGTGTTCATCGCCATCATGGCAGCCATCTCCACCACCATCTGCCCATTAAAAGCCCAGATGATAATCTTCCATACATGAAGTGACCTGTGAAATGCATGTTTTATATGAATCCCAAGGGGGATACTTTTACCAGAGCCTCTAGCCATGCCACCATCAACTATACTAATTATTGTATTGACCTCCCAGCAAAGAGTAAAGCTTCATTGTCATTTTCCCTCAGGAACTGTGTATCAGGAAGTCTGTCCACAGAGAATGTGATGATGGAAGATGAGAAAACGAGTTCGTATTAGAATACCTCTAGAATAAATGATACTATGAAATAGATCTCACAAGGTACAACAGACTATAAAGGTTCCATAGCTAAAAGTAAATTCCTGCAGATAGTAATGTCATATCCTTCAGGATCAAACCAGAGAGCACATAGATGTCAGACATGAGTGATAATCCAAAAAGAATTTTCTTTGCTGGGCAGAAGGAACTGAATTGTTGCCACTTCGTGCCCATCAGCAGAAAATAATTTCATCTCCCGCAGCTAACAAAACAGGTTGCTATGAATCGTTAATGCCCGACTTGCTCTTGAGATGCTCCTTGAAATCCATGATATCGCCTTCCCATCGAGTCACTGCTTGGTTCTCGCAGACCCATATCTCATGAGCCACCTGGTTTATGAGCCTGAAGTCATGGCTGACTAGGACCATTCCCCCATCCCACTCATTCAGTGCCTCAGCGAGCGAATCTATGGTCTCGATATCCAGGTGATTGGTGGGCTCATCAAGCAATAGTAGGTGGGGCTGCCTCCAAGCAAGCCAAGCAAAGATCACCCGACTCCTTTGCCCATCAGAGAGATTATTCATGGGCATAATCTGAGCTTTTCCAGTCAGCCCAAACCTCCCTATGGCAGCCCTCATCTTCTCCTCCTCATTCCCAGGGTACTCCTTGATCATATACTGGAGGGCAGACATCTCAAGGTCAAGTTTCTCAGCCAAATGTTGATGGAACTGGGCAATCCTCAGGTGGTTATGCCGCCTCACCATCCCATCCAAAGGTGCCAAATCCCCCGTCATCAGCTTCAGCAGGGTGCTCTTTCCAGCTCCATTGGGCCCAACCAGAGCAATTCTTGAGTCCAGATCCACCCCAAAGTCAAGGTTCTTGTAGATAAGATTGTCAGGGGTGTAACCAAAAGTTACCTCAACAAACTGAAGAACTGGTGGAGGAAGCTTGCCCACATCAACAAATCTAAATACGAGGACCTTGTCTCTCACGACCTTTTCAGTTAGCCCACCCCTCTCCATTTTGGCCAGTGTCTTCTCTTTGCTCTGTGCCTGACGAGCCAGTTTTGCCGACCCATGTCCGAATCGGGCAATATAATCCTTCATTGAGGCAATCTGTTCCTGCTCCCATTTGTACTGCTTCATCTGATTCTCCTCCAATTCAGAGCGAGTCTGAACATATTGGTCGTAGTTTCCAGTATACAGCTTCAGTTTCTTGTTTTGCATGTGAATGATGTTTGTGCAGACACCATTCAAGAAATCCTGTGAATGCGATACAACCACCAGGATCCTATCAAAATTCTTCAATGTCTCCTCAAGCCAGACACAAGCCTCAAGGTCTGTCAGATAAAAGGTTGTTAATCATCAAAAACCAAGATTACGTAGTCACTCCATCACAAGATATAAATTGATACAAGAATCAGAAAGTTAACATACCAAGATGATTTGTTGGCTCATCCAGCAACAAGACAGTGGGATTCATGAAGAGGGCCCTTGCTAATGCAATCCTCATCCTCCAGCCACCAGAGAAGTCACGGGTTTTCTTTGCTTGCATCTTTTTATTAAAACCAAGACCATACAGGATCTCAGCTGCTCTTTTCTCAGCAGTGGCTGCATCCATGGCCTCCAGGCGCTCATAAACTCGGTCAAGAGCTTCTCCTCCTCCATCATCCTGCAGAAAATAACATATGTGCCATATCAAGAAGAAGGTAATAGCCAAGGAACTAACCTCGGACATATATGGTATTCTGGACAAACCTGTGCAGCCAGAGCTTCAGCCTCCTTTTCTAGTTTCAATCTCTCTTCGTCACAGCTTATAACAGCCTCAAGAGCAGACATGTCAGAAGCTTCAATTTCCCTGGTAAGATGAAAAATATCCATATGGTCTGGTATAGGAAGCTCTCGGCACCCAATTGCAGCCAGGAGTGTGGACTTTCCACAGCCATTCAACCCAAGCAATCCATAGCGCCTGAAAGTGAAAAGACAGGAAAAGGTTTTCATCAACTAGAGATTTCACAGATGAGCTCAAAAGTAA
The DNA here is from genome assembly GCA_030064435.1 of Trapa incisa. Classification (NCBI taxonomy): domain Eukaryota; kingdom Viridiplantae; phylum Streptophyta; class Magnoliopsida; order Myrtales; family Lythraceae; genus Trapa; species Trapa incisa. The sequence continues at coordinate 18,193,705 of CM057782.1, forward strand.
AGTCATCCTTGGAATATAATACGGACCTGCCATAATTGAGTTCCAGCTCAGAGTCAACAATAAGATCGTGTCCATGGAAGGTAACGGATAGAGACTCTATCTGCAAGAACCAGAAGGACAGATCGGAATCAATTCTTTTTCCAGTAAAATCTAACTGTTGTTAAATCATTAGATGAAGAACAAATGTTGCATCCATTAGATGGTAGAATTGATAACATAGAACTAAATGCTATCTTCCCATGTAACTAAATGCTATCTTCCCATGTACAATACATCAACTATCTTCATCTCGTACAAATCTAATAGAAAAACAAGGGATAAATTTTCTTGCGACAGATGCTAACAAAATGAACTACATACTCATGAAAGAGAACATCAACCAAAAAAGCCCCCTTTTTCATCCGATTAACCAACAATTCATGTAAATTCATAGCCCAAAATCGAACTCAACAAATCAGCAGAGAAACCAATCCCTAGACGCATCTACCACGCGCATCAAAAGGAGGATGACAACTCACTCGAATATCTCTTGACAGAGGATGAGAGCAGAGAACGCCAGTACATGTCCGATCAGATATCTGCATCGAACCGACTGCATCGGCCAGCTTATGAACTCCGTTCTGAGCGTCGGAGGCTCTGGATGATGCGGCGGCGGCGGCTGAAGCAGCTGAAGACTTTCCGCCTCTCTTGGCAGCCGCAGCTGCCTTCTTCTGCGCGAGCTTCTTCTTGCTAGCGTCTGACACCATCTTCAAACCCTAAGAAAGCAAAACAAAGTAATAAAAACAATCAAGTAAACAACAGTTTCAATCAACGATGGAAACTGAAACTACTCGGAAGGAAAATTCAAAAAGAGAAATAATCATTCACCTCGAGAATCCTAAAGATCCGGAGCTCGCCCGCCGACAGAGATACCTCCTATGATGATGGTTGCAGTGATCTGCGAAAAAGCAAATCCTTGGCAATGACGAGGGTTAGAGATCTGGTTAGGAGATACTGAGATATTTATAGCTCTCTCTGCCACGTGAGAGCCCGTTCCACGTGTCTAGGAGAATAATTATACAAAAATTAAAAATTAACATCTGAGAAAATATCTTTTATTAAGCATATATCATGAAAATATGCCAAATTTACTCATTTTTCAAATTTATCACAAATTTATAGTAATTATCAATTTAGTAGAAATTATGAAAAAAACTTTAAAATATCACATTCAACAAATTCATATTTTTTCTAATTAAGACATTTTTCAACTTAAATGTGATATTACGAGCTAAAAATAATACATTAAATTAAAATTATATATATATATATTATAATTTATGCATGATAACCGGGAAAGACGGTAACAATTTTCCCATACTGTATGAAATACTGGCAGTTCAACTTAGCCTAAGATTCCTCTCTTCGTAGTGGTGGACAGAACCACCGACAAACGTGGAACAAGGAAATGAGAGCACAAACGGAAAGGAGAACGAACTGGACATGGAACAAAGAAAGGACAGGAGAATGAATCCGCTCGTGGTGATTCATCATCCCACCTTCATATGATATAAACTGTAGTTCATGATCATTTTCAGAAGCTCCATCCCTATTAACATCTTGTTCCATTTCCGATCACGGCGGCGTCGGTGCGCTACGACGTGGATCGTCGCGTCACATGACCGAGCAGGCGTTGTTCGGGTTCTCGTCGCTGAACATCTGCAGCGGATGCAGGCCGTCAATATACATATACGGTGGAGGGTAAGGGTAGGGATGGCCGTAAACCGGCTCATAACCGGCAGGTCCGAAGGTCGCCGGAGCGCAGATTGGCGGCGGTATTGGCAGCCCGACACACTCCACCCTGCAACTTTCGAGCACTTCCCGGCTGTCATTCTCGTTGTTGGCCTTCCTTTCGGCATCTCCGGTGCATGTTTTCTTTTCTTCTTTGCCACCACCGCCGCCGCCCTTGGCCTTTGGGAGGACAATGGCGACCGACCTCTTCGTCTTCTCCTCCAAGCTCTCGGCCAAGGTCTTGGCATCCATCGTCCCCTTCACGGTCACTAGCTCTTTCTCCTTGTCTATGGCGATGCTCTCGACACCTAAAGAAAAAAAAAAGGATGTATCAGCCAGCATTTCTATGATTGCTCGAATGGCCATGTGAAAAAGGGTGTCAAGCCATCAACCTTTGGTCCTGAAAGCGATCTTGTGAATCTTGACGATGCAGCCACTGCAGTGGAGCCTCAGCTTCAGAACAGCCGTGGTGATCGCCGGAGCCTGCGTCTGCCCACCATTAAACAGATCACAGTAACTATCAATCAATGGTAAGATGACAATATGGATACCCCAGAAAGTGGAAGTTTTCTTGCACAAACTGTTACCTCCTCTTTTGCCTTGTTTTCATCCTTGTTGTTTTTGCTGCCTGAGTTCTTCTTGTCCTCCCCTTTTCCACCATTGCCGCCACCGTCCTTGTCCTCTCTCTTGGACGGCAGCGGGGAGACGAGCTCCACCTTCTTCTTGATCCTCTCCTGCAGCTCCTCCCTCAGCGCCGACGGGTCCACCTCTCCCCTCACCGTCAGCTTGTTCACCTCCCACTCCGCCTTCGCCTTCTCCACGCCTTCAATCACACAAAAGAAAACACACAACTTTCTAATCACCCACTAATCCATCGACAAAGTACGGACAGATCAGAGCATGCGAAAATCAGAAGAAGAAAGAGAACGTGACCATGATCGATACCTTTAATGGCCTTGACGGATCTCAATATCTTAGTGGCGCAGCCTTGACAGTGCGTCTCAGTCTTCAAGACCACAGTGACCACTCCATCATGACTCTTCTCCTTCTCTCCCATCTTCTTCTGCAACCCAAGAGGATGAAATTTATTACAGAAAAAAGAAAACCCACAAGAATGATAGAGAGAGAGAGAGGACTCACCTCCGCCATGGAACTTCAGTTGCTATAGGAATGGTAGGCGGCAGATGCCGTGATTATATACTCCCGTGATCGTCTAAGAATCAGTATACATTAGAAAACGGCAAAGAGGGAAAACAACAAAATCGGGGTTGCCATCCACCTATGAAGGAAACTCCCCTTCGACCACCGCCATCATGACTATGATATCCATCTGGTACTTCCCCCGAAGCTTCCCTTGCCATAAACGGAAAGAGCACTTCTGACATTGGTCGGTTGACATGAGTAAGTGATCCCACTGGACCTCACCTAAGTTGGGAAATGGGCCTAATTAATCATTTTCTATTGGGCCACATATTTTGGGCCGTCAACTAAACTTAGCTCTGTGGACCAATTTCACCCTAGATTTTAAGTAAATACAAGTATAAATATTTATTAAACTCTAATACTTTATATATACTATTAAAATTAGTTGGTTCAACCCCAAAATCTGACTCGTATTTTTCTTAAATATACAAGAAAATTATTATACAAATTATATGTTTATAGTAAATAATTATTTAGTGTGAATTTAAAATTATATATGTAAATAAATAATTAATAAGATAATAATTAAAATAAATAACTACTTTAAAATTATTTAAAATTAACAACTTATTAATAATTGATAGAAGTTGTTAATTTTAAAAATATATAATATTAAATATTTTCTACTCACTATATTTTATAATGAGTGAATTGGTGTAAATATATAAAATTATTATATTCATAAATGTGTATCATTTTATATTTTTTATATGCATACCCATTTTTAGAATTAATTATCTATTCACGATTTTTATTTTATTTAATATTTCGTATATAATTTATTAATTTCTGGAAAATAAAATAAGCAATGAGTACGGTGCAAGAAAGTAGGCCATGCAATAAGTAATGGTATTCATTGGTCGTTTAATAGAATAAATAAATAATTATTTAGTAAAGGGAGTTCGGGTGGGTTAAAACCCGCTTCATCAAACCTCCGTTAATTGAGTATGTCCCACGTTAACCCGATTCTCCCTCCGACTCAATCCACATCAATCGTTCTCCGTCGTTGGATTTCCTCGCCGAGTATTCAACAATTAGGTTTTCGGGCCTTTTCACGGCATATTTTCTTCGCCCCGGTAGAGCAGTGAAATCGGAGTAGCAGAGGAGTGGAACGAGGCAGGAAAAGAGAGAGTAGTGTTGATTTGAATAAGAAATAAACAAATTTTGAATTTAGGTTTTAAAAATGGTTTTTGTATTATAATTATGTATATTTGATATTAAAGTGTTATATTTAAAAATAATTGCAAAAATATCATTAATATTTTATTTTTAAAAGGTTCATATCCACAAGCTTCATATCATTGATACGAATTCTTTATTTTGGGGCTGTTTTATTAATTAATTTAATATTTTCTATTGACTCGAATATGGTCGACACATGATATATAGTCAACCTGGCACCATGTCTCCTTGAACTCATGCTTGTCCATACATGCACTACTTTTTTTTCTAATAAATAAGAAGAAACCGTAATTAACTTAAAATGCATTTATTAGAGATGAATTTGTTTTCATGATTAATTGAATTTATATTTAATTAAAATATATGTTTATTTATAAGGGGTAAAAAAGTTCTAATCTTATAATATAACACAATATTATTTTAGTTAACGTGTGATTAAAGACAATAAGAATTATAGATGAAATATGTGTAATATTATCATAATATGAGTATTTATATAAATTTAATGAAGTGTTTACCTAAATAGATAATTATAAAATTTTAAAAAAATCTTGGAGTATAGGTGTTGTTGAGGTTTTTTTTGTAATAACCCGATAGAATTTGTGTATTTTTAAAGATAATAGATAAATAAGAAAAATAATGTGTTTAATATTATTATAATATTATATTATATATTTGTATAATTTTAGAAATTTATATATATTTAAGGAAATATTTATATGAATATATATAATATATTTAAATTATTACAAAAAAAATATAATAATATAAAATAAGAATATGAGTGAAATTTAATAGTTTGTAAAATATTACTCATTTTTTTAATAATTTTATTCTGATTTATTATTTATTAGTGATATTATTCTCAATATAATCATAATTAATATTTGATGAACTAAATATTACCTGCAAAGGTTGATTATACACGGCCTTATAAATGGAGATAATGGTCTATAATTATCTTATTATCATTTTTTTAAGCATTTGAGAATTTATTATATACCAATCTCTTATATTAAATATTTTTCCTAAATATTCCTTTAGATCATTGGCTCTAATACCATTTTATAAAGTATTATATATTAATAATTAAGTTGTACCCATTTTTATTTAAAAGTAATTAATGATAACAACCATTTTTATCTTATAAATTCATAAAGTTACTGTATTTTATAAAATGTATAATTCTATTCTCAATAAATCAAATTACCAGAGAAATGAGTGGAACTAATATGAATTGATTAATTATGGATTGAATATAAGAACCCTAGAAATGATGAACCCTAAAAAGGGATAATTGAATGCATTATCATTTTGAGTTATAGCATATTGTAAAAAGATAGTAATGCATGCGCACTATACTATACTGTGTTCATTGTAATGCCAATCAGCCTCGGATTAATCAGCAAAACTGGCTTATAAAGGAAAATGGAAAAGGCTGTCGGCTCCCACATAACTGACCTTTTTGAGCCCTAGAAAACTTTTCCCACACTGCCCAAAATCAGACCAGTTTTAATATTGAAAGTGGATGAAGAAAAGGCCAAAGGAAGATCAAAGAGCAAAATTTGAAGACATGGGAATAGTGAAAATGATAAGCCTGACTCAACTGATGGGTTATATATATATATTATATAAATGGACAGCCCATGTAACTTGCTCTCTCAAATCTGACTGACACAATATCAGTAAGCTTTTATTGCTTGTCCACCTGACAAACAACATTTTTCTATTTGATTTGATATTTCCTTATTATCTATATCTTTTAAATTAATTGTAGGTTCATCCATGTTTTCATCTAAATTATAAAGTTGATAAATTGTGATACCTATTTTTTTATAAATTCATACATTATATTAGAAATGGATGAAATCTTTGGATTTTTTTAGGGTTTACCCTAAAAATCCTAAAAAAAAATTAGCATCCAAATTGAAGTAGAAATTGTTGTAAACTATAAAAATAAAGTATGTTTCACTTGATGTTTAAGTTGATAAATAATAATGAGAAATTCACATTACTTTTGGTTAAATAAACATATCTCATACAAATGAATCAATCTAATTTTATTGTTTTTTATTTGAAAAATAATTAAAAAAAGAAAAAGAAAAAGAAAGAGAGGGTGTGGTAGAGGCCCTCCTCGGCCACCCAGCTGGGCTTGTCGGAGGGTAGTTGGAGCCGTGACCAGGCGGCTAGGGGTTACTGAGGAGAGCCTCCCTCCCCTCCCCCATACTCATGAGGGTTGAAGGGGCCCTCCCCATCTTCCTCCTCTAACTTTCTTTCTTTTTTATTTTATTTATTATATTTTTAATTTCCATCAAACTTATCCAATTGTATTTATTTAAACCATATTAGAGTAAAATTAATTTTTTTTAATATTAATATACTAAAAGTAGTAAAAAATTGAAGTTTAGGTATTAAAATAGTCGTTTTAAAAATTACAAAAACAAAGTTAAAAACACGAAATTTATGATAATTATTACATTTTAGTCCATTATTCAAGATAAACTTTAAATTTGAAAATTTTTTATACCACAATTAATAATTAATTTATTAATAAGATTAGTATACTAATAATATTAAAATTATTTAAATATAATATTTATTATTTTGAAAAGGTATTAGGTAACTATAATTGATAGTACACATTTATATTTAAAAGTAATTAGTAAAATATTTATAATTTTATAAACCTATAACACTTATTTATTTTATCTAATATTTGATATAATTTTATAAAATTAAATTTAATCCACTACAATTTCAAACATGTTAAAACAAATAATCAAACTTATAATTGGCAAACTTTTTCTCTTATTGAGGAGGATGAGCAATGGATTCTTTAATGAATAGTTGTTGTTCTTTGCACAGACCAATTTGTTAATTCGTGGCGCGATCACCGCCACACAGTGCAATTTTGTCCTACTCCAATAAAATATTTTAGTCTGTAATATGCATGTTATGTAAGTCCATAGTTGGCATAGATCACCTTTTCATAATTAAGGCATTGGTGTGTGCAATATTTATATTAAAAGATGTGTATTTTATAATTATTTTAATAATTATTCAACAAAATATAATTTAAATTTTTTTTTAAATATAGTATAATATAATTTATCAGTATTTAATTTATATGCAAAATTAATGTAGATGGCATAATAAAACCCTAAATTCCATCTTCTTCCTTGTATTATTGGTCAATAAATTTATATAGTAATAATATCACCGCTAATTTTTTATTCATATATTTCAAAAAATAAATTTGCCGTGAAAAAATAGTTGTATTTAAGGAAATAATTAAAAATTAACAAATTTGAGAACATTAGAAAGAACAAAACAAGAGTTGGGTTTGGACAAATCAAACTGCCTGACAAAGGTTTCCTAAATTTAGCGCCGGAAACAGTGAAACGGAGGACAGTTTGTCACTTTGCCTTTCCCAACACGAATGCCTAAAATGTTGAATTTCTTATTAGGTTTAAAAAATGGATCCAATACCTTTTTCTTCTGCAGCATAATTGGAGTCTTCAAAGCTCAATATGTCTCATCTAATTCGAGGAAGTTCATCATTTCCGGTTAAATTTTCTTTTTAAGTATTCATTTTTGTATGTATTATATGTGATTTTTTTGACATAAATCTTAAAATAATAAAGAAGTATTAAAACAAAGCTTTCAATGATTACTTCATAATTTTCAAAAAAAGTTTTTTAATAAAATATTTTGTTAACAATAATATCATAAATTCGATAAAATAGAGAAGTGGTATAAGTTTATAAAATTAAAAATATTACACTAATTATAATTTATAAATTTTAGGTAGAAATATGTATTAGATTTTATTGGTTCACAATATTTTCTAATAGTAGATTGAAAATTATACTTGTAACCGGTAAAATATGGAGAAAAAGTATCAAAATGTATCTATTTTTCACTTTAATGCCAATGTTAAAAATAAAATAGAGTATTGAAAATAAAATATTATATTAAATAAAATAGAGAAATATTATAAGTTTATAAAATTGGAAAGTAAACTAATTACAAATTATAAATTTCAAATATAAATGGGTATGATTCTTTATCTATATATTTTACAATAACTTCACATACATTTATTTAGAATTAAAGTATTATTTTTTTAAAAATTATGTGAGTAAGAACAACCACAATAATGACCCACAAATATGATATGTTCTAACCTAAATTTTCAAAGTGAGAAAAGAGTGTAACCTCTTTTGGCTCCACAACTTTAAATACAATTCAAGTTCATATTCTCATTTACTTCCTTGGTTTGGTTGGTCAGAGCAGAATAGATTTGAACCATATTCCCATTACATTGAATATATACATATGATGGACATGACAAGCTATCAAACCCACATATTTTCCCAGCCTGCCACTTTTGAAGAAGTAAGAGATAAATTAAGGGATATGCAAAGCCAAATGTAATAAGAACAGAACAAAAAACTTATTAATTTTATGTGATTTAAAAGAATTATAGTATGAATTTTTCTGAACCTAAATTGTATTTAAAGGTAACAAAATATCAGTATTAATTTCAATTAATTGATATTAGAGATGGCCATTATTTCTTTAATCAATATTTTATAACCATTATTGAGTGAAAGATAGAACCCTAGCTAGATAGCTAGCTAGGGCATGCTTTACATTAATTATTAGGTTTCTTGGGCTGGGGTTTTTGCACAGAGAGACACAGAGCCAGCCGTACAGTAGCATAACATCAGCAGCTTCCCAAAAACAAATGCAAATAATGTAATGGCAGAAGATGTCAGACTGACTCACTCAGATACGAACAGTGTGGGATGATGGAAAAAGGAAAACCAAGGTTTAATCACTAATCTAAGATAGTCTTCTCCTAAAATCTCATGGTATTCATCAACTTCACTTTACCAACTCCCTCAAATCTGGAGATTAGAGATAAGCCAGGAGGCAGAAGAAGCAAATCAGTGCAAGAAGTATGAGAAAATGTCATTATATTATACCACATATATTATATGTATATATATATCATCATTATAAGTAGATTCAGTACAGAGGGTTGCTGAGGAAACTACTGATGGCGTTCACACTGTTGTTGTTGCTGCCACTTCCATTGATAATCAGCCTATTCACTTCTTCGAGGTCGTATTCTATGGCAGATGAAGAACTACTGCTCATGTGGCCTTCCCCGTAATAACCATCATTGCACTTCTCCTCCGGCTCCCACACGCCTATAGTCTGACTGTGATGACTCTCTTCGGAGATCATGAACGCCTGAAGATGTTTGTGATGGTGGGTCCTTTCTTGCTTGTTCATCATCTGACTGTAATCGTACTGAAAATCTCCTGGGGTTGCTTGTAATATGGAGTCCAATGCATGATTACTCATGGGGTAACTGACGTTGGTCAATGGGCTAACCGTTGGAACTGATGATGTTGGTGATGAGAAGTCAAGTCCACTGAACAACAATGGAGACTTTGCAGGAGCATAACAAGATGGCTGGTAGCACATGTTCTCTCTGTAAAGGAGAGATGAAGAGAGAGGCTGTGATGGAAAATTAGGCAACAGCAATGGGGATGAACTTTGCTGGATCATGTTGGAAGGCGGCGGCAGCATCTGGGATGGTGGTGAGGGTTTGATGATGAATCTATGGTCCTGGTTCGGTATCAGCGTGCCCATGAGCTTCTTCTTCAGCTTCGTGTTCCAGTAGTTCTTGATATCATTGTCCGTCCGGCCGGGGAGATGGGCCGCAATTATCGACCACCTGATGATAAGCAGCAAACAGACATTGAATTAGGGCCAGCAGTAAGGACAAATGATGGATCTGATGTCTGCTTTGGTAATATGGTTTGGAAAATTCCACCAGCTTTCCTCCATTGAAAAACAAGTCAGGAAGACAAAGTAGTCATAAAGTTGGCCAAACTTTTTCTTCGATGGGTATTGAAAAAACATACTGATTTATTAGACAGTACTTTCATCGGAGAGAGAGAGCGAGAGAGATTATCCACCTGCTTCCGATGCTGGCGAAGAGACTCAAGATGATCCGGTCCTCATCAGCAGAGAACTCTCCATGCTTGATGTTGGGTCTGAGATAGTTGAGCCACCTGAGCCTGCAGCTCTTCCCGCACCTCTTGAGCCCTATAATTTGACCATCAACCAAATGGAATCCAACTTAACAACAAGCCATATGCAGATCCAGCTGGTGTATATATAACCATGGCGACGCCAACAAAAGTTACCTGCTTTCTGAGGGAGAGCTATCCAGTTACCACCGGTCCCGTACTTCTCTATGTACTCCTTGAGCTTCAAGTCTTCCTCAGGCGACCACGGACCCTTCTTCACATTCGCCTTGTCACAGCAAGGAGCCCTCCCCATCTTGAAGAAGAAGATGAAGAAGGAGAAGACTGCTAGTGGTTAGGTATATGGGGTTGGGAGGATACAATAAACTGAGAGAAACCCTTGAGAAGAGAGATTGAAAGGCTGTGAAGTGGATGATGGCTCTTTTTATCAATACTTTCAACAGTGGTAGAGACAATAATCTAAATATTATATATATTTTTGTACACGTATAAATGTGTGTGTATATATATATATATGACCTCTGATTTGATAATCCATTCAGACACTCTGTTTAATTAGACAAGTCAAAGGAGGATATCAAATGTTCCTTCTGCTATGATGGATGCATGTGTGTGATCACACTAAGCAGTAAATATAAAAGTGTACATCACATGTGACAAAAGAGAAGACCAGTGGGTCAATGTAAATGAATCTTACACCATTCAAATTAGCGATCCTAGAGTATTCATTCACCCATAATCATTAATCTCTTGAATGTTTCAATTAGCCAAACTTATTCCACCATCACAATCACAAGTTTTATAGATTTTTAACATTCAAAAACTTACACTAATTATAAATTATATAACTTTTAAGTAGATATTAGTAGTTATTTATTAGATCCGGTGGATTTACATCAATACTTTATCCGAAATTAGAAATTTGGTTTATGTTTTGTACGAGTATCTAAAAAAAAAATACTTAAATTAAGATTATTATTCCTATTTTTTTGAAATTGTAAGAATAATACCTATGATTTAAAAATTATAAATAAAAAGTATATTTATTTGATACAATTATAGGTACACAATAAATTCTCAAACCCCCACTACATGGACTTCCATTGTTGATGTATATCACATGGTAGGGAAACCATCCTTCGAGGAAAAAGCCTCAAGGGATCCTTCCTTAGTGGGCACCAACTTGTTTGATTATATTTCACTCTCACCATCCCTTCTTCTTCTTCCTTTTGTGACACTTGCTAAGAGTTAGGAATTCATGTACATTTTGAGCTTCATTGAAACTACCCTATTTGGAGCATGATCATGACAAAGATTGATGCTTACCTTGTTAGTCTAGGTTGGTCAGAGCAGGTGACTATCGCATTCAACTTGATAAGGAAGGCCAAGTCCATGGATAACACTATTCATAAGCTCCTCCTTACACGTTCTACATACTATTAGGAAGAAGAAGAGGAACTAGGGAGTTTTTTCAAGGTTCTACTAATTTGTTTCTACATGGGAACCCTTTGTAAGTAATTATAGTAAAGTATTACCCGTACATCAAATTTCCAAAAACAAACCTTTCAACATACCCAAAATCTCTCTCTCCAGTGACATCCACTTAGCCTTGATTGGTAGAAGTCATTGTAGGTGTATGACAACTTCCGAACCATTGACTAGACAAAGTGAGAAGACTATGCTCACACCCCTATTTCTCGTTAAAAAAAGGGTTTATTGTTCCCTAAAAGCAAATTATCAAACTTAAATAATAGTGATCCAAATTGGACACATTTAGTCAAATTGTGATGTCCCATCTCAACTCATCTATTTGTGCACGTAACTAACTCAAAGTATACAAAACTTCATCCTAGCATAAATAGGCTTGGCCGTCAGTCATGTCAGATTTCACTAGTAGCCACCTCCTCCTATATTCATAGTCCATTATTAAAATTCGACCCATCTAAACCCGAAATCATATATCAATCCGTTTTGATCCGATATTTGATAATAAAATTCGAATACATACTAACCCAATTCAAATTTAAATTAAGTTCATATTAAACTATGATGTCCATATTTTATTACTATTTTAATTACTCTAAATTTAAAAATAATTTTGTTGTAATAGATTTTACATTCATATTTACTTTAACTAATTTATTTGAATAATGTTAGATTTTTAATATTTTAACAATACATTGTGTGGCTAATTTTTTTAATATATTAACAAAACATTGTAATTCTCATGAGATTTCTAGTGCCACTTATACTCCTATACTCCTCTCCTTTTAAATTCATGAGCTTCTTCTATTCTAATAGAAGGAAACATGTAATCAAAAGGCCATTTTAAATTATATGAAATGTAAGCAATTTCAAAATGAGATAAACACACACAATTTCCAATGTGACCATGAATGAGGTTAGAAGAAGACAAGAAGTTGAGACAACCTTTACTTCTCTAGTTGTGTTGGGATGACATAGTAATGGCCTTATCCCTATGGGAAAAGGTTTGGAATTGACTATACATCCACACCCTTATTTGGACCGTGTGGATAAATTATCAAGCAAGTATTCATGCTATCTCATCTAAAAGGTGATAACACACCATTAATTTAATTTTATTTTATTTTTAAAATTATTTTAAAAAATAAAATATAAAATTCACAATACCTTACTCCCACATAAAAGATACACTAATACAAGCAATAATGCATGATGACATTAGAAGAGAGAGGGAGAAGAGGTGTAGCTTTGTAGCTTACCTCCATGATGGTCAATCATGATCCATTATTGGGTTATCTTTCCCTTCCTTGACTGATCAATCAACACTGATTCCAACTTTCACACATCTCTATAATATTTGACCCATCATGGAATAGATACATCTATCTCTACCCCTAGCTACTATTTAATGGTGATTTGATGATTTAATGGCTTGAGTTGGAGGTTGATCCCTCCCTTCCTCCTCCCTCTGGAAAATCAATGTTTGTGATCTAATTAATATGACTTTCCCTTGTTTTTGGCAGCCAAATAGTCAACCTGCCAAACCTTTTGGTATGTGAACCAACACTTCTTTTGATAAATGGCATTATTGTCCAAAAAAAAACATAAAAATGACATTTTAAAATCGATCCATTGCCCAACCAGAAATGTGCATGCATGCCCGTATTTTAATGTTTATATAAGTAATAATAAGGGAGAGAAAGAGATCACTAATGGGGCAAACTTAATATATGTTTTTATTTTAAAAAAAAAACAAATCTTGATGATGTTCTAATAATGCTATTTTCCTACATTTTAAAGTTTTTATACATTAAAATTAATATTTTTTATAGCAAATTTTCATTTTTATATATGGGAAAAATGTTTTGAATACTTGAAAATAACTTTAAATTCTTATATATTTGATTAAAGTTGCATTTTTGGCACTAAAAAATAATTATAGTTTATATTCGAAAGTTTCATTTTTTCCCAAGGTATAAGGTTTATAAAATTAATTTTAAATATATAATATAAAATATAAATAAATATCTACAAAATTATATGAATCAAATACATAAAAAAATAAAGATAAGTGATAAATTATTGTTAGAATTTAAGGGAAAATCTAATATATAATCTGAAATTTATGCCACCATTAAAAAAATATTTTCTTATAATGAGATTGTTATAGTAACACAAATCCAACCACTCATTTGGTCAACGAATCTCACTTTTTTTCCAATTATTACGAATCAAACTTTCTATTTAATTAAGGATACCATTTAGGAGTGTGATATTATGTTTATGCCATTAATTGGGTTAGATTATTATTTGGTAATATCTTCCATAATGAGATTGTTTCATAAAATTAATTTTTTATTTATTTATTGTACAATTTTAATTTTCAATATTATATTAGAAAATATTGTAAATAAATTATATATTAACTTATATTTATTTTAGTGCAAAAAAATATATTTATTTAAATATATATATATATATATAATTGTAGGTGATAAAATTATTATAATATTATATATTTTATTCAACTTTTGATATTAACAATGGGACATGATTAAACTCATAATTAAGTATAAGTTGACCCTATTTTACCCAATTTTCCTCAAATTCAATTGACTATTCTCCATCCATGCATGCACGTCGTTTCTGTCTGTCTGGTCCGATAATTATTGGCACATTGACAGTGACATGGACCGTTGTTTTTGTTAGATGCTTGAATATGCCCATCAAGAGGAGCCACCCGACCCGTTGAATAAAGGGAACATGAATATATTAAGGGTTTGCATATGCCATTTTCAATCCTCGTGAGAATGGGTTCACTTTCACATCGCGAATTGTCTTCGCTTGCCTTTTGATTCCATCAGCATCATCAAATCAATCCAATTGTCTTCTTTTGATGATGTTGTTGCTGCCCCTTTACTCCATCTTCTGTGTCTAACTAATTTGGTAGGGAGAAAATATATTCAACTCTAACTAATCAACATGCCACCATTAAAATATATCAAATGAGAACATTTTTCCCAACATTATATAATTATTCTCACATCTTATTTTATAATTATAATATTTTTTTAAATAAATATTAAAATAAAATATTATTTACATTCTATCATATATAAGAATGTAACATAGAAAAATAAGTATTTATACCCTTTATATTTATATATAAAAAATTTGTAAGTATTTAAAATTTTTCAATCTTATAAACTAATAACACTTCTCTAATTTATAAAATTTTGGATAATATTCTTAATAATATTTAATGTTCTCATATAAATAACTTAAAATTGATTGTTGTATAAAAAAATTCATGTTTTAAGTGTGAATTTAAAAATTATATGTATTTGTTACATTTAGTTCAAGTTTTGAAAGAGTACATTATTTATTTACTATAATATAAAATATTATGAGTATGTAAAATATATAAATTTCTATTACCTAATCATTATAACTTTATTTTAATTTTATAGTGGAAAAGTTTTTTTCCTATTACACAATAAAAAAATATGATATGTTTGGAAATAAGTATTTGAATGTTAAAGAAACAAAACAAAGACAGTGTAATTGGCTGGGAGATTCTTTAGTTTCACTCCATAGCCACATAAAGGAGTCCCCTCTTGAGAAATGTCAGTGGCAATTCTTCTATTGAGAGGATTGTTCACCCCTTCATTTCATTGCATTATACATTTTTTTTAATTTAAATGACCATAAATATTAGTACAGGTACAAAATTTTATTTTGGGTTTATAAGAGTATATTTATATTTTATAAATAATTAAATATTTATAATTTTATAAATATATAATATTTTTCTATTTTATTTAATTTATTATAATATTTTCAATATTTTTACTAATATACAATATGTGTACCAGTATAACATATAATTTTAAATATGATATTAACGATATGATTTTTTTCAATTTTATATGAAAAAAATAAACTTAAATTTAGTATTTTTCTAAATAATAAAGTAGAAGGTAAGTCGGATTTTCAATATTTGATTAGTTATGGCGCATATACGCTAAATCTGAAAATATATGAGAAATTATTAACGTTTGATAAATAATTTTATTTAATAAAAATTTGAAAGGTAACTATTAAAAAACTTGATAATTAAGTAGTTAATGGAGAAAGTGCAAGTGCTTGTATTTCTAATGCAATTAACCCTATATGGGTCACTTACAATTTAAATGATAAGTCTTGCTTGATCTTAATGTCTCATGGGCATTTAGTAGAATCTTCTTAAAATATGCAATAAAGAAAAAAATTATTCCTTTCATATGAGAAAAAAAAGGAGAGACGTCTAACCATTGACCCTTACATAAAATAAATGTTTAATTATTAATTTAATACTAATTTTTTTCAAATCACTCATGTTTTAAGGAGGTAAGAAGTGGGTCCCATGGACCAATCCGACCCCACCGGTCTGGTTTTGAGCTTAACATTTGAAGTCCAATTGAGGCCGCTTCCACCAAACTTGGCGTTATCCAAGTAAGATTTTAACTTTGTAATATAAAAAATAACATTTTAAAATCTTAATAAATGAGAATTGAAATTATTCAAAGATTTTTGAGCAAAAAAAAGAAATTAATCTAATGTTCGAATCCTTTACCTCTAATCTCTTAATTAGGTAAGGGAGATCTTATCACTACACTAATTTATTTACTTCAACTCTACTAATAATATATTATATATTTAAAACGATAAATATCATACAAATCTTAAATTAAACTTGGTAAAGCTCAATTTAGAAAATAATTAAATAATCAACATCTTATATTTAATTAATGTAAAATTAATATTTATTTTAAGATAAACGGAATCGAATTTCAATGAATTTGGTTAATGGATAATAACTTGAATAATGATTATTTTGGGTACAAAAAAATTTAGTTGACTTCACTAAGTTAAATTTCAATTGGAACATGGAGAAGAGTAAAGAAAATTGCAAATTAAATGGCATATTCTTTTTGGGTATGAAACAAGTGGTATACAAATTTTATTCATAAATAAAAGTATCAAAGTGGGTTTGAATTAATATATTAAAATAGTACATGGTATAATTTTTTATGTCAAAAACTAATTGTATTCAATGCCCACATTACATTGTGTATACAATAACCTAAATAATAGGCAGTGGACAAATTTTAATTCTTCAATTGTTTAAGGGATTATATTTAAAAAATGTGCAAGTTTTTGTTCTCCGTTTTACTTTTTATATGTAATAATTTAATTTTTCAAAAAATATTTTTCAATAATACTTTGGTCCCTCCAACATTCACTTGTCCAATTTGGGTGAGGAGATTAAAATGGTTTGTAAAATTTGAGGAGTAAATTGTTAAATAATAAAACAAATGGAAGAAATTGTGGGTGGTGTTGAGTGGGGCCACGTGTTTGATTAGAACTGGCCAGAGCAAAGGGGCGCGGCCCACCAACCAGGACCGGTTTGGGTTGAAAACCAAGATTTCTTTCGGCCGGTTCAAATCAGTCACCTCCTTTGTTCATTTTTGTTTTCCTCACATTAAGTTCTTGGTGGGTGATGTTTCTTGGATTCCCGAATTTGGATCATTGTAGTAATCTAATAAAATATTTACAAAAATTGAATTTATTATTAATTTTTTGATAATTAAAAATAGTTATTTAATATAATAGATAATTATTATATGTACATATAATATTGAAAGAGTTAAAATTATACTTTGTATTTTTATATTGAAACCCTAATTTGATAATCAAGTTTATTATAATGTTCTTAAACTCTGTAATAAGGTTAATCGAATTTTTCTGAATTCAATATAGTTTAATCGAGTTTATTTTGATATTTTTAAACTTTGTAATCGGTTCACGAAATTTTGTTGAATTAAATATAGTTAAATGGGGTTATACTAATTAAGCTTATAGGAGTATAACTAATAACTAAATAAAAACTAAAACTGGATTGTACTATTGACTAGTATAAAATAAAAATATCAATTATTATAACTTGTTTTATAGCCTCATAATTGTATTTATATTTTATACAATTGTTGAAAGTGTCTTATTAGGTTTAAGAATTGAAATTAAATATTATATAAAATATATAAGAATTATATTATATATCTAAATTCTTATATAGCTTAATCTCTTACTAACAATGAAAATTCATTTTTGAATTGAGGGATGATAGATTTTTTCAATGGAGGTTCAAGCACCACCACGCCATACCCTTATAAATACTTTGTTGGGGTGTCCTTGACTTTGAAGCCTGGAAAAAGACTTGGCCTGGCATGGCATGGCTGGCAGCCTGTCCTTTCACCCCATTTAAGAACCCAAATAGGTCTATCAATCAATCATTGATGAAGCCTTCAATCGTTGACTATTTTAGCCTCTGCTAGGGACGAAAGATGTGCACTTGCAGCACATGCATTTTGACCCTACACAACATGAACAACCTCAGTATTTGTAGCCTCTGGACTCTGCCACGAAAAGAGAGACAAGACAAGAGGTTTCCTTCTCAATATCTCGAAAACAGTTTATCCAAGTTGCGGTGGAGATCTGTTCTTCCAGGCTGGGCCGCAGCAAAGCTGCACTCATGTGGTAGCCCAGAAATAGAATCACTGTGCTTATTTGAGCTTGACCCAATAGACCATCCATATAGAACAGAGTATAGAGCAATACCTTCGGCTAGTCCATTGGCACCATATGACCCGCATCATGAACCTGCGATGCAGAGTTTTCCATTATCAGCACACCCGGCTGCCTCCAACCGGACTTTAAAAATGCCAGATTTCGGGTACGTCAGAGTCCCAAAAACAGCCCAACCTTTAGAAAGTTAAAGCGCACCATAGTTTAAAAGTAATGAATTAAGCGTAAGTGTTAAAATTTATTGAGTACGAATAATGTATTAGTTTCATTTCTACTTTAAAAATTATAAATGGTGAGTAATTTAATATTTATAATTTTATAAATTAAAATATTTATATTTTATTAAATTTGAGATAATACTCTCAATAACTATCCTATCTAAATATAGTTAACTTTTAAAATTTTAAATCTATTTTTAACAATGTTTATTATTTTTAAGTATCGACTCGAATTAAATATTTTTTTCCATAATTGTATATAACACAATACGAGACGGATTTATAGATTTAGATTAGGTTCTAATAAATGAAAAGTGTATTATGTATATATAATTTTTTTTATACTTATTTATATTTAAAATTAATAAAAAAATTAAATTTAATAAATAAACAACAATTCTCGATTTTTTCCAATACGATAAGAAGTTAGGGAAAATAATACAAGGGAGCCTTACCGAGACAGTTGCATCTGAGGTCGTATTCGCCTGCGTAGATGAGAACCCTCATCCCATCCTCTAGTAAGGCAGGGATGCCGACCTTGAGATCCTTCATCCAGTCATTCATCGTGCTCGTGTACACGTCGATGCTGCAGGAAACGAACGCCATGTCCCCTACTCCGATGGCCTTCTTGACTGAGGTCTGGTTCAGGAGATTCTCCATGCCGGAGAAGTCGTAGCAAAGCCCGTGCCGATGGGATGGTCGACGAAGATGATATTCGAAACCTAAAAGAGGACGCAAGAAAACCTTTCTGTGTAATCATCGGTAGAAAAAGCAGCAAGTAGAACAACAGTCGCAGTGCTGATAATTAATATTAATACTTATGTGTAGAAAATATCATTAATATCCGGTCTTGGCTCAGTTGGTAGGGCGGAGGACTGTAGTGTTTGCATAGTATATCCTTAGGTCGCTGGTTTGAATCCGGAAGGTCAGATTTTTTTATTTAACTCTTCTAATGAATAAATATATTTTCAAAATTAATAGATTTATTATTTAAATAATAAAATAAATATAGGAGTTTTTTTCATTATTTGCTTTCGAGTAAATATTATAATTTTCTCGAATATAGTAAAAAAATTGCGATATTCATTTATCACTAAGGCAAAAATTCTGTAATTACAATTTATATGGGAGTATGATTTTTCCTACAACTACAAAACTAAAAATAAGCATGTGGCATCCAGCTAACTCCAGCTGTCTTCCACTGTCAACTATCTCAGTTGCCACGCTGGCGTTGACCTCCTGTACGACCGATCCATCTTTTGGGCCAGCGATCGCATGGCCTGCCACGTGGCATCCCCCTCCTGCACCCTCTCATTGTACAGAAGGGACTGCTTGATCCTCGGGTCCCGCAGGTTCCTCTGGATCGCCGTGAGGTTGGTGGCGGCCACGTGCTCGAGCACCCCCCTGAGCCTCTCGACGTCGGCCTCCGCCACCGTGAGGGATATCTCCGGCCACGGCACCGCCCAAGGGAAGGGTAGCCGAATGCCGTCCGCTATAATGACTGGAACGCAGCCCAGAGCCGCCGCCTCCACCAGCCTCGGGCTCCACGGTGCCCACCCCAGCGGACACAGGCAGAACACGGACCGGGACATCTCCCGCCTATATCCGGAGAACCTGTTCCGTCTCAGGTAGAACCGGCGGTCGCCCCTGTACTTGCGCCATATCATCGATCGCACCGCCCTGCCATTCAATAACCACCAAAACTCCATTTACAAATTCTAATCTTTCAATGGGGGGAGAATTTTCTAAGGCTTCAGGCCATTACTTGCCGTAGAATCGGCCGCTGATGTTCTTCGGGTGGACTTCCATTTTCCCCCGGAAGAACACCCATATGTCACGCTTCCCGGCCGCCGGAGCTTCGTCCTCCGGTAGGCTCTCCAGCGGGACGTATGGCGGGATCACCACGTTCTCCACGTCTTGACAAGGGTGGCCGTAGTTTACACCGAAAGTTTGCAGTATGATTGAGTTCTTCAAGAACTCCGGTATCCCATCCTCCATGGCCTTCTCCTCCTTCAATATTCATTAAATTCAGTTTGATCAGACATAATAAAAGTTGCCAACTTTGTTCAGAGAAGGAAATATGATAAAAGGTGTCGACTTTTCTTGAGTGAGGGATAAAAGGGAAGGTGGTTGGAAGCTTCGAACAAATGATAAAAATTCCTCTTTTTGAGGGTCTCTATACTTTCTTACCATGGAGTGGAAACATGCTCCGTAATCGTGGGATGCAACGAAGACGTGGTCAGAGCCCCGTGACCGGTTCCAGAAGGGCTGCTCCGACGAGATGAGATGGACGGCGGAGGAGAGCAGGGCCCTCGCGTGGCCGAAGGCGGGGAATCCATTAACGGTGCTGAAGTTGCAGGAGACGTAGACCGGGACGAAGAAGAAGTCCGCCCGGGTCGGGTCGAGGGTCCTCCACTCGCTGCCCATCAGCGCGCGGTGGATCGCCACCTCCGCCGCGAAGAGGTGGCGGCTGCACCTCTCGTCGGAGAGCCAATTCGAGTTGTACTCTCCGGGCAGCTCGTATACGTATATCCTCAGATCACCCAGCCCTGTAATAAAAGCCTCGACTCGTAAGGATAAAGAACCGAGCTTGATGATTGAAAAAACCGAGCAATCTTCACAGGGCCTAAACGTAACCTCCGTCGATCCTGGGCTGTTCCACGAGAGCATGGGATGATCGAGACGATATGGAATCATGGAGGAAAGGTCTAGAAAGAGAGGTTGGGTTGAATCTAATCACACGAGGGGCGATGAAGTAGAAACAGAGAGCGGAGAAGAAGAGCCATGTGCAGAGCTTGTTCCTCTTCCTCCTCCTCCTCCTCTTCTCCTTCATGTGCGTCTCCTGCGCCCCCCTCCCATGGAGGATTCTCATCTTCAGGGGAGTTGGAGCTGAAACTGCGGCCTCTGTTTTGCGTTGTGATTGATCTCAAGAGCATTCCATCTGAGAAGATAGATTATCTTCCAGGAGAAGATGACAAGAAGACGTGGATTGAGGCAATTGCTTCTGGTATTTGATTATGTGCGTTAGGTGGGGAGGAGAGGGATGGGGGGCATTTCATTTTCGAGCCTTTTCTTTTGTACTGGGTGGTCACGAGTGGAGATTAAGGCACAGTGATCGGAGAAGACGACGAGCATGACGATGATGATGTTCTTTTTTTTTTCTTGCAAAAATAGAAATAATTTCTGAGATAATCTAATAATTTTCACTTATTATTTAAGAAAATATTAATGTCGACTTTTAAACCTAATTTAATTAATGTAATTTGATATATTTTTTCGGCGAAAAATAATTATAGTTTTTTAATTTTATTATTTAAATGAGTTAATAATTTAATTTTTTTATGTTAATAGTATTTTTGTATATTAGATAATTTAAAATATATTGAGAAAATAATCACGTATTATTTAAAATAGATAAATATTATATATTTATAAGAGATGAATATATCACTACTTATTAGTTTTGTGTATTTATTATGTATTTTATAGTTATAAAAAAAATTCTCATATAATATTACATACCGTAACTCGTACTACTATCTAATACATGATGTAGCAATATTGTCTTTATTGTCTTTTTTAAGATAAAAATATACCAAAATTAGTATTTTATTTAAATAAAATAATTCTAAATATTTAATATATATTTAGAGATATTCTTAGGAACTGGACAGATGACAAAATTTGGTCGGCTTGTGAAAACGATGGCGTTTTGAGCATTGATCTGACCGAGTGGCCATCCGGGTGGCCTTGAGAGAGCGAAGTGCCGTGCACGACAAGAAACTGATTTAAATGGTGGCCCCCAAAACATTTTTTTCTCTAATTTAATTCTTTGATTCAACAATTTAAATTTAATGAAAGTTTTAAAGTATATTTCCATTTTTTATTCTAATAAAATTTTAAAATTCATGCAATTAATTTTATTTATGTCAATATTATATTATCAATTATCATTGATATTTGTACTACAAATTACATTTTATAAATATTATTTATTATATTATAATATATTTTTAAAAATGGTATAAATTTAAAACAATTTATATCAATAGTACTATTTCACGTATAAATTTTTTTAATAACTAAATATAAAAATGTTCAATTTTTTAGGGATAAATTTGCTTAACTAATACACATTATTGAGAATATAATATCAAATTTAATAAAATAGATAAATATTATATATTTAAAATAATGGAACTATTAATTTATTTAAATTTATATTAAAAATATAATAATACATTTTATAAAATATAGAAATATTTTGATTTTATAATTTTGAAAATATTTAAATACTTATAATTTATTACTTTTAAATATATATATTATAAAATTTGTACACAGTTATTGAATACGTATTAAAAAAATTGAACTGTAAATTGAATTGATACACAAATTTATTGATACTATAATAAGTAAAACAAATTTGGTAAAATAAATTATATTATATTATTTTTGTTGAATTTAAAAAAAGTTTAGTAATTTTTAGAAAATATCTTAATCCCATCCACATATTTGTAATTAGGTACGCCCATTTTCTAGCTATGATCTTCACAGTTCTCCTAAGTATTCAAGAATTTTGTAGGTATTGGACCTAACTAAAATTACCAAGATTTTGGTAGAGAAAAATCAATGTATATGGGTTGGGTATAAACCTAACTTTTTTTCTCTATAATATATTCTCATTTACATCCCACTTATCTAAAAGCGGCCGCCTGACGGTCTGCCGCAGGACGTACACAAAGCACTCTAGAAATTCTATCGATGTAACGGAAAAAGACAGTGGAGACACCCTAGTGGAGCTCCACATCCTCTCAATTTATTATTATTAGATAATGAATTGTAGTCTTATTGCTGTATATATATATATTGAAAATATTATCCTATATTAAATAAAAATAGATAAATATTATTAAAACATTTATTAATACATAATAAATTATCACTTGTTATTATATCTAATTCATTACCAAAATTACCAAAATCTTGTTTATTTTCTATTCAATTATAAAAAAATATCCAATTTGAGCACGATATTGTCATTAATAAGCAATCAAAATAATTATACTTGTATTTTAAAGTGTATTCATTTTACTACAAATTAAATAAAAATAAATACATTTTACTAATTATAAATTATAACTTTTAATTAAATATTAAATACTATATTATCATATATTTTTGCAGTTTCATATATTTATAAAAATAAATTTTTTATTTTTTATATATAAAATATATAATTGAATTTTTAAATATATAAAATTTAACCTTTTACTTTTAAAAACATAATACTCAAAGTTTTTATTTTAAATTATATATTTTATCTATAATTATTTATAAATTATTATACAAGAGTTTGTGTAAAAAAATGTTACATGGGTAAAATTTTTAAATATACTCACATATAATAATTATTATATTTGTTGATTTGTAATAATATATTATTGGACGATAAATTTAATATTTGTAAGAATATATTTTATGTCGATAAGTTTGTATTTATTTATATTTAAAAGTAATCACTAATAAATATTAAATATTTTTAACATTATAAACTTAAAATATTTTTTTTATTTTATTAAAATTAAATATCATTTTTAAAATTAATAGTACAACCCTAAACGATAACTACATACCAATATTTTAGTACAACGAAAACTTTATGGGATAATAAAGTCATTCTAGGCCGCACCACCAAATATAAATAAATAAGCAACCTATAAATCATTTAACTATAAATTTTATAGCTATAAAAATTTTAAAATTCCTTTGTCCACATTATATATAAATTATAGGGTAAATTGTA
Source organism: Trapa incisa (assembly GCA_030064435.1). NCBI lineage: Eukaryota > Viridiplantae > Streptophyta > Magnoliopsida > Myrtales > Lythraceae > Trapa > Trapa incisa. The sequence continues at coordinate 18,218,064 of CM057782.1, forward strand.
TTGTATATAGTTTGATATAAAATGTTTAATATACATGAATTTAATATGCAATTTTTTTGACAAATAAAGTATTAAATTTGTATTGATATAGTTAAGAATTAAGATATAATTTGAATATATTTATTTATCCATGCTACCCTTTAAAAGTATAAAAAATGTACATTTGATGTAAAGGAAATCATCAATTTTATAGATTATTTTTTAATTATATTTTAATAAAATATACTTAAAAGGCCTATTTCTTACCAATAATTGGGGAAAACAGGGTATAATATAATATATATAACTAATTGAAATCACTTATCCATTCTATTTTTTGATGGAGGTAAATCGAGTGGTTTAGATCATCATCCCAAAGATCGACTAATGGAGTTTGATAAACGAGGCGGTTTCTTATTTTTGTTCAATTAAACGACGCCGTTTCTAAAATTCTAAAATTCTTAGGTTATATATGCGGCAGATGGGCAAAAACGTCCTAGAGAAAGGAAAAATATTGAATTGTTATAATACCACCATTGGATCTAGCGGGATTCCTTGTGGCAAGGGAAATCCAACGGTTGCCATCTTCCTCTCGCTGGATTCCGACCGTTGGACATTTGAATATCAAGCTAGGCGCCTCCTTCATTACATCCTCCAATGTGCGTAATATTGACGTTAGACTTCCGAACTTCTTCTTCTCATCCTCTCTCTCTCCCCCTCTCCATCTCCTGTGTTCTTGATCCTTCTTCCAGTGTGAATTCCTGGGATTGTTCTCGGATACTCTGAATCGAGATGATGGGGGAAGTTAGGGCGGCCAAGAGAGCATGTGTGAGCTTGATAGAAAGAAAGGGTTTGTCCAATATCACTAATTCTCCTGCGGCAGCCACCAAAATCCTGACCGAACACCCAGATCCGCTGCCCGTCTCCACGGAGATCACCAAAGACTACGTAGACAAACTGATTCAGGTTGATTTTCGTCTCTGTTTTGTTCAATTTCTCGAGTCATCGTTTCCTGTGGTTAGGCAATTGAAAGGAAAAAAATCCTTCTCTTTGACCAGGAGAACAGGACGCTGATGAAGCTTATCGAAGAGAGGAAGTATCCTTCTGACTAAGATTTCTGCTAGTTGACTTTCAAAAGAGAGTTTTTGTCAGTTTAGGGAAATGCTTGCTCAAGATATTCGTTCTCTGGTTATTTGTCTTGATTTTGGACACCTACGTGGGTATAGCTTAACTTTATTGAACAGTAAAATCATCGAATTGAGTGGAGCAGAGCTGCAAAAATTGAGAATCGGTTACCAGAAGACACAGCTTCAGAACTGGAACCTCGCTCAATCCAACAGCCAAATGTTAGCGGTCCGTCCAATTTCTTGATCATTAATATATATGCTCAATCATGTATTTTTATCTGTTAATTTTACTTGTAATCCCACTGGATATCTGAGAAAATTCTACTAAAATTTGCAGGAACTCAATATCAAGAGGGAAAAGGTAACTATACTTAGACATTTGTGATGAAAATTTCTTCTAATGGAATGATTCGACTTATTGAACATTGAATGCCTTCTCTCAGATGAAGTCACTCCAGCACGAACTAGCGTGCAAGGAAGCTTTGCTCAAGGTGAAGAATCTGGAAATTGAGGTAAAGTCCGAATATTGTTAAAGATACCATGCCATTCAACTACAGAGTTTTCAATTGGCATGGATTATTGGACCAGTTGAGAATTATTAATGCTGGAGTGTGGTGAATGCATGAGACGAAGATTAGGGCGGCCTTTATTTATATTAAGGTTCATTTAATTTAAAGTTGTCTATGAATTTAATGCTGAAAATCCCTTCTGAGCAGGGTAAACTGGTGGATAAGAATGTAGTAAACCACTGTGCAATGGTGAGTTTTGGTCCCAACTTTTTGCTGTGAATCATTTCTGAGTTGATTATATTTACAACTGATAATTTCTGCTTGCAGAAACTGGAAAAGAAGTACGTGGAAGAGGGCAAAGTGGAAGAATTGCGACAAAAGGCAGATGATAAACAAAAACTGCGGGGTGGGAACAGAAAGCTCCATCAGAGAAGTCAATGTAACTTTTCTTATGAATGCCCTTGGTTTGATTTAAGCATCTTTGTTAAGTGACCAGACAATGTTTACACATTATGCAGCAATGGGCGTTCAAAGCACAAACAAGCAAGATTCAGGGAAGGAGAAGACCGAAAACAAGAGGTTTGGTTTGGACTAACAGCAGAATTCTCAAGACTTATTATCCCAGTGAGATGTGATGCCATATCTGAACCATTCAGTTTATTGTCATGTGTTTCTCTCCCCTTAGGCAATGCCAGAGAAGGCAATCAGCAAGGTTCGTGTCACAGGAGAAGAGTGAAACTGAACTTATGGAGAAGAACTTCTCTGAGATAGAGGAAGCCGAGCTTCCCATATCTCAACCCCTCATATCATTTGAAAAGGAAGATAAAGAGAACAGTGCTCCTTTAAGAGCTGATCATGAACTGATGGAGGCACATAGAAGAAGATCATCTGTCGGGAGACCTATGAGGAGGGCTGCTGAAAAGGTTCATTCCTACAAAGAGCGTCCAGTGAATATAAAAATGCGGAGGTTAGAATGACAAACATGCTTCTCTATAGCATCCTATGATAGTGCCAATTAACATCAAAGCTCTATTGATTTTGCATTAGAGAGTCAGTATTGAACACTTCTGCTCTTAGGCCATGCCAGAGATCATGACTAGTTGTGGTAGCTAATATGCTGTATCAATTCTGTTGCCTTATGAGAAGAAAACTATTAGTCATGATCTGTGTCTGCTACTTCTGTGATTGGTTTATTCTGATGAAAAGAAACAAGTTACTGCTATGATCTGTTCCAGAGATCATGACTAGTTGTGGTAGCTAATATGTTGTATCAATTCTGTTGCCTTATGAGAAGAAAACTATTAGTCATGATCTGTGTCTGCTACTTCTGTGATTGGTTTATTCTGATGAGAAGAAACAAGTTACTCCTTTTATTTGTTCCAGAGATCACGACTAGTTGTGGTAGCTAATATGTTGTATCAATTCTGTTGCCTTTTGAGAAGAAAACTATTAGTCTGCTACTTCTGTGATTGGTTATTCTGATGAGAAGAAACAAGTTACTGCTATGATCTGTCCCCGCTTTCTTTCACCATCCCCACATATTATTATCAGCTTGAAGAAACTTCTTTCTGGCTCAAGGATTCGCTGTATTCTCATTGTTTTGAAGCCCAAGTTTTTCCCTCTTCAGTCAAGCCCAATTCAATAAACTTATGGGCGTATAATAGCTTAAGATGGGAATCTCATCATGTTTTGTGTTGGTTTCAGAAAAGTCATGCAGAATATGAGTCTGCAATAAGTTCAATCCCAATTCTAAGAGTATGCCTATGGTCAAGGGAAGAATGCAAACTTTTCAGTTCATGGTCTCTGATGCTGGGAAATGAGCAGCAATTTATGAGACTTTCTTCATAGACAGAAGCCACTGATCTGTACAGCCTGAAGCAAGCAGTCACCCGCCATGATCAGTGGAAGCCGCGTTAGCTTTGCTTCAACTTTTGAAGTAGCAGCCAATTAATGGTCTTATAGGGAAGAAAAGAAGAAGAAGAAATAAGGCATTTAAGCACTTGATGTGACTGTAAAAGTATACAAATACACACAATAAGTCAGCAGAAGTGACAAAAGGTCACCCATTGGAGAATTCTATCCATTCAAAACTCGAATTCGCATCTTAATTGAAGTCAGTTTTATCAGTTTTCTAACTTAATCATTGATTGATATCACTAGATGGAACTTTAGGTCCAAACCGTGTGGTCCCCTATACACACAATATGAGTTAGTGATGCACATCACTGTCTTCATCATCATTCCCCCACCACGCCCTCTCATCATCCCAATCATGCAATCTCGACAAAAAAAGTTAGGCAATCCATGGAAGCACCTCATTGGGTTCGTACCAAACCTCCACCCCACCTGGTTAGGTCTTTTCACTAATGTCATTCCATAAAACAATGATGATCAAGATGAATATATGCATCCTGCTCGTGTCGAGGGGAGAATTTTCTCATCAGAATTCAAAAAGGGTGTCTGTCTGTATACCCACTGACGAACCTCTAGAACGCCGACAAAAATGTCGACGGCGCCATGTTTAAAATCTCGAAGAATGGTCGAGCTTCTTCCAAAGTGAACTTGAGCTATCTAAACCGAAGAATGTAGCTGGAAATGGCTGACCAGTACCAGAAAATCCGTGCCTTGGGTTCGTACCGGTAGCTGGAGAGTTGCTTTCGTAGCTAGGTCAATAACAATAACGAAATTTTGAAAGGCAGTGGGGACTATGTAAATCCTCCATGCATGTGCTGTCATTCGGCTTTTTCTGAGCTCCCGTGTCCACCATTATTGCCACCAGACAAAGCAAACAAGAAAGTAGACACAGGACAACAAATCATGCAGTATAAGTCCATGAGCCTGAAGCCTTCTGCTCGTGGAGTCGTTTATCTAGACAAATGAGAGCTTGCATTGCATGACAATGGCTAATACACACCTACACCCCAATGGTGACTTCTAAGGAATGCTAACCAGATCAAATGGGTCATCGTCTTCTTCATGCTATTCAGTAGTACACAATGGATATATGCAAGTTTTAGGGTTTGAAACCTTATGTTATGAAGCCTAGCTAGCTGCACATGCTTAGACTCTCAGTCGTCAAAAATGGAACACAAAAGGGTTGATTTTCCATAGACTCCTAAAACAGCCCCACCTTCCACTTATTACCTCAATTACTTGTCAAAAGTTGTATACACATTCAGTCTGCAATTTTTTATCTTTCTCACCATCACCATGATCAATTTCTTCTCTTTTAGAAACGCCTTCCTGCAGTCTTTTGGAAACTCTATGACCATCTCCACTCATGGTTCATAAACTGACCCATATCTGGTCCAAGCACGGACGCCCAAGTCCCAGTGGTTGACAAATATAGTGTGGAGGAGCAAGTAGACATGGCTGAGATATAGGAGCCAAGAAGCAACAAAATTGACCCAAAAGTTCGTGCAGTAAAATTATGATGGGACTGTAGGGAGGGAACGATGTAAGATGGTACAGTTAGGGTGGCCGCTATGCAAAGCTGACTCGTCTGTGCCATTCTCTGCGCCAGTTTTGTGCATACTGACAGACTTTTTAACAAGACATTGGACTGACTCAACTAGACTAGAGTCTAACATCATATATATATATATATAGAGAGAGAGAGAGAGAGAGAAAGAAAGAGAGTACTTCCATGGAAGGATGAAGAAATGGAGAAGCTCCTTGGCATCATCTACTGGAAGAAAGTGTTTTGGAAGCCTAACAGTCAAATAACAAAGTAGTTGGTGTGGTCTGTAATGGTTGGTGATCCAGCTACACCCACTGATGCTCTTCAAGTTGAAAGTTCTAAAAGTCTAAATATACACTAGACCAAATTTACTATAATGTTTTTTTATATGAAAAAATAGGATCATACAGCCAACAGTGGACCATGTCGTCTTCTATAAAAGCCAAGGAAGTCTCCCCTACATCAGCATCAGTGATTCAGTATCTATCTCTCATCGGTAGCGCTTGTTTGCAGTAAAGTAAACCAGAGAGCATGGAGGTAGAAAAGGGCTCTGCTCTGTCTCCGGCCTACTGCACCCAAGAAAAGGTAAATTGATATAGTCTGAAGTCGTCGGTCTCCTTCATCTTCTTGATGGGATTGCTGAAATGTGATTACATGTACAGTGTGTGGAGGAGCTGAGGCAGTGCCTGCTGTGGACGTCGCTGGAGCTTGAGAATACGAAGGCCGTGGCGCAGCAGGAGATGAGGGTTAGAGACGAGCAGGTGGCTCAGCTCAGAGGGCTCCTCGAGAGGACCATTCAAGAGAGAGACGAGGCTCGGGAGAAGTTGAAGCTCCTCGAGAACCTCTTCCTACAGCAGCAAATGGCAGCTACGGCCGCGGCGGCGGCTCCTGTCTCCGGGGGCTCAACCGTCGAGGACGAGTTCAACGGCGGGTTCTCTGTGCCCGACTGCGACGACAGCATCGTCTCTTCCCCCAAAGCCACCGACCCAGTTCAGCCTCCGCCGTCTTCCGCGAGGTCGCTGGACTCGTTTCTTTCCCTGGAGAAGCCGTTGCCGGAGAAGGGGAAGCTTCTGCAGGCGGTGATGGGGACGGGGCCGCTGCTCCAAACGCTGCTGCTGGCTGGCCCTCTCCCGCAGTGGCAGCACCCTCCGCCGCCGCTGGAGTCCTCAGAGATCCCGCCGGTCAAGATCCCTTCCCCACCCCTGCCACCGCCCCCACCTTCAGCTCCTCTCTTCCTTCAAGACTCCATTACGAGCTGCGCAAGTGTCAGCAACAAGAGGGGACACCCCGGCCGCTTGTTTGACATTTTTCCCGCCGAGACAAAGTACCAGAGAGTTGCTCTCCTCTGACCCAAGTAGAGAGCAGCCATTATAGACGAGCAACTCACTCACAGATGACCCTGTAAATAGGTCTGATGATTGATCTTGGGGAAGATGATGATGGAGACTGATTTCTCACATTACTACTAGTTGTAAAGCATGCTTATTTGCAAGTTCTCATAGATGTATCAAATACCAACTTAATGTAATAGTGTTAAAATAGATCAAATATCTTTTTTAATCCTGAATTTGAGTTTTATAATATGAAGAAAAAATATATTGAATGATGAAAATAGAGATAAGAGATGACACTTCATTCCATATGGTGTATCATTGAGGAGAGCCCACAAATCAGTAAGCATATCTGATGCAGTCATGCATGATATCTACTAAGCCTTTTCCATGGACTATTTAACATCATGCATAGCACATTTTCTGATAAGATATTGGGCCCTTGTCTATCTATTCACATGCCCATCAATCTCTTTTCTCAGATTTGCTCATGCATGGTCTGCAATTTAATATAGTTCTTTTTTCTCTTGCATGATCCAACTTTGCATAGCTGAGATGATTTCCCTGTCTCCCCCAAGATATGATATTTCTTTTCATCCTCCAACCACCTTGCCCAGACCTCATATTGTCCAGCCTATTGAATACAGAGTCTCTTCAAGTAAGAAAAGTTTCATGGGGATGAATTCACCCAAAGTGGAGGAGAAAGGCCATAAATCAGTTTTTAATACATCACTGCAAATCTGCAGTAAGAGGAAAAAAAGATTCATGATAGAAAGGATGTCTAATAAAAGTACCACTGCTAGTGGGATTAACTATGAATAGTGGCTAATAAAAGTAGCTATTAACTATGAATGATGGTAGGATTTAGTACACTTTAGTTGTGGGATTATAGTTTTAATTTATTATGTGAATTTTATATTCATAAACCTCCATAATAATCCAAGCCAATATTTGATATGGGAGATTTCTCCTATTTCATCTTCACATCCAAACAAAGAAATGAAGCCCAAAAGTCAAGATTTATATTATATGATATGATCATAGTATGCTGGGTCCTAAGCCATGGGCTTGCCTTGAACAAGGAGCTTGGGGATCCTGCCCGTTTTGGAGGAGCTTGGGCTTCCATGGAGGACTGAATAATTTGAGGATATCAATGGATATATTCACATATGGAGGTCGGCTCAAAAAGATGGGATATTTTATATCTCATAAAGTATTCAAACTTTCCAACTGCATAATGTAAATCAGGTGTACAGATGAAGGTAGAAGAAAAGAAAACACTTTCCCCCGTTCTCCCAGTTTTCCTATGGTTTCCACCTACTACAGACAATCCACAAGAACTAGAATTGAGCCAAGGATAATCTAAGCCAGAGGCAGCATCATATGGCACTGCCACCACTGTCAATTCAATAGATCAGCATCTGGGGCACCCCCATTGAGCAGGAGAAGTTGAACTGGGGCCGCCCCGGGTTTGGCGTGTGTTGTAGGATTTGCAGGTCAGGCACTTGTGTGCCACAATGTGGAACTGAACTCTGGATTGCCCACCACAGTCATTGCAAAGAATCCACACCTACAGGGTCAGTAAGGAAAGTCTTGGTTACAATCAGAAACTGCAAGGTTTTGAAATGGCCAAGACAAAAGTTGTTTTTGTGTGGTCCTAAGTAGTGCTCACCATTTTGTTCTGGTACATTGCAGGCATTGGCGTCTTCTCAATCTGCATCGCATTAGGTCAAGTGCCATTAGATTTCGAAAGAGGATCGAATGTGCAGGAGATGACCAAACAAAACTTTACCTCTTGATCAAGATGTTTCCACAAATTGGACATGTCACAGATAGACTTGGAGCAAACTGGGCAAGAATATCTGCAAACATACCCACAAACAAAATGTGCAGATTGTAAGATGAGACCATCACCTTTGAAGGATAACACTGACTAACTGCAGGGATCCCTACTCATCCAAGAGTTGAGGCAAGCGAGATTGCTCATAAATTTCTTCTTGAGAGTTCAGAGGGAAGGTCCAGTGCCTACCTAAAATGGTGTTCCATTTCTTTCACGCATTCCAAATGTATCGTGTGCCCGCAGGGCAAGACTGTTATGTCTTTCATCGTGTCAAAAAGGAACTGCATATCATAACAGATTGGGACAGAAAATGAGGAAATGAGGCAAGCCTGAAATTCAGAGAATCACGGTATTCATTTTACCTCAAAGCAAACAGGGCAATTATGGTGCATTGCCCTCTCCACGCATCGATGAGCATATCTCATTGACTTTGAATAACAGCATCCTAGATGAGGAAATTACAAAAGTATTTAGAGATGATGAATAGCAGCATCTGAATACGCTTTTAGCTAATCCTCGTCTTTTTTCTTTTCTGGAGGAGATAAACAAGGGGAAAGTGACTATGTGGTATAATTTATCTTACTCACCGCATCTATTGCAATGGAAAAAATTCTCTTTGCCTCCAGTTCTGCAGCAAAAGATTCAGGAATGGCAATTGAGAAACCTCCATCAAACACAACACCAATGAAGATTACAACACAAGCAGCAAATGGCAAAATTACCTGCAGATGCCACATTCATCGCAATGGTATTGTCTCTTCGAGACCTGAAATTGAAAATTTGAAATTGTGAGATGCATTTGCATACTGTATGAGCAAAGGGTGGAAGAAATTTCAGGAATGGATGGATGGTTGGTATTATTACATCATCATCAAAGAATTTGCACTTTGCACAGAAATATTCCCCCATGCAAACCCCGCATTTTATGCAGTTCTGCTGAACCTGGAGAAACAAAGAAAAAAAATGTAAGACCCATTTTCAATCAACATCATTTTTCCCATAAAATTGTTTCTTCTAACAGACTCACATCTTGTTCAGTGTCACACATGGAGCATATTATCTGCAAAAAAAGGAAAAAAAGCACAATCAGGAATGCCATTAAAGTTGAAAAAACAACAAGAAACCACGAACGAGGAAGAAAAATCATCTCAGTCCCAAAGGAATTATCACTCAAATCCATCAGGTCATAACCTAGAACTACCAATTCTTTCATACAGCTAAATAGGAATTTAGACATACCTTCTTCACTTCATGCCTCGGGACATCATGCCTATCAGCAGGTTTTATCTCCATAGAATTCTGCTCAATGTAACATCTGATGTTAAGCTCAAATGCAAATATTGATCAAGCTTCCATGTGAATATATAAGCTTTTAAGTCTCATTCTACCTTTGCATCATTATGGCAGTGTCTGCAATCAAACACCTCATTACAGCAAGGAGCTCTGATTTTACACCTCCGTCTGTAATGCGAGCATCTGAATCGTGCAGAACCCAGAAAACGTTTTTTTTTTTCAAATCAGTCACTTTTGTTTATTCAGGAAAATCCAGGGAGAAAATCTAGAAGACGATCAAGCTTACCCAAAATTCCCAGATGCAAGACCCATCGATGCAGTCTCATTAGTACCCCCAGACGATCGATCATCCTCCATCCCCATCGGCATCTCAGTCACGAACCCGCCCTCCATTATGGTTGCACCAAATATACTCTTTCCCCTTCTTATATCTGAAAAAACGAAGACCCAAATTCTACCATTCATTACCAAGAAACCTCTCATACAAGCGCAGAACCAGTAAAAAAAAGCAGGCAACCAATCTAACACGCACATCAAATCTTCCCTAATATTAGAAAAGAAACGAGAGCCGCCAGAAACAAAGAAAATATGGAGACAAGATCCTGTCCTCACCAGGAAGCCGGAGATATGCCCAAAACACGTTTGTTAGTAAAAATGGGTTTCTCCTGAGCTCTGGTCTCAAGATTTTCTTCCCAGCTGCTTAAAAATGAAGAAAAAGCTCTGGAAGTCCTTTGCAGGGTGGTTTTCAGGAGTCGACGCATTATATATATATATACTGCAGCCGGAGACCGGTCGCGGTGGCGGGAGAGAGAGCGAGAGGGTAAAGCTTCTGAGAAGACGATAAAGGGCCTATCCTTTTTGGGAAATTTTAGCGCTTACCGCTGGTAAACGGATAACGGCTAAGGGCATTTTCGAGATGTGGCCGCCTTTTTGAACGAGTGAGATATGCTGCCTCCTTCACGAGCTGCGCCGTCGATGTCAGAAGCCGGTATTCTATAATTTTGCACAAGGACCTAATCTTTTTCCGAAGTTTCATCTGACCCTCTTTACTTTTATATCGTGCTAAAAACTATTTAATAATGCGGCGAAAGAATTTAGACAAATTTTAGGCAATAATTTATTTTTAATCTAATAATTCTCTAAAATTACTAATATCACCCCGGCCAACTGTTATACCTTGTTCGGCAGCGGCGAACGAGCCACGCGCATTCCGTCGCGTGGTAGACGCTTCGCCGGAGCGGGGGAAAGACATTCATCAGAATACCGGTAGCGCCCGCCGGATGGCAGCTGGTCGAGATATTTTCTGAACAAAAGGCGGAGATGAGGATCTGAGTAGTTGCTGACGAGGAGTGGGACCCACTTCTCCGGTATAGTACATCCTTGTCCAACACAGACAAGACAGACCCACTCCGGGTCAGCGAATACGCGGCGCCCTATGAGTGGCTGTGTGATTCGGGTGATCGTCAGCCTATGAACCGTCACTGAGCCCAGGAGCATGGTCCTCTTTTGCTCACTCGCCATATTTCTACCCAGAGAGAGCACGCTCCCGGCGTATGGAAAATATCGGGAATTGCTTTCTTCGTCAGCAGCCCAAATCTCGACAGTCTTATTTTACCCAAAAAAGGTAAACTTTCAGCTGCCTTATCTCCTTCTCTACCCTGGGAGGTGGTGGGGGCTCGCAGTCACTGACTCACTAAGGGCTCTTTACAGGCAATGCGGCTGAGATGCCCATCGACTTATCCACCGGTGAGATTCGATATCGACTCGTCAAGTTGATACCTTATCGGCAACAAAAAATGTCGATTGAGACTTCCGAAGTGGGAATGTAAACTCTCATCGGAATCGATTGGACCTGTGTGCGATTGATCTTCAATATACTTGAATGACATTTCTTTTTCCCGTTTATGTGCTGCAGAGAAATGATTTCTAGTTGGGTTTTTTTCTAGCTTTGCACTCGAGATCGAAGTTTCAGGCCTGAGTCGGAAATCGGAGGACGACGGAGATGGGTTTGCGTTTGCGTTTGCCTGTCTTTTTCGGGGACGGGATTTTCCGGGTGTAAATCTTCAGGGAATATTTCTGTGGATAGGCTCTGATCCATAAAAGCTCTGCAATTGTGGATATGATTGTGGACTTTTGAAAGAGAACGACCCATGTGCTTCTTTTTCCGAGCTTTATCGATGGATGAAATTCCTCAACATTATTTCGTCATCCTACGATAATCTGTAATCGACGAAACATAGCATTAGAGTTCAGATCTCGGGTTGAGGTCGGGAAAAAAGACGAAAGATTCGAAGAAGATAAGACACAAGAAAGATGGCACCCTGCAAATTGGCAATGACAGCATGACTTCATGGTAAAAGGCAAAAAGATAAAAAAGATCAAAAAGATCAGACGTCTTAGTTAGCATCTTTCTGATGCAATGGCGGATGTGTAGATAGATATTCATCGCTTTAATGCTTTTTCCTGTTAAAATCTGCTGGTAGTGCTACAGCATTGTTCCTGGGGAGACATGAAATATCCGGGCAGTGGAAAGATATTTTCTCTTTTTGGTTCGAATTCAGATTCTCTGCTATAATACAGAAATTCGACATTAAGTGTTTGTCCCTTCCATCCCTGAGATTGAAAGTTTAATGCAATGATACCCAATGAACAAGCAGTTTTTTCAGGTCTCTTCCTCCTTCTCGATGAACTTTAGGGCAATAATACGACCCTGAAAGGAAATGGCCGAGAACAAGAACTAAGAGGAGACTTCTGTAGACATTTTGGGTTTTCTTTCGGGGCCGACAGTGAATTGCTTGAACAAGGCTGTAATGGTCTTTGCTTTGATACGCAGAGTAAAATGGGCCTACCCAATGCTTTCTTCCTCCTACTGCAAGTGCAAGATTTGGACTGAGCCCCTCAATTCTTGTCATCTTTCTCCTTCGCTGGCTCGACCTCGACCCATATAGCCCTCTAATCCAGTGGTCTTCATGTACCAGCTGCTCAGTGCTGTACTAGCCCAATAAGGAAGAGCCACATAAGGTGGTAAAGGAACTCACCAGAAACTCTCTCTCTCACCCACACGCGCACCCATATTATCTACGGCAACCAAATCTACATTTCAGTTCGCAGCTCCAGTCACCTAGCCTTTCCACTCTCTCCCTCACCAAAATGCAGGCCTCATCAGTTTCAACCCACGCCCTGCTCTGCCCCAGCTTGGCTTATACACACCGTAAGCTTCAGTCATCCGCCTTCCATGGCGTCTCCTTCAGGTCTGCCTTCCGCTCATTCTCCCACTCCTCCGGAGGGGACCCTAGGAGATCCCTCACCGTCCTGGCTGCAGCTAAGAAAGCCGTCGCGGTGCTGAAGGGCAATTCCAATGTCGAGGGCGTCGTAACTTTGACCCAAGAAGAAGGTGGTATGTAGCTGCTTCCGAATCTCGATTTTCTTTTACTAATCCATCTGGAAAAGCGGTTGTAAGCATGTCCATTCGAGGTCCCATGAGTTTGAACGTTTCAGGTTGCAAAATTTGGTATTGCAGAGTGACACTGAACTTATAAGATTCGAGGGTAGGAGATGATGTTTTTGATGTACATAGAATTGTCAATGTAGTCAGTATCTGCTTGGGTTGATAAAGCTATTCCATTTGGGTTGTTTAGGTCCTACCACAGTGAATGTTCGAATTACTGGGCTGACTCCAGGACTTCATGGCTTTCACTTGGTAAGAACTTCCCGTTTTGATCTTCTTTGGTGGCATTACTTTGTAGCTCAAAACATGCACATCACATTTGTGTTGCCTTTTGCTTCCTTTTTCCTTAGCACGAGTATGGTGACACAACTAATGGCTGCATTTCTACTGGTAAGCCTTGGCTTCATCTTTATGTTGTTATTTTGTAATAATATCTTAGCAATACTACTTTGGTTATCAAAACATTTGTTCATTCTCTCTTCACTTAGTAGTATTTAAATTATCTTTAAAAATACTAGTTGCCTTTGAAATTTAGGACCGCACTTCAATCCGAACAACCTGACACATGGTGCTCCTGAGGATGAAATCCGTCATGCGGGTGACCTGGGAAACATAATTGCCAATGCCGATGGTAGTTTACCACATTGACCTTTTTTTTCTTGTATTTTCATTTTCTCCAATCAAAGGTGAATCGACCATTTCTTTGATTTTGGCCATATAGGTGTGGCAGAGGCAACAATTGTAGACAATCAGGTATTCCTAAATGCATTCTCCTTTCTTTTTCTATTCATTTGGTGCTTGTTCTTGTGGAAGTTAGCTTGGTTCTTCATCAACAATTAATAAATCTCCCTAATTGTGCAGATTCCCCTAAGTGGTCCGAATTCAGTTGTCGGGAGAGCTTTAGTGGTCCATGAACTTGAGGATGACCTTGGAAAGGGTAAGCGTCCATGAATGTCTTCTGTAAGATTGTGATCTGTCAATGTCTTTGGTGCATAAGTGGTTTAGTGCTCTTGAACACTCCTATCAAGAGCAAG